>CM063731.1:3257047-3908457 GCA_032441825.1 Chaetogeoica ovagalla
TTTTTGCATTCAACATTTATAGAATAATTAAAAATACTCCGATATTATATTAAAATGTACTCACCCTTATTTACATTGAAGTTTTCGACATTAACAGCTAATATCGCGATACTCATAATCGATATAAGTTTAGCAGAAGCCATGTTCATTCGTTTTAGTTGTTTTTCATTTTACGCGTAATAAAAACGACCATTGGAATTTGAAATCGGGCGCTTCTCAAGGATAAATGAGCAATGATCAATATTTTTGTACGAACAAAAACAACGTAAAATCTGTATTGATTCAAATGAGTAAACGTTATATGATTCAATGTGGAGGAGTGAACATAGAAATATGCATTTTTTTTAAACACAAATTTATACGTAAAATAAAAAAAACCAACTGTTTTTAAAAAATATCAACAAAATATACAGTACTATATCGTAGGTATAATAAACAGTATTCAAGATAATAGTCATTTATCTGATTATAGTTTACTTAAAATACTGTTCTATTCTATTAAATAACATATTTGTAATTATGTTTAGTGAATTGCCAGATTCAGCGTTTAATCATATTGGAGGAGCTTCATGAATAACTATGTTTCTGTTGAATTAAGGATAGGTACTTATGTACTAATTAAAACAAATCGTCAATTCAGATTTTTGGTCGCTAAAATTATTAATATTTTTTCGACTGTGAATTATGAGGATGATGCGATAAATATTATAATAATATAATATTGCATATATATTATTATTATAAAGTTTAAAAACAAAAAAAAAAATATATATTTTTTTTATATTATGTCTTGTATGGGCTGAATTGCTGCTAAACACCTATCTATTGTAACGTCCAAATAGTAAATTATATAGCAGCCATATAAACGTTCCATCACTGGATGCCAGTAAAAAAAAACGTCGCCTTCCACTGAACTTCAGATTTTTTTTATATTATCGAAATAATTTAACAAGTCAATACTCGTCAGTCATTATAGTTATAAGTACGATTAAAAATGTCGAATGATATTTTTTTCTTATAGGTGCAGTTAACGCTCATATATATTATAGAATAATAGATTATGAAACTTAGTGACTTCGTAGAAGTGGCAGAGTTACTTCCCAGATATAATTCATAGAGGCAAAGTTATATGTACTTTTGTCCTTCGGACAAATTAAATTTCAATGTCTCTACTTACTCTATAACATTTTTCTTGTATAATTAATAATTTATAACTGTAATTTTGTATACCTAATAGTGTTTACGACGCTTAGTTTTTTGGTAATTATTTTCATTGACACTTTTACACTATTGTTTTATTAAGGTTTTGACATTGTTTTTAAAAAGTTTTAATTTTAACGATGTTTTCACATATTTTTATTTTATACCTTATTTATTTTTATGCTTTGAAAGAGAAATGGGCATGTACGACAAATAAGACTATTGAATTAGATTATTTATTCCTTTTAGAGATTAAATAAATGTATACTTCATTAACAATATTATGTTGTTCCAAAGACGTAAATATCATCAAGATTGGTTCTTATTTGTGCATGTGTCAGTCATCAAGTATACATATTTTTGTTTACATATGTAACGCGTATATTAAATGACCCATATAGGCTTATAAATAAAAAAAAAATATATCAAGTATAAAATATAATTAGTATACTATTATATTTAAACATACTGGCGAGTGTTTTTATGCTTAACATACAAAAAAAAAAAAAAATATATATATATATAAATCTTAAATGTTTGTCTCACCCAAGTAGGTAATAAATAATTTTTGCGTCATTGGGCATAATAGCACTTAAACATGTTTAGAAACCAAATTAATAAATTTAAATAACGAAGATAGAAAATAATATTTTTATAATGTCACGTATTACGTTATTAGGCATATAAGTCATCAGGCATAAGACATCAGTCGATGTCGAAAATCGTATAATATTTTGTCGGTTTATATAAATATATATACATATATCGCGCATTGCCGTTGAATTTCAAACAGTAATAATAGTTCCTAATTTCATGTTTCCGCAGTGGAAAAATTAAAATGAGGAAAAGAGTTCCCATAAAATTATATCATTTTTCAATGATTAATAATGGTTTTAAATAATCTTATAAACAAATTGATTAATAATTTTAAAAATTACAATTATTTACTGTTAATTCACAATTCGAAATCGTTATTTGTTTTTAACACATACGTGTGTTTGGCGGATAAACAAACGTGTCGGGCATATTATTGTTGTAGAACAACGCTTCAAACTAGAAAACCTATAAACATATTTATTTAAACAGGTGCGTCTATGTGATGATGGCACGCAATATTTTAATGTTTTCGGTTACTTTGTTGTGTTAACGAATTATACACGCTATAAGGCCTGTAAAAAGGCGACTGATGCGGTTAAATTGTCCGGTACAAATGATATAATGAATAATAACTTATTAGTACATTGCATAAAATTTTGAAAAGATTTTAATATTATGTTATATTAGAAGAAAATAAACGTATTTCACGACACACTGTTTTATTAACCAACGATATAAATATTAAATATATTAGTACAATTTTCATTTTAAGAAATCAGTTTGTTTTCAATTAGAAAAATATAAAATGAATAATCGATTTAATTAGCGATTCTAGGATAACCAGTTACCATAAAAATATAAACTACTGATTTTCATTTTCTTCATGATCCATGTCAGAAATTAAAGAATCTACGTAGGGGCCGATTGTGGATTGAAATAATTCTGAATGCTGAGAGGAACTTCCAGATTGTCCAAATGGTGGTGGATCGTCTAAGCAGAACTGTAAAGGACTTTTTACTTGTGTATAACCTATAAAGAAAACACATTAATATTAAATATTGTTAAATAACTATGTATAGATACTAACACTTATAATCTATACACACGGATAGTAAAACGCGCATAATTGAATTTATAATAATAATAATAATAATAATGTACAACAAGTATATTCCTATTTCTAATCTTTATATTCCATTGCTTTTAAAATTCTATTACGACGTTTTCATTTCAAATTGAATTTGTTTTTAATGTTTATTATAGGAAGTTTATGTGGTCAATCTGAAAATTTAACACATACAAGTTTAAATTATACTTTAACAATTTCGTAAAATATTTCAAAAAATCATTGAAATACATTTTTTTTAACTGTTCGAATTTAAACTCAAAATACTTTTATTTTAATTTTAATTATATTTAATAAAATAATTTTGTTTATAAACTTAATTTGCCATTATTTGCATAGGATATATTAACTAATTGATATATCTAATTATTAACTTATATGCATATTAACTAATTAGCACTTTAATGGATTGCAAGCAATAATTATTTAATTGGACAATTGTAAGCAATATCGCAATTTCCATGTATTATGTTGTGTGATATGAGATGCCTAAATTATAATTAGTATTGGAGTAAAGATGTAGAAATCAAGCCGTTTATAACATGACATCGTACTTCCAATAGGTACCTATGGATCTAGTTAGGCGAAAATGATTCTCAAAACAGATTTAAATTTCTCGTTGTTTTCACTATAAGTAAACTATTCACTAAACATTTTTTTTTATCTTCAAATTTACAAAAAAATGATATCGAACGTTTTTAAATCGAAATTCATTCAATGAATTTTAGAGAGATTTTGACGAAATAATTGAAAATATGGGAAAGTCGAGAAGATTTATCGACGAATTTAAAACTGTTTTTACACTTATTATCGTAATGTTTGGTACGTTGGAAGTAGAAAACGTTCAAGTCGATATGTTTCATATGTGTTAAACAAAGACAAAAATGTCCAGATTCCAATCCCATTAAGTTATATATTGTCAGAAACGTTCATGACAAAACACTTAAAAAATGATCTATTATTATTATTATTATGGCTGTAACACATTGGAACACGTGTGTAATATCTACCAGGAGATTTTTATATCACTTTTTTGTTTCTTATTATAAATTATAATTTATAATCTTGCGTACCAAAAAGCTCTGTAATTCTTTCAAAGATGAATTCACTGTATCTATCTGCGTATGCTAAATAAATAAATAGATACATCTTTTTTTTTTTATATTTTAATAATGTAGTGTACATTATACGTCGAATTGTATAAACTTTATATGAAGAATACATATGATCCAACGCCTATTTCAAGTTTAATTACGAGTTCGCTATTTGAAATTAATTAATATAAGAATATTAAATTTTGTTATAAACTCTAAGAATTTTTTTTATATAAATAATTTTGTGATATTGCCTAGCTTTTGATATAAAAATTGCATTTCATGCTTATATATATATATAATACGTGAGTATTTTACACAGTTTAATCTAAAACTGTAATTGATTTAATAGTAAACAATTAAATTTCGTTTTTGGACATAAAATCATTTTATTTATTAATAAAAAAATATTTAAAAAATCATATCTTACTACTAATTTTTTTTATAGCATTCTTCGCTATATCATGAAAAAAAAAACAAATCAGATATAACATATTGTATTAAAATGTTCGAAATAATGTACACTTTAATGTTATATGTGGGATTTATATACTATTTTATTGATGTATTACGTACAATTTTGGTATACAAGGAATGATATAGGCATAGATGGAATGATACTTTTATACCAATTTACTTCTAAGAATTCTACCAATCAAATTTTAACTCATTTAATTCTTGAAATTATCCGCTAAATAATTTACAAAACTCGTGTATCGTTGCTTCTCAAACCGTCTAATAGATCTCTTAAAAATTACTTATTCAATGCTTCTTAGAAAAATTCTTTTTTAAACATATAATTGTAGGTATTTAAAATATTTATTTTATATTGCCACGACATTGGTCTTGTAGAACATGCATTGAATTTACTTCATAATAAGATGTTAATACGTTATAAATGATTGCGGTAATATTTATATAAATACAATAATGCATTCTAAATTACTTACTATAATCGTAATATATTGTGTTTAGAAAAACAACACCATTTTCTTTCATATTATCTTTTATATAAATAAATAAGTATATATATTGCTTCATTACTATGTTACTATTAATTATAACGATAATAAATTAATTAATAATAATTACAGTTATCAATATTAAATTAAACATTTCAATTATGTCTTCGAGGTTCAAACACTAACTTACCACCAAAAAACGTATACATTTCCACTAGAAATACACGAGAGACGATAATTTTAATAAGTTATAACATTATAACAAAAATAATTTCTATTTCGTGTAAATTATATTTACTGTTAATAGAACTATTTAAGGTATTTGTAAATTGATAGTTTCTCCTTTGACTAACTCACATGTAAAACATGGTAATTGAAAAATGTTCTACATTTAATGTATCGAAATTAAAAATTTGTAAACAGATTTGACTACTTCGTGAATAAAAAATCTACTCTCCCATATTTGTAAGGATTTTCTCATAAATCTTTTCAAAATTAATTGAATATATTTTAAATTTACAATACATCAATACGATGTTTTTAATAATTTTAAAGAAAAGAATAAAAATAAATTGGAAAAGTGAGTAAGGCAATCTAATGTGTCTGATATATTTCGAGATCGATCGTTACGTTGGAAGTAAGATTTCATGTCGAATCCAAGTGGTAAACGCGACTTCTAACGTGTACATAGCGAGGTATTCCAAAGATGAAAAAATGCTAAAAACAAGTTAAATCGAGACCTTGCGACTAAGCTATTTTTGAAAAAAAAGAATTAAATATATATATAATATATTTACTGTACAAATTATAAATATTTTACACATCGAATTTGTCACGCTAGTAAATATAATATTTATACACATTGCACGTATAAGACATTTAAAAGATTAATAATAATTGCCGTATTTATTGTATAAAGTTTTCCGTTGTCTCACATTCGCAAGTACTCTGATGGTTATCGGGAAGTATAATTATTGATGTATCTGAAATCATTATTATTTAGGTGTTGATTCACATTTTCATAACAAGTATTATATATTATTAGAGACAAAAATGTTTAAATTGTGTTATGACCAATGACGCTAATCAATGACGTAACATAAACAAAATTCGGGTGGGACAAATTTTCTTTTAGCTTATTAGGTCCACACTTATAAAATTAAATTATGATTTAATAAAATTAATAATTTGAAAAAATAATTACAATTATTTTTATTTTTATTTTATTATAATCGATTAATTGATAATAAATAAAAAAATTTACTTTCGAATAGTCTACACCCCTAGCCCTCCCCCTGTCACTACACAGACTTGTATGTAATATGTAATCAAACGATTTGAGTATATGATACGTAAAATACGAATTATGATTATAATTATTAATGATAAACAAATCTACTGGATGATATAATTTTGTTATTCAGATTGTATATAATACGCTTAATTTAATACATTTTCTAAATATTTTGATATTAATATTATGTTCTTAATTTTAATCATAAATTTCATTATTGTTATTGTTTTACATTTTCTTCATGTTGAACATTAACGCAAAATACAAAGTACTAAAAAAAAAGGGATTTATTTTCTTCATATGGAAATATGTTTCCCAAAATTGTTATTTTTTTTTTTTATCAAAACCATGTAAAAATAGTTTAATAAATATTACAAGTGTTTTTAAACTAAACACATTTTTGCTGTATTGTATTTCTGTTTAAGATACTAAATCGATAAAATAGTTGTTGCCCCAAAATTAATTATTCCATTTTCAGAAGTAACAAAATTATTGGCACACTGAATGTTTAGGTTATATTTTAATTCATGGTACAAAAATGTAGTTAATAAATCATATGTAGATATTTACTTAAATGATTTATTATGAATTATGTTTATAATATTGGTCTGTAGGAGTGCGACTAGGTCTTATCCGTATTTAGTTTTTTAAAATTGTGTATAAGGGGTTGTAAAAAGCTTGCACTTCCAGGCCTAAGATACAAACAATTTTATAATAGGAATTTTACCAATTTTCTAGAATATAATTGTCTTAAATATAGACATTGGTAACTTAAATGTTTAAATACAGTAAATATTAATGTTTAACATAATAAACATTAATACATTAATCAAGAATTAATACTAACTTCGAGAATATTTCAAATATTCCAAACACCAATCAAATGGAGATGAAAAAGTAACTTTCATTAAATTGATAACTATTAATTAAATAATTAAAAAAAAAAATTATTTTATTAATGTATTTTTTTTTTATTTATTGATCAATTACAACAATAACACATACCATCCATGACGCCATTAAAGAGGTGATCTTTATAATCGTTTAAATAAACTAAATACATTTTAAATAGATTTTATGATTATTATTCAAGTACGGTTTTGATCGCTTGACAAAAAAAAATCATAGGAAGATGAGAACATTTAAAAAGGTCGTGAAGAATGTTTAGGAAAGGTATATAATAAAAAATCAATACATAAGCGGTAGTGTAGGTGTGGTATCTAATTTAGAAAACATGAGACAGAATATATTGAAGCGGTTTGAACATGTTATGCAACATGTTATATTTTGAGGTATGACTCAGATGCAGTGAAAAATTAATGTAGAATTTATTTCTAGTAATGGAAATAATTGTAAAAGAAATAAGATTGGGGAAGGAGCCTTTTGGTGGTTTAGAACTAGGATCACTGAATTTATTTAGTTGGAATTGTAAGACGACAAAGAAGAGGTTCATCTTCAATGAACCTATTTCATTCATTACTCAATATTTTTTAATTCGTTGGTACCAGTCATGACGATATTCTGGTAAAATGATCTTTCCTCCGTAATATATAGGAAATGGGAACATTCGTTTTAGGCTAAACCAAACTATAATTGTTGAAAATATATTTATATTATTAATATAAATAATATATTTTTATAAATAAAATATATTCGGTTTTCGTAGTTTTTCAGAAGGGTCGAAAAAGTAAAAATTTTTAATGTTTTTTTTTTTAATACTGTGATCAACATTTTTCTAATAAACATTGAAATCAGACGATCCAAGTTCTGAATATCATATTCCGATTATTACTCGACAATACTTATTGATTTCACGATAACTACTCGAAGAAATGTTATTGACCGAACGACAATTCCTCGTTAGTGCAAATTTGGTCGATAATTGGTTGAAAATATATAGTTAAAAATAAATACCATAAACGCGAATGGTATGTAATATAAAATATATTTTTATATACAATATAAATGAAATAAAATTATTAAAAACACATAATTATAGTATAATAATTATTGAAATAAATAATATTTAAATCATATGCAGTATGTATGTAATTTTTAAAATAAATATGTATAATATAACTTAATATTTAGAAGAAAATCATATCAAAGAATAAGTGGGATAAAAATATTTACGTTTATTTTGATGGAATCTGTTGCCTTTGTCTAATAATAAGAATATTAAAAGAATTGATAAGAAGTGTACGTAATTCTTTTTAAAATGAATTCTTTACGCAACACCAAAAAATATTTTCTACTATTTTCAGATCATGTTTAAATGCAGATGCTTAACTCATGAATAACAATAATTTATGCTGAAAATTAAAAGTAACAGATGCAAAATGTGTTTATATTTATTTTTATGTCCAATTAAGGTTTAATTGCCACAATTCTATTTTTCATTATTTATAAATTGGATACACATTATAATTTATACATTCTACGCATTAAAAATATTTTAATAGCAATATATTATGAAATTACTTACACAAAAAATCATATGCATGTTTGAAAGCATCGAAGGATGTCATATCCTCTATACGAAAACAATACAATTATTTCTAATATATTGAGTACATACTTTATATTACATAGTATTATGTATACATAAAATTAAAATGACTAAATATTATTCCATTTTAAGAGTATAGTAGTAATTCGTTTTCGACGATTTAAAATTGTGAGCTCCTTTGGTGCTCTTGGTGTTATATTGTATTATGATTATTTAATAAAGCTAAAATCAACACAAACCTATGTGTCAAATTTCATTCTAAAAGAATATGATACACATTCAAGTATTTACTTGAATGGCTCAATAATGCACTCCATATTCTGTTGCCAAAATCGATAAAAAAAATATGACGTCTAATATAAGGGTAAAATTTGTATTCGGTCTTTATAAAAGGTTAAAATTCTCACTATTTGTAACCAACTACTAACTAAAAGCCTAAAAAAGCCAAATCTAAAAATAATAGATCATTGCATTCAAAATACCATTCTGAGTAATACTATATAAGAGGATATTATACGAGTAATTATATTATGTAACACACATAGTAGAATAATTGTTAGTACGGCTTGATTTTACTATAATATACTAGTATTAATGTAATAATTAATGCATTTCGTAGTAAGAACAATTTAAAAGGTTCAAAACACATTTTTTTTATTTGAGTAGGTGTGATTGAGGCAACCAAAGCGTTATCATAGTCGGTAACTGCTAATTGAATGAAAGAATAGAAAAATGTTGATTAAATCGAGTTATACAATATTATCATCATGTACATTATTTTTAGTTATATTATTAGTTTTTAAGTAAACTGAAATATACATTTAATTGACATTTTTTTATTAATTCACTAAATGTTTTATTGTAGTTTAAAGTAAATTAATTTTTGTTATTACAATTTACAAATATATGTTTATATATATAGTTTTGAATATACATTACAATTTACCATTAAACAACCGTTTTGACATGATTTCTTCTAAATAATAATTTATATAATTTAGTTTAAATAAAATTATTATACATCGGTAGAATTAAATATCATAAGCAGTATGTATTTATAATTTTAACTCTATGTTATGATATTAAGGTATGAAATACAGGCTAAAAATTAATTTGTTTTTGTCCAAAAGAGAAACTTTTCAATATCATATCCTATCGCAATTTTTATTTAAATATTTCAAAAAATGAAGGCATTTTTGATCGTATTGTCACGCCTCAAAATATGGGAATTAAAAAAAAACTAATACAAGAAAATCATTCAGAGGTGATCAGAGCTCATAAACGTTCTATAATCTATACGTTCACAATTTTTGAATCAACTACAATTTCCATAGCACTACAAAAATTCTACATCCATAATTAAAATGTAAATTGTATTATAAAAAATTAAAACATTTTGTGGATAAAATGTAAAAAGTTCTCGATTCCTTCAAGATTAAGTCTTACTAACTTGAATAATAATTGGTCACACGCGGTTCACCAAAGAAAATTATGCAATCGTAGATATTTTGCTTCTTATAACCAATAATTATGTAGATACCCCGTTCAATTACTATAGAGTAATTATAACAATGTATAATATGCACTTAAAATTTGTAATATCGAAAAACTCACTAAGGGAATAATTTATAAATCTGACACCAATATATTTATATATGTTATTAATTATTATTAATCATGATGGATTAGATTAGACGATTGAACAGCAAGTGTTAATTTCGATGAATAAATAAAGGCTTTGCAACGATTGGACAATACGTGTTTCGTATTTCGTTCAACCATGTACCATAAAAATACAAACATTTCATTATATTTTACTAATTTGTAATTAATAATTATAAATCGAAAATTAATTTAAATTAAATTATCGAAAATTATTATCTTACTTAAACATTCTAAAATCAAAGAATTATTAACACGTAGAATTAGAAAATAAATATACACAAGTATATATCAGGCGAATGTCTTTATAAATCGCCATTACCGCAATACGGTTAGGTTAGTTATGTATTAGTAAATTGTGTTGACAATAAATAACATAATAGTTATCATACGTAATATGAAATCTAGCTATATTAATTATTTCGCTTTCCGATAGAACCATATTTGTACCAAATTTTCTGCGAACTCATAATATGATTATAGATCATAAACTATACTTTACATTGTATTCAGTTTATTGATAAAAATAATAATTTAATATTTTCATTGAATATTGTTATATTACATAAATATTTACTGAGGTCTATTGAAACGCGAAAAAATCATTCTACACACAAAACATTATATGTGACAATTATCAAATGTTTCATCGTGAATCACGCCCATGTAAACATATTTGATAACACATTATTACAGTATTATAAGACGTATAGTATTATAATGAATATTTGTATTCAATATTTATAGAATAATTACTAAAAATATTATAGTATACCTACTCACCATCTACTGTTGCATTAGCATTTTCGACATTAACAGTTATTATGGCGATAGTGATAATCGATATAAGTTTAGCAGAAACCATGTTTGTTTCTTTTTAGTTTTATTTTACTTTTTACGTGCAATACAAATGACCATCGGAATATGAAATAAGGCGCGTATCAACGATTAATGAATAAATATCAAAATATTTGAACAGACCAATAACAAATAACAATACAAATAAATTTGTATTGATTCAAATGAGTAAACATCATAATACGATTTAGTATAGAATATACATAGATATACTCGTATAAATATATATATTTTTTTTTTTTTTTGAAAACACAAATTTATATGTAAATTCAAAAAACCAAATTGTTTACGTTAAACAACATTAACAACATACTGTTACATACTACTACTGTTACATTATATCATAGATATAATATAACAGTATTCACGATAATAATCATTTTTCTGATTAAAGTTTACATAAAATAGAACAGAACTTATTGAAACACTATGAATGATATGAATGAGTCTATTGCGTTAGTCGTTTGTTCGACTGTATCAATGTTACAATACGAGTATATTTCATTCATTATGATGCAAATAAATTATTCTACTACTCCCTTGTTAAGAAGTGAATAGAAAATCAAATAGCAGTAATATATAAGCAAAACATTTGTCGACACCATATAAATTGAAAAAAAATATGAATTATATTTGAAGAACTAAACACATTTTTGGAAAAGCGTTTGGAATATAATTTTTAAATACTTTGCTATTTATTTAAAATTATTTTTTAAACATTGGAAAGACAAAATTAAGCAACGTATTTGTAATTATGTTTAGTGAATTGCCGCCATATTCGGCTTTTAATCATGTTAGAGCTTCATGAATAACTTTGTTTCTGTTGAATTTAGAATAGGCACTTATGTACTAATTGAAACAAATCTTCAATTCAGTTTTTTGGTGAATTAAAATATTGTTTTTTTTCGACTTCGAATTACGAATGGATCACGAGAATGATGCAATAAATATTAATTAGTACGATTACAAATTTCGAATGATTTTTTTTCTTATATGTGCAGTTGACGCTTATATATACAGTTAACATATAATACAATAGTAGATTAAGAAACCTAGTGGCAGGAGTAGCAGAGAGGACAGTTGCTCCTTCTTACTAGTTTTTACTTAAAAAAAAAATTGATAAATACGACAAATAAGACTATTGAATTAGATTGTTTATTCCTTTTAAAGATTAAATAAATGTATACTTCATTAACAATATTATTTTGTTCAAAAGACGTAGATATCACTATGGTTAATCTTTATTTGTGCACGTGTCAGTCATCAAGTGTACACATTTTTGTTTATATATGTAACGTGTGTATTAAATGATCCATATAGGCTTATAAATAAAAGAAATATATGAAGTATTATATTTTTCACATATATTTTTATGATTAAGAGGATTGGAAACGGTATATTATTTGTACCATTTTAGACCTAAAAACTAGACGAGAATTCAACTACTCAGAGAGAACCTATGTATTCGTTATTAAAGAAAACCTACCTAATCGATTACCTATTATATGCGTGCAGTCGATTTTTAATTTTTAATTGAAGCAATTTATAATTTTTGTTTTCAATGTCATGTTCTTATGTGGAAAAACAAAGGTGTCGGGTCGATTATTGTTGTAAAATAATAACGCTTCACACTAGATAATGTTTAAACACATTTATTTAAACAAATGCATCTAAGTGACGATGACACATGATATTTAACGATTTTGGTTACTGTGTTACTTTAACTATGTTTATGGTGTTCTCAGGTTATGCGTTCTCAGGTCGGATTAACTTAAGCGAGTATTTCCTGACGGTAATCGGAATAATAATCCCCGAAAATTAATTGGAATAGTAATCCTCGGAAAAATAATTCCCAAATATTTGAAACGGCTGTAACTCGGTCAATTTTGGATTTAGGACCATAATTTAAAGACATCAAAATTAATTTAAAAAATGTATCCATGTGAATGTGGTATCAAAAATGAGAATGGCTATTTAAATTTTCAACCATTTCGATACCGTAAAATGGGGCAAAATTAATATCGTGAGGTAACTTTAATTTGTCTAATATTTTTTGATACGAAATAATAATATCTTTGTAACCGTTACTGTGGTAGTGTTGAATGTTGGATATTTAATTGAATGCATTTGATGCTAATAAACAACATAATGTCAGTTTTATATAGCCTACCTGAAGTATTATTTTACCTTAAAGCCTCGGGGATTGTTATTTCGGCATTTATTATTCCGGAATTCGTTCCTGACACTGAGAATCAACTAAGTACGACGGTCCTAAATAGGTCTAAACAGAACGGGCCTAAGTAGTGTGTTTACGGTGTTAGCCCTAAAGAGGGCGGTATTTTAGGAGTCGGTTCTAAAAAGGGCCGTTTTTTTTTTTTTATTTGTTTTGACTGTTGCGAATCGCGCTCGTGTAATCGACTGGCGTGTCCGTTCGCCAGTTTTCTCCGTTCGCTGGGCTAGTAGTCGATCGTCGGCCTTGTCTGTTTGCCGAACTATAGTGTCTATTGTACGTACTCTAGATACAAAAGTTGAGACACCTCAACATAAAACACGAAATGTTAATTGATACGTATCAAGTGATAGCAGGTTGTGATAACTGATGAAAGACAATTGATATCGATGCACTGTCTCTAGACGCTCGTGTTATAGAAGTTATCATTTACATATTGATGTATTTTATAGCATATAACCATAGTCATGAAGCCACGGTTAACACGAAAGCTCGATAGTATTAATTAATTAATTAATTGAATAGCGTAGCCAAAACACTGGGTCGATTAAATTAGTTAGGAAACATACGGTAAACAAAATAACAGAATCGACGTAAAACATTTGCTGTAAAGCGTACGAAAACAAATGGAACTATGAATCTAACGTTCCTGTGTAGTGAATACACACAAGTTCAATTAAAATGTTCAACTAATATTTACCCAAAAAAATTATATTCGCAATAAAATTCAATAAATCTTACGGAGAAAAATTATTACCTAACACTTTTATCTATGAATTGAACTATTGAGCAATGTGTACGTATTGTAATGCGTAACAAAATAATACAGATGTTTAAGACACGAATAAAATAAAAATAAATATAACCCATTGAACGAAAACTGAAAAACGTCATCCATGTAACAGAATTATCGTCAAAGAAACGTGTAAAACCGTTTTTTTTTTTTTTTTTGTTTTTACTTCCGTCTTACGATATCACGACGACGTTTGTGTGAACTTGTTCTTTCTAAACCGAGGACGACGGTGTATAAATGTTGAAATGCCGACGCGTTCCACAACGGTTTGGAACGGATTATCTTCGAAACGGTTATACGATAGTATAAAATAAAATGTATTACGAGAAAGGTTATTTCTGCCATTTCGTTTTATTAAAATTCAGTCAAAGTAAGTTGAACGCGAACGCCGCCCAGAAATAAAAACGTCACACAACGATATGACACTACGGGAAATTGCAATACGGTTTTTGTATCTCTGTATGGGAGGACGGAGTATTCAAGATTTGATAACAATGTAATGTTGTTATATGTAGATGTTTACTACGAATGACGAAAAGGAGGGAAAAAAATACTCGACAACATTGACGTGAGGTGTGTAAACATGTGAATGACACGAAATGTAAACCACGCGTATAGATAAATCCCGTATATAGTGTAAATGCGCTACAGTCCGGGCTAGGTTTGCCATCCGTCCCGATGTACCGATATTGAGCTCTTTGTCCCGACAAAAGACCAAAACGTCCCGATTGAAAGTGTGCGTTGCATATTTCGCTTTATTCCATACAAATATGCATGAATCGAAAACAATTGATCGAAAACGAAAAATTTTGTTTTTCATCTTGTTACAATATGTTCTTGTACGACTAAACGTATGCGATTGAAATCCAATTAAATCGGTCGTATCGATGATATGATAATAATCGTTACGTATCGCTTGTTCACGTCGGGGGGACACATTCGTTCGTTCTCAGAATCTGTAATCCTCAGTAACATCAATTATTATCACAGACAGAAACATAATACGGTACAACTAGTTATAAATAATGCAACCTTCACTGCACTTGTCAAAAAAAAAAAAAAAAAAAAAAAAAAGGTTTAGTCTCTTAATCGCCGACACACATCGTCACGCCATCGCTGCGCGATCCCAACAACAACAAAAAAAGAAAGTTAACGAACCCCCTCGCGACAACCTCGTGTCAACGACACAGCGCCCTATCTATTATCACTCACTCACTCCATACCAACTTAACAATCGTATCGTATACTATCATAATATATTGGTAGAGTATTAATTAATGTTTAGGACTGCTTATATATATATATATATATATATATATACATAGGCGTGTCTACGGGTCGTTCGTCTCGTGCACAGGCACGACCTGCAAACAGCCGAAAATTTAAATTTTAGCCAAATTTCCGTTGATAATTGTTTTCAACATTTTTATCTCCTCCACATTTCATATCACTTTTTTATTAGAGACAAATTGGTTGTTTGTGCTTTTAATAGCATTTTCCAAATACTTACACTCGCAGTGGTGTACACTTGTTGAGTGATAATGAATATTATTAATTGGTAACAACAGAGCAAGAGATAATGCAAATTCCATACGAAAATGAGGTGCATTTATTATCTACACTAGTGCAGAAAAACTACACCGTCAATTACGGCAGTGTCAAATTATCGTTTATTTTGATAAGTGTTTGTTGTTACACGCGTGGTGTAGCGTGATACAGATGACACTGGTGTAGTGTAAATAAATAAAATATACGGAAAATGCTATAACATCTTGACTTTTAATCTATGATAATTGATAATACGTGCACTATTATCACGAACCCGTGGTAGAAATTGATAAATAACGAACGCATGCCGTATGCGATCGAATAAACGATATCTCAGATCGATTTCATGTTTATTGTGTATTTGTGACTGTCTAATAATTTTAAAATTGATTTTTCAATACCTACCAAAAAAAAAAAAAAAAAAAAAAAATGAATAAAAAAAAACAATTCTCGACTTCTTTATAAATAAATCTTTAAATTCGAATTCCAATAATGGCGAGTAAATTATTTCTGTAATATAAATTATTTAAGTAATATTATATTAGATGTTGGCAATATAATACAGAGTGATCGAAAAGTCGCGCACATCATAACAGACGTGTTGGTAAATGATAGTTATATTGAACTATTTTTATCGATTATGGCGAAATTTCATGACTGGTATTCTCGGCAATAAATCTAGACATCATTGGGATATGTATTTTTGACACAACGCTTGTAGTAGTGCTTTAAATATTGATTGGTGAACATGTCGTTTTCCCAAGAGCAACGTGTGTTTATTGTTTTACAGTATTTTACCAGTCGTTCTTATGTTTGTGTTGTTGATAAATTTCGAGTACAATTTCCAGATGTAACAGTGCCTAACAATTCGACCATAACGAGATTGACTGTGCGAGGGATTTTTTTGAAAGACATGAGGATTTTCGGTGGACCAAATTCTAGTAGTTTATTTAGATCCGTCCAATGTAAACATATTGCAGCAACAGCCAGTACAAAAATGTACATCAACATTAGAGTCTACTAATGAACAGTCAGGTACAGGTTCATTGCGCAATCTAATATAATATGTTTTGTGAATAACAGTATATTATTTGTTGTCAGTTTATCATACCAAGTAAAATCTATCTATGGGTTCCTATGTTGAAGCCAAGTAGCTCAAAATATATTAATATATAAAGAAATGTTTATAAAATAATATGAAAGAAATGTCAAAAATTGGTTTTATTTCAGTTTGTATGTAAAATAAATGTTTGTTATAATATTTATTCGGTCAGTATTTTGTGTTGGCTGTTTATTTGTTTGTCTGGTATAATATCATGTTGATTATTATTGTTGTTATAGTTTGCATGTTTGTTTAGTTGTTATTGATATTGTATGCTTATATTTATTTAAAAGAAAAAGAAAAAGTAAATAAGGTATACATTATTTATAATTTTTATTTAATAGATATTGCATGAATTATTGTGTTATAACACATTGCTTTGTTTAGTATTTTAGATTTCAGACAAACCATTTGGATTTAATTTATTTGATTTTTAATACAATACAGAATATTAAGTTATTAAAGTATTTTGAAAATTAAAAAGTTATTTAATTCAAAAAATGTAATACTTTTATAAAAATAAAAATATATATATATTATAATAAATAATATACATTCATTTTACTTATATATACCTACTTACACATATATTGTTATTTTTTATAATATATATATTTATTTATATAATTAAAATATTATGTTTATACATAATATATATGCATTTTTTTTTAGTAAGAAATTTGCCTCATCCTGATGATCCTGTTATGGGTTTACCGAAAAATCGACTTGAATTTCAAGAAAAAGTAAAAAAAGGTCCATTTCAACCTAACTTACAAATTTTTCCTAGAACAATTTTTGGAAATAAAAACCGCTGTTTTCACCAAAAATATTATGAACAATACCCTTGGTTAGAATAAAGCCCTACTAGTGACTCGGCGTACTGTTTTCCATGTAGAATATTCAAGTCTAATAGTTTGAACAAAGGGCAATTAGATGAGGCGTTTACTACCAGAAGGTTTAAAACTTGGAGTTCTAGTACTACTTGTTTTAAAAATCACCAAAAAACTAAATCACATTTCTATACTACTGCCTCATTATCAAATTTCCATAAAAAGTCTATTGATGTTGTTTTAGATGAAGCTAAACAGTTAATTCTGAGTAAAAGAGAAAATGATAGATTGAATAATAGAAGTATAGTGCAAAGATTAATTGATATAACTATACTTTTAACTAAAACTGGCAAGCCATTCAGAGGGCATAATGAAAAAGTAGAAAGTGATAATAGAGGATTGTTTTTGGAGTTTGCCTGATTGCTTAAAAAGTATGATCCAACATTTAAAAAACATTTGGAAGAAGGTCCTAAAAATGCAACTTATATCAGTAATTTAATTCAAAATGATTTTATTTTATCTATTCATTGTGTTCTTACTAGAAAACTTGTATCTTTTCTGAAAAATAAAAAATTTCAATCATGGCTGACGAGACAGGTGACTGTGATCATCACGAACAGATGTCAGTTATTGTTAGATACTATGATGATTTAATCAATTCACCAGTTGAATACTTTATTTGCATAAAGCGACTAACATCTGTAGATGCACAGTCTATTTTTGATTCTCTAAGTTTCATTGTAGAGGAACAATTGGGCCTTAGTTGGTTGGATGTAATCTCCGTGTGCTTTGATGGAGCAGCTACTATGGCGGGAAGCGCTAATGGTGTCCAACGTAAATGCAAAGAAAAGAATTCTAAAATATTATATGTCCATTGTCATGCACACTGCTTGAACTTAGTATTAGTAGATTCTATTGGTCGAAAAAATTCAATTATTTTTTATTTCTTTGGTACAATACAATTTTTGTATACTTTTATAGAAAGTAGTGGTATTCGACATGCTACATTAGAAAAGATAGCCAAAGAAATAAATTTAACTTTGAAAACTTTAAAATCTGTTTCTACAACACGATGGCCATGTCGATCTGAAGCTGCAGCCGCAGTGAAAAATAATTATTCTGCCATCATTTCTGCAATTCAAAATATCTCGGACACAACTAATATTCCAGATGTTAGATCCAAGGCATGAGGTTTATTTATGCAATTAAAAACGTTTAAATTCATTTTTGCTTTAAATATGCTACATCCACTTTTATTACTCATTGTCAAAATTAATTTGTGTCTTCAAGCTGAAGATTTAGATCTATTAAATTCTCTACATATGATTCAATCACTAAAATTGAACATATCTCAATTAAGAACAGATAAATCATTTTTTAAAAATATTTATTGTGATACTGTTAAGTACTGTACAGAGAACCAAGTGATAATTCCTGAAATAAGAAAACGAAAAATATCTTCAAGATTTGATCAAGCTTCAGAAAATCATTATTTTTCATGTGCGAAAGAAGAAGAGATGCGAGTTACATGATTTAATGTTGTTTTAGATAACTTGTTAAATGGTTTGAATGATCGGTTTAACCAGGAAACATTAAATCTTATACATTCAGTTATGAATGTATTAAAACTTGAGCCAACTCAGGAAGATTTATTATATTTGAATGATGTACATGGAGTTGACAATGATCAATTGAAAGGTGAAATTCAACTACTTAAAAATATACCAAATATATCAACTGGAACAACTTCTAAAACAATCCATTAATGGATTGATTTTCCGAACTCAAATAATAGAACTAAAGTTTTTGTTCACTTTTATAAAATAATAATATTTTTTACCACTATTCCAGTAACTGCCTGTTCATGCGAACGTGCATTTTCTAAGTTGACAATTGTAAAAACAAAACTCCGCAGCACTATGACTCAAGAAAGACTAGACACTCTAATGTTTCTGTTCATAGAACAACAGATGACAAAAAATATTAATAATGACGAAGTAATTGAAGAATTTAAAGTGATGGTTCCAACAAAACGACGATTAGAATTATAAAAGGAATTAGGAAATTTTGTAATTACAAAAATAATTATTTGTAAAAAGTAATATTTAATAAATATTTCATAATACCATTGTAATTATATAATCAATAACTATTTAATTTGTGTAACTTATGACAACTTTTGGCACATTTTCTATCAATTCTTATACAATTAATATTGTATATATTCTAATAAAAAAAAGGACAACGTTAATTACTATATGTATTATATGGTAATATTGATTTTTTCAAAATTTGAGGATCGTATTTTCTTTTCCTTTTGGTTGCCCATAGGCGCAGATCCAGAAATCCCAAATGGAGAGAGGGCTATACAATGAGGAGTTATCAAAATGTATACTAATTAGATAATTTTTAAACAATATATATATTGTTATATATTAATAACAATAATTACAGCACAAGAGGGGGAAGAGCTAAAGCCCCTTAGCTCCCCCCCCCATTAAATCTGCGCCCGGTTACCCAGTATCACATTTGTAAAATTATCTTGTGCACGACCTGCTAAAACGGTCTGCACACGCCTATGTATATATATAAATAGTAACGACAATATAACGTTACTTCAATATAATATAATTTCCATCCAATATTGTGTTCGCGCACTGCGCATAAATGGAATCGCTTGCGACTCGAGTCTTACCGTTCTCGCGTCGGACCTTAAACTTGCGCGTGAATTTCTATTTTTGCTTTAGGCCGATTTTTCTTTAGACTCGGTTGCGAATGTAATTTCGTTTACATCGCAATAAAAACATATGATGAAAATCAATATAATCGATTATTAGACATTAAAATGTATATGACTTGAACGTTATACAATTTTAGAATATAACGCGTAATTATATGCGCTATCCGTGGATTATTATTTTGGCGCATCGGCTGAATATTGATTAGAAGAAGTTTGGTAAAGTACAATAAAAATTGAAGTCATCGGTAAATTGTTCTTTATAATATATTGAAATTATCGTAAATCATGAAAAAATAAATATTTTAACAATTACTCGTACTCTTGAGTTTTCGGAAAAACTTGTAAAATTAACTAAATACATAACTCGACTATTGGAGCATTTAGATCAAATTCTATAAACATGAAAATTTTCACATATCTAAACGTCGTGTGTGTGTGTTTTTTTTTTTTTGATTTAATGTGGCTTAAAAATTGAAATATTTTTTTGATATTATACACTATTATAATATTTTTTTTAATAATACACTCTGCATTCATGCTTTGCCATCGAATCTCAGTCAATTATTTTCCACTTGCACGTTTATTAGAATAAAATTATAATAGTTCATTAATTCTCTAGTACAGATAGTATAATACATTTATTAGTACATTTGATAGTGTTTCGAACTTTTATTTTTAACATTATGTTATATTATAGAAACAATATATATAAAAGAAAAAATTAGATTGTTTTTAGTTAGAGAAATATAGATAAAATAATCGATTTAATAGCGATTTTAGGATAACAGGTGACTATAAAATGTAAACTAATATTCGTCATCACTCATCATCATCATCAGTTTCCACGTCAACAATTGCCCGGGCCGAGCTTTGCGAGGAACTTCCAATTTGTCTAGGTGGTGGATTGTCATTGCAGTACTCCGTAGGACTTTTTATTCCTGCATTGGCTATAAACAAAAATAGATTAATATTAAATGTTGTCAATTAATTGTGAATAGAGTCTTATACTCATAACCAACATACGTGGACAGTAAACTGCACGTAATTGAATTAACAATGATAATGATAATACTAATATCTACCTAGTGTAGTTCTAGTTCTACACCGTAAATTCATTTTCTTTAAAATTCCATTAGACCGTTGTAGTTTACAAATTAATTGTGTCTTTTTAATGTCAGAAACGCCCGTGACACGACACCAAGTGAATAATCAATTATTATTATTATTATTATTATTATTATTATAACTGGAACACGGTGGGACATGACTTATATCTGTCCGGAGATATTCATATTACGTTTAATTTTAAAAATTACTATTTCAAACTAATTATGTAAAATTAACGTAATGTTTATGTTTTTCATTATGAATCATAATTTATAACCATACGTACGAAGTATTCCTCTAATTGTGCCTATGATGTAATCATTGTAGTTCTTTATGTATACTAAATAAATACATAATTCATTATTTTTGATAATTTAATAATATTGTGTATATTATACGTAGAATTTTAGAAACTATATAAATAGAATACATAGGATCTAGCTCCTGCTTCGAGTTTAAGTACGAGGCTTTTATTTTTGCTAAACATTTATTTTTTAGCATAAATTATTATTTGTTTTCGCCATAAATACTATTTCTCGTCGTCAAATAGATAGGCAGAGTGACGGACATCGATCATAACAAGGAAAACGAGCGATTCTCCGCATTTTAAGTTAATTATTTAAATAAATCAACATAAACGATATTGTAATCGAAAATTTCGAAACTGAAATTACGTTATAAATTAATACGTGTTTAATTTCCGAATGTTCAAATGACTGTTGGAGATCGAGGAATTTAATTTTTATTATTATTTCTTTTTTAGGCCTTCTTCGACAATTTCTTAGATTAGATAAACTAATATGTATTTATATTTATATAAATATAATGAGTATTTTTTGTTTTCATGAGCCAGCGCTTATCTGCTAAGATTTTAAATATATTTTATTTCTGTCTTTTTAGTCATTATCGAATTATGTAAAGAACGTTAATGTTAAATCATCAGTATTTCCACTGCACGTGTACCTTAAATAAATGTAAACTTTTGATTTTCAAATATTCAATTATATATACCATTGTACAGAATTAAAACAAATAACTAAAATTGTTTTGTCATTTTGTATTTTCAATAATGTGTTTATGAATAACTATTATTTATTATCTAAATATCTGATCGCAGTATGAATTGCTTTTCGTGCAGTTCAGTGAAAACGGAAATAACTGAGATTTAACTTTCCTGAACAATCGTATCCAAGAGGATAAATTTTATTGTAAGTAAGCTTAAAATTTCTTTTTATTATATAAATTTCCGTGATATTGCCTGGCTCATGATATAAAAATAATTTTATATATATATATTTTTTTTTTTTTGTATAAATATTGTATATATATGTGTGTGTGTGCGTTTAACAAAGTTTTATCTCAGACTGTAATTCATTTAATTGTAAACAATTAAATTTCGTTAGTGGGTCTAAAAATAATTACTTTTCACATTAAATATATATATATCTTACAATTATTATTGGTTATTTGACGTTTCGCTATATCATCAAAGAAAAAAAACATAACCAGATATAACATATTAAAATGTATGTACAATGCACACTTTTATTATAGATGTGGGATTTATATAATTTTTTTTTATGTACTGCGTACTACTTAGGTAATGGAGGAATAATAAAGACACACTATGATATATCAATTTAATTAAATAAAATTTGATTGTTAATATGAAAATAGATGTTTTTACTCTATAAAACATAAAGGCGTAGGAAAGTACCACTAATCCAATCTACATATTACCAATGTACATTTATATACATTTTGTTTAACTATGTCATCTTGTTGCGCTCTAAGGCGAGCTTTGCATTAGGCGTCTGATCGGAGTTCGGACGAGTGCAAAATACCATAGAAGCATACGACGATGAAAATTGTGACGAAGCCAACGTATAATATAGCGTAGAGTTTGAATATGCTTATTTCGGTGCTGTAGCAATATGCGAAAAACGTATGAATGATGTTAATCTAAAAAGTGATGACGTGATTGACGAAAACGTGAAAAATTATATTGCTAATTCTAGTCCCTGCTGTGGCACAGTATCCCAGATACAATTAGTACGAATACCAATACCAATACTCTCTGGTGCATATAATGATTAGTCCGCATTTTATGATATGTTCAGCTTATTGATATCCATGGATAGACGACGTTCAAAGATTTTTTTCATTTACGCGCGTTTTTGAGGCAACTCAAGTTATACAGTGTCTAGAAACAACCCCATCAAATTTGGAAATTTCGTGGCAAACTTTGTTATTTCATGGTATAACATTAAAAAGTCTTGATACAAACACAAGCCAAAGGTATATTCGACACGCCTGCAATAAACGAGGAAGCCGCGCGATTGCGTCAGCTCATAAATAATTTAATCCGACATGGCATAACTGTAATTACCAAATTAGACACCAACGCAATAAAATGGCGGAATACCGTTTCGCCGAAAGATGTATCACTTCGTAATCGAAATCGAATTTTTAGTAAAAATGTTTAATATTATTGAAAAGCAGTAGAATCGACAAGTGTTATTAAGCTACAGCCGTAGTAGAACTCTATAATAATTGGAGTGTGCCGATACTATGCCGTGTGTTATTGGACTCCGGAGCCCAGAGTAATTTCATTACAGAGTCGTTATCGTAAACGTTAAGATTAAATCGGAAAGAGGAAAATACGAAATAAATGGTAGGTATTGGTCAATGGAAACATAAAATCGTGCGAAAAAAATAGGTAATAATTATTAGTCACCAAAAATTCAATTGTCTCCATTTACTCGTTTACAAATTGAAACCTACGGTTGACTTTAAATCAAAACGAAGGAACAAAACACTTTTATTTCAGTGTCGCGATATTTATATATGACGGAACGGTACGTTATTTATATCAATTTACATCTGAAAATCATCTAAGAATTCTACCAATCGAAGTTAACCTTATTTGATTCTCGAAATTATCTACTAAAATTTACAGAAATGGTATTACTAATTTTCATACGACGATAACACCGATCAAAAAAACCACTTGGAAATTGCTTATTCAATGCTTCTAAGAAATATCTTTTTACGAACATATAATAATTGTACATATTTTAAAAATTAATTTCTAATTGTCATTGAATTGATGTTATAGAACACGAATTGTATTTACTTCATAATATCATGCTAATTCTTTATAAATGACTGCAGTAATATTTAAGTAAAGGCAATAATGCACTATAAATTACTTACTGTATCTGGCATATATTGTTTTTAAAGCGACAACACCCTCTAAATGTCCTATAACTAATATATATATATATATATATATATATATATCATATTATATTACTCTTAATTAACACAATAATATATTAAATTAATAATAATTACAATTATCAATAATAAATTAAATATTTTAATTGTATCTTCTTAGTTAAAATAATAATTACTTACCACCAAAAAATGTAAATATATTGACTAGAGATATATGAGTAACGATAATTATAATAACAATAATCTCTATTATATATGTATAATATTTAGATTTAATTTTGCCACTTTTTTTTTAAATAAATTTTTATAAAATTCATAATAGAAAAAATGAATTTTTTTACTCCAGTAATTTCTATGCCAAATGAAAATCTGTGGTTTTCATCGTTAATTGTTATTACACTAATAGCCAATAATTGGCAAAAATTAATTCTACATATCTGCACGTACATAAAATCGTATAACAAATATTGACTGTTAATATAACGACATTTAAAAAAAAATGAAAAAAATGAGAAAATCAATCAAAAGTATCTGATGCATTTCGAAATGGATCATTTCGTTTGAAGTAACATTTCATGTAGTGTCCAAATGTCAAGCGTGACATCTGACGTGTGCGTACCAATATATTCCCATATCATTTAAACAAACGGTCATTTACATTTCATACAATCACACCGCGTAACATATTCATAACACAGAGCAGTCTACACACGATTGCCAATATTCCAATAAATCCCAATCATCATAAAAACGATTTGTTTCTAATCCCCTTAAATTAATCACAAGTGAGGCTTTTAACAAGATTAATAATAATTGCCGTATTTATTGAATTATGATTTCTGTTGTCTCACATTCGCAAGTATTCTTTTGGTCTCGGGGACGTACACGTACATGCGCTGAAATCATTAGTATTTATATCAATTTAAATTTTCTTAATAAAAATTGTGTATTGTTAGAGGCAAAAATGTTCAAATTATATTGTGACAAATCACGCTAATCAAGGATATATAAAAAACAAAATTCAGAAGAGTCCAATATTTTTAGTTTTAGCTTATTAGGCCCGCACTTATAACATTAAATTATAATTTATTAAAAGTAATAATTTAAATAAATAATTACAATTATTTTCATTTTTATATTATTATCATCGATTAATTGATAATAAATAAAAAATTAATTTTCGGGTAGTCCGGACCATTAGACCTCCCATTACCACACAACCTTGTATATGTAATATGTAAAAAAAAATAAAAATGAAAAATTTTTTTATAAAATATTTTGATATTAATATTGTGTTTTTAATTTAAATTAGAAGTTTCATCATTGTTATTATCTTTACATTTTCTTCATATTAAATATTAGCGCAAAATAAGGAATACTACAAAAGAGGTTTATGATCTTTATATGGAATTATATTTCCCAAAATTGTTATTTATTTTTCTCAAAACCTTGTAAAAATAGTTTTAAAAATATTTCAAATGTATTTAAACCGAACACATTTCTACTGTATTGTATTTTCTGTTTCGGACACTAACTATGTAAATCGATAAAACAATTGTTTCTCAAATTTTAATATTCCATTTTCAACAGTTACAATGTTATTGAAACACACTCAATGTTTGTGTTAAATTTTTATTCATGTTACAAAACAATAGTTAAACAAGTGTCGATATTTATGTTTACTTAAATTATGTTTAAAGTGCTGGCCTATGCGACTTTTATTATTCATATTTAGTTTTTTGAAATTGTGTATAAGTGGTTGTAAAAAGTATACCTTTCAAGGCCTAATTTACAATTCTATAATGGAAATTTTACCACCATCTGGAACTGAATTGACTTAAATAAACACTTTGGGAACTTAAATTTTTAAGTATTGTAAATATTGACTTTAACATGATAAAATACATTAATCAGAAATTTATACGCACCTTGATCAGTTTTCAAATAAGCCAAACACCAATTAATTGGAGATTGAATAGAAATGTTCATGCTATGTAAAGCTATAAATTAAATAATTAAAAAAAAAATTTCTTTTCATTGTTTTTTTTTTTAATTTATTGATCAATCACAATAACGATACATACTATTAATGACACCATTTATGAGGTGTTCTTTATAACTTTTTAAATAACCTAAACACATTTTAAATAGATTTTATGTAATTTTGTTTCATCGTGTTCAACAAATCATTGTTATATTTCATTTTATTGGTGGCAAAGGAAATGTTAACCACCTTATTCCAACCCAATATATATTTATATCTGAAGAAGTGGAGAGTTGTAGACCGTTTTCGTTGTTTTTCCGAAGAGTCGAAAAAGTAAAACTTTTTAAATGTTTTTTGTTTTTTTAATACTGTAATCGACACGTTTTTAATAAACAGCGAAATCGAACGATCCAAGTTTTGAAGATCATATCCTGTCAATTATTCAAAAATACTCATTGATTTCATGATAATCGATTAATGATATTTGATCGAATGACAACTGATGGCTAGTAAATATTTTATTGACAATATATAAGTAAAAATAAATAATATAAACGCGTATTGTATGTAAATATAAATGCAGTAAAATTAATAAAAACTCATAATTAAATATTGTATAATACTTATTGAAATAAATTACATTGTAACCACATGTGGTATATATGTATATATTAAATTCAATATGTATAAAATGACTTATAATAGACGCAATAAATATACTTTTATTTCTATGTACACCGTGATCATCGTCTAGTAATAAAAAAGTTAATATGATTAGGTTATTATGTAGTTCTTAAATTAAATTCTTCATGCTATTTCTAACGATTCTTTACACCATTTTAACATTATTAAAGCATTTTGTGTTTAAATGCAGATGCTTAACTCATGAATAACAATAATTTATAAGAAAAAAAATTAAAAGTAACAAAAAAAGTTTATATTTATTATTTTAGTGTTTGATTAAATGCTCAATTGCAATAACAAATTTTATTATTTATAAATTCGGTACACTATATACGATTTTTAAATTCTACACATAATGATTAATGTGTTATTAAATTACTTACACAAGTTTTCATATGCATATAAGAAAGCACTAGAAGCTGACATTCTTTCTACGTGAAAAAAACGCGATAATTCTTGAATTAATATAGGAATATAATTTATATTACATCGTATTATTAAAAAAAAAGAAAATGTACAACGATTAAATATTCTTCATTCTATGTGTGTAATAATTTCAATTAATACTTAAATTCAATTAAAACTATCTAAAATTAATACTGAACTTCAATTAAAACTATCTAAAATCCTGCGTTATTTTTTTATTTTTTTTTTTTTTTTGAGGAGTTACCTAATTTTTATTAAGGTTACGCTAAAACACTAAAATCAACAGGTCGTGTCATACGTGTCATATTCTACTCTAAAATCGTACGTTAAACTTTAAGTTCCACACGAATACTTAAATAATGATTTGAAAATTTTATTTTTATTTGGTATTTGGAAGTAATAATAGATCATAGGATTTGACATAATATTTATTTCGAATAATTTATTATAATATTAAATAATACACATAGTAAAATAATTATTAATATGGCTTTATTTTACTATAATTTATTGATGTAATAATTAATGAAATTAATGCATTTCGCAGTAAGAACAATTTTAAATTTTTATAATATATTTATTTTTTTTTATGTGAGTAAGAGTTATGAAGGCAACCAAGGCGCTATAATAGGCTATGCAGGCTAATTGAATGACCGAATACAAATATGTTGATTGAATTGAATTGTACAATATTACCATCATATATATTATATTTAGTTATAATATTAATAGATTATAAGTAAATAAAAATAAAAATATAAGAATTTACCATTAAACAACGTTTTTGACACGATTTGTCCTAGATGATAATTAGTATAGTTTGGTTTGAATAAAATTATTATACGTTGGTAGAAGTAAGTGGCATTAGCAGTATGGATTTATAATTTTAACTTTATAATATGATATTAAGGTAAGAGTTACAGTTGAAAATGAATTTTTTTTTATTTAAAAGAGAAAATTTTCAATATTATATCCCACCGAAATGTTTGTTTGAATATTTCAAATAATGAAGGCATTTTCAAAGGCATTGTCTAATGTTATAGAAATTTAAAATAACTAATACATGAGAATCATTCGGGGGTAATCAGTGGTCATGAACATTCTATGAGATATACATTCACAAGTTTGAATTAACTATGATTTTGATAGCACCGAGAAAACTTTAAATTCATGGTTAAAATGTAATTTTAATTACGAAAAATTATTACATTTTGTGGATAAAATTTAAAACATTCTAGGTTCCTTCGAGATTAAGTTTTATTAACTTGAATAGTAATTGGCCACGTGCGGTTAGCAAAGTTAAGCAATCGTTGATATTTTTGAAAATTTTTTGCTTCTTATAACCAATAATTATGTAGATACCCTGATCAACTACTATAGCGTAATTATAACAATGTATAATAAGCACTTAAAATTTGTAATATCGAAAAACCCACCAAGGGAATAATTTGTAAATCTGTCTCCAATATATTTGTTTATGTTTATAATTATTATCAACCATGATGGATTTGATGATTAAATCGAAAATGTTAATTTAGATAAATAAAATAATATTTCAAAAAATTGTTTATATTATAATGTATTAAAAAAAAAAAAATCAAGAGCAATTCAACGTTAGGTAAAAACGTGTTTCGTCTTTCGTAGAACCATTTATTATGAATAGATTAACAACATTTTATTATAATTTACCAATACGTAATTAATAATTAGAAACCAAAAATTAATGGCATTAAATTATTAAAAATTTTCTTACTTATACATACTAAAATTAAAGAATTAATGGCACGTAGAATTAGAAATAAATATACACAAGTATATATATATATATATATATATATGTAGTATATCAGCTGAATATTTTTCATGACTATTATTTATGATAATTATATAATTATTATTTATGAATGATGGATTCGACAATTAAATTGTGAATGTAAATTTTTCTTAATAAAATACACTGACTTAAAAGAATTGTTTATATTTTAATGTGTTTAAAAAAAATATCAAAAGCAATTCAACGTTAGGTGAATACGTGTTTCGTCTTTTGTACAACCATTTATTATAAATATATATACAACATTTTATTATGATTTACAAATACGTAATTAATAATTAGAAATCAAAAATTATCTTACCTGTATAATCTAAAATTAAAGAATTATTTACATTTAGATTTAGAAAAGGAGTGTACACAAGTATATATTAGCTGAATATTTTTATAACTCGCTATTAACACAATACTGTACCTATTAACTATACAATAGTAAAAGACGTTGAAAATAAATAACATATGTTTTTTTTAAAAAAACAGCTATATTAATTATTTTGCATTCCCATAGAACCGTATTTCTACCAAATTTTCTTCAAACACTTTTTAAAATATGATTATAGATCACAATCCACTTTCTGTATGATATCTAATTCATATTATATTGTTGATAAAAATAATATCGTAATTAAATATTGTTATTACGTATAATATAACATACATTTTAGTGTGATCAATTGAAATCTAAAAAAAAGCACTCTACACAAAATATATTACATGTGAACAATTTTAAAATGTTTCACATTATGTCCTTTATAAACCCTTTTAATGTTTCGAACAATAGTATTTAAATCGTTTGTACTTGAAATTATAAATTCTTCATTAGCGCAATGTTACAGTAATTTAGGATGAGCGTATGGAAATATTAATGTATATATTATAATTTATATTCATTAATTTTTAAAATCGATATTTATAGAATAATAATTAAAAAATTTTCGTACAATATTTGGATACTATATTATAATAAACTCACCATTTAATTTTGCATTAGCGTTTTTGACATTAACAAATATTATGACGATAGCCAAAATCGATATAAGTTTAGCAGAAACCATTTTTTGTTTCTTTTTACGCGCAATAATAATGACAATCAAAATATGAAATTAGACCCGTTTCACTGAAAAATGAGCAAAGATGTAAAAGAATGTACAAAGGTGTACGAATTTCGTATTAGTTTAATTGAGTAAACGTTTAGTACAAATCATATAACACATATTCATATAGACAGAATTTTTTTTTTTTAATTTTTATTATAAATTCATTAGTAATTTAGAATATTACAATCATTTAGCACTAACACGCAATTTAAAGTTATTATATGTTTTAAACACGTATGCATGTTTGGTGTATAATCCAACTTGAAGAGCCGATTTTTGTCGTTAGAAAATCATTTCACACTAGAAAACATTTAAACATATTTACTTAAACATGTTCGTCTGAGTAACAATGATTCACGATATTTAATGTTTTCGGTCACATTCTTGTATGAACATATTTTACACGCGATAAGGCTTGTAAAAAGGTGGCCGATGCGGTTCTCTCATTTTGGCGGCCCTAAATTTCGGTTTCATATATTATTTCAATCATAAGTATTTCGCAAAATATCTTTTAACGAAAAAGCCTTTGAATGAAATTCCTCTAATGAACTAATTAATTTTTTCGACACGACAATATGCAATTTCAGAAAAGAGCTTCTAAAGGAAAAAAATTGAAATTTTTTTGTAAATTTATAATTTTAAACATTTAAATGCCGCCGAAGTTGTATAACGACTTGGAACAGATTTTTTCCGAAACGGTTTTAGTAGAAAACATATTATGTTTCAGAAAGCTTACCTCGATTAATAAATTCAGCCAAAGAAAGTTGAATTCAAATAACTCCGGGAATAAAAATGTCATATAATATCACATTAGAACCGAAATTGCCTAAGGCATTTTTTTCAATTTTTCGTCAATTTTCAATCGATTTCCACACGACAAGCGTGTGTTAACGCATTTTAAAAAAATCCATGTCAACATAAAATATATAAATTTGTTATTATGTATACGTGAATAATTTGACATCACTTTTAAATTAAATTTGATACTGTTGTATTTATTAGTTGTTTATAAATGAAATACGCATTTGCACTAACATGTATATGAGTTTTTGACTTCACTGAATTAGTTGATAATGATAACAAAAATTGATTTACGAATTTGTCAGTGGTCAATTCGTTACATTAAATTGTAGGGTCACTGTTTTTATTACAGTATAATACTTCAATAATCATTCGCAGTTAACTTAAGAGTTATTCTATTTTATTAGCTACTTTATATTCCTTTGTCCGTATAGGTAAAGTAATTAACGAATCAAAACAAATTAACTTAATTCATATTAACATAAATATAATTTCTATAATAATTTGTTTTTAAAAACCTTGTTGAAAGCGACACAGTGGTGTCGTAGTGAAATCATGTCTATAATAATACATTTGTAAAATACGACAAGTAATGTATTAATTTAATATATTATAACGAAGTTAATTTTATTTTTGCTTTAGACCGATTTTTTTTTAGACTCGGTCACGAACAATTATCTGGATTTCGTTTACGTTACATATAAACACATAATGGAGATCAATAAATTGACATTAAAATATACGATTTATGAATTTAACGTCATATACTTTTAGAATATAACCTGTAATTATATGGACCTTCCGCGAATTATCATTCTTGTGAACTGTTTGAATTGAATAGAAAGGTAGTAAAATTTTATGCACTAAAAGTCAATATTATTCTTTTTAATATATTGAAATAAAGGTCAAATTATCAATAAATCATAGAAAAAAAATTTATGAACGATGTATAAATATACACTGTATTCATGCATTAGTGTCGAATTTCACTCAATTATTTTCTATTATATAGAAAATAATAATAAAGGGCACATTATGTCCGTTTATTAATTGTTGTAATAAAATTAATAAATTGTTTAATATCGAATTTATTAGTACGTTTGTTAGTGTTTCGAAAATATTTTAATATAATGTTATATGACAGATATAAAAATACGTATTTTAGGACGAACCTTTATATTATACAACAATATAATAATTATTAGATATAATATACATTTAATGAATTTGTTTTCAATTAGAGAAAATATATAGAAGTAATGGATTTAAAATCGGTTTTAGGATAACAGGTGATCATAAAAATATAAACTACTGTATGCCATTATTTTCATTATCTTCATGTTCCGTGTTAGTTATTAAAGAATCGATGTAGAAGCCGAGCTCGTTATTAACCAGTGATGAACTTCCATTTTGTCCAAATGGTGGATTGTCTCTGCAATACTGTGAAGGACTTTTAATTTGTGCATATTCTATAAACAAAAATAGATTAATATTAAATGTTGTCAATTAACTATGAATAGTGATTTATACTCATAACCTATATACGTTGATGGTAAATTGTACGTAATTGAAATAATAATAATAATAATAATATCTACTTAGTGTAGTTCTAGTTCTACACCGTATATTCAATTTCTTTAAAATTCCATTACACCGTTTTAATATAAAATTAAATTTATCCCTAAACATTATTGTAGCATGTTTATGTGAAAATTAAACACACACGAGGTTTGATTTTTTAAAACAATTTCCTCAAACGTTTAAAAAAATCAGTCAAACGCTCTTTTTTAAGTGTTCGAGTTTGAGTTTAAAATATTTAAAAAGAAATAATATTAATTATAAACTTAATTTCACTTAAAATTCTTTTTTGCACAATGTGAAATATTTTTATTTTAGATGTAAACATTTACAATATAATATTATATATTATTATTTTAATATATGACGTATTTTTGAATTGTGTAACGTGGCTGGTATTATGCGAATAAAACACTATCGAAGGAAAATAGGTTGAACTGATGTACTTCAAATTCTGATTTTATTTATTTTCCAGTCTCATACGTGGCTTTCGTCCGAAATAATTCACTTTATCCCACACACTGTACTATTGTCTGTCCCTTAATATTATGCACCACCTACATTATAAAAGTTGGAACACGGTGAAATGTCTATCCAGATAATATGTTCACGTTACTTTTGATTTTAAAAATTATTATTCCAGCCTAATTATGTAAAATAATTAACGTCGTGTTTTCGTTTCTCATTGTGAATCATAATATTTTATAATAAAGACTTGACGACAGATTTAAAAATGTTTTTAGACTTCTTAACGTACCATTCTATTGGTGGATACGTTGTAAGTAAAAAAAGTTGTAAGTTGTTATTATTCGTATGTGTTAAAAAGAGGCAAAAATATCTAAATTATGATCTCACTAAAGATAAAAATGTCAGAAACGTTTGTGACACCATATCAAGTGAATTGTCTATCGTTCAATATCTGCCTGGTGATGGACACGTTACTTTTGATTATAAAAATTATATAAAATTCTGTCTAATTATGTAAAATTAAAAAATTATTTTCGTTTCCTCATTATGAATCATAATTTTTAATCATACGTACCAAGTCCGAAATTCACTTTGATAATGACGTATTGATTGTATATTATTAGGAACGCTAAATAAATACATACTTCATTATTTTTAATTGGTATTTTATTAATATAATGTACATTTTACGTAGAATTTTACAAATTACATAAGTGGAATATATGTGTTCCAACTACTATTTCGAGTTTATGTACGAGTTCGTTATTAATTTTTTTTTTTATAAATACGCCGTTATTAATTTGTTTTACTCATAAATACCATTTTGCACTCGTCGCCAAATAGATTGGCACGGCGACGACGAACATCGACTTAAATAACGAAAACACGTAGTTTTAGTTTTCCGTATTTTAAGTTATTTATTTAGACCAAAAAACCAACGATATTGTTATCAAAAATTTTAAAACTGAAATTATGTTATAAATTAATACGTGTTTAATTTCTGTTCAAGTGACTGTTAGAGAACAACGAATTTTCTTTTTTATAAAATATATTTATTTTTATTATTATTTATTTTTTAGACCTTCTTCGACAATTTCTTAAATCATATAAACTAATATGTATTTACATTTATATAAATACTGGATAATTTTTGTTTTTATAAACCAGGGATTATCTGCTAAGATTTTAAGTATATTTGACTTTTTTCTGTATTTTTAGTTATTATCGAATCATGTAAAGAATATTTATTAAACCATTTAAAAATTTGTACCTCCACTTCACGTATAACTTAAATAAATGTAAATTTTTGATTTTCGAATATCAAGTTATATATTGTCTATAATACAATTATACAGACATTATTTTGTATTTTTAATATTTTGTTTATAATAAATTATAATTTATTATCTAAATATTTGATCATTAGAAATGCTTTTCACGCAATCCAGTGGAAATGGTAATAGCTGAGGTTTAACTTCACAAAAAAGTGTATCCATAGATTAAATTTTACTATAATCTTAAAGAAGTTATTAATTTTGTTTTAGGTATAAAAATTTACGAGATATTTCCCGGCTCACGATATAAAAATCACCATTTATGTACGTGTGTGTGTATTTAAAAAAGTTTAATCCCAGACTGCCATTTATTTTATAGTAAACAATTCAGTTTCGTTTTGCAGATTTTTAGTCATTACTTTTTACAATAAAAAATATATCATATAAATATATCTTACGATTATGAAATCTTGATATATAAGTCTCCGCTATATCGCAAAAAAAAAAATCAAATACACAAATATTATATATTAAAATGTAGGTACAATGTACATTTTTATTTAAAATATGGGATTAATTAATTTTTTTATTTAGGCACTACATACTATTTAGGTATATAAGAAATAGTAACTACGCAATTAGCCATTTAATTTCGATTAAATAAAATTTGACAATAAATTTCAAAATAGATGTATTCACTATATAAAACACTTCAATTTCAGTGTCCCAAAATTTTAACATTGACGGAATGATACTTTTGTACTGTTTTACATCTAAAAGTTAGCCAAGAATTCAACCAATACAAATTAACCATATTTATATCGCAAATTTATTCACTAAAATTCACAGGACTCGCATCACTATATTTCATAACACCGGCCAAAATATCTCATGAAAATTGACTTAACAATTGTTCTTACAAAAGGTGCGTTTCCATAAATAATAATTGTACGCATTTTAAAAATAAATTTTATATTGCCACGACGTTAGTCTTGCAGGACACTCATCATATTTACTTCATACTATGATGTTAATACCTTATAAATGATTGCGGTAAACTACTTCTTAATTACTTACTGAAATGGTTATATAATTTTTCTAAAGCGACAATACCGTTTGCCGCTGTTACAGCTACATAGATAAATAAATGTAAATATATATCATATGATATTTTATATTAATTATTATCATAATAGATTAGTTTATAATAATTAAATACTAAATACAAGAACATTTCAATATTCTATTTTCGAAGTTCGACAAATAATTACATACCACCAAAAATTGTATTCATATGACCTAGAGATATACGATTGACGATGATTATAATAACAATAAAAATTTCTATTATAAATATAACATTTGGAATTGACTTGAAGTTTACTTGATATCGAGTTCTATCTTTATTTTTAGAAATATAGCTCTTTTTAAAATGATTATGTTCAAAACTTATAGGCTTTTTAACTTTTCAAAATTCAGAATTATATAAAAGTGGAATCGTCGATTTCCACTAAACTCCACGCCGAATCTAAATCTGTAGATTTTAGAATAGTTATCACACCAATAGCGAATGATTGAAAGTTATTTCTACATATAATCCAAAAATATATTTTTAGGACTTTTTTTTTGGAATGCAAAGTTATACAATGTATTATTAAAAAAAAAAGGTTCCTATGTTTTAAAAAAAACCGATCTATGCAATGCTATTTAATCCTTGCTAGCATGTAGTTAATATAAAATTTGATAGCATTATATTATGAAAATATGCATTTTATTTTTAAGATAGAAAATGTGAAAAATAAACGTCAATCGTGACGCAACAATTATAACCAAGAATTTGAATGAAAAGAATTGCCATGTTCGTATTTAATTAATTGTATTGTTGTAAAGATGATAAATATTCCACATATCAGATTTGTCACGCTATTAATTATTATACAATAATATCTATGCACATTAAGGCTTTAAAAAGATTACTACTAATAATATTGCCGTATTTATTTGTATAATGTTTTCTGTTGTCTCACTTTCGCAATTAGTCCTTTGATATAACGGGTCTATATATACATGCGCTGAAATCATTAGTAATTTAGTAAACATTCAAATTTTCGTAAAAAAATATTATGTATTGTTAGACACAGAAATGTTCAATTTCTTTTGAGACAACTGTCCTAATCAAGGCTGTAAATAACAAAAAAATTTAGGAGAGTCCAATTTTATTTTATTTTATTAGGTCTACAATGTTATGGCATTAAATTATAATTTAATATTAAAATTAATAAAATATTACAAGTATGTGTATTTAAACCGAACACATTTTTACTGTATTTTCTATTTCAGACACTAATTACGAAAATCGATGAAATAATTGTTTTTAATATTAAATATTCCGTTTCCAACAATGTTATAATGTTATTGAAACACACTGAATGTTGATGTAAAAATTTCAATTCACGCTACAAAAATATAATTAATTAAACAAATATAGATATTTATGTTTACTTAACGATTTATTATGAATTATGTTTAAAATGTTGGTATGTACGACTCGTGATATTCGCGTTTCGTTTTTTTTTCAAATTATATATAACGGGTTGTGAAAAGTTCGTCCTTCCAGCCCTAAGTTACAAAAAAAATTTGATAATGAGAATTTTACCACTTAATTGTCTTAACTCAAGACTCTGAGAACTTAAATTTTTCAACACCGTAAACATTAATGTTTAACGTGATAAAATACGTTAATCAGAAATTTATACCGACCTTGAGGAGAATTTAAATAATCCAAACACCAATCAATTGGAGATTGAATAGGAATATTTAATATATTGACAACTAAATATTAAATAATTCAAAGAAAAAATTAATTTTTAATTTTTTTTTTTTTTTAATTCATTGGTTTTTGAAAACAATAACGATACGTACCGTCCATGAGACCATTGAATAGGTGATCTTTGTAATCGTTTAAATAACCTGAACACATTTAAAATAGATTTTACGATCCGATTTTGTTTCTGTATATTGGACGATTGTCATGAAAAATAATGAATGGATGAAAACACTAAGACGGATGTGTATAATTTCTAGAAAGAACCTATATATCGGTGCATTAGAACCACGTGCGGTTCTTAGTGTTTGAAGAAAAAATAATCGTATTGTACAAAAAAAAAGGGTTAAAAATACTCACTTTTATTACTATGAATGTCTTGACCTTTGTCTAATAATAAAAACAAATAAAAAAATACATTTAAATGTTTACTTATTTTTTTTTTTTTTTTTTTTTTAAACGGAGTTCTTTTTTCGCTATTACCAGCGGAATCTTTACGCTATTATCTCGTGTTACGCAGACGCAAAACTCGTGAATAATAATGGAAATTAAAAGTATCCGGCGAAGCGATAAAGTTTATTTTAATTTTAGCGTCCGGTGAAGTGTTTGATCGCAATAATTAAATTTTTTATTATTTATAAATTGAGTACACCACTATACATGATTTTTAAATCCTACGCACAATGAATAATGCGTCATCAAATTACTTACACAAGTTATTGTATGCAAATAGAAATGCATCGGAAGCCGTCATTGTTTCTACATGAAAACAACGCGATAATTTCTGAATTATTGGGAACGCAATTTATATTATGTATCGTATTATTTTTAAAAAAATGTACAATGAATAAATGTTGTCCCATTGTACGGGTGTAATAATTTCAATTATTACTTCGTTTCGGACTATTTAAAAATTTTTTAGATGTCAATCTGTATTAAGGTTACGCTAAAATCAATGGGTTAAATAAGTGTCAATATTGTACTCCAAAGTTATACGTTACACTTTCAAGTTTCTACACGAGTGACTTAATCATGCACGCTATATCGTATTGCCAAAATCGATAAAAATGTTATGTTAATATGAAATCAGGGTGAAATTTCGCCTAGTTTTTTGTAAGATGTTAACGCATTCACCGCGTATATCCTATAAACAACTTAGAACCTAAACATTTTTGAAAAGTATTTCACAATATTTTGAGCAGCGAGTGTCAATTGAGCGAATGAATGAAAAATCTCTGTTCAAATCAAATTGTACTATTATTTTATCATCGTGTATATTATTTGTAATTATTATACGAATTTGTAAGTAATTTTGTAATATGCATGTAAATGCTGTTTTTTTTTATAATTCATTAAAATTCATATTTTATAGGATATTAAAAAGAGTTAAGTTTTGTTTATTACAATTTATGAATATACAATAAAATTTACCATTAAACAAAGTGTTTGACATGATTTGTTCTAGAAGATAATTAGTATAATTTATGTAATTTATTTTAAATATATCATATATATATATATATATATATATAGTGTAAAGTAATGTAAAATAAAGTAATAGTGTATACATAGGAGAAAAAGTACATGGCGTGTTAACAGTATAGATTTATAATTTTTACTTTATATTATAGTAAAAGAAAAAATAGAACTTGTCTGAAAGTGTAGACATTTTGAGAAAAAAAAATATGAAAAATCACTTGAGGGTGATCAATGCTCATGAATATTCTATAAAGCTATGCGTTCACAACGTTTGAATCAACTACGATTTCGATAACATTAAGAAAATTCTACATTTATAATAAAAATGTAAATTTTATTGTAAAGAAATTTTTGAAGATTTTTTTACTTGTTATAACCAATAAATAGGTAGTTGTGCTGATGAACTACCGCCTACAATAAACCGATGTAATTATAACAATTTATAATAAGCTTAGTAAAATCTGTAACATCGAAAAACTGATCATTTGTACAACTATCATCAATGTGTTAGTATATGACATTATCGATCATGATGGATTTGACGATTAAATTGTGGATGTTTATTTTGCCGAGTAAAATTTAAGCATTTAAAAGAATTGTTTGTACATTAATGTGTTTGAAAAAAACAAATGCAATTTATCGTTAGGTAAGTACGTGTTTCGTCTTTCGTACAACCATTTATTAAAAACATATAAACGTTATTTTATTAAAATTTACTAACACGTACTTAATAATTAGAAAACAAAAATTATCTTACCTATACATTCTGAAATTAAAGAATTAATAACACCAATACAGTAAGATATAAGTATACACAAGTGTTATATCAGTTTAATACGATTTTTGTAATAAATCTCCATTAGCACAATAATGTCTGGTATTAACTGTAGGATAGAAACAAGGAGTTGAAAATGAAAAACATAATTATCAATGCGTTATATAAAACCCATATTAATTATTTAGCACTCCTATAAAACATATCAAATTTTCTTCGAATTCGTTAACGTTTGATTATAATTCGTAATTTTTATTTTATTTTGTATCCAATTTATATTATATTTATGATAAAAAAAAAGTTAAATATTTTCATCGGATATTGTTATATTACATTTATATTTAATGAGATCCATGAAAACGAAAACAAATCAGTCTACACACAATGTACAGATATGTGACAATTTTCAAACGTTTGACCGCAAATTACACGCCCGTTTAAACATATTTAAAATTTCGAACAAATTCGTGTATTCGTTTATACGTAAAAAATTATAAATTCGTCATTAACACAATATTACAGTATTGTATGACGTGCATATAGAAATTAATGTACATAACAAATATATACATTAATTTTTGTATTCAACATTTATAGAATAATAATTGAAAATATTCCGTACAATATTTCGATATCATATTAAAATGTACACACCTCTATTTTCATTGGAGTTTACGCCATTGACAGCTATTATCGCAATAGTTATAACCGACATGAGTTTAACAGAAACCATGTTCGTTTCTTTTTAGTTATTTTTTTTTTTATATGTTTATATATTTTAACACGCAATACGAATGACAGTCGGTTAGGTTAAAATCAAGTGCGTCTTAACGATAAATGAGCGAAGACCAATAGAGTTTCGAACAAACAAAAACAAATGGCGCATAATTTGTATTATTATTATTATTATTATTATTATTATTATTATTGATTCAATGAATAAACGTTATTGTTATTTGATCAAAAATATTCCTAAACATTTTGTTTGTTTTAAAACACACAAATTTATACGATATATTGTATTTAAATAAAAAAAAAAAAAACCATTTTTAGTGTAAATAATTAACGACAAATACACTACACCACAATCGTAGAAACCAATACCTAACCTATTGGACAACATAATAATGTTCACGTGAAAAAACGACTGAAATGGCTTGGAATATCAGTAATTTACCAAGTGATCGTGTATAGGCGCAATTCTGTTTTGTACGCGTTCTACCTATTGTTTGTGTAAAAAGTATATCGCGTTAAAGATGTGGAAATGTACATTCGCACGTGCATTTAAACGACACGAATGTCCAACGAATCGATTGATCTATGTAATCAGTGACGTATTTAAGAGGTAGGAATTGTCCCGGTCATCGCGTTTTTGGAGGCAACAAATTCTTAAGTGTTCTGGTAGAACAACCTTACAATTCGCATTTGAAACATTCGATATTCCATGGTTTTTATTTTTGCAATTTAAAATAAAGAAATATTATTAAGTAATTTTCAATAGCCACTATAACTCCGGCAAAGTCAAGTAATTGACAAAATCTGCAAAAGCTATTGTAATGCATACAATTTATAATCATTGAAAATAACGGAGAGGAAGGATATTTTATCATAAAATTATTATTGCATGATAAAAAAAAATAATAATAATATTAAGTTAAACCGAATTGCAATATTTAAGAAAATGTTATTTTTACGATTAAACATAATACACGACTTTATTTCGATAATTTTGTATATTATTGAAAAAAAAACATTCTATACATTTTTTTTGTAAATATTAAAATCAAGTACATTTGTTTACTTCTGGCAACCCGCCTAAACGGATAAAACGTCGTTTATGTAGAAATTAATACCATAAAAATGCATAATTAATAATAATAATATAAAAAAAAAAAATCATAGGAAGTGTCACTAATGGGTGGCTTCTTTTGTCATGTTTGACATAATGTCTTTGTTTGTCTTCTCACACACTCTTATTGTACTACATAAGTACAGATTGTGTATTACGTTTAAAAAATAAAAGTATATTTTATAGATAAGTATGATTTGAGTGCAAAAGTAAACACTCACGGAAATTTCAACCCTACTGGGCCTCGGGAAATAATTCGTTAGATGTGTTAATTTTTTTTTTTAATATAAGGAACAACTTACGGGGACGCCTCGAAGAAAAATAAATATTTTAATTCTCGTGTGCCACTCTCAGCGTTTAATACGGGTAGTGGATTAGGTATGCCAACACTCAAACAAGTTTAGAAACAAAATTAGTAAATTCAAATAACGAAAATAATAAATTTGTTTAGGTCACATACAATGTTATTAGACATATACGTCAGTCGGTATAACACTAATTTCAATAATGACGAATATACGCGAAAATCCACGTACTCGTGTTTTTAGTCATTTTTTTACAAATGCGATTCAACAGTCGAAACGTCTCGAATATTATGTGTAATATTTTTTTTTGGTTCATAAAAGTGGAAATCGCATTGTCATCGAATTGCGAACTGTAGTAATAATAGTAACTGATCGTCTTCGCGTTATGTTATTTCGCGTTTCCACGGAGGGAAAACGAAAATGGGGAACAAAGGTCCTTCAAAATTATATAGTTCTCAATAATGTTAAATGATTTTTAAAAATTTTTTACGATAAATTCATTAGTACTTTGAAAAATTATATTATTATAAAAATCATCAATATTATTAACGCACATTTTAAAATTATTGTTTATTTTAAACAAGTTGGTATGTTTAAATATATTTATTTAAACATGTGCACCTACAAGTAAGTTGCGAAATATTTTATACATTCGGTTCAATCACTGTGATGTCGTGTTAAAACTGTTTTACACGCGATGAGGCCTGTAAAAAGGTGACCGATGCGGTTCACTGATTTTGATAGTCCTAAAATTCACTTTGCTATTTTACTTCAATCGTAAATATAATGAAATATTTTTTTAACCAAGAAGTCGTTGAATAAAATGTCTAATGAACTAATTAATTTTTTCCTCGTAACAGTATGTGATTTTAAAAAATATATTTTAAAGGAAAAAAATTTAAAATTTATATTTTATTATACATTTTTATTTTTAAAAGTCTAAAAAAATGATTTAATCTATTTCAATTGGAACCATTGAGAAGAATGATTAGCGGTGAACATTGAAGACATATCGTCATGTAGAACCAACGTTTGGATGAAGTGAAACAACGAAACTACGATTCATAACATTTACAATGTTAAAATGTCTTTATATATAAAAATTTAAATTGTATAAAGAGGTGTGGACGACGAAGCATATTATATTAAAGGTAAAATAAATTTTAAGGAATGCTTATTTTCTAGTATTCAAAAGTCCTCTTCATTTAAGTTAAGAGAAACCACTTAGCACGAAAATAACGGAATTAAAATAAAATAATAATAAAACCCATATTTTCGCTAACTTTACCCACATTCCTTGTCAAATGTCCCAATAAATGATGAGCGTAATATAATATATATATATAGTATATATGATAATCGTATTAAGGATATACTGTGGTCGGTTAAATTATTAAAAAAAATCATAATTCAAACAAAATCACAGAAAAAGACGTATAATATTTACTGTGATTCAACATGATCGGCAGATGAATAATTAGCGGAAAAAAACTAAATCGATTTCAATACAAATAATATAATATGTTCTTGAAAGTTTTTAAAACGACACCAAATCTTGCAAAATCCTGTGAAAACGATGATGAATCGGTAAGATATTTATAATATAATAAAAATCCTTTGTATACATACACATACCAGTGATTCACGCTACCGACTCACCGACGACGGTGCACTAGTATGAAAAGAGAGAAACACAGAATCGTGTACATTTTTAGATATTGATCGAATCGATTTTTGTGTTAATTTTAATATTTTATAATAAACGTTATTATTAATTATTATTATTATTATTATTATTATTATTATTATTACTATTATTATTATTTTCCCGTTCGTCCCTGGCAGTGTCCACACGTACTCGACACTAGAGTCGCACTAATCCGGTGTTCGGATCAGCGTGTCATTTTCATTTTATTGTTTATTTTTATTATTACGCGTCGATGTATGTTGTTCGTTAAATATTTTTCACGTATTCACGAATATAGACGAATTTCAATTCGCAATTTAATAAAATAAAAAAACAAAAAAAAAACCACAAACGGGATTTATAAAATAAAAATTACACGTATTCTATATTGTGACGCGGGCGTAAAAGAATAATTCCGACATGTACGCCGCGGACATATTATGAAATACATAATAACGTCTCTCTTACGTATTCACTATGAACGTTTATCATACAATTTTTTTGTCCAGTATCCGCACGAGACAGTATATTATTTTAAGTGTATTCAGAAGTTAAATTGTGAAGATATTCTTACCATACCTAATAGCCAATACTTCGCGAAAATTAGATTTAGTTCTGGGATTTTTTTTTTTTTTTTTGTTACGTCTACGTTTATATTATAAAATGAAAAAAGTATTATATAAGTACAGCTAATTTTCGTAACAAAATTTCGTGCATCTATTAAGAGAAAAAAAGTTCCAATTTTCATTAACTGATTTTCAAAAACACCCTTTCCCCCAAAAAAAAACTTTTTGCTGTGTGCGTCCCCGATGACCGCCTTTTTAATTTTATTACATTTTGTATTTACGGCCATTGAATAATTATTATTATTGGAGGACCATCTTTTCGGTACATATCGAGTTTTTACTATTTGTTAAGTCTCTCTCTCTCTCTTACTCTTTCGGCGTATGTATTGCGGATGTAATTGTTCATAACGGTTAGTGTTTTTAATTAACGGGTTCGCTACGTGTCTTGGTTCAGTTATCACGGCAAATGTACGATATCGTAGTATATTATGGTGACTTAAAAATTAGTTTCACATTAAATTATAGAATGTATAAGTTCAATGTTTATTTTTCAAAAAATATTTTTCAACGAAAAGTTATTGAATAAAATGCCTAATCGATTAATTAATTTTTTTTTAGGAATGAGGGCACGTCATTTTAGAAAATATCTTCTAAAGGAAAAAAAAATCAAAATTATATTATATCATTGTATTTTATAAATGTTCTAATGAAATTATATAATATATTTAAACTGAAACCATTCAACAAATTTTGAAACCCATTAAAAAAAAAAAAATCGCAAGGCGGTGTGGAAACCGAATATATGACAATAAAGGGAATCCTTTTTTACTAGTATGTAGTCGAAAGTCTTGAGCTTCTAAGTTATACTACCACCTAAGCACGGCAATCCTAGACTTTAAAATAATATTTTGAAATTCTATATTTATCCTGACTGTTCCCCAATTTCCTTTCTAGATCCCAACAAAAGGATAAAATACATACAACATATACTCGTTTTAAGGATATATATATATAGCTGGATGGATTAAATGTATTAAGAAACATACTGTAGACATATAATGACATAAAGCGACGTAAAATATATGTCGTAACACGTGCACAAACAAATGTAATAATGAACCTAACATATCCGTGTAGGGAAAACATTAATTAAAATATTCATTTTTCATTTTCATATAAAAAATTATATTCGTAATGAGATCCATAATTTTGCCAGGGAAAAGTTATTATAGACACATATGCATTAGAAAAGAAAACACTTTTCTCGACTAGAACAATTTTACGAACAATAAGATATGCTGTGTTGGCTCACCCGAACAACTATCGCGCGGTGCAAACTATTCACACGACACGAACGCATTTGTTTGGAATTCTAGCGGCCGGGAAAACGTCGTGCCCATTCAAACCCAGTCGAAATCCCAAAGCGGTGAATCGGCGGCGGTGGTTGAAAATTTGTTTTTGCATATTTCATCATATCATCCGTTCCGAATCCCGATAGAATAATCTGAAATTAATATTTGATCTTTGGCTACTACCCTCTCGTCACAGCTACACTTACTTCAGCATACGCCCCACAGACAGACGACCTCCGCTAATAATAAAACATTCTCTCACTCACACCGCCCCTTCTCTTAAAACAAATATCGCCTTGTTCCATTATTATTATTATTATTATTATTATTATTATACGTAGGCACGTATATTGCATATTTTATCGTATTTATGTGTACACGCACGTCTTTGTTCCCGTACATATACACAATTTATTAAATCTGAGTACATTTTAATTCTGAATTTTGACACCAGCTGTAGAATATCTGCTCTCTCTCTCTCTCTCTCTCTCTCTCTCTCTCTCTCTCTCTCACTCTCCTCGTCGTGTACAATAATATACTTGTCACTCTTACACGTCATGGTACCACATCAATTATTCACGTATACCTCGAATTTTCGACTTTTGATACTCGAAAACCGTACTCGTGCCCCACGTGATTATTCGATTAATAATAATTGTGTAGTTACATTTGAAAACCAATAAAGTAACTCGTTATTTACATACGTGTAATCATGTTGCTTTATTCGTATATAAAATTGAAAATAAATCACTTCACGTGGTATATAATATGCAACGACAAAGCCAATTGAACAATGTGAGAAATTGTTTGTACAGGTACGGATCGTATTATATCTCATGACACTGAGATTGTATTACCTTTAAAGTACTTTTGCATACGCAAAATGAACTGGAAACGCTGAAATAAAAATAAAAGTCCTGAATTTTAGGTGAGTTTGTGCCGGGGCGCAAAATGTCTTAATCCGGCCCTGTACTGGATGTATAAATCTAACGTTATACAATTTAACCTGCAATAATTCAATTTTATATTATTTATATATTTGGTATATAACTCGATTTTCTAAATTCTATACACGAGGAATAATATTTAATTAAATTACTTACACAATTTATTATAATTGGCAATTCGAAAGCATCAAGAGGTGTCATTGTTTCTATATGAAAACAACGCAATAATTTCTGAATTATTGGGAACATAATTTTTATTGTATCATATTATTAAATATTGTTATATAATATTACGTTAATTTGATCTATTGAAACCTGAAAAAATCAGCCGTCACACAATTTACTACATTTGATAATTTTCAAATGTTTCACCGCGAATTATGCCCTTACAAACTCGTTTAGTATTTCGAATACAAGTATTTAAATAAAATTAAAAATTATAAATTCGTCATTAGCACAATGTTAAAATAATTTAGGATATGCATATGAAAATTAATGTACACAATAATTTAAAAAATTCGGTATTTATGGAATAATAATTAAACATATTCCGATATAATATTATAATACCCTCACCTTCTTTTGTTGCATTAGCATTTTCAACATTAACAGCTATTATCGCGATAATCGTAATCGATATGAGTTTAGCGGAAACCATATTCGTTTCTTTTTAGTTAATTTTCTTTTTACGCGCAATTCAAACGACTATAAGGCTGGCTTCGCATAGACGCGCGTATACATACGCGCTTTGATCGCGGTATAACGATGCATGATTCTATTTCCACGTGAACACCACGGATTGAAATATCATGTAATATTATCGGACCGTTCAGTTGACACGCGCGTTTCGGTGGGTACGATCGAATTTTCATCCATAATTTTTGGAAACATCTTATTGCATTCTTATGCGTATCTTATTGCTTCTAAGGAGTCTTCAATTATCTCCAATGATTTAACGGACATTCTAAAGTAATTGAAAAATTTGTCATCGTGCTCTCTTAGGATACAATGTGACATGAAGACTAAAAGAGAGCCTGTTTTTAAAATAGGATGAACCCAATATTTCCTTTCTCTCATTTGTCTGCGTCTTCTCATCCTTCTCTTAAAATTATATTGTTTTCAGATATTAAATAATATTTTTAAAAAAATCTTATGTTAAATGCATTAGTAATTCAAAAAATTACAATCATTCAGTATTAACGCACAGTTTATAATTGTTATTTGTTTTAAACGCCCAGGTATGTTTAAAATATAAACCGGGCAAATAATTATTGTTAACGAAAATCACTTTACACTAGAAAATATTTAAACAAGTGTGCATGTAATTAGAGACGACGCGCAATATTTTATATATCCGATTACTTTGTTGTGTAAACGTTGTTTATACGCGCGATGAGGCCTGTTGTAAAAAGATAGCCGATGCGGTATTATAATTTCGATGGTTCTAAACTTCGCCCTGATATATTATTTCCCTCGTAAATGTCCCAAAACGTTTCTCAAAAAATATTAGTTAACGATGGAAGTCGATGAATAAAATGCTTAAACAATTAATTATTTTTTTCGAAATGACGGTACGCCAGTTTCGAAAATGTCTTTTAAAAGACAAAAATTAATTATAAAATTAATTTATATGATATAATTAAATTGTAAATATGATGGTATTAAGTACGCGTATAGATTTATATATATATATACTATACACGTAAAAAACTAAGTAATAAACTAAACTGTCAACTAAATGACAGTGGTGTTTTGATGGGAGGCGATGGGGGGCGACCGCCTCTCCCTTCAACTTGTTTCTTCGTTTAGATATTCTCTACCAATTTATTTAAACAATATTACAAATTGTTATTAGATTCTGAACGAATCGAGGAATGTATTTGTTTTAAAATGATTTGTTTTTTTTTTTTTTTTTTACAATGATGTGTTTTCTATAATGTCTGTACTCAAAAATTCTATCACAAGGAGACCTTTACAGTCATACCTTGTTTTCGATAGTAAAGTGCGTCTAGTCGGTACTCTAAATAGGTCATTTTTCGATTTTCTTAATACTTTTTTCTAGCGTACAAAAAGAAACTATTGAAAAATTACATAAAAACGGTAAAATAAGGATTTTGTCAAAACCGATTATGGTTATTTCTTAGTAATTTTGAAACTAATGGTTAGAGAATCTTGAAATATTCATCAATCATATACGAGTAGCTTTGTGTTATATTAAGGAAACAAATGTTCAAACACTTTCTTTTAACTTTGGACTATATATATAGCAATTATAGGTTTTGATGTATTTCATTTATAAAAAGAACTAGTATTTGTTATATACCAAAAATATTATACCAATGCTCCGTTCAAAATCGTTTTATCGAATGCAATGATCTTTCAAATTTAGGATGATAATAATACACTTTAAAATCTTTATCCATGTAATTCACTTAAGTGACATTCACAACATTCCGCTTCTTGCTAACTCTTTTTTTTTATCTATGCATATTTTTTTTCCTGTATGAGGTTTTAGGATGGGATAATTATACACGATTCTTCACTTTGCAATACCAAAAAAAATATATATATATGCGATGCTTTATTTAACACATTTTGTCGTTTTCCCATTATATTCCTAAAACATTCAGGGAAAAAGTATATTATTTCCAGTGAAATCTTGATAATTATAATAATTAACCGATAATTAAACACTCGTGGTTCACAAAATCTTTCTTTTTTTTTTTATTAACGTTTATTTCGTTATGTAAATGTACACATTTGAATAACCAATATGAATGTTTGTGAAATGCTTTTAAAGAATTAAAAATAAACTAGTAGAATGTAGTAAGAACTATTAAAGCTCCAAGCCCGAATTCGTCGGATTTCTCATATTAACCACATACTATATACATAATATATTTAACATTATTATGTATTTCTATATGATATACGTTTTCCAGTTCTAAATAATAGCGTAGCGAGTTGCCAAGGAATTTCTAATGTAAGTCATGTTAGCTAAAAAACTTTTAGTCCCAGAACGTTCCCTATATCCAGTTCTTCGGAACATCCTGAAACTTTAAAAAAACCTTTTAAAGCTTTAAACTGTAATACTTTTAAAGGATCTCCGGCTTAATTTTTATCATTCAAATAAAATTATGCATACATATAGTTACTCTAATACTCGTATATTGAGGTATAAGAAAACTCGGTGGCGTTTTCCTGGAGTAGTGTACCTCCTAGTATTCAGGTTAACGGCAATTATCCTGAATGGCCATCATCAACGAATACAAATAACATTGAACGGCATTCTTAATAATCGTAATTATTATGATAATCCGATGTGGTAATCGACAATAGAGTATTTTCTAATATATCGCCGTAACTCAATTTTTACAGACGATGATGATTGGCGTACCCAACCTCCGGAGTCCCGGACCTAACGGGACCATGGCTAATGGCAGCAGAACGTTTCAATGCCACCCGCAAGGACAATCCGAAGCAACGATTACACTCACGTTGGTCGGCTTGGGCATAGTGGCCAACACGGTGCTCATGGCTCTCATCGTGTTCAACAAACATCTGAGAAGGTGATGTAAAATTAAAATAGAAATTGTCGTTACTCATTGTGGCTGAATGAATACGATTATAACCGTTGATTGTTGTAGAATGCATTCTCACGCGTCATATAAAATGTTACAAAAATGTCCGTGAATAAAACAAATTGTTTAATTCTCGCAAATTGTTAAAATAAAATGAACGAGCGGACATACGATCGTAACTGATATACTGTTTCGTGAGCCATAAAGTCTATGAAATATGAATAACTTTGTAACGCTACCGTTACTGGTCGGTCGACCCGCTCCTGCAGCAGAGTCACCAACACCACACTGGCGAAAGAGATACTAGGGTTTGTGGTAGATAAAAAATGAACACCAGGTTTCTTACTGTTAAAAAGAATTCGAAGTTTATTACGGGGAAAAATCCCAATCAAAAAAAAAAAAAAATTACACGAATGAGAAAGACTAATAAAAAAGACAAGACAACAACATTGTTGTGAAAAAATTAATTAACGTTTAACGAATACAGAAATTAGATATAGACAAAAAAATTAACCAATTTATAAGCGCACAATAAAAAACAATTGACTGAACAAAAAAAAAAAAAAACTAACAATCGTTTTTAATACGTGATTCCGAGTGTACAGTGTGCCCCGAATATAATTTAATAAAACAAACGTACAAACGAGTACAAACATTGTACAAACGAGTCGCGATGAAGATGGTGACTATCGGTTGACATTTGGACCGTACATTACGTCGCCGCCGATACGGTGCGTGTGTGTGTGTGTGGCGTGTTACAATATAATATTTCATCGTCTTTTCTTTCTCCAATATCACACGGGCCTGTCGAAATAAGTCCAAATACATGGTGGGGGGGGGAATATCGCTGTGTTTAGATTTTTCAAATAATATTTTTTAATTTAATTTGAATTAACATTTTATAATTAAACTGCGTTTAGCAATTTTTCGTGAATAACGTTGGAATCCTTCGTGTTTAGAAATAAGATTTATAATTTAAAAAAGAAACAAAAAAAAAAATCAATGCCGGACTCACGCAACAAATTCTCGGTAAATTCTCGCAGCACAGGTGCCAGCCACCAGCCAGGTGAGTCGACCGATGGCCGTCCCCATGGCCAAGTGTGGTCAAAGGAAGGGGGGGGGACCAGTGAATCTGGAGTAAAACCCTTTGTGTTACCAGCATCAACACTGGACTACTCCCCCACCCTTATTATCTACTATATGGCGTCGCGGATCGATGGCGGACATCACCGGTCACCCACCCGGGTCGTCATTCGGCACATGGTTACTGAACTCTAACCACTGACGGCTACCCGGATTACCGATCAAGATATTGTCGCCGGACAAAGGAAATAAGACTTTACATATATTTTATTGTACTTTATTATTATTATTATTATTATTCGAAAACATGTAGACGAGAGAATTGCTTCTCCGTAGAAAATTCTGTTTCTACGGATTTTTCACTATAAAAAATCGTATTGTCCACTGGTGTTCAAAACTTGGATCGTTTACGATTTGGATTTAACGTGTGTAAAATCTACGAGTGTTTCCGAATCGCCCTGAAATGCGTTTGACGAATCCGAAATAAAAATTATATATATATATATACAAAAATAACACATAAATATATTATTTATTCGCACTTTAAACGATAACATCTACATAATAGTACATAATCGCTCGTTTTGTGCTAGTGCTCGTCGTGGGCCGTTACGTTTATTTATTAATTTTTAAATTAATACACAGTTTCGAAAATCATTAAAATAAAATCCGACCTTATAACTTCAGTCGATACTGACAGTTTTACGTGTTTATTTGTAAATATGTACGACAATTTTTGATAGATGACGGAAAAAATGTAAAATTTAAATGTTCTAAATTTGTCAAACAAATAATAATAATAACAACAACAACAAAACCAATGACAAAAAATAAATAAATACAATACTATCACGAGAAAACGTTTAATAATTTTGTTTAGGATTGTTTGTGTTTATTAAACATTTATGTAAAAAAAATAATCACTGCAAGCGTAGTATTGTGTGATATATATATATATATAATATTAATTTTATTTTAATTCGACGGTATCCATAACTTCGAATCATAAATTACACTCAAGTGTAGTAAATAACTTTAAGCATTACGTGTCTATCGCTACAATGGTTTACGTAATAATTGTTTATAATTACTCTGAAACGAAAAGTTTTGATGGCTCTATACGTTTGGGCGAGCACGAAACATTTTAATCGTTAATGCACAAAATATTTTATATTATTGTTGAATTCCAATATTTCAATTGGAATCTACTTTTAACCAAATGACAAGGGTTTGAACATTTTTCATAATCCTCTTGGGTCAATAATAATGTTGGTTTTTAGTAACCACGCGATGTTTTTAAAACTAAATTATTAGCAGGCGGGTACAGAATAAAAAACAAACTAGAAAAAGACTTCAAAAATAATATTTAAAAAAATTATACGAGTATCTTAATTTTCATAAAACGCTTTAACATTTCCTACAAACGTGCGCTTTTGCCACGTACGAAAAAAGTGTTTAGGTCATGGGTTCATATACGTGTGTTTGTGAACGTATTTTATGGAACGAATGAGATGATCTTCTCCTAATTTTATACGTCACGGAATAAAAATGAAACTAAAAGAAAAACGAAAAAAAAAAAAAATTAAACTATTTTAAAAATTGTAATGGAGAAATATAGCGTAATTCGTTATATAAAAAGAACATTCGTGACAAATTGCTAAAATAATGAAAAAAAAAAATTAAAAAAATATTTATAAAATAAAAAATATCGCTATAGAAATATAAACACGCCGATTAACGAAATACATAATAATATATATATATAATAATAATAATAATAATATTATACACGTAATAATGTATATTATGATACATTTATTGTGTGAAATTAGTAATCAAATTGTATTTATGACTATATTTGCGGAAAAAAAAATTAATCAAATGTTTCGTAATACAATTCAGGTGCAGTGCTCGGTCGGATATATTTTTAGGCTCGACCGGGGAAAGAAAATAACAAAAAAAAAACATATACATAAATTTTTCTTTTTTTTGCTGTCTCCCGCCCGCGGCGGAAAGAATTATTATTGAAAAGGTCGCGCGCGAGCCATTTTTTCTTTTTTCTTTTTTTTTAGTCTTTCTGTAATCCCGCGCATAAAATTATTCAATCATTTTACCCGGGGCTCCGTTAATGTAACGTATTAAATTGGATTTCTTTTTATTTGCATTCTATTTTTAATTAATCGAAATTCAATGTGTATATTGCGTGCGTACAGTGATCACATCCTACAGCTTTTCAAACCGTCGGGAAATTGATTTTGATTTTTTTTGTTTTTTTTACTCCGTTAACTCTCGAAAATAACACTTTTACCTCTTTTTAATCCCGTTAATCCACGTGGATTGTGTGTTCACGTCGTATTTCGGATTGATGCATTCGAATGCGCGGAATCAGTCCCATTCTCTCTCAATCAAGCCCCCGCTGAACTAGTTGAGAAATTGTTGAAATTGTACATATTAAACATATATATATAAAATCATTTTCTGTTATGAAAATTTCAAAAATCGGAAAAAAACAACGGCGGTTCCTAAACGAAATACATTAAAAAATACGTTTTGCAGATGCGGTCGATTAGAAGGGATCCAAATGTCTTCAAAAGTTATTGAATTTTCAAATTTTCCAATCGTAACAGTAGGTCGTCTAAGGCGTTATTACGAATGATCCGCTGTTACGATTGAATTTCGATTGAAGAAATAATTTATTTCTGTGGTGTTTTACGTGTACGTTTCGGACGCTATATTGATAAACGCGTATATCACGAGTAATAATAATAATATCGTAAAAATTAAATAAAACAAATTTTTTTTAAACCGATTTAAATAGTTTATCAACATATTATTCTTATTGATCGAAATCAAAATAATGAACGTGTTGTAATTTAAATTATTTTCACTAAAATCGTGCGTCTTACTTGACGAGTAAACTATTTAGAATTTTCCAAATACGATTTCGTGTACCCACGATTAAAACTGTATATTTTGTTTTGACGTTTCAATGTGTTTATAGTAAAGAGTACACTATAAAAAAAAAAAAAAAAGAATTCTATAATCTCTTGCCCTCGTCTCACTTCGACAACCGTGTCCACTTAAAATTTACGATACGTAGACGTATATAATAGACACCTGTGTGTACTCGATTATTACATTTTCTATCTCCTGCGTAGACGCGACACAATATGTCCGGGAAATGCGTATTTTTAAAGTAGTGTGTTTTTTCGCGTCATTATTATTATTATTATTTTTTCTAGTTCCGTAAAAATATCATATAAATAGACGGCCATCGCGAAAATCTATCGCGCACGTCAGGGGAAAACGTTTGCCATAAACCGTCGATGAGATAAACGAACGCGGCGATAAAAAACAGAAAAAAAAAAAAAGGAAGAAATTACCTCGACGTCGAACTACGATGATACGCGCGTTAAAAAAAAAACACGTATATAAAAAGTTTTTTAAGTAAACCGCACTTTCGGTAGGGAAAAAAAAACATCTGTACAAATACGTTTTTTCGTTATGAGACGCCGGATGGGAAGCTAAGAGTAAATGTGTTTCAATAGGCCGGTGTATGTACTGCGAAATCCTTGGGAATCGTAATGCATTACAATTATTGTCAAATATATCATAGAATTATTGAAAATTACTATTGTCGCGCGTATTTTATAGAAAAAGATTACGCGCCGCAGAAAAGTTTCATTCGTTCGTTAAAACGTAAAGTTTATGTAAAAAAAAAAGTCTACACTATTAGAATACGCAAAAAGTATTTAAAATATATATATATATATGTATGTGTGATATAATACTTTTGAATATACCGTTAATAGAAGTATTCAATAGCGAAAAACTGTTAAAAACGACAATTGTTTTTGGAAAAATGACGATAGAAAACGGGCACAAAACATGCATTAAAAACATGCGAATATAATAATTATGAGCTTTATAAATGTATGAACCCGCGTAGGGGCGGGAACCAATAAATTAGATATAGGTTATATTAAAATACTTTTGTTTTTTAAAGATCTATTCCATTTCTTTACACCGCTCAAAAAAAAAAAAAAAAAAAAAAACATTAATTAGTCGTAATATAAAAAAAATTTTTTGAGGGATGATGTGTGAACTAGTCGACCGACACTTATATCTCGACTCTTTCTCCTTTTTCTTTTCTGGCTTTGCAAGTTTTTTATCTTTTTTTCCTGCATCAAATTGATCAATACCAAAAGTAATCGCGATTCCCATAAGTCCATCGTGCCTTTTGTTTTCATTTTCATATTGTGAATTAGTTGGGTCCCACAAAAAAAAAAAAACGTCGATCACGATACGTTTCAATAAAAGAAATTGTTCATGTCTCCAATTCATCATGAATTAATGATAAACTTAAATTAATGAAACTAAAAAACTAAATTAATTGCACTCAGCAAAACAAAACATCAACTGTAGGTTAAAAGTCGAGCAACATACTGCGACACGTCCATACTACTGTTGTCGATTCGATTATCTTTTTGATTTGTACCGACTTGATTCTGGTTGCTTTCGACTCGAATCGACATGTTTCGAACACGTACACATTTGATCGACACCATTCGGCATAGTGTGGACGCGGCTTAATACTCTCCTAGATATCAGTTAGTGAAATTTCAACTTTTTTTTTTTTTTTGCGCGCGATCGATCGTATAAAACGTACAATTTTTATTTGTACCTTAAATCCCAAATAAAAATAATTTTTTTTGTATAAAACTGTTTAATTGTGCGCGCAATCGTGTTTCATCGATTTGTTATAATCGTATTACGCACACACAGTGTTAGAACACTGTGTTGTACAAATTTAGTATATCTCCATTGTTTATGTGTGGGATATTTATTTCACATCATGGCGTTTATAAATAATAATAATAATACCCCGCGGTAATAAATTATTGTATAAACGAGGACCAATAAGCGACCACCGATAATAATTTTATGACAATTCAACGGGACTTGAATTTCTCTTCGTGCATTAATTGAAAGTATTCTTACGGAATAATACGAATATTCTCTATTTCTAACGATTATCATTTATCTTCACTCTTTTCATTTTAACTCGTATAAATGCTATATAGAACTATACATTAGCGAAATCTATTTATAACTTTAAAATTACAAAATATATTTATAGTTTATTCATTTAATGCGTAATGCTATTGAATCGTCAAGTCGACTGAAATTGTAATACGAGTTAAAATTTATACGAGCACTCATTTCGTCTGGGGTCAGTGGACCTGTTCCGGCTAGTAGTCGCAATGTGTGTAATAATCATAAATTTTTTTTTTTTTATAAATTAACCAAAATTTTCCGATTGCACTAATTTTCTTTATTATATATAAATAAAACATACATAACGGATTAGAAAAATTTGAGTAATTACATTTTTAAGGTATCAAATTTAAGTATTCTGATTGATCAGTACGTGTATTCTCCTAAAGGTCGTTGTTAGTTAATTGAAATCGTCGATTTTGAAAAGGATAATAATAAAAAAATTCCCTATATTATACGACAAATCGAAAATTACTCTAATGCTGACTGGATGTGGTTATTTCACAGGTGGTCGCAGGGCCTGTTGTTCCATCAGGCGATGGTGGACTGCGCAAGAGCGGCCATATTAATACCGTTGGCTCACAGTCTCCTCTACTGCGTGCCGGTGAAAAAGTGTAGCCTGGTCGAGACCGCGTTCCTGTTGCTGGTCACCGTGTCCACGATAAACATGCTGACGATCGTCTTGAACGATTCGCCGGTGTTCCCGGAGGACGATGAAGAAGACGGCTACCAGGTAAATCGGGAACGATTCGTTGTGTTATTCGTTCAATGAAACGAGTCTACTACAAAATCAAAACGGAAATTAGTTTAATAAATTATTTTCAAATTTTAAGGAATTGTAAAATATCCTGTAAACGACTATTTTTATCCATTGAACGTACATTATTTACTACACATTGGCATAGCGTCGGCAAAAACAATCGCGGAAAGAAAATGCCTTAAAGTTCAAATTAGTATCCACGCGAGCCAATAAAAAACTGTACGAAATCTATATTTATAAATATCCAATACGGTCCCTTGACTTTTTATTAGACGGTACAATAATTACGAATATAACTTTGGTACTGTTATTATATAAATTACAAACACGGTTAGCGTATATAACGGTTTTTTTCTTTTATTACTCGAAATTTATCAAATTATTATACGTTGACGAGGAAATATGCGCTAAAACAATGTAGTTGAATAATTACGAGACTTTGAATCCGTGTGACGTTGAACGGTTGAAAACTAAACAAATTATGAAATGTGCATAAAAAAAAAAATATATGGATACATTTCGTATATATTACAAGATATATTATATTCATACACCATTTATTATACAGGTAACGACGACCGAAACATGTGTACACCACCGACGTCCCATGTGTTTGTACATATTAGTGTCGCAGCTAAAAATTTATTTTGTCGGAGAAGCTAAATTATTTCCTATAACAATAACTGTCATAAGTTTTACCTAGGTAATTACACAATATACTACAATTTTTACCAAAAAAAAAAAAAAGTACGATATTCATACACTACTTTTCATTTCATCAAACCGTTTGTTATTTATATTCGCATTAATTATTTTTATAATTTACAGGTACTATCTGTATGTATGCATGATAATATAATATTAAAATTATTATTGGGGCAGAAATAAATGTCCGTGTTCTTCAATCCTCTTCCATATCGTAGATGGCCGTAATACACGAGAAAATACTTACGTTATATTATCTGAAAAATGTTATTTCATTAAAAACAATAAAAGTTCAGACACCCTCTCCCCCCCTTAATTATTTTAATAATCTTACTTTTTTTTTTAATAATTAAAAAAAAGTTTTATATTAATATCATCAATAATAACTTAAAAATTCACTGCGAATGTCATGTTTGTGTTATCCAATCGCTCAAGAACTTCACAAAATTATTAAATTCATATTAGATATTTTCAATATTAATATTCATCCTATACATAACGCAGAGCAAAAACACGTGTGATATAATATTCATAAAAACGATATTTTAAAGCTATGTGTGTGTGTGTGTGTCACACAAATTTGTGCGCCGCGAAAAATTCCTGATAAAATATGTAAAAATACGTCATATAAAATTGTATTATTAGGTATGCCCCCCAATGACAACCTAACTGAACCGACTCTAACTACGACTAATCACGATCTACCTATAAGCGTACTATTTTTATCCAAAGCGTAACTTTCTCCGTTCCTCCGTCAAAATTAAATTGTATTATAAAGTGTGATTACATCGAGCGTGGGTTTGCGGTGTAGATGACTGCCGAAGCTTCGGCGCTCACATACCGTCACGTTTACATTGATTCGCCTCGTCGTACTTTCGTAGTATTTTACGTTGTGCGTGTTCGTCTAACAACATCAGACAATGATTCGGAAATTCGAGAAAACATCGCCAAGCATTTTCCAGATAAAAGATTCCTTAATGGCTTTATTCCGTTCCTGTGCACTTCGCGTTTTTCGGTCCTGTGCACTTGTATATTCTTCCTAACCTTATCGACTTTTGAACGCTCAAAAGGATTCGACGTGGAATCTCTTCTAGGAACCGTTTTTATTCTTACTCCCTCATTAATTCTCGTCCTTCAGTCGTTTACATGACCAATGCCGCGTTTATGTCATCAAATATCTAAGAGATGTAATAATTACCTCGTTCTTCGAATTCCAAACACCTTCAGGAACCAAACACCAAATGTTACGAACGGTTTAAATACCTTCGGAAAATATTGGATTTTACGTAGAGCAGCGTTGACTGCATTCCAGTAAAATATTAAGAAAATACGAGAACTACACTACAATTTTTAACCAAATTAAAAAATTTGATTTTCTCTCTCTCTCACTCACTCTTTAGCATCTATCTCAAATTAAATTTAACTATATTAACTGAATTCAACGATGATTTTCAAAAATTATGCCAACTATATATAACTATATAACTGTAATTACACACATATGTGCGCATTTTAAATTTAATTATTTTAAGTAACGTTTAGATACATAAACTTTACATGTTCCAGCACAAAACGAAGTTATTCATACCTATGTTTATATTAAATTATTATATCCTCATGGGATGTGTCGTATACAAATGAAATATTGGAATAATTTGAAATTGCAATTATTTATTTTTTCTTTTTGAAGACAACAAGAATTAATTTCCGACATTAAATTATTTAAAAGACGTAACAAATGTTCACTCAACAAAAATCGGTTAATTTATATTCAGCATTTCGCGCAGGTTTTTGTACGTTTGTTACTCTAGGAATGTATATAACATCGACATCCATTTTCGTTTTGTTCCCATGGATTTTACGAAAAGGAAAAAAAATCCCTAATACTTAACCTGAATACAAAATATACAGCGTGTTACCGAAAATGCTATTTCGATAACTTAAAAATCACTTAGCGAAGCCACGCAACTATATCGTGCATTATATATGTTTACGGAAAAACGATCGAATTACTTCTCGAACCACGTCCAGTTTGTTGAGAATTTAGAAAACTGCGTGAACGAATTCGTTCATGCTCGTCGTACAGAATCGTTTCTGTACAGGTATTTTACAAAACGTTTTTTTTTTTTTTTTTTTTTTTTGTCAATTCAACGTGAGTGATCAATGGAATCGGTGTAGGAAAAAAATGAAAAAAAAATTTCACACGACATGTTAAATAATTTTTAAATTGTATTTGAATTTTGAGTTTTTAATTGAGAATATAATTTTTGAACGTCTCATCGTATAAAATGTTAAATAAATATATTTTTATTAGATTCGTACAAAAAAGAAAAAATAAATAAATGTAGAAATCTATTTTAATGACAGTTTTACAAATTCTCTACTCAAGTTCCAACACATAAACGCGTGAAGATTTAGCGTAATTTTGAATAATAATTATCTATACCAATAATACCTTATGTAATATAAATCATACAAATATTACGCGATGTAAATAGTCGAAATAGTGAAAACAGTCATATCAGAAAAATATGAATTCGAAATCTAAACGAATTACTGTTTAAGATGACAGTATTTGAAAATTGAAAAAAAAACAGAACTTTTAACTTTTCTCGAAACCTTTAATCATCCCCAAAACTGCCATATTTCGCTATGTCGGGAGAGTATTATAAGTTTTTTTAAGAATATTCGTGAAAAAATAAATAAATTAATAAAAATTGTATTTAAGTTATACTTTTTTTTTTTTTTTGATTTGTTGTACAATAGAACCTAATACGTTTATATTTTACACCATTACATAAAATTTTCTAATTTGTATAGAGAACTCATGGCATTACAGTGAAACGTTTTTCCAAAAAGAAATTCGTACATACTAACGATAATTGAATAATATAAATAAGAAATTTACTTGAAAATATTTTTTTCAAAAATTTTTTTCATTGAAGAATTACCTTTTTACAGTACGCATTTTTACAAGAGACACTATTTTTGCTTTCTCACTTAGCTGAGATTCCATTCGGAATTATTATTTTAATAAATATCCTAAACGCTTCATTATAATCTGCAACAAATAAAACGAAGTTTATAAATTTAAAGTAAAAAAAAAAAAAATGTTAAATCTACTCTAAGTGGCCAAATTATTATTATTATGTTTTTTTTTTTTTTATTTTGTCGAAAATAAAATTTCAAAATAAATATTGGTCTACGAATAATTTCAATTACAAGCCAACAAATAACGCGGGACCAGTTTGAAAAAAGTCTGATAAATCGCGCGTGTCATTGTAGGACGGAATGCTGGAAAACGGGTCAATTAAACGGGACGTTTGGCAACCCCTCTGTACATGTCATTAAAACGCCGAAAATTGCGTTTACAGTCAGTTTTTTTATTTATTTGGAACACTAACGCGAGGACACGTTATACAACCAAATAAAGTGTCCAAATACTTTTTTAATTCACTAAATAACTCTCTTTTTTTTCTTCTTTTTTTTTTTTTTTTTGTCACAAAAGGTGTCTTCGGTACCGTTGTTGCTTGACTCGCCACAGTGCGTGGTGTTCGGCACGTTTATGATATGGTTCGCGGCCATCACCATCAACTTGGGCCCGACGTTCATGAGCGGCGCCCTTGCCGCCGGCGCAGAAGTGACCCGGGATCGGCCGGGCTGTCCGCTGGTGCATGGCCCTTTCCGACACTACATACTCAACGCCCTGTGGATAATCATAAACCTACTGTGCGTGCTGCTCACGCTGTTCCACCTCCGTAAGCTGCACAGGGACCTGACCAAGGCCAACGTGGAGGCCGTCAGGGTGGCTGGTCTGGTCACCACGCTGGTAAACGTGACCGGCAACAGTTACTCGGACCCACGGCACTCGTCCAGGGTGAGCTTGTTACAAGTCCCTTCGATTAAACGGTGTTTTGTTTCAAAGCACAAAAATAAGAGTAAATTATTACACCGTAAAAATTACTATTCGGCCCTACACACACCTCAGATCACAGATCGAAATTATAAAAGTTTTTATATTGCGCGTGAAAATACATAATTGTCGGTTTTGCCATTATAGGTGAGGTGCGCACACACAAAAGCAAAAAATAAATTCATCGGACAACAGTTTGGCCACTTTCCGCTCACAAATTGAATACGTTAAAGACTCCAAATTATCTAATTCAGCCTAACCTTAGGCGGTTAGAAAAGTAGTAAAAAAAAAAAATAATAAAGAGAAATAGCAAACAACATTTTTCGCGTTTGCATTCATCACGTTCCAACGAAAATCAAATGCATTCATCCGAATGTTTAACGTTCACTATAAATCGATATAAATACAATTATGAGAATATATCATTCACGAGTACTGCAGCGTGATTATCAATATTCCCCGATCCCCGAATGTATTTATTTCCTCTTGTTGTCGGCATTCAAAAAATTTTGTTCCATATCATTAAATTTTTTAAACATCGTCAACTTTCTGTCGTTGACGCTTCCACGTGTGAAAATTAACCTTGCACTGTTATCGTAACATATACACACTTACCTTGAGTAGAATTTCTAATTCTTCTGGAAAAATGATTCAAACTGAACAAAATCTCTTGAAATCGATATGAAAAAAATATATTTTCTGATCATTGTGTTTAAGTCAAAGCAGCTATCTCACGCGCTCAATAGATTTTGTACTCAACTACGTTACACTTTAAACCCGTGTTTTTTTTACATATTTTACTCTTTCTTTTATACATATTTCTTTCTCGTTATCTCTTATCCTAAACACATTTTGAGGCTCGCTTTATAATATTTTACAATATACACGCGCGATATTACGGGTATTTATTCGTACAGTGGATTCATATTGAATCGACGATTTTCCGTCAACGAGACTTTTGGCAGTTAGTGTTTATTATCTGTAGCATTATAGTAGAATATTTTCGTGCGCGAGATATTATATGAGCTCGTTCGAGTGATTTTTACTAAATTTATAGTCGTTTACGGTATACCGCACAAATATTAGATGTACATTATGGCGAAAGACACGTATTATACGTTATTCATATTATATACATACAGAGCATAATAATCTCGAAAAGTATAATAAAACGCATTTAAAAGTAACTATTTTAAATTCAAAATGTTATGATTCTGACATTTGCGTTAATGAATTAGATAATGTATTATAATGCATAAATGGCGCTGTAAATAAATAAAAAACATTACTAAACATTCGCGCGCGTATTTACTTAGGTATCTCGGAAAAGTTTAACAGGCGAGCGACCTTATGAGTACATGAGATCTACAATAAGCGATCAATACAAGATGAGCGATGACCACCAATAAACAGTATACACGTTTTACTCGTGCACTCGAATGTACAATCTTTATGGAAAAATGTAAAAAGTTTTGGGGGACGAAACTGTTCAAGACACGCACTGCAAAACACTACTCTGTGAAAGTGTACTTACTTGGCGTTAAAAAAAAAAAAACATCGTTCTAATGAAACGTTTCAAAATATCGTGAAAAAAATGATCTTCCGCGCACACGTTCAAACCAAATGGATTTCGTATTTTGGAAAAGAAATATAGAAAGAAAAATTATCGTACAGCCTAATTCCGAACACCCTGTAAACAGCCATAAGAGGCGGTACGCGGAGAGAGTAGTTTCGAAGGAGTCATTTCGATTTTTTCCGAGTGAAACGCCCGCGTTTCAGAGACACCCGGCCCTCGTCAAACCCATATCGTTTAATATATAACTAGGCTTTGGCCGTGTACACTAGTAAATCACCCGCGTAAAGTTAATTTCGTTCTCTGTTTCGGTAAAAAGAAAGGAAATAAAAATCGGTTCTTTTTTTTTTATTATTATTATTATTATTATACTATTACCCAACTATGTTACGAGTATACGTGTATGCATGTTGTAATATTTCAGTATTCTAAGTCCGTGTCTAAACGTATGTATGTACTCGTATTATACTCGTCAGACCGCCAACGCACTAGAAATATCAGATGCAAATCCATTTGATAACCGCAATTATTATTATTTACTATATATATATATATATATATATATATAATATATTAAGATTAAAACCTCGAGTTGTGAACACGGTGTAAACAATGTGTGCGCCTAACTTTAAATCCGAAATACTAATTTCGCCTGTCACGAGAATTGCATAGTGGCGCGTTTAATTAAAGTCGGTAACGCCAAACAATATTTCGCGTTTAATACCAGCCTATACTGCAGCCTTTTCATTGAAGGCGTGCGCTTAAAAAATTAAAGGTACTCGTCTCAACTACATTTAATGTAATAACATTTTTTTTTTCAACATCTTTTGATATTTTTGTTATTCCGAAAACCCGTAAAATAAATATACGACAATGTGTAATCCGTCCAAACAGATACTTTTCCTAAATTTATAATTTATATAGCGATATTTGTCGTTTTTCCTTTGCAAATGATTAACGGTTATGAGCATAATCTTTCTAGAGAAAGTTATGGGTGTGTTATCTCTCTTTCTCTCTCTCTCTCTCGAACCGATTAGTCATAATCGACGTTTATACATGATACATGTTTTTTTTATAATAATAATAATAATAATAATAATAATAATAATAATAATAATAATAATAATAATAATAATAATAATAATAATAATAATAATAATAATAATAATAATAATAATAATAATAATAATAATAATAATAATAATAATAATAATAATAATAATAATAATAATAATAATAATAATAATAATAATAATGATCATTATTATTATTATTAATGCAGATGTCATCACGTTCAAATGTATTAATCGTTCATGTAAAGTTCAATGTATTGTAATTGAAGGGGCCGGGAGCATAAAATAGTATTACGCACGCCCGGAAACCGCCAAAAAAAAAGGAAACGCGTCTACTTACGATCTACAAGGAATTATGGCCTCTTTAGCTAGTATATTAATAATAACACAAATAAGTAACGAATGACCCCATTGGTCCAATAATTATAATAAAATAAATAGAAATTTACAATATTATAAAAAAAAAAGGGTACAATTCAAATACCAAAATGAATGGCCCGTCTGGCCTAACAAAAATATCATGTATAATAATAATAATAATATAATTCAAATACAATATTATATAAAAAGTTGCCTAATAATATTCATAAATAATAATTTTAATAAATCCAATAAATAAATAAACTAATCAATTAAGTGCAATGAATACTCACAATATACATGACTGGCCAGTCCCTACCTATATTTAAATAATTAATTTGTATACGAGTACATGCAGTAAATAAAAATAATATACATTAATGATTACGCGGAATGATACATACGCAGCTATTAGAGCCGTTATAAGAAAAAATAACAATTTGAAACGTACAATTTAAAAAGATTTAGGCCATTTGAACCGAAGGTACAATAAATATTGTATTGTGCGCGATTCGCGCGACACGATTTACTAAAGATCCAAAAATTATAATAATTCGCGATTTGCGCGAATTATACTCGATTCGCGAGTACGTAAACGGACGATACGAAAAACAATAAAACACGATATTCTCGCGAAAAAACGGTACGACGATTTATACGCGACGACGGCTACTCGACAATGACACGGCGGCGGCACAACAACAAAAACAAACGAGGGCGTTGGCCTCTTACGTGAAAATACGAATATAATGCTTAATGAGATTACAATAATAATTGAGATATAGGTACCTAGTCATATCTCGCCGCCGCAGATACCAAAGGCCGATCACACACACACGTACTCATTATTATTATTTCCATTATTTCGCGTCAACATTCTCCCCCCGTTGAAAACTATGTTTTTCAACATTTGTTAACATTTTCGTTTTCTAATGGAAGTCTGCATAATTTAACTACAGGTCGACGAATCTCATTTTTGTTAGTAGTTTGCAGTGTGACAACTCGTACTATTCCATCATGTCCAGTGTGAAGCTCCTTGACACGTCCAAGTTTCCATCTGGCTGGAGGGTTATTATCATCCTTTATAATTACTACATCATCTACTCTCAAGTTCCTTTTCATAGTTACCCATTTTCCTCGTGCTTGAAGTTGGGGCAAGTATTCTCTGTGCCACCGTGACCAAAATGTTTGCATCAGATATTGTATGTACTTCCATCGCTTCAAATTGTTTGGCTGTTCACTTGTAAGGTCTGGCTCTTCTTGCAAAAACATTGGACCACCTATTAGGAAATGTGCAGGCGTAAGAGGTTGAATATCTGATGGATCGCTACTTAATGGTGTCATTGGTCTGGAATTTACGCAAGCCTCTATCTGACATAAAAGTGTGTTTAACTCATGTATAGTTAACTTGGTATCCTTTACAACGCGAGTTAAATGATGTTTAGTGCTTTTCACTGCGCTTTCCCAAAGACCACCGAAATGTGGTGCCGATGGAGGGTTAAAGTGCCAGGTTATGCCATCTTGTACCACAGTCTTATCCGCATTTTTTAAATAAATCGCTAACTCCTTTTTGGCACCAACGAAATTAGTGCCATTATCACTATAAATGATAGAACACTTCCCTCTTCTGGCCATGAACCGTCTTAATGAAGCTATAAATGCAGCACTTGTTAAATCTTCTACTGCTTCTAAATGTATAGCTCTTGTCACAAAACATACAAATACTGCAATCCATGCCTTTCTCCCAGGGGATCTACGTACACCACTTCTTATTATGATGGGACCAGCAAAATCTACCCCTGTTGTAGTAAATGGCCGCGAAGGTTGTACACGATGTATTGGTAATGGAGCCATCATTGGTGCTTCGAATCTGGGTTTGGCACGTATACATGTGACACATTTGGCTACAGTTGATCGAGCAATTATTCTCCCTTTTAATGGCCAATAATATCGCCTAACACTCGCTAATAGAGATTGTGGTCCACAATGTAACATCATCTGATGGTGGTTCTGAAATATTAAACGAGTGATCTTATGATCGGAAGGCAATAAAATTGGATGCTTCTGAGTCTCACTGATGTTCGCGTTGTTTAAACGGCCTCCAACCACAATTAAACCATTTTTCAACATTGGATATAATGAACGGAGACTACTTCTTTTCGGCACTTCAACACCTTTATTGAGTGCATTAGTTTCTTCATGAAATACATTTCTTTGAGCTCTTTGAATTAAAATTTTTTCAGCATTTCTTAAGTTAGTTACAGTAAGATGACGGATAATACCTTCTGGATGCTGACCTCTGTAGTATTCAATGAACTTAGCTAACCAAGCAACCGCTCTTACAAGTTTGTTCCAGTTTGAATATACATTAACCAAATCCTTAAGAGTTTCTACAGATGTTAAGACCAATTTAATTGTCCTTTGCTCGGGTAAGGTTTCTTCCTCTAATGGTATATCATTTGACTGCGTCCAGCAACACTCATTATTTATCATCCACTGTGGACCATTCCACCAGAGTACTAAGCCTTGTATTTCTCCTGCTGAAATTCCTCGAGAGAGTATGTCTGCAGGATTCTCATTAGTATGAACATATCGCCATTGTTGTGGTACAGAAGCTTCTAAAATTTGATCTACTCTATTAGAAACGTAAGTTTTTAGTCTAATAGACTGACTATTGAGCCATCCCAAGACTACCTTTGAATCTGTCCAAAAATGAAAGTCTTTAACTTCTAATTCCCATGCAGCTGCTACCTTGACTGCCAATTGAGTTAAAACCAATGCCCCACAGAGTTCCAACCTTGGAATAGTTGCACCTTTAAGTGGTGCTACTCGTGATTTTGAGCATAACAATTGTGCATGCCATCGTCCATTGTCGTCTTTACATCTCACATAAAGACAGGCGCCGTAAGCTTCCTGTGAAGCATCACTGAAACCGTGCAACTCTATTTGCTTAGCAAGGTATGGTTTACATTTCCTTGGAATGGATAATGAACTAAGGTCCTCTAATTGTTGATGAAATAATTCCCATCTTCCCTTTATTTCTTCGGATAAAGGCTTGTCCCACTCTACCTTCATTTGCCACAACTGTTGTAAAAATATTTTTCCCTTAATTAGTATTGGTGTTAAAAGTCCCAACGGATCGAAAACCTTATTTAAATCAGATAATAGCATCCTTTTGGTAATTATTGATCTCTTAGGAGTGGTGGATGCTACTTGAAAACCAAGACTATCTTGTTTTGGCCTCCAGTACAATCCAAGTGACTTAACTATATCGTCCGCTTCAGTTTGGATAATATACAATGGCTCATTTTCAACTACATTCACATTTGCGAGTACTTCATCTGAGTTTGAACACCATTTCCTAAGTGGAAATTTCGCTGAATCAAGAATGGCAGTAATTTGCGTTTGTAATAAAATACATTCCTCTATAGTGTCAGCTCCTGTTAATAGATCATCCATATAAAAGTCACGGCGTATTGCTATAGATGCCTTTGGATATCTTTGCTTCTCAACCTCTGCTAATGAGACGAGACACTGAGTCGCCATAAAGGATGCTGACGTAGTCCCATATGTCACCGTAGTAAGTCTGTATGAGCGCAAAATGTCACTTGGGTTGGCTCGCCATACTATACGCTGCAAATCTTGATCTTCGACGGCCACCAATATCTGACGGAACATTTTCTCGACATCTGCAGTAATTACATATTGATGTTTTCGAAATCGCACTAATATTGAAAATAATTCCTCCTGTACAGTCGGTCCACATTTGAGCACATCGTTGAGAGCAATTCCAGTTGAGCTTTTAGCTGAAGCGTCGAAGACGACACGTAATTTTGTCGTCAAACTGGATGATTTGAGAACTGGATGGTGTGGCAGATAAAATGGGTTGTTAAATAGAGTGGTCTCACTGTTTACTTCATACATATGGCCTGCTTTTTCATACTCATCCATGAATGCAACATATGCGTCCCTCAACGTCTTATCTCGCTGTAATCTTCGTTCCACGTTTAAAAATCTCGATGTAGCCATTCCCTTTGTTTCTCCTAATTTATCTATATCTGATTTTAAAGGCAATCGTAACACAAATCTGCCATCTGAGTGCCGTCTTGCTGTGTTATGAAAGTGTTCTAATGTTTCTAATTCTTCGAGAGATCTTCTATTGGCTTTAGATAAACGTCCGTAATCATCATTCTTTCTGTCTTCTAAAACAATCCATTCTTCTTCAAGTGTTTGACCAATAGATTTTGTGTTTAGAAGACACAACGCACTAATTTCTCCTGTAACAATCCAACCTAATTTGGTATCCTGAAGACACAGAGAACCTACGCCTAGTGAAATGCGCTTCCGTTCGAGTAGATCAAAAAATATACCTCCACCGATGAGTATATCCACGGGTGCTGATGAACAAAGTGATGGGTCAGCTAGCTGTGTTACAAACTCACTAGGAATATCCCAATTTTGAAAGGGATCTGGACAGGTTGTAAAATCATCTACAATTGTCGGTAATATATGGCAAGTTATATCAATGCCGAACTGCTTTACTCTGGATTCAATTTTAATCTTAATACTGGCAACTGAATTCACTCGATTTGCACCAATTCCACTGATAGGCAAATTCACTTGCTCACGCGGATGTTTTAACAAGTTGGCTAGTTTTTTTGACACAAAATTTACTTGAGAACCACTATCTAGAACTGCACGACATTTTCTTTTGACACCATGATGATCTGCCACTAACACTATTGCGGTCGCTAGGAATACATGGCTATTATTTTGAGCTGCCCAAAGAGAAGCTTGACTCGATGACTTATCTTGTTGTTCAGCGATCGTATCCTTAGCCGTCGTAGTCACTAGTTGCTCTGTTTTTTCGAAATGTAATAAGGTATTATGCCTCTTCTTACAATAATAGCATGAGAATTTTGATTTACAATTATTTACTCCATGATGCGGAGACAAACAATTGAAACAAAATCGAGCTTCTCGAACTTTTGACAATCGAGCACTTACTGCTAGTTTTTTAAATTCTTCACATGTATACAACTTGTGAAGTTGACCACAACATATACACGGAGTTTCGACCTTTTCAGTAACGATTAAACCTTTTTTAGTTGAAATAGTTTTAGATCCTTTTATATTCATATTTGAAGTACTGGAACTGTCTCCCCCCATGCTCTGAGCACAAGACTCTGAACTTTCTAAAGCTACGCAGCGGCTTGCTAAAAACTGTTCAAGCTGTTCATATTTTGGAAGATCAGTATTCCGCTGATGCAGCTGCCATCCATGTCCAGTATCTTTGTCTAAGCGACTAGTTATTATCGTAATAAGCCATGCGTCCCAATGTTCTACATGCTGCCCTAGTGCTTTCAAAGCTGCAACGTGCGTACAAACGTGAGAATGCAATTTATGCAACGTTTTGGCCGATAATTGTTCTATACGTGGACTATCCAAAATAGACCGTATATGCGATTGAATTACGAGACTTTTATTATCATAACGTTGCTTTAGCCTTTGTATTACTACTTCATAATTACCATCACTCACAGGAATAGATCTCACCAAATCTAAAGCTTGATCGCTTAGACATGATCTCAAATAATAAAATTTTTGTGCAGCTGACAGCGCATCATCTTCGTGAACCATGGCGCGGAAAACATCATAAAATGATGCCCAGTCTTGAATATTCCCATTGAAATTAGGCAGAGGAATGGGTGCTAATTGTGTGCGATTAACAAATGAATTATTTCCGAAAGACACATTAGGACAAATTGTGCTATGTGGTTTCTCTGCGTTTATAAGCTCCTGTATTCGAGATCTTATTTCATAATAATCAGTTTCAAATTTTTCCCTTTCATATTCAGTGCCTTCTGTATCTTCGGTACTAAGCAGTTCAATCTCAGTCTGAATGGCATCAAATTTACGATTAATCTGAGGAAGTTCCTCTTGTCTAAAATCCAGCAAGGAAACTGCTTGCTCATGAGGATCAAATCTATTTACAAAGGTAACAATTCGTGTTAATGATGCTTTTATGACACCACGTTTTCTTTTGAGATCAGTAAGAACTTTTTGCGTTGACTCGTCAAAGGCCATTCTAACAATACAAAAATAAAACTGACCAATATATAATATTTGCAAACAAAAAAAATTTAAATTTAAGAAAAATAAAGATTGCAAAGGACGAATTAAAGATGTAGATCAATATAGGTGTGACCTATTACTTTATTCACGATTTCTCTTGTAAGCAATTTATCACACCTATAAATCACGTCGAGGTCACCAAAATGAAGGGGCCGGGAGCATAAAATAGTATTACGCACGCCCGGAAACCGCCAAAAAAAAAGGAAACGCGTCTACTTACGATCTACAAGGAATTATGGCCTCTTTAGCTAGTATATTAATAATAACACAAATAAGTAACGAATGACCCCATTGGTCCAATAATTATAATAAAATAAATAGAAATTTACAATATTATAAAAAAAAAAGGGTACAATTCAAATACCAAAATGAATGGCCCGTCTGGCCTAACAAAAATATCATGTATAATAATAATAATAATATAATTCAAATACAATATTATATAAAAAGTTGCCTAATAATATTCATAAATAATAATTTTAATAAATCCAATAAATAAATAAACTAATCAATTAAGTGCAATGAATACTCACAATATACATGACTGGCCAGTCCCTACCTATATTTAAATAATTAATTTGTATACGAGTACATGCAGTAAATAAAAATAATATACATTAATGATTACGCGGAATGATACATACGCAGCTATTAGAGCCGTTATAAGAAAAAATAACAATTTGAAACGTACAATTTAAAAAGATTTAGGCCATTTGAACCGAAGGTACAATAAATATTGTATTGTGCGCGATTCGCGCGACACGATTTACTAAAGATCCAAAAATTATAATAATTCGCGATTTGCGCGAATTATACTCGATTCGCGAGTACGTAAACGGACGATACGAAAAACAATAAAACACGATATTCTCGCGAAAAAACGGTACGACGATTTATACGCGACGACGGCTACTCGACAATGACACGGCGGCGGCACAACAACAAAAACAAACGAGGGCGTTGGCCTCTTACGTGAAAATACGAATATAATGCTTAATGAGATTACAATAATAATTGAGATATAGGTACCTAGTCATATCTCGCCGCCGCAGATACCAAAGGCCGATCACACACACACGTACTCATTATTATTATTTCCATTATTTCGCGTCAACAGTAATAATAATACATAACATGAGTTACGATAATATTGTATACATAATACTCGACGTTTTTATACATGTTTCTATTTATTTTTCAACTATAAACATATTTAATTTAAATATTTATGAATGACTAATTACAACTTTAGTTTATAATTATATTGATATATTATGTAGCTGCTTCCGGCTGGCTTCACTCAGGTGTCCTTCAAAAAAAAAAAAAATACAAAATAAAATATATCCGGATAATTACAAATTGTTCGTTGCACAATCGTTGATTAAAAAGTTTTGACATTTCCAACCTAAGTGTAATAATGTAATAATGTTTTCTCTGCGTAAAAAAACATTTTGAATTCAAATCTATTCCTATTCTTCTATTTAAGGTTTGAAATTGTAATTTATTTAAATTTCTATAATTGCGAAACTTTCAGAGAAATGCGTATGAATTGGTAAGGCAAGTCAGACGGGATTGCATAGAGGGAGCAATATGAAGGCAAGTTTTCTCCTGGAAGCTTTTAGAATCTAATGGGTATTCTGAAGACGTAATGCTCGTTTTGCACTACTTTCTTAAGAAATTCCCGAGATTTTCTCAAACACATCCGAGACAGCCAAAGTGCGCGTTCGGTTTAGTTTTCGAAATTTTACAAATTATAAAATCTGTATCGCAATAATTCTTCGTTCACCGGATTAAAAATATTTAACGAAATAAAACGCGTTTAAACTCCGCCCGACATACGAATTATAAATTATAACTATTAATCTACAACTTAAATGTATTTATTACATTAATTTTATTTATTCGTAATTAGTAATATATTTTAATATAATTAATCAATTTACGTATACTTAAACTAATACATATTCTACAAAAAATATTTTATTATTATAATATATAATTAGGTACAAAAATCTCAGATATGTAGAAAAACTCGTTCTGTATTATATAAAATATATCGTACGTATTTTTTTAAACGCGTCGCGTGTTTTGTTACTGTGTCGTTTTTATTGTGTCAACTTCAAAGTATTCATATATGTTTTATAAATTATATGAGATGACATTTTTTTTTTCGTCACAAATTAGCCATTATAATATGCCAAGATTTCCAATAAATTTTAATGTTTTTTTTTTATTCCCTATTAAATCGTTTAAGGAATAATATATTTATAGACTACTTATTGGATTCACTCATTATTCCTCAAACAAATATGAACTTCCGATTTTCAAATGGAACTTTAAATTTTTTTATTCGCTCACTTAAAGAACTAAAATAAAAATATTACTATTTGTTTATTTAATCGTAGCAGCAGTTTTAAATATAAAAAAAAATTTGATAGATAAATATTAGATAGTCGTTCTAATTGCACACTTATCAAGAGGGAGAATGAAACACCGGCCATAAACTCGTATGATAAAACGTCTCCGATATGATGAAATATATTCGTTATATCTACGCAGTTACGGGTACGCTGTTATTTCGCCGTGTATTAAATTTTAAACTTTATTTTTTTGCGTTAAGCGACTTTTAAAAATCAACATGCGTGGAAATTTGTCGACAATTTATAATTCAAATTATTAGCTAAAGCATTTGACGTTTAGCGATTAAAAATCGAAAAAAAAACCACAACAATTACAAATAATGGACTGAGATAAAAATATTGAAATTACGAAAAAAAAATAATAATATAAAAAAAATTGTTTACATTCACCCAGATATACGTGCCATCCAGCTACACGTGAATGGCACAAAAAAAAAAAAATTGTGTACATAATATATTATAAACTCGTTATTAAAACGATCAATCAACTTGCGCGGACGGTTTCGATTAAAATATATTGTTCTCGACTTTTCGACATAATGATAATAATAATAATTACGTAAAAAATACGTAATTTTTGTCACGGACGTGTAAAAGAAATTTTTACCATTATCGTACGCCTAATACACAACTGCTGTAGTCAATAGCGCGCGCGACCAATCGGTAACTGTATCGCTCACCACCGCGCGCACAAGTTCCCGATCGGAAAACGAGCGGAAAATAATGAAAAATTACGTTTTCTAAACCGATAATTCGGTTATAAGAAACGGTGACCCGTAATATTACGCGGGTTTGGCACTGAATTGAGAAAAGAGCCGATGCCGAATTTCCGTTGTAAAATTATTTATTTATTTACGGAAAATGGAATTCGAACAATTTCGACGAAACTCGGCTACGTGAAATAAAACTGCGTCATGAATACCGTGCTGGTTGTAGTTTATAACACAACATAACTTACCTGTATAACGTATTAACGTAACTCGTATTAATTTCCCATTTCAAAATCAAATATGTAAACAATTTTATCGGGGGGGGAGGGGGATTTAGTTTTCGAGTTGTTATGAATTACGCTTTCAAGCGATTTTACTGAGAATAACGAAAAATCAGTCCCATAAAAAAAAAAAAAAAAATGTTTCCGGACAATAGAAGAAGAAAAAAGAAATAAAAAAATATAATATTATAAATGTACGATGAAAAAAAAATTTAAAAGTCGTTTATCATACTTTTTATTTTTTTTTTTTTAAGCATATGACGTCTTTTGAATTTCGAAAATCTGCACAGAATAAACAGAGTTTCGCACAAAATCGTTTATCGAACGCGAATGATTTATGGCCGCTATTAAGATTTAAAATAATTATAGAACTCTGACAATACTCCCGATCGAGTGACCTGCTACTTACTTACATCGATCCACAACATCGGCGAATCGCTAACTTTTTCATTCATTTTCATTCCGTAATATCCTACGTAATTTTCGTACAAACATTTATATTTACATTTATAATTCTAACGAGATTAGTTGCCGAAACCGGACGCAAAGTATTACTAGACGATATATTGTCGAAAAAGAAATCTGTTAGGACTCGTACGATTTTTAAACGCCTAATTCGTTTAGTTTAGTTTTGAATATTAACAGACTCAAAATATTTTCGAAATGTCATAATGAAAGACGACTGTTTGTTTAATAGACTTTAAAAACCTGGTTTCGGCAACTTCGAACTTTTTAACCGTGCCGCGTTAACACGCATTCCATAACATGGTAAGTAAAGTCTAATAAAGTTTTAAGAACTCTTCAAAGAAACCTCGTTAGAAGTATCTCGGCTTTGTTCGCGTTACGATTGTGATCATGCCAAATCCACGCGCGCTATAATTTCGTTTTATTTATTTTAAATTCGAAATAAATTGAGTTTATTTTAAATATTATCTTTCTTTTTTTTGTTATTTTGATTATAAAATGAGAGTTTTATATTTTGTATATATTTTTTTTTATTTCGGTTAAATTTCTTAAATGATTAAGCGTTGTAACACTGCAGAGATCCTTAAGTAACTGGTAATGCACCCAAATGTAATTTTAAGAAAAATTTCGCCATTTTAATCATTTAAAAAAAAAACCGTTATTTTTATCGCATTATATAGGTACGTACTTTATTTTGTTCCTTGAGTTTTTTTTTGTTGTTTTGTTTTTGTGTTTATACGAACGATGGTCCGGATATTAAAAAAAAATATGCGAAGCCGAGGATTTCTCATATTCCATCAAAATCTCTTTTCATAACACAATCAATTTCAATCCAATAATAATTTATTGCAATAACGATGTTATCATTGTGGCAATAATATACGGCATTTCGTTTGTTCATACGCACCAACTACGTAATTACTTAAAGTGATATCATATTCCGTTATGTTACATCTGGAAAACGAATTAGATTTACCGGTTTGCTGTTTTATTGTGTACCCACCTTTATAATACTATGGAATATTGCATTCCGAATTTATCAAATTCAGTTCATTAAAATGTTTTTCTATTCGATATTCATATTTATATATCATATCGTATATATGATCATCTTCCGTAAAACAGTTTATTATAGTGTTTTATATTATAACATTATTCTTCCGATTAAATCACCGTTTTTCATTTTTCAATATCGTCTGTGTTTTGTTTTTTAAACATTAAAATGCGCGAGTGTTATCTATCGATCCTTCCGAAATAAAAAGTAAATATTTTAATATTAAGTGGAATAGAATAACTTTATCGTAAATCCTTCTTGCCTTTGTATATGGACAGTAATATATTTCTTTAATATTTTTAGTTAAAAAGAGAAAAACAATACTTATGGAAAAAGGTTTCAATCGATTTAAAAGTATTATCAATGTAAATGCGAAAAATACAATTATCGAGACAGTACTTTTTCGCATTATTTTCTCATAACCAATTCCTTTGACAAATAATAATATAATTTTCATATCGATTGTACTTCTCCTCCACTTAGAAGGTGCGCAACTATGTGTGTGTGTGCGCGTATATCTTTTTAAGTATAATACAGTTTCTTTATAACGCTAAGGTATTCAAAAGAAAATTATTAAACAGACAACTAATCATGTTATCAAAAAAAACTTCTTTCTCGTAGTACAGACATTTAAACCGTGATAGTATTATTTTAATTGTTACTGTTACTCGTATTTTTATTCCATTAATTTTGTATACGACATTACATTATTTGTACGGATTCATTTATCCATATTGTTGATCTTGTTATTATTATTATTATTATTATTATTATTATTATTATTATTATTATTATTATTATTATTATTATTATTATTATTATTATTATTATTATTATTATTATTATTATTATTATTATTATTATTATTATTATTATTATTATTATTATTATTATTATTATTATTATTATTATTATTATTATTATTATTATTATTATTATTATTATTATTATTATTATTATTATTATTATTTAAATGTGACTCGGGTTTCACTCAGTGTTGACACTCTATATCGGGCCTAGGCAAAGATACAGGGGATTTGATGTACATGTCCGTTTAGCATTCGTCCACATTGTCTTAATAATTTTTAAAAATCAATTTTAATAATCTACCTACACTTTCTGTACGGGTACTTGTCACTTACGATGCAAATCGGACGTTCGAAAATCGAACAATTTTATTAAGATTAAAACGATAATAAATTACGATCAAAATGTATATGCAATAATATTCGGTATTTAAAGTTGTAAATACAAATCCACGTGTCAGCGATTGACCATTTTATATGTTTCGGTATGTCCGCAGAGGAGTTTGGGTGCTGTGGAAGAACACCAGAGGATGCGTAACTACTTGTTGCGGATCGAAAGAGAAGGCGTCCAAAAGGTTAAGATGTTCGTGGTCATCACTGCCGCTTATGTGATCTTTTGGGGACCATTGTTCTTCGTTACATTGGTACAGCATCCACTATCCGGCAATCATTCCGACTACGAGGTAAACAAACATAATAATACATAGCAATTTAATTGTATTATATTAGTTGTAGGTTAGAAGTTGGATATATAAATATATATGTCCTTAAAACAAAATTGTCCGAAGTTATCGGAAATATTTATTGTTTTGCCGGTCAATCAATGATTAACATCAAGCACAAAACATTAATTTATGAATAATTAAATAGTAAAATAAAAATAATAAATAAAACATAAAAATGACGTATTAAACATGACATGTTAAATAAATAGAAATAATATCAAACTATAAAAATTAATACTAGTAAATAAAAATTTATACATATATGTATGTAAAAAAAAATTACAAATACATATGCGTTTGTATATGCGAATATACAATAAAGCCAAAGAGTATAATGCAAAATAATTAATTTATTTATTTATTAATGTAGAATAATGAAAGAGAAATTACAAAAATATTAAATATTTTTATCCATATATGTGTTTACAGCTGTTTGTTAAAATATTACTAAACGTAGAAAAAATAATATTATTATTATTATTAAAAATATAAACGGTTCTTTAAAATTTTAATTTTTTCAATAAATTGTAATGTTTCTAAACAAAATATACCAAAGTATTATCGTATTTTATGAAAAATAATTATATGGAGATTAAAATCCGGCGAAATTTCAAAAAATATTTGAGTATAATGTCAAAAATAATGTAAAATAAATCGTATATTTTCAAAAACAAACAATTTACTATATTTTAACTAATGATATAAAATATATTTATTTTATTATACGATTGTAAGTTAACGAATAATACGTAATCTTAATGTGTAGCGACGATAACAGCATTAAAAGTTTTTAAAGCGTGGAAAAGGAAACACATGGCACACTGTGTCGTAAATAGTCGTACTATAATATGAAATAATCATTCAATTGATCAAAGCGCTTAGTTCATTTCAAATGATAGTTTTCAGTATTTATAATGGATTTCTATTATTCGTCAAAACAATATTATTTTATTTAATTCCACGGAAGTTTTCATTTGAGTATCATGTCATTAATCATTTGTATTGATTACACGGTGTAAATATTGAATATCGGTTTCGTTGACTTTTTATGATTTTTTTTTCGCGATTTTCGACCGATATTTAAAATTGATTTCGAAGCCATTCGAATCGAATCGTTAGTAAATCTGTTTTAATATAAAGTGTCAAATAATAATAATAAACCACACATTCGTCTATTTCTATAGAGTTCTTAAATTCTGTACGTAAATTTTAGCCACAGTTATCATTGATTTTCAATAATTCGTCAATTTCGACTATTCTATTTTTTTTTCGGTATTAGGTACCATCCATCGGGTTCTTGATCTCTTCCTTTGATTTTTTTACTCCCGAACCACATTAGTAGTGGATTTCATTGCAATATCACTTATCGACGTAATTTATTGTGGAGAAAACTGGGCCGAACACTTATCGTGGTTTCTCATTTTTGAAGGACAATAAATTTCGCTGTTCTGGTCTGAAATTCGCGTGACACACTACGATATGAACCTTAAAATAAATTTCGATTTCTTTAGAGAATAGTTTTTATTAAAAATACTTACTATAAACACGGTTTCTATTTCTTTTTGACTTTTGCACTTATTTCAATTTTTTCGTCCGATGACATTCTTCAACGGATATTTAAAATATTTCGCGTGTCTAAAATCTTAATCTTTAAAAAACACTACTACTACTATAACTTGCACATAAACTTATCCTCAGTCCCGGCGAGATATCTCGATACAGCATTATTTTATGGCACACAAATTATATCATTTTATTACTTCGTAAAATTCAATTCGCGTTACAATACCCGAAACCATTATGAAATTTCTCTCAAGAATATTGTATATAGTGGTCGAACAATCTCTTTTTCTCTCCAATGAGAACGTGATTCGGGCACATCGCATAAATACGATAGGTACAGTAATAATAATACAAACGGATAGAACACATAATACGTTTTCCAGGAAGGAAAATCAATGGTTTTCAATTCGGATTAATAAAATATTACGATGTATGTATATATAATAACGCGTGGCAATAATAATAATAATAATAATAAAACCGTGACTACAACACAAGGTCGACGTTGTTAAAAAAAAATTAAATAATGTTTATCGCGATAAATAAGATTCGATTTCTACGATTATTGAAAAAAAAAACAATCTGTGAAACAATTTTAGTGTTTATATATATTTTTTATTTATAAAAATTATCTTCACTCGAATATGGACATTTAAGTGTTACGCATAAAAACTACGTTTAGGGTAGTACATTGCATTAAAAATCTAACGTGAAAAAAAAACTGTAAATAAATGAGTGAGAAAAGCAAATTAAGAAACGAATTCGACTCGAAATGATTACATTTCGATAACAAGAACAAATGGAAAACAAAAGGGGGAATAACGAAAAGTTGTATTGTCGATTAATTCCTGTGTAACGCGACGTATGACGTTTTATGCTCATGTCGCCCCGGACTTTCGTCTATATATCAAAAATATGCAAAAATCGTAATTACTCTTTTGAGTAAAAAACAATATCTTTTCGTGAAAATGATGAAATACCGCGAGAATGTTTTATTATTTTTATTATTATTATTATTATCACAGGCGTTTAGTATTCAGTGGTCATTTTTCAGACGGAAAAATATTGACCTACTGTGCCACATACGAAATAAATAGATTAAAACCTACTTACGATTTTCCGTATACATCGTAGAACGAATGATATTATAAAAAAAAAAATTGTACGCGACGTTTTTATGAAAAAAAAATGTGTTTCGATATGTATTCGATCTTTATCCCGAAGGAATTTCTACATAATAAATAAAAACGATTAGTTAATATATAATATTCACGGCGTGAATACGCTCGAAACGGTGCGGCGGCGAATGTTGACAAAAATTAATTTAAAAAAAAAAAATTGTATACGCACGTCGTAGAATACGCACGTCCGTTGCTGCAAATGAATGACCCGGAAAATGTATTTGAAAAAACCAATCGGATAAACTCGAAACCGCGGACATAAGCGATTTAACGTACGAGTCTTACGCAGTAACTCACAACAACCGTTATAAATAATATTAGCTAACCTATTTCCGTCTTCAATAGTAACGTAATCGTGTAGAATATTTTGAATTTTCAACCGTCGTCCGTCCACACCAGTGTTCACTTCTCGATTTCATACCGAATATTATTATTATTATTTATTTATTTTTGACGATATTACCAAACACTAGTGTCTCATTGCATCAGTGTTTTCACTCTTTTCTGCAGCATTAACTCAAAAAAAAATTAAATATATATCCAATATATTTGAGTGACGGGTCGCATTGAGCTTACCGCGAATTGTTTATCCATTTAAATCTGTTTAATAAAAACAAAACCATTTCTTAAATCAACACGGTCAATATTCGCCGAAATACGTTTACGGAATTTTCGCCCGAACAAGTCGAATGAATATTTTCGTCGCGCGTATAATACGACGGTCGTTCAATCCGGTCGATTTTCACCGAATCCGTTGCGCTCTCAGTAGTGTGTTCCCGAACAAATCGCGGTAAAAATTATTATATGTAGAATTATAAACGAATCGTCTGAAAGAAACGCGCGAATAATAATCGTTAGTCGTTGGAAAAGTAATGATAAAATCGTTTTTTTTTCCTACTTTAAAAAACATTGTTTCCGTTGTGGATTTATTTTCCAACGGTCCTACGCGCCGCGCAGAATGTCCCGTGACTTCAACCGAAACCGTACCGCGCGACTCTCGAGTCACGCCGATCGCACGCCCATCACCGCCGGACAACGTATTATTATAATATGACGATCGCGTTGTTTCAGGTCACATTGCACGTGGCCAACGGCCATTCGTTCGTCAACGCCATGCTGTTCCTGGTGCTTCACCGCGGACTCCGGCAGGCGGCCGCGGACGCCTGTTGCAACAGCGTGTCCACGTTGGCCAGGTGGTTGACGGCCGGCTGGTCACCGGAGCCGTACACGTTGGACGCCGGGCTGCCAGGCGCGTCGCCGGAACCGACATTGGCCGCTCCGCCGCCGCCGCCGCCGACCAGTCTGCCGGCCTACACCATCCGATACACTTCGATGCGGGTGAGTCGCGGTGGACGGACACACTTTTATATTCGGCCGTCCGCGGCAACGGTTTTCTGCACGGTTCGACACGCTCGCACACCACCGTGCGGCGACCGCGTCCTCCCGCCACTCTTGTAAACACTTGGAAAATGCGTTTCCGTGCGCTCGCGTCTCTCCTCCTCCCGCATACCGCGGTTGCGGTTCAAATTTACGTCGCACGACTTAAAACAGACACAAAACTCCTTTTATCGATCCTGTTCCCGGGGGGGGGTCTCTCCTTCGGGAGGGACGTCGATCTCCTCGTCCCGTTGCCGGTGGTTCGAATTAAACGACCCGTATACAAACTACTCGGACACTTGTTGAAAGAAACCAATAGAGCAACGTAAAATGATTATATTAAATATTCGCTTTCCGAAACACTGCGAAACGTCTTAGACGTGGCTCGCTGTCCCGTCAAACGGACTCGTCTTCTTTTACACCGTGCCTTCGTATCGTCTATTATCCCTTTATAACTCTAAACACGATGGACCGGCGCGTAAATAATTGAACGGATGGCAAAATACGACTTACCGATTACAATCAGTAATTTAGATACTTCGTTTGAATGTGATCATATTTTTTTTCCACTTTCGCATTGATAAAATACGCGTAAAACAGATTTATTTATTTATTTTTTATTTTTTTAAATACAATTAAATTATTTAGGTAAATGTATGAATTTGAGTTCCCGACCAGCGTTCCGTTTGAAATAGTCTATAAACGGACACAGAAACATTAAAAGAAAAAGAAAAATATTTAAGTAGTAGTACTGTCCACCTCCATACGTTAAACACTATCACATTTTACCATTTCGAGAGAATGTCATATACGTTTTCCAAGACCACGTGTTTTTATTGTTATTAAAAAAAAAAAAATCGATTAAATGCTTTTTTATTGATTATACGACAAAAACTCTATTATCGGCATTCATAGACGTCACGAATACTTCCTTGCGACTTACATAATTTCTTTGTACGTTATGAGACAGTGAAATTTCGATCGATTACAATATGAAATTTCAACGATACTCCTCCTGTGCCGTAACGTCTCAGATATTTTTTCGCAATTTTTCGAAGACCATACGGCGTTATTGCTCATGATTTCGCAACATAAATTCATGAAACTCCGCACGTGTAATATTTTCGAAATTATAATTATTAATATCTAATGGTTTTCGGCGAGATAACGACGATTTACTTTCGTCTGTCCGAAACACGATAGTTTAGGGAAATATAATATTATATTTACCGATTAATATATTATAGGAAATTTTCGGTAATAGCCACGCTTGTTTTTTTTTTGTTTTTTTCACTGACAGAACTGTTTTTGTTTTACGAGTGTTATGATTGAACTGCAAACTTCCAACCTCATCCACAACATTGCGTGCTATCGTTTTATGGTGAGCGGCAATTTATAACCGACTTTCGGGGGTTTTGCCGTGGAAAATAATATTTTCGACGACGTATTTGGGCCACGCACGTAATTCGACGCGTAACTTACCTTTTTTTTTTCTTCGACGAGTCACGTTTTGTTGATTATTACTTGTGTTTTATTATATTTTCCTATTGGTTTCAACTGATCGATTTATAACCTTTTATGACTAACTTCTGTGTTAAAATTATAAAGACATTTCTGATGTTTCAATACGTCTTTCAGCATTGAGGCGTACGTTTCAATTCAGTATGTCAATTCTCTATTCATGTTATTATCGAAATCGATTTAGTTTCCTTCCGTACTACGTACGCGCACATAATGTTTAATATTTTACCAAAATTTTTTCAAATTTCTTTAAATATTTTTTTCCGTGATAGTAACGTATATTATATTTTTATTTATTAGTTTTTTTTTTTTTTTTTTGAGAAAATAGCATAATATCTTAATAGAAAATTATTGATTTTTTTTTTTTTTTTACTTCATTCGTTCCGCGTATAAAATTTATCGGTGAAAAGAAATTCCACGTTTGCGTTATACGTATAATATCACAATAGAAAATTAATTTTTTTTTCTTTGTCACACCCACGTCAAAAGTTTATAATTCTCGAGGCGTGACAAAGAAAAATATAATAATAATAATAATAATAATAATAAATAAACAAAATGTGCGAGTCGTGCGAGAAGACAATTTCCGTCTTGGGTGAAATTGCAACCCTCGCTCGTTCCACACACGTCGTCTGCAACTGAAATATCTCACTTCACAGTTCACACCCTCGCCACACAGTAGTGCGCTATTTATCTTTCGTGAATTGTTTTCTTCTTCGTATTTTCGACTTATATAGTTTTATCAAAAATACTTTTTAGCATGGAATAGTGAAAGAAAAATTGAATTTTTAAATAAAAAACGTCCACAAAAATTGTTTTCGTACGCTTTGAGTACATTTCGAAAAGACGTTTTATTTAAAACGTTTGAAGGAATTTTTTTAATTCACACACTCACCTCGCTGATGTTCCATAGTGCTCATATTGTTTCAACGAGGTAACGTCGACTTTTAGAATAATATATCAACGGTAAAAGCATAACGTAACACGGAATTGCCGTTGTCAACAAACCACTGCAGTGGTCGTTCAACGAGTTATTCGCTAGCGTTCACTAGAATCGCTTATACTGATCGCCGCGTGAACAGCAGCCAACTGGGTCAACTGTTATTTTAACAGTATTGTTACTAATAAAATAAAATACGTTTTTATTTCAATCTGAAAATCGAGTGCAATCTTTAAAAATACATAACGCATTCATTTTGCGAAATCGTTCATTTTATAGACTCCAATATTTGGATCTCCGCAATATCTACTGTAGAATCGATTGTGAAATTTATATAAAAAAAAAAAAGTTACAAAATGCAACAAACCAATTGTCCGCTTTGCGCAATTAAATAATTTAATTCGTAATCCGGATAGTTTTACATGAAACGGGAAGATTTTTACGCATAATAATTTTTATTTATCTCTCGAACGCGTGTGATTCACAAGGATTTCAAAAATTCCGACGAGGTATTTGTTAATTTTTCATTATTATTTTCAACGCGCTTTAATGTTTTTCAAGCCCCGCCGAATCGATTAAAATGTAATTCATCGTAGTGTAAACGTTGACTCTGACGTTCGTAAATTGTTATTGAAACACTAATCCGATTTATTTCGCTCGGTTTTTAAAAATTGTTTCTTTTTTTTTAATTTTGTCCATTAAGCCCTTTTGATCTCGTCCTGAGGTAGACATCGTCCGGGGGCCATTGCGGCACGATGCGCACAAATCTCGGTACGTTTTATTACGGTGTACACGGCCCAATAATGTAATTAATTGTACTATACAAATGGGAAATACTACATAAATGGGAAACTTTTTCTTTTAAATTAGTTTTCCTATAAATCAAACATTATAGGTCACATGAGTTCATATTTACAAATTTCAATATTTCATAACGTTTTGATAAAAAAAATAACAATATTTTTCCATTGAAATTAATATTACAAATATTATTTGATCAGTCTTTGATTAACAAATGAAAACCATAATTTCCAGATAGTTTGATCCCACGGACCCAATATTATATTAAACTGAATAAATAATAATAATAATTTAACAATTAACGCTAAAATAAAGTAAAAGAATTCCTGGTCTTTTTTATCTTTTCGAATTCAATTAACTAAAAGAAGAAAAAACGCTTTAGTTTTGCCGGTCTTTAAGTAACAAAATAAAGTGAAAAGCGCAATACAAATATAATGTGTATAATACTAATAAGGCTAAAGAGATAAATAGAAAATAGTCAATGGCAGACCGTCCTGAAATTGTAAAAGCCTTTCTATTGCTCGTCCGGCACATGTATTTTTTAACGTCCGATAATTTCTCGTTTTCTATGGAAACTCTTCAATTTGTAAACAATATTTAATCGATCCGGTAGTAATTGAATTTTTCGATTTTGTGTATTTCGTACCACCGCGGGAAAATTGTGTTTTGTAAAACAATCAATAACACGAAGTGCTTGCCGTGGAAAAAATTGCCGTCGTATATAAATCGACTAAAAGTAGATAATATTTTTAAAATCTCGCTTGTCTTTTTTTGTATTTTGTTTTTCACGTCGTCTATTTCCAAGCGAAACCCAATTTCGTGGACCGCCACTTGCCGAACACTTCTCAAAACGACGCGTCGAGAGAAGAAGTAGCGAAATTCGTGAACATTTTCGGTCGAGTACAGTGATTACGATTATTTTAACGTGTCCGTAGTATTACAGTTTTATGTCGTTATCGTTCCGTTAAGACCGTAAACCGTTTGGACGAGAGGAGAATACAAAAATAATGGCACACGGGAACACGGGTCGTACAGTTCATGCGATATTTTTCACCAGTCGAGGTGGTGTCTTTGCTGCGTCTTCTGCGGCGTACGCTCAGCGGTCTCGCGACAATGACCGACGACGAGAGAGGGAAATAATAATAATAATAATAACGAGAGCGGAGAGCGAAGAGGTTAAACGAGGAAACGCCGCGGCCCGGTAGTTCAATTAAGTGAAAAACCGTGTTCGCAAGAAATGATTGTGTGGCGAGGTCGTTTTTAACGTTCTTTCACCGGGATGTAGGAGGAGACTTCATCCGTCATATATATACACACGCACGCACAACACATCCATTCCAAAGCACACGAATTACGTGTGGTGGACCGAAAACTTCGAGACGTTTGCCAGTGACGAGATTACAGCGGTGGAGGACACTCAGTAGTGTAAGGAATTGAATTAATACGATTTAGCACCATTTCCTTGCCGAAAATTTTCACTTTTTCGTCGTCGTCGCACATAAATATGCTCAGTACGTATAGCTGATACGTGTATAAAGAGACTTTAGCGCTCTTGCGATTACGCTTGTCCTTCGATACGCTCGAAAATTACAACAACAACAACGAATTCGATTCAATGAATCTCAATGCGATATTCATTGCACGTTATATTAACGGAAATAAATTTAGTGATGAGAGTCTATCCAATTATACGAGTATTGCTGAGGCGAACGGGAGAAAAAACCCTTTGGAAAATCGCACCGTACTTGGAAACACTGGGATCCGCGATAATAAATCATTAATTATTTTTCAAAAATAATACAAAATCGAGAAATGAAAAACGCTGTTAAAGGAGGAACGCGTTATCGACGAAGAGCTCCAGGAAGAGCTATAATTCCTCACAGAACTACTACAATCACTATATGGAATAATAGATAGGTTGCGCAATACCGTTTGTTGTATTAACAAAAAAAAAAAAAATAGAAAATTCAAAGTCCACCAAAAAAACAACACCGAGTGCATTTTTCGAAATATACGAATCGTCTAGAATCTTTTTTTTTTTTTTGTATTCTGAAATTTCAACTCTCTGTATACGTGGAGCAATATAAAAATATTTAACGGGTTATCATATTTCGAATAAATCGTAATGTATGTTTTTCGTTGTAAAATTGACTGCCCGCGAATTTTTGAAAATTATCTATACACAACATCGTTTTATGATAATTTGAAATTTGTACTTGAACGTCCGAACGAGATGACCTCCGCACTCATAATAACTAAAAGGAATCGGTTTAAGACGGTTAGTATGTTGTGCGCGTATAAAGTGCAATACTTCACGCCGTAAGAACGCCCAAGATTCTGTCGAAAGCCCATGGACACGTATAGTGCGTAAACCCTCAAATATTTCAGTATTACGAGTAAACGAAAATTCGTTCGAAACCGTAAAAACGTGTTTGTATTATTTTTGATTCGTTTCTCCTACTTGATAAATTTATTTTAAAATAATACGACGTTACGACCGCCGACTGCGGTAAAAATACTGCTCCCGTGAACGGATACGTCGGTGTCGTACGTAGAACGAGAGACGGCGCCGGATGCACGGTTTTTTCACCTTCCGGTGAATTAGCAACAATTCCAGATGACGCCGCGTTTGTCAGGTTTTGAACGAGAAATTTTCGAAAAAAAAAACTCTCGTCGACGTTTGAAAAAAAAACAAAAAACTGTTATTGTTTCTGAAAACTAAAACTGAAGTACACGCCATGAAGAACGGCGGGGGAAAAAAATGTCAGTGTTTTGAAAATTATTAGTCGGCCGGAGGGATGACGGACCGAGATGCTGCAGTACGGACGAGTGTGTTTTCTCTGTGAACGAACCACTTGAACGTCGGTTCGACAATATACTTCGGCGGGCCCCGGGGCATAAACCTAACCGAATATTGTCGGTGTGCGGTTTTTCTCTCTCCCACTCTGTTTATCGATTTCGCGCCGTTGTAAAACGAATGAAAAATTCATCGCGCGCATTATACTTCGATTTTCCACCTCATTCGGGAAATACGTTTTTCTTTTCTTTTTTTTTTTTTGACTAATTTATCGTTTCTTCTTCTACCGTGAATATTACAATGCATCCACACACACGGATACTTCCAACAGCGACAGCGAGAAATCGTCGAAAACCCGTGTACACCTCGTGTACGGCGTACGAGTATATCATATTGTAATATAGACGTTGTTTTATGTTTCGAAATATTCCGTTCGCGTACATGAACGTCGATGCGTCGAGGTTATTGGATAGAAAAAAAAAGAACTCTCGCGAAACTGCTTGAACAAATTGTTTCGCGGAAACGGATTTTTTTTTTTTATTTTTGTTCAAACGAAAAACACAAAAACGCGCCTATTATTATCGAAAAACACGACACGAACGCGCGATATCTGCAAATATAAATTGAAAATAACATATTTGTTTAAACAAATGTTTCCGCGAAAGTAAATTTGCTTTGAAAATGGCTTTTTCTTATTTTTTTTTTTGCGCGCGCGCGTTTTTGACGTCGTGCGAAAGGGACGTTTATAAAATATAAGTTTAAAATGTAAAAAAACATAAATAAAAACGTAAAATAAATTACCTTGGTACGCAGCAATATTTATGTTCATTTATTTACGTTGGACTACGAGAGGACAACAAAAAAAAAAAAAAAGCACAAACGTTTATTGTTTATGCATACCTTTATATGACCGGGGTAAACATACGCTTTATTATTATTATTATTATTTTACCGCTCGTTTTTCTTTCTGTACTTTATATGATTATTTTCCTTATTTTCGAGACCAAACATTGTGTAAGTGGCGTGTATTATTCCGAGTAAAATATTCCGAGCGAAACGGCGTAGTGCAGCCGCGTTACAGCACGCGCATAACTTTATTTGTTCAACACGTCCTGTACATGCTTACCATTTTCTCGACGAAAAACAATTTTTTCTGGACAACATTTCCCTTTTTCCGCATATTCACGGAAAAATAATAAACGCTTTCTTCGACAATTGTCTATACTCAAGCGATGAACTGATATATACTACGACCCACGTCGTTTAATTTAAAATTACTTAGACTCTAAGTCTTAGAGCGAACCAAATTTAATTCCGAAAAAAAGATTTTAAATTGTCGGTCTTTTTTCCAGTTTACGTAGGCAGTCGATTTTTTTTTAATTTTTTTTAAAATTTCTAAATTTTTTTTCTCCACGTCTGTAAATAAAAAAAAAAAATAATAATGATAAACGTTTAATCGAAAACGGACTTCCTGCATGAGCTAAAAGAGACGATTTTAAATTGTTTTTTTTTTTTACAAAATTAAATTTGATTTTTTTCTAATTGACAGAATTTTCGTCCGACATTTGGATTTAAATCATTTTGTTACAAGTACAAAATTATTACTTATCTCTTTCAAATAACTGACATAGCGTATCTTCCGATTCCTAAAACGGCACGGCACATTCCACTACCCGCTATACGGCTGGAGTTTTCAACCCGTGCGTTTTGTGCCACGATTTGATCATCTCATGCAACACATACAAGCTCAACCGTCACATTAATTATTTTATTGTGTTTTTTTTTTCGCTATTAAATAAAATTAGAAGATTAAGTAATTGCGAATTTTTTTTTTATTATTATTATTCACACGGGTGCCGTTTAAATTGTTTTCAAAATCAAAAGAATCCGTTGAAAAACAACGTTGAAAACCCCCTGGAATACGGGAACAACGCGTTTCCAATTCCCGTAATGTGTCGATTTATTCGTTCTTCTTTCCAGACCCGGTCCATGAACCGTTTCCCGGCGCACCGAGACATGCAGCTTCACTACGATTACCACTCGTCGCATCCGAACCTGCACGACTTGGCCGGCATCAACATGAGTCGGTTGTACAACAGTCACGAGTACCTGCCCAACGATTACCGCCGGTACAACCACTATTACCATCACCGGGAAACGCCTCCGTGCTCGTCGCCCGAATGAATATCACAACTATTCCAACCGCGTATTCCAATTGTATTCCGACGCTCTCGAGCCCGTTTTGTGTATCAATTTCGTCTCGTCTCGTCTGGTCACCCGAATAATAACCGTATATTTATATATATATATAATTGTAATAATAATTAATATTAATAGCGATAATAATAATAATAATAATTTTAAATAATAAAAAAAAACAAACCATTCAACCCTCGAGTCGGAATCACGGAGACAGGGTCGGAAAAAGTACTAATATCGACAAAAAACTGACCCCTTCCTCTCCCCTCGCCTTCTAAATTCCACGGAAATCGTGTGTATAAAAATATAAATATAAACGTACCGTCAGATTTTTTAGGGTAACATCGAGCTTAGCCGAAAAGTCTGGGCGAATTCCAACATTATCCACCGGTAAGAAATTATAATGAAAAACCAATCGCACATATAGAGTCCGAGAAGAAAAAAAATTATAAAGAGAAGTCATCACAAAGTACGACGTTTGGCGATTGTCGTTTTATATTTTTCATTTCCATTAAGCAATACGGTTATTAACCAATATTTTATCAAACTCGATGGAATTTTTAATCATTTTTCTTTTTTTTTTTTCGAAAAAAATTACAAAATTATCCGCAGATATTTTTATCGCATTTTTCTTTTACAAAAAAAAAAAAAAAAAAATGACGAAATTAAAAAAAAAAAAAGAGAAAATTATTTAGAAATCCTTTAAGTAAAATACGAGTAATCGAAAACGTAACGAAAAACGTTTCCTCGCCTCCACAAACCGACAAAACTACCGCGCGAGAAAACATTTTTCTCGTCCACATCGAACCATAAAGTGTTAAGCGATAGTTATCCCGGATTTCGCCGGGAACACAAAAGAAAAACTAAAACCTGGAGGAACCGTACTATGCATTTTGTCGGTTACCACCGATGAACGGAAACCGATCGGTAATTGAACCGATTCTAGTGTATATATAGTGAACAAAAAGTATTGTGTCGGGTGGAAAAATAGCGAACCTATTCCTAGTAATTCCTCAAATGACAGAACGGACGTTCCGATAATAGTTAAAAAAAAAAGAAAAGAATTCTGGACATTCTTTTAAATTATCAAAAAAAAAAAATATATATATATATATCAAAATTATCTTCGACTTAACGATCATTTTATATTTATTGGATGAACCCAATATCTCGTTTCGTTTCGTTTTGCGGTTGGATCGATTTCACCCATAGCCTCAGACGTACACGAAATTCTAGAGAGACGATTACTCATTACGTCTATTAATTAGTAACGTCGAATCAATAAAAATTACTATACACAAGTTTAAAACGGTTTGAATTTAAAACTTAACAATATTTTTTTTCGCCCGACTAGCAATGCGAATCGTATTTTATTTTAATAAAATAAAAAAAACTATAGGTTATGGATATATTTATTAAATTTAATTAATAACGAAGAAACATTTAAAACAATTATGACGAACATAATAATGGACTATACAATAAACGTATAGCTCGGAAGTGTACAGTGTACAATATTTCGTTGAAACCGTTCTGTTTGGTTGTGCACACGCGTACATATCAACCGTGTTACGTCTACACGTTGTCGGTCATGATTTTTCATTTCGTTGGAATCAAAGTGGAAAATACTGTTTCGAATTTTACAGGATTCCGCCGAGCGCTTTTTACGCCCGGACGCTGTAGGTAGCCGACAAAACGCGCAGTGTGGCCCCAGCCTAATAATTATGATACCATCGCTCCACGCGAGATTATTAAAGACTGTCCGAACGAGCGACCCAGTTCTCGTAAAACGTTTTACGATTTCATACACTTTTCGTTCGTTTTTCTTTTAACGACGATTTCTAACGACAATCATAATAATTATTACCACCGATATGGGACCATTCGTAAATAATTTTGGGCAAAAAAAAACAAAAAAAACGTCTATCGTAACGTCGTCTTTTAATAACGTTCGATTTCCCGTTTTTTTTTTTCTTCCTCCCCGATGGTTTCTTCTGAACGATGGCCCGACCGTCACTGGAACCGTGTCACGAGACGAAAAACTCCACGGAATTCCAAACGTTCGGTCGCCTTCGAAACGTTTCGATTCAGACACGATCGGTGTTTGAGACGAAGAATTCGACGCGATTGCAAAAAGAAACGAAACAAAACGGGAAAAACAAAAAAAATCGCGTCCGGACGGTGACACTCTTCCGTGACAAATTTATTTACGAACAATAATTATTGTATAATTAAATCGCGGAAATCAATCGACGTCGCATAAGGAATTTAAACGAAAAAAAAAAAAAATGTTAAAACGATTCACGCTACGATAATATAGATCGTAGATTATCCGCGCAACGGAAATCGAATTCGTATTTACGTAATGTACGCCGAATCTCCGTAGAAAGGATGTGAACTTGAATGTATAACGTAGAAATTTACATCATAAATTCTACGGCCGATTTCTATTTATTATAATATATATATAAAGTAATTTATACTGTTTAATATTACTACCGGAGGCGAATAAGTTGATTTTTTTGTTTTTTTTGCTCGTCACACAGACGACGACAGAACGTTTTCAATAGTTTTTAAACCAATCGAATTCGATTCGATTCGAAAACACGCGATAGGAGACCCCGAGGCACGTTACGACACTTTTCTAGTTTAGAACAAAAAAAAAAAAGAGAAATGTATATCTACGAGTAATTTTTAAACTAAATTTAATCACGTAGATTTTGAATTTTTCGATTTTTTTTTTTTTTTTTTTTTTTACTACTTAAAATTAATTTTTGTATTTTAGATACGGTTTTTAGATAGACAAACAATTCGAAGTATATCGGCAAACGAGTTTTTTTTTCATTTTGTTTGATCCCAAAAATTTGATAAAAAACAAAATCATTTTTACATTTCCATATATTCAGCACCAGACGATATTGTTTTGTTTTTTTTTTTTTTTTTATGAAATGGTTAATATTTACGTATAGATAATGTATTAAGTAAACTTTCAAAAGCACTTTGATAATTTTGATTTCGCGTTTTTGGAAGAAAAAACTGTTATATTCAACAATTAAAAGTACACTATAATAATTCGATAATCCGGTTTGAAAAAAGTCAGTAGAGTAGTTTAAAAAAAAAAAAAAAAAACATCCAACTAATCATGAAGCATACGCACGTTGTATTAGAACAAAAATTTAATCTCCAACAATTATTAATAATTTAACGAATTATTAATTGATAATTGCGTTATTGTGTAGGAATTTTCTTTTTTACAACAACAACAAAAAAAACAATAACTTTTAAATATAGTGATCATATAACACTCGTTTTTCGATTTTCTTCAGTTGTTTTACAATTTTCAACCGAGTGTCTGAATGATCGAATTATATTAAGTGTGCACTAACCCGTGGGACCATTTTTATAACCTATGTTTATAAAGAGGTATTTCTACGTAAATTTCAACTGTTTTTTTTTCTCTATTTCAACGCGTTTCGGTCGAAGTATTGCCAGAAAAAATCTTCGTACATTTATCTTCGAGCCTTAAATGACTAAGCGTCGTAGTGTTTATCCAAAACAAAAAAAAAATTTTAAATAATTAAAAACGCATATAATAATAACTTGTGCTAGTATCGGTGGCAAATAAAAAATGTTCAGCACAAGACACACCAGTCACAACAAATGGTCCTAATATGTACACAATATCATCACCTTCATACAGCCGCAATCGCGGACAAATTATTAAAATATATAAATTAAATGATCATATTTTATTTTATATATATACGAGTATACATATACAGATAATACAAATTCGAAAATATTTTTACAATATCGAGAAGGGCAACAGTTCACACAATCCCTTTCCCTGACCCTGCCACCGGGGGTAATAAAAACGTTTCTTTTTTTTTCTATTTTATTTACGCGAAAAGCGTATATTTTATAGCACTTTTTTCGGTATTATTTTTTAAACTATAAATACCGAGAGAAAAAACAAATCCGACGAATCCCTGTGTTTAAAACAATTTCTTCACAAATTTTATAAAACAAAATCTACGTCTGTAAAGCATATTTTGAATTATAATTATTCAACTCGAGCGGGTTTAACGATAAATGAAAAATGTTTTTCACTCATGAAAAACAAAAACTTAATTTCGTTCTTTCGTCAAAGGTAACTAACTAACATAAATACCGACCCGACTTACAATATGCACGATGCGAACAACATAAAATTCAATTATAATTATTATTATTATTATTTATTAATATTTTTATTGTAATTATTACTATTATTTATACAAATACTATTACTATTAACATAATATTCTTAATAACATTTCTAAGTTACGATATTTCTAAGTTATTTTTCTACCTCCTGTCAACAACTTTTTTTTAAGGCTCCGGCAAATACTGGATTCATCATAATGTATACATGAATTTATCGATTGTTATATTATGACATCCGCATTTTAAATATATATATATAATAAATGTATTTTAATTTTTCGATATTATATTATAGTTACCAAAACGAAATGATATTATTTATATATATATATTATAATATGATATACCGCGTATAAAATCATAAGCAAAAAAAACCCCCAAGCGCGATTATCGATTTTTCCTGTGTTTAATTAATATTCGCGTCAGTCGTTTTAAATTACAAATATATTTTTCTTCTGAGGACTATCTCTTTTATGTAAGTGTCGATATTATTTACCAATAATCTATAAAAATTATATATATATATTGTACGACTGTTTTTTTTTCTACTCGTTCGATTCGCATATTTCATTTCGTTTACATAATAATATATTACTTGTAGTTGACCTCTCTCTACACCCAATAACCCCGATATAGGAGTCCGATACACGCATTTATACATGGCGCATAAATTGTTTGGCGAGTGAAGTTTAAAATCGTTTTCTTCGCATTGCATTATATAAAACGTATGTAATATTTTATATATTTACCGAAGCAGAAAATTCGCGAATTCGGATATTTCGGAACGAAATTCGTGTAAAACAACTTTACCTGACGGAGGTTCTATAAACTTTTTTTTTTTCCAACAGAACATTTATATCACTCGCATTACGATTATTATTATTATTTTTATTATTATTATTATTATTATTATTATTATTATTATTATTTTTATTGTTTCCTCCTCGAAACATATTCTAAACGCTTATATTTTATTGGTAAAAAATTATTTTCTATTCAAATAAAATATAATGTATATCGAATTATCAGGTTGTAATAACTATATAAGAATTTACATTTTATCGGTTGGCGGTGGTACTTTTCCGTGTTTTTCGTTTTCTAACTTATTTGTTCTATACTGTATGAGTGTTCTCTATCGTAGTTCAATATGATATGTCTACGACACATTAGTATTATTGCACTCTCTCGTGCACACACGATATAACATTAGGTATGTATGTGTATGTGTGTGTCGTCGTAATGAAATAAAACGATTTCTATTTATATAATATAACAATACCCGTTCAGTAGAAAATATACGTTTATCAAAAAAAAAAAATGTTTTTTTTTCCTTTTTTTTGTAAACGAAATTATAATAACATATGTGTGTTCTCTCGGATATTTTTTTTTTTTTAAGCTGACTAACGAAGTATATATAAAATAATAATTTTGTGTTTCGCTCATATATATATATATATATAATTTACATTTATATTTCGATGATTGTGATTTCTGCACGAATATATGCGTATAACCGGGAATTTGTCTTGTTTAATTTCGTTGTAGCGTCAACCTCTATCGTTTCGAATATTAACAAAAGCATAATTATTTTTATGTAAAATGATTTAAGTACTTGTGTAAAACCTGTCATACCTGAGAATGAGCATTAACGAGTTAATAAAAGCTTAAAGGTTAAATTTGTTTTAATTACGTTACAATTTTTTTTTTTTTAATAACCATAATAAATGATTTTTTTGTTTCACTTAACGAGTTTAATATATATATAAAGATATTTAAATTAAATGAATAATCGTATGAATGCGATTTTTAATTTTCAATTTAAACAATTTGTGTAAGTGCCGGGTTTTAAAAAATTCATATTTTAAATAAAAGAATTAACGGTTCTTATAACGTATTTTCGAATGATAATTATAAAATTTTAACTATAAATTAAGCTAAGTTACTTTTTTAAAGTAAACTTTTAAATTCCTAATGTATACGAAAAAAGCATGTCAGTGGCAATGACACGTTTAATTGGCAGCTATTTTAGGGTTTTTCTTGTTACGTCTATACAGTGCACGACTATAGTCGAGAATAGGCTTTTCGCGACTTTTTCGGAAATCTATAGTCATTTACTCTCGTCGAGTCTGTGATATGGGAAAGAAGCAAGAAAATTAAGTACTCCGAGTTACCCAAAAAGCCGAAGTTTGCTCGCGATCGAATCAGCTGATTGATTTCATACGGTCAGATCGAATGAGTGTAAATACTGAGTCCCGGGTTAATTGAACAGGTTTTTCAGAAACGACACATGTAACATTTTTAGCGGTTTTGAGATTATAGTGGATTCTTGTATAATATTCCTAGATGCATATTTTTGTGAAGAGACAGCACATGTACAATTAAAATATATGAAAAAAAATCGACAACATATATTCTTTATAGATTTTTACAAACAAAATTGTTTGAATTAAATGGTTTTCTGTGTTTTTCCTAAAATCATAAAAATGTGACATGTGTCGTTTTTTAAATAACCAATTCAATTGTATAGTTCGTGCGATGTCGGTGCAGTGAAGAAAATTTCGCAAGAATAAGTTGTTATCGCGGCTGCACGGAATGGTGTGGAACAGAAGAAAGAATGAGAAGAAAAAAGTCAATATAAAACGTCAGCTGGGGAGAAGAATTCGGTTTGATAAATGATAGCGTGGGGACAGAGTGTGAGGGTAAAGCGATTTAAGGGTATTATATCCATCGCCTGGTCACCACTGTGTTTGGGATCTCGTTAGGGGTGTTTGTAATATTTATTCAGACATCTGTCATTGGCGACGAAAATGGCTTGTGTGGGTAGAAGGTTAGAGCTTGAAGGAATATAATAATAATATTTTCTTTTTTTCGTTATTTTCCTTCTAAAAAAATGCCATAGGAAAGTGTGTACAAATATACTATTTTCGATTCTTGTGTTATTATGACAAAGAAATAAAACCAGCGTTTACTGTTCAAGTCGTCTTTTGAATATATACAAACATGAAATATTCAACGGTTTATAATATAGATATACATGTATGTATAAATCTCTGCACTGATACTATAATATATAAGTATAAACAGAGTATATCAAAAAGATTTAACATGATTTTACATTGAAAACGCGTCGAAGTGTGTAAAATATTCTCATTACGCGACGAAAAAGAGGAGTTCATATCGGATGATTACATCCGTTACAGCTGACAGAGAAGGTAGCCAGAAATGTCAAATTGGCAACGCTTTTAAACCGCATTGAAAATTTCTTAAGTGATTAAGTGATTTGAAGCGTTCTTAAATGTTTTTCATCGTAAAGTCTGTAACAAAAGTTCTAAAAAAATATAAGGTTAAGTAAGATTAAATCATAGTAATGTAACACAATAAGTCAATAATTCTTCAATCCACTTTTCCACATATGTTTTTATTTCTTTGTTATTCAACTGAAAAATTACATATCCAATTAAGAAACGAACTATGTCGGTATTGTTATTAAATAGGTAAAAGTCTCGATTCGAGTCAAGTTTAAAGTTACTTTATATGAATATAATATATTGTTTCCTATTCGTGATTTATTTTCAACGTTATCATCGAATTTAAAATCAAAATCACTAAGAAAAAAATTTATATATTATCTTGATTTTTTTTAACGTCTATTTTTCACGCTTGATTTTGTTGTAAAAAAAGAATCCTGTCGTACTTACTTTTTAAGCTATCAAAAGAAGAAGAAAAAAAGTAAACCACTTAAAAGTTATTCTTTCTTAAATGTGTTTTTGTGCGAAAGGCCTATGACTATAATAACGCAAAGTTAACCGTACGATATTTTTAACGACATTATTACGAACATCTCAGAAGTTGTTAAACCGCATTTTTTATAACTAACTGTTTTTTTTTTTTATAAGGAGTTCCGTATAGACAATAATTCAACGTGACGTCTGAGTGTCGTTCAACGAAATTAATATTATATAAAAAAAAAATCGAATTATTTTATTTCGTCATGGACAAAATTACGCGCGCCTATACTCGAAACGTTAACGCATTTAAATTCTGATAATGTACTCAAACTTTTGTATGTCCTGTATCGAGTTTTATTGCATTGAAAATATACGGTGTTTTAATTTTTTTTTTTTTTTTAAATATCGTTTTTTACATGACAAAAATTACTTATAAATGTGTAAATTTCATACGAAATGAATTTGATTAAATGCTTTAAAGACACAATGTCACGTATTTAAATCACTGTTCATTCTAGACAGTATTCTTCAGTATTTTTTTTCTTTTTTTTGTTATTATTATATAAATGAATAAAAAGAAAAATGCACACCGTCTCCATGGTTTTGTTGCTATCACAGACGCCGCGACGAACATTATGTTCGATGAAAGCAGCATTGAGTGTAAGTACCCATTTTAGAAAACGCGTACTTACGCGTGAAGTACTGAAAAAAAAACTTGTATTATCAACGGGGTATGACAATATAAGGACTTTTCATTACGACGTATTCCGGTACGTCATGCTCAAACGAATACTGCGGAAATACGCGTGCTAGTCGCTCTCTATGAACCTAGTGACTATTTTAATACTGCTCGTGTTCAAAAAAAAAACATAACAGTATGTTTGCCGGAAATTAAATTATTCTCTACTGTCTATATTAGTATAACGATAATGATGATAAAACACAAAAATAAAATAATGGCACTGTTGTTGCCAATAGTTCCTCAATTGTTTAACGAAAAACCTGTAACACAGGTACCGTCAGTCGACGACAGGTTCGCGTCAAACAAATACATGAGGAGGACTTGGGAGTTCAATTGGAATTTTCAATTCGAAAATACTCCGAATTGAAATTCGAGAAAGATAACGAGTTTTTAAACAATAAAAACAATAATATTATAGTAAAAACAAGAAGAAAAAAAAACGATACACGAAATAAAATATACGATTAAAAAAAACAAACTATAAATTGAATTATAATTTTTATTTTTGAACATAAATGTGCTGCTTGAGTGAATCCCATTGTTGCGTGTTGTTGTATACGAGTGCATAAATCTGAGCCTCGACATTATGGTAATACACGCGATCGATATTATTTTAAACGACGGGTAGATGATAATACTCTATTTGTTCGAATTTCGAAATCAATAATATCATAACGAAGCGGTTAGGTGTATAGGTGCCGTGTACGTGCTCGCGGTTTTAATGTTCGAACAATTCGCTCGTTAACGTTACGTCGCGCGACATAAACAAAATTATTTCTGTTTACCTAAATCGCTTTTGAATGATCCGATCGGATTTAATCAATTGTGCATATTTGCTTGTAGAATCGTCCCACTGTGGGAATCCGATTTAAAACTATCGAAATAAAACGTGTACGCGAATAATATATTTATGTGTATCAATGTGTCGCGTACAAAAAATGTGTACGTCACATTGTCGATTAAACGCGCGGGGATACAGGAAATAAATAAATGTCGATGGTTTTTTTTTTTTAAATTTTTCGAAATTTAATTCGACGACAAAACGCTACGTAAATTCTACATTACAATAATGGATATGATTTGTAGAAGAAAATCTGCTTTGACTCATAACGTTTGGAGGAAACTGTAGCACGTTTATTTCCCTACTAATTCTATATTATTTTTGTCGCTTGTTCATCTCGTTCGGTGCTTGTTCCTGGATACCACGGAGGGAGTGTTGCATTAACTAAAAGAGAAGCGCCTGCCGCTGTCGGAAAGATCCCAAAACCTTTATTGTTCCTATGTTCGACTCCGTGAAACATCCTAAAGGAATGTTGCGGAAGGAACTGTAGGGAACGGGAACGCATTCTACACGAAACTCGTATCATTTTAAATTTAAGATTACCTTAAACTGAGGTTTAAGACACTTTGAAGAACTCTGCGAAAAACCTCTCTTCGCTTTTGCTTTGTTATGGTAAAAATAATTATTAGAAATATTGTTTTTAAAAACACGTTGAAATTGACTCTTGATTGAATTTAACCGTAGAAGTTCCGTTGGGACTCTTGTTTGGATGTTGCTCTCGAGGGGATCGTACGGTAAAACACTTCTCGGCAGCTCTCACGCTGTTACGTTTGTCAACTATAAAAGATTACATTACTCTCGTGGGTTTGAACTTTTTATTTCAGTTATACGATTTTCGCTCTGGTCTTACGTGAATATTATTTTGAGTTTTTATTCTAGAACAAAAAAAAAAACACAAATCGATTCCGGTTTCCGGAGAGTGCGCATTTTTTTGTTTTTTTAATAATAATAATAGTAGTAGTAAAAAATGTCGTACAAATAATTCTACAAAATAAAACAGTACAAAGAACAGAGATTTCCGTACCGAGATTCTTCGTGTTAAGATGTAATATGCTTATATGACGTGACAGATTTTTTTTCTTTATGTTTACAACGCGTCAAATTCACGCAGTCTCACGCGACAATGTTATTGTCATAATAATGCCGTTATAACATTATTATTATTATTATTATTATTACCTATACACGTTTTTATGTAACATGTTTGTTTTATAATCCTTTTCGTTAAAAAAAAAACATAATAATAACACGAAATATGACACTTATCAGTTATATATATATATATAATAAAATGTGTTCGTTTTGTTTCATAAAATGAATATTTTTGGTTTTTTTCTTTGACGTGTCCGTCGTATATTTTGTTTTGACGTCGTTTTCGATGGCGACACGTACCGTTGGTTTCGTAGTATTTATTTTAATAGGTATGCACAATGTGTGTGTGTGTATAATAAACGCATATTTCAAATACAATGCGCGCATATTTCGTAATAACGATTTGGTAAAAAAAAAAAAAAAAAGAAAAAACCGTATTGCATACCTATTTGTTAATGGTTTCGACGTGCAAATCATAGACACATAATATGTGTGAGTAGAACAATGTAGACAGGTATGCGTTCCAATAGTACGCGCAATATAATATTCAGTATATTATACATCTCCAATTTTTTTTTTAACATTTTTCTCTTTGGATTATATAAAAAAAAAATTTTTTTTTTACAAAAAATTTACCATACAAACTTCGTCTCCTCCTCTTCCCGCTATAACATAATAATATTTTGTTTGAATTTAAATTAAAAAAATATAATATATAAATCAAAATCAAATTGTCCTGATGAATTACTATTATTACTACTACTACTACTACTACTACTACTACTCGTCGTTTCGAAAAAATCGCTTATGTTTATTAGAATATTTAGAAAACGTGATATTGCGATAGAATTTCCAAACCGCTCTTTTCATTACACAGTGTTTGGTGAGAACTTTTTTGGAGGAGATTTATTCCGTTGTTTTCCCCGTCGATTTTGCGGACCGTGTAAAATAGTATTGGAAAAACAATAACCGATTTGATATGAACGCTTTACTTAATAAAATCGAACGAATTAATCGATACGCGTTCGATGTTGAACCGCTCGTGTCTTTTCGATTTCCCGCAATCATTCACCGTACTCAATTTAAAATTGGTTTCCGAGACCGATTAAATCGTCATCGTTACCGTTTGTATTTAAATATTTAAAGAATCGCCGTGATTCGTTTGCATCGCGTTAACCGTGTTATAATACGAATCGTACCGACGCGCAATAATATTTTATAAAGAGACCGTTTGTTTTCAATGAGTGGACAGAGGAGTATTTTAATCCCCGTCTGTCCAGTAAATACGCCACTGAATAATATGGTTTCTTGCCATGTTCAGCTTTTCGATATTACAATACTCTTTATCATTCTCTGAACTGCGTTTAATACGAATGACCCGCCTTTCGTGTACGCGCGTTGTGCATCGCATCCAAAGACGTAGACCGAGGCGATGACTTGGAAATATTCTTCACTTAATCAAAAGTTAAATAGAGTGTTTGTCGAGAGACCGCCCTTTGTGTCCTCGGTGATTTTTTTATCTCCGCACAAAAGACTTTTTTCCCAAAAAAAGAAGAAGAAGAAGAAAAAAGAAAATTTGGTTTTTTGTCGCCTATTTTATACCGCTTGCGCGTATATATTTATAACGATCGATCGTTGTGAGAGAGTGTTTTTATTTTATTTTTCGTTGTTTCTGCAACATCGTTCCGTTTGGAATGAAGTGATCACAATACGCGATTTACTCATCTTCCAAGTATTTGCCGCAAATTATGCGACAAATCAAATTTGAAAAACAAAAATGTTTATCACTCTCACACGATTCCGCGCAATTCCAAACGCCTGTGCGCTTATCACGCTTTTAACCATTCGTAATTACGTTTCGATGTTATTTATTACTCACTCGATTTTTTTTTTTTTATTATTTTTATTATTATTATTATTATTATTCAATCGACGATTCTAATATCAATGCATAAACACGTGCGTGTAACGACTGAAATGTGTGTTTTAAAAATTGTACGGAACTTCCGAGTTCTCGATAATGGTTTGTCACAATTTCGAAACATTCGTTGACGAATGTTTTTATTTCCGTGTAAAATGAAAACGATGTAATATTTGTGTGTTATGAGTGAACGAAAAAACACGACCGCGCGGAATCGAATAATACAATCTGGCAACGTTATAACGACGATTGAATACACGGAAAAGTGTGCAGGTTTTGTGTTCATGCCGAATCGTACAGAAAAGAAAATGTAAATTACGCGAAATCGCGTTGTAACCTTTGAGTTTCTACAATTTTTTTTTCTTACATTTTAACAACAATTACGATATAATTCGTATCGCGAGATTTCCGAGAGAAAAATCAATTTTCCTCCGCGATAATGTCGTTTCCGGCATTCTCTCGCCCGCTAAATGGACTGTTTCGAATCGACTCCCTATTAAAATGTTATGAAATGTTTAATTCGAAATATTTAAACATTTTACGCGGAATAACATTACAGAGCTATCAATGGGAAATTGAATAAAAAAGTATAATATAAGTACCGCATATTATGTAATTAGTAACGTCTATAACTGAAAACACGACTATATATTATTATATTTTATAATATGTTATATTTTTTTCTCCACTCTCACAAGTAACTCTTATCCCGCCGAATAAGCGATTTTCTAAATTGTCTTAAGTTGAAAAATAAATAATAACTCGTCCAGCCTCGCCGGAATGTTCGTCCATACCTACGAGTACAGATTATTTACAGTGAAATTATTAGTCGGCGAACCCGCGTATTTTAAAATGTATTCTAATTGTTTAATAAAAAGACGTGTTTTGTGTATAAAACGACTGTGCAGGTGAAACGAAAAACATTTGAATTATTTTTAAAAAAAATTATTAAAAAATCAATGGAAAATTATCGATAATTTTTCATAGACAAGTGATATGAATGAATAGTAAAGTGTTTATTCCGTTTCGATAAAAACATAAAAGAAAAAGGAAATTGCGTTGTGTAACAACAAATTTTACCACCTCCTCGTATGAAACGAATCGCACGTGTGTTTTCATTTGGATAAAATTACATACGCGCGATATTTCGAACGTGCGGCGACGCAAATTTATATGTAATTGAAATTTTCGAAAATTGTACAAGATGAGTTTTTCAAACGAAGACAGACAGAGAAACGCCGAAAAACATGCGCGTGAAATGAGAAAAAGAAAACCTGTTCTTCCAGAACTCAATTAAACTGTTCTTAATTCCGTACGTCTTTTAATAACATTGTAGGTAATCGAAATACGTAACGGTGTTTAGAAAACCGCGAGACTTGTTCGTCCGTAGTACGCATTTATAGTGAAGTAATTATAAAACGAAAATCACACATTAACGACGATTTCACGGTTCGTGCTTTTTACGCGTTGTCCCGATCGGATTCGTTCGAAATTTACGTTTTAAAACAACGATTTACGCACACAATATTATAATATTATAAATGGCGTACGACGTAACACGCTCGTTTATTACATCCTTTTTTTGTTTTTTATTTCCTGAAATGTACAACGTGTTATGTGTCATCGTACTCGCAAATATCGTCAACCATTAAGAGGACGCCACTGCTCCTATACGATTTTCATCAAAATGATTGCTTCGCGGAAAAAAGAGAACTACGAAGGTTACACATCAAACACCAAATGTTTACACAAAATAAATTACAATGTCATAGCCATCTCTTAAAAAGAAAATATCTTGAAAATTTTTAAAAATACAATTTTTAATTCTTTTTTTTTTTTAATCTCTTTTTTAAACCGCTCCGTTATTGTATAGATAATATTGAAATTTATTTTCTGTAAAAATTTAGCGTTTTGAGTACAACCGCAACGTGGCCGCTTTTGAACACTTCCTGTATATTTTCACGGATGCGTTGTTCTTCTGAGCGTTGCACGGTGTTTCTTTTGCTCGTGTAACGTCCTATTAATATGTGATACATCGCGATAAATTCAACATAAATATTTTTTTTCTTGATTTCCTCGAAATTTTCGGATATATATATTTTTTTTCCCCTGTAATTTTTTCGACGAAATTTCGCAAGAAAATACTAGCGATTCGATTAAGGGGCGAGGGAGGTCGAAACGCATGTTGTATTTGCCCACTCGATTCGAGTCAAAATCTCTATACGAAAAAACGTACACATTAACGGTTATGATTATTATGAGAGTAAACGTGATTTTTCCTCGAGAGACCCACACAGACCAATAAATAAAACAGACGATAGCGTAAAATCGATTGGCCGTTTCACGCAGACCAATTATATATTGACAGCACTTTTTCCGCGCGCTTCTTGTCACGCAATAAATCACCTGCGCTGAAGAAAACGCTTACCAATACACCGTCGCGTATGAAATACAAATGTGAACTTTCACGTGTATTTATACACTTCACTCTGATGGGATTCTTTTTGTGTTATTAAGCTTTTCCGTCAATGTTTTTTTTTTTTGAAATACCTACACACCGACCATGTCGAATGATTCACATTTGAACTGTAGAAATAATATTCGTTTTAAACGCGTTAACGTGTACGCGATCGTTGCCAAACGGTGTGTGTGTGTGTGTGTTTATGTTTTTGTGTGTAATATTAAAATGGAATGCGTTGTGAGAAATTCACAAAATCGCCAAAAAAATCGAATATTACCATTGACATTGACCACGTTCTAAATAACTGTGTATATATACATATAATAAAATATTAACAGTGGATAGGACTTGAGTTAATCGAGTCGTAAAAAGTTGATAAATTTGTTTTAAAATAAAATACTATTGTGGAATGTATCTCCGATCATGATTTTCGAATAAATTATTATAGAACACGAGGTGCCGCCTCGGACTTTTCAATAATATCATTCGATTCCGTATACTACGGGAACGTTTGTAGTGTATCCAGTCGTTCGTCGAATAAATCGGAAAACGACGCAATAATATTTATTATTTTTATTATGATTAGACGTCGAAAGACATGTTCTTATTTTATTTTCAAACGATTTTTACATTAATATAATATTGGTGCCGATATTATGAAATAGTTTTACGATTTGTTTTTGAATGCATATATATCCTCTTTAACGCTATAAAAATTAATAACTTTGCTTTATAGTCTATAAAAAAACTAATAACAATAAATCCAATCAAAACTATCAACATTTCAAAATAGTTTATATTACAAAAAAAAAAAAAGTAATATGAATACCCACTAATAGGGCCAAAATCGAAAACTCGTATTATTATTTCCGCAAATCAGAATAAGGAACTTCAAGCGTATCGAATACAAACATATTATATGGAACTTTAATTTTGTAAAGTATTCTTCTATAGTTCTACAGCTTATACGGAAACTAGATTAATACCGTTTGGAAAATAACGTTTTCTCTCTCTCTCTCTCTCTTAGCAAATACGTTATGTGAGTCGACTTGCATTTTATGTTGTTACACGTGTGGACGAATAGAAAGAAAAAAAAGATTTTTTTAAATAAACGTTGGGTGGATTCATGACGTTCATTTAGACACGACCTCCTCCTACCTCTCGCGTCTTACGGAAGCGTAGGATTATTGTGACAGACCTCATATAGTTTGGAGTGTAAGCGTTACGGAAGAGAAGAAGGAGATGATGAAGAAGACGAAGAAACGTTTTAAAGGATTATGATATTGTACGATTAGGTTTCGGGCAAAAAAGAAAGGAGGGAAAACTATATGGAAATAGCTGCAGATCGCTCCTTACTTTCTCCTGCCCCACCCCCAAGAGCAGTGGTGGTAGGACGATCCCAAGTTCGAGACCAATAAGTCTATTGAATCCGGTGCGCGCGCAATAGTTAAAACCGCGCGGTAAACCGAAATCGCGGTTAGTATAGAGCAGTACTCGGGGATTGTGGTAGTGGATCGGCATCACGCATCGATCGGTATTGAGAGATCACGCGCGCGTCCTTCACAGCCAACGCCAGTAACCGACAGTAGCCCGATTTCCTCGCACGTAACGGACGGAATGTGCCCGACATAATGTAACCCGGTCACACGAACATGGTACTAATTATCGTGGTAAGTACACGCCGATTGCATCGTATAAACCACGTACAACATCGTACCCGCGTATTGCGACATTTCCGTAACGAAATATTAATTCTTTTTTCTTTTCAAACGGTTTGCTTACAAACGAACCGATTTCGATATTTACGTATTTCATTGATTTTCTTTTTGTTGCCGGATTGTCGATTCCGAAAACCACTATCGGTCTCTCGGACTATAAATGATCAATATGACATTCAACAGTAATATTTAGTTGTGACACCGGAGAACGATCTCGATTTCGGAATTCGTGAAGGCTGACAAATCTATGCATGATAAGTAGACCCGGATTGCCCGAAACGCAACATTTTATAACGAAATTTTCATGCGCGCGCGTGCTCGGGATGGGAAATTAATCGTTCTGCAGAGTGACGGCATACGAAGAAGTTTACATTATGTTTCAACGGATCAGACGAGACTTATTTTTCTTTTATTTCAAATTGATTTGAAGAATATAAAAATATAGCTCATAAGTATAGAATAAATCAGAAAAAATTATGTTTTTTTTTGTTTCGTTTCCGATCAATAATTATAAATATTATATATATAAGTGAAAAAAAAAACGATATTTAAAAGAATTTTTTTTTTGTAACTATTCAATAATATTTGGTTCAACGCCGTGATTCGAAATTTTACGTAGTTTTTCCAAAAAAAAAAAAAAAAAAAAAATGACAAAATCGATAAATTTAAGTACATGTATAGGTATTCTCCTTTTCAAAATCCATACAGTATCGACCGTATTATCATCGTTAAATTATTATAATTGTTGTTAAGTAATTCGTTTTTCCTTTTTGTTTTTTTTTTTGCTTGTTAAAAAGAATTTTTTTTATCAGGTGAAAGCGGATTATCTATTTTCTTGTACTTCTACTAAAGTCGATAAAATAAAAATACGTTTTTTGAATCGAACCATCCACGTACGGGAGGTGAGTGAGGAAAGAGAAATTCGCATTTTCGAACGCAATTATCTCTTTATTTAAACGTGTGTTTCTGTGTCAAAGTTATATATTACGCGTAAATTTCGATGGTCGAAAGGCAAATGTCATAACTCTCAATTTGGTGGACAATGATGTTAAAACGAAATATTATTATAACGGGCAATTAAGATACACGTTTTGACCAACGAAGGCATGTTGTAAATCATTTTTTACATTAAAATATTTCATCACTTTCAATGTGTTTTAACGTGGTCGCCATTGGTTATGACGAAATATTTTTTTTAGAACATATATTATTATTTTTTCTTTTGCCGCACTTATGTAAAAAAAAGTATATATATACGATTCGTATTGTTTTTAATTTTTATTTGCTTATAACAATGAAGAGTATTATTTGAATAGTATTAAAAGAAATTCAAGACTATTTTCCTCGTATAAAATGCTTTTTATTAAATAAGTTATTAATATAAACATTTAATAGTAAATTCGTCGAAACAATTTTCAATATATCACATTATTTATGTATTTTAAACGTTGAAAACCCGTTGCTCCTCACGTGTCTTTATTAATTATAACGTTAAACGTAAATTGAATTTTAAGCACTGCAGGCCTTATTAAGTAATTATCGTAATCATTCACTTGCCACCGACCGAATCGATATAATCGTAAAAAACTAAAGAGTAACTATCATTAATAGTTAATCGTGTTATTAGTAAAGTTTCGGAATTTCTTTGAATAATAAATTTAACTTTTAACTGGAGTTTTAAACTCGTTAATGCCGGCCGTTTAGACGAACGCGCTCAATAGGTACGGCATGCGTATTCGATAAATTATTTGAAATTCTTAATTCAAGAACGTGGCTGGAGAGAAATGTTTTTGGTCTAACGTTGGATTGTATTTTAAAGAATTCAACTGGATTATATAAAACGAAGCGCGCGCGGTACAAATGAAAAATCTACAGATTTCCGTCTCGATCGTATACGATTTCGTTTTCACGAGTTTAATAATAATAATAATAATAATAATATAGGTGCGTCTAAGTTATTGAGCGCAAATTAAAAACGGAAAAGTAGACGATTGCCGGGGAAGAAAAACGTCTTTTTTCATTTGCGGTTTTTCGAATTCGCGATATTTATTTTAGAATTTAATTTTAAATAAAAAAAAAAAATAAAAAAGAAATTTAACGATTCATTTTGAAACGGACGCGAAACCCCGGCGGGTGTTTTCAATTCCGGAAATCACCGGTGTGCGTTTGTCACGTGGTTTTGACTTTTTCCTTATATATATATATATATACGTATATAGGATAAAACACTACTCACACCTATTTCGCGTTTTATAATATAGAAATCGATTAATCTTATCGAATATCACATATATTGTGTAACGTGTTAAACGATAATTGTGCCAACGCACAATTGCTATAGCAAAGAACAAACCGGCCGTTTATCGCGAAACGAATACGCTAATAGCCTATAACAATAAAGACCAAAAAAAAATCACTTTGACACGCCCGAATGAACTCGTGAACAGCGTACGCGGTGGAGTACACGACGTGGTACAACGGAGAATTTCTTTAAAACGCGTGCCAGTGGCGTGTCCAGCTCGAAATGTTCGGCTATGCACGGGCCCTGTAGACCCTGTAAAACGCACCACGCGCGAAAAACCAAAAACGTACTCGTACTCACTAGCGTTTCTCCGGCGTTTGCACAACCGACTTTAAAATACCACTCAGATCTCTCGTTCGTTGGTTTATCTTAATTCGAAGCAGCTCCTTCGCAACAAATGCGCACCACAATCGAATATCCGACTCTATTGTCCAACGCCGTCGGGACAACAATTCGACGAATAATTTTGGCACATCGATAATTTTGCACACTCCTGTCGCGCGTCCAAACAGTCCGACAGAATCGAACGAAACGCTCGAAACCGTTACGGTTAGAAAAATCGACACTTGTAAAAATAAATCGTACCGTCCGGCGAGTAAGCAGATTATTTTACTGAGCGATACGCAACACGTTTAATGTGATATGTTTATTTAATGGAAAATGTTAATAAATCGCTTTAATAATAATAATAATCAATTATTCGTTTCTATTTGCCGCGACGAAACAGAACACGTCCAAAACGTTTACGTGTTATATTGAAGAAATTATATTACTCAATTGTAATTATACGAAGGTAATAATAATAATAATAATTATTAACAATTGACGGCGTTTCGCATTTCTTTCGTTTTAATAATATATATATATATATTTGAAAAAAAAATTACCGGCTATTGAATAAAATAATACGCTCAGGCACCGGTAATATTATCGAATCAATTTGGCCTCGATTACATTGAGCGAGTTTAGAAGCAAGCAGCTAGTTGGCCAATTCACTATTACCTGCTAGCAAAACTCGCCCAGTGCAATCACGTTTACTAGCCAACTAGCATATCGTAAACTATCCGCGAGTGAAGTTGAAAGCCGGGCTACTTTATTCGCTACTCGCTGGCGTTTGTTTCCAGTGTCTACAAAACGTCCAACTGCGTCGGTGTAGCACGTGGTTTTTACTTGCTAGCTAGTTGTCTACTGAGCGAATAGAACGTTTTGCGTGTAATCATTATAATCGCACTAGCCGCTTCTAAAATAGCCAACCGGCAGTTTGTAAACTCGCTCAATGTAATCGACGCATTAGATGTCGTAGAAACAATCGCGGGACTATTACGGTTCGGTGTGAATTATACTTTGCGCCGGGAGAGAAAAAATAACGATACTTTATAAGAACGCGTATTTATGATCGTTTGCACCGATCGACTGAGTATTTTTTACCCCCTAAACATTTAAATAAACATACGGCATTTCCACGCGTACCGGATACTTTCAATACGCGTGTCGATTCGTTCTACGTTCTATTTTTTTTTTTCGCCGCACGAGCGTTTCTCCGGAATCGGCGTTCGACGAGTTCGAACGGCGGACGCGGTAAAAAATAGATAAACCAACGAAATAAATCGGAAACGAGATGCACGCGATTCGAAAAACAATAGGATTATATACAATATTAATGTATTAAAAAAAAAAACCGTACAATGATTCGAACAAAAAATCGAATCACGAAAATTCGTCGCACATACTTTCGCGAGTGATTCCGTTCCGATGCTCGGAATTATCGAAGAAAAAAAAAAACTTTTATTCAAACTCGTCGAAGTTATTATGGAAAAACGCGTGTCGTCGAATTAAACGGTTTTTTTTAATTAATTTATTATTATTTAAAACGATCTCGAGAGAAGAAAAATACGAATTATTCTCCATTTTTGAGTCCATCATTTTTCTACCCGATTACACAAAAAAGGGGAAAACGTTCGAGACGCGTTAATGAAATCCTCGTGTACGTCCACTCGCTTTTAAAATCACTTGACTGTGAACTGCTTAACACAAATTATATATGATTTATTTTTGTTCCCCCCGATTGTCGCAACAATTTCGTGTTTTAAACCGATGTATTTTGACGGACACGACCGAGAAGATATGTCCGTCACTGTGTCATCCAACTCCGAATCAATCTCGTCCCCTGAACTCCGTCTGACTTTAAATGAATTAAAACCGTTAACACTTTTATTTAATACTACACGCCTTGACGTCTTGGCGAATGAGTATTTTTTTATTGTATTCCTCGTCTACGCGTTCTATAAAGTTCTCCCGAATTATAATATTCGATTGACGTTTTGGATTTTTTCCGTGCTCGATATGATACCGATCTCGAAATTATCCTCGTCGATTTTTTTTTACAGAATCTGTAAAAACGCGTGCCCGTACGCGCGTATTTCTTGTAGGGCAATAATAATAATAATAATAATATGCGCTCGTGTTTCCTTGACACATTTTATTCGGTTTTTTTTGTTTTTTCTTTTTTTTGTCTCCCACACCGTTTAATAGACCTGAAAATATTCTCGTACAAAACGTTGTGTGCAAAACTGTTGTACGACTGGGCCGCCACACGTCATACGCTTTAAGACGCCGTGAAATTATCGTTATGAAAACGGAAAATTATAAATTCGAGTCGCGTCCCGGCAGTAGACGGTTATGTTGTGCGCGCACCGGAATTATTGAACGTTATCCACCGAACGCGTCTTATTTTTCGACGGACGTGAAAACACGGTCTGCACGATAAAACGTCATAATAAATGCAACGGGACACGGTCGTCGAATGCTCGCGGGAGAGAAAAACGATTTACGACGGTTTTTATGTCGCATTATTTCAAACCATTTTATTTTAGGCGCTATAACAGAACGGAGTGTTTTTGTTTTTACTCCGATCCGGCGATTGATCGAAACCTGAGTAAACAATTTACTCGAAAAGCTTTATAATGCGACCTTGTAAAAAAAAAAAACCATAATTATAATTATTATCCGTTTGACGACACGCGTATATAAATTAAATCGAATAGACTCTTCGTAAAATAATAAATATAAGATCGGCGAGCGGAAGGACAAATATCAGTCTGAATTTTTATCTAATATATATAAATCGGTTCGAAAAATTGTACGAGTGGTGGTAGAAAACGGTACGATATCGGTTTTAGACGTGCAGTTTTATACACTTGAATGATGGGAATAACAGTACACGCGTATTGCCATCATTTAGAAGTTATCAAAAATCAGGGAAAGTTATATGATTTCCGGGAGAATTTTGAAATTGAATTGAAATTGCGGGTAGTAGAGAAGAAAAAAAACGTTTTTCTTTTACAATGAAGACGCGATAGATTTTATATATTTATATATTGTTATGCGTACGCGACGCTTAATCAACAAAAAAAAAAAAAAAAAACACACACAAAACGTCGAAAAAGTTTTGCTTGTTCACAATGTAAAAAAAGAAAAGTGTTTCGAAGTCACACTCATTCCGTATAAAATGGGTTAAAAAAGATTAACTATAAGGTAACGACGGATAGTCGTGTCGTTCCGGTTCGTCGAATTCCGGTTTTGCCGGAACCATTTAGCTACAATAAATCTATAGTCATTTGTCGTTTTAATGATAATAATTATTTTTTAAATAAATACATATTAATGACAATATTGAAATGATACGATGTGTGATTGAAAAAATGATATAACCATTAACAAATGCGTGTCATAATAAAAAAATAAACTAAACAAAACAACCTATTTTTTTCCGTGTATTATTCATAAAAATAAGAAGAAAAAACAAAATCATAATATAATAGTTTCTAACGTTCAGTGTATAAAACTGACATTATGTAATAATAATAATATAATACTTTTATATGTTATAAATATAAACATAAACGCATTACATAATATATTATATAAAAATTATAGTAGATAGAATTTCGCGTACAGTTATTAAAAAAAAAAAATATTCTGATTTTTATTCGAGATGAAAGTATGGCGTGTAATTCCGTATCTATAAATAATCGCGATTTCCATTTGAATTTTAAATCGTAAATTTATTGATTTTATAATATGATATTACGCCGCTTGTTATTATTTTAAATTGATTTAATTTTATTAAATCTTTTGTTTGGAGTGTCCTAACATATTGTTGTGAAACGTGGACTTTAAACAAATACGAAAAAAGAGACTGAAGGCGATGAAGATGTGGATGTGGAGGAGAATATGATAGGTACAACTTGGACTGAAAGAAGAAGTAATGAAAATGTTTTGGAAGAAGTAAAAGAAAAAAGAAATCTTTTAAAAACAATTCAGAAGAGAAAATTAAAACTAATAGATCATATCATCCGATACAGCGCATTTCTAAATGTCATCTTTGAAGGAAGAAGCAGAGGAAGACCAAGAACCTGCTACTTCAAAGATATGTTGGAAGACTACAAATGTACTTCCTACATAGACCTGAAGAGAGCCGAAAATTATCGGAGAGTTTGGCGAAAACGACAAGGCCTTTAGACGTTGATGATGTTATTATTTTATATTATTAATAATAATCGATATTTATCGCTCTTTGTCGCGTATTTTCAATCGGTCACTTTTAGTTTTTTTTCCAAAAATCTCTTTTTGAGCGGGCCTAAATCGTTTGAAATACTTCCGGTAACGGTAATGAATTGATTTTGTTTTTCGAGGTAAAGAAAAAAAAACGTAATGTGCATAAAACGATTTTTTCACGACATATTAAAACGTTTCCTTTTTTTTATTTTTCACAAAGTATTCGCAATACAATCCGCTTTATTGCCAGAAAAAAAAAACGCTTTTACCGAGAGCAGCAAATTTATTCACGACCGAAGCACCGTCGTCGACAAAAATTATCCGAATCCGTCATATTTCCCGATAAAACACATATCCCCCGGGAGTGATCGTCGGAATAATATGACTGCGAATAATTTTTTTTTTTTTGTAATAAAATAACCACTTTTATAAGTCGCATACGTATTATGTACAAGCAGGGTCGGCCCGAGGTGTTATAGCAGAAATTTTTATTAGGCGCCCTTAAAAAATATCCAATATACTAATAAATACTGTTTTACATATAGGTATTGTTTAAAACGACTTATATGTATAAAATTCTGGATAAAACAATTATTCGGACACAATTATCGATAAATGTATTATTGATTCTTTAAGTGCATAGTGATTCTAAATATTTTTTCCTTGATTTTAAATCAGCGAAAATTTGTATTGCTTCGTTTACATCCAATTCAGGAACAATATCATTTTCAATGCTGATCGATGCCAAATTTTTTTAAAAGACGTCCCCTTCTGTCGTAGTTGATCGTAAGCGCGTTTTTATTAATTTCGACTGGCTAAGACTTCTCTCGCGGCTTGCAGTTGTTACTGGAACTGTCATCATCGTAATTCATTTATGCGTTTTGACGGAAAACGAAAAAAAAATAAATGTCCGGCGCTTTCGCTGGTCGTCTGTCTGAACCGCCCGGTTCGCCCGTATCTTGGGCCGGCCCTGTGTACAAGAGCAACAGTAGTTTTAATCGTAGTTTTAATATATATATATATACGAGTATATAATATACGCGTTACGTTTGCTCGCGCGAATTATGCTACAGGTGGGTAAGACGAAAAAAAAACCAAAAACCTATATACTTGTACCATTAGTTTCGTTCGGTGTTTTTTACCGAGTTTCGTTTTTCTTCCTTACATTTTTTTATGTGAAAATCGAAACGAAAAAAAAAATCCCCCGTGGTTTCCCTCCGGTCGACGAGACAAACTACTGCGACTGCACAGCATCCTTGCGCGTGTACACACTATATATCCCGTACGGATATTCCGCGTGTGTCCGCGCGGTGCGTCGTGGTAACGCATTAAACCATTACACGTTCCCGGCGTAATTATCGCGGCCGCGGACCATAGCTAAAACGTATTCGTTACACGAACGACGACAATTCACGTGTAATTTGTGCGCGTTACGTAAAAACTGAAGAAAGAATATATATATAAATATTAATACACCAAGGAAACGGCTGAATTTTTTTTCATTTATATTACGCGCGTGCGACGGCGGGGGGGGGGAAGCAAGCGTGATCCAGAATGATTTTTTTCCTCACGATAATAACGCTAAGATACCATTGCCGAAAGCGTACACGAATAAAATGCAATTAAAAATATCGTTGTGAAAAAAATTCCATTCAAAAAGAAAAAAATAATATGCGAGTCCCTTAAGAGCGTGGAACAACGGAGCCGTGATGTTTACGAGCGCTTTTAAACGCGATACGATGGTTTTAGAAACACGAGTATAACGAGGGGTGGGTTTAAATAATTATTATTTTTTTTTTTTTTTTTTTAAACAAATTTCTTTTACGCGTGACTTCTGTTGTTCATTGTATTGTAAACAGAAAACGTGCGTGAAAAAAATAACTTACACGTACATTACAACTGTCGAAACGCGAACGCCGTGTTTTAAATACACGCGTCTGTGACCTTATAATTTTGTCTGTCCAAGTGTGACAGCGCTTGAAATACCTACAGTTATCGTACCGATGACGATCGTCAGTAGCTTTCACTGTGACTTATTTTTTATTTACTTTTTTTAATTTTTTATTTCCACTGTCTCTCGTCCGATTCACGGTCTGTTGCATTAGCGTACGGATGTGCGGCGATGTAATGCGACCGCAGACGAATCGTGTGTAAAAGAAAAAATCTCTCCGCCGACGAAAATAATTACGATAAAACCAAGTCGAATAGGTTTTCACGACTGACTTTAAACACGACGCGACGCAAACGCTTAGAAATTTTTTTTAAAAAAAAAACCGAATTTCCAACGACAACCATTTCGACGCGTCGGGAAAAAAAATCGATATTTTTCAATAGACCATTATAGTATATCATGCGAGAATTTTTTTTACTCTATTATAATATATATATATATATATATATATATTTAAATACTTCGGTTTTTATTTAATAACTATAGAACAAATACATGATTATTTATATTTTTGGACAACTTGCTTGCGGTACAGATTTTTTATTTAAAATTTATATATATATATATTATAGCTGTAAATGCAGATTATTTGATCGGTATCCCTTCACTGTTCGATATTTTCCAAGAAAAACTTGTAACGTTTCGAGCGCTCCAAAACGAACTCGTGTGACTCTCTGTGAAATTTACTCCGAAAAAAAACTTTGAAATTATATTTAAAATTTCGTTTGTACAAAGGTGGTGACGTTATGATATGCGAGGTATTGTCATTGTGATCGGCGCGTTTATTTCGATAAAATAACTAACGAATCATTAGTTATTAAAAGAAAAAGAAAATGTTTTCCCAAAGTTTAAATATTTTCAAAGTCTTTTAATGTACTTTTGTATAGCGCCTACAAATTTTAACTTACGCCGTTCACAACAATTATTATTTATATTTTAAATAATTAAACAAATAATCTAATAACTGTCTTAAACCGTCAGCTATAATTACATCTGATATTTGCATCCAACCGCGGAAACGTTCAAATAGATTAAGAAAAAAGAAAATCTTTGCGCGGAATGACGAAACTCTGTTTTCCCCCACGTCATATAATACCTATTCGCGATATCATAGAAATCAGTCAAGTAACCGATTTTTTTTTTTTTTTTTTTGATACCTTTTTTGCTTTAAGCATTTTTTTTTTTTTTAGTCATTATCAATAAAAAAAAATATTAAAAGTCCTGTCGTATAAAAAGTAACGTTTTTTTTTTTTTGGTCAAAAATAAAATTTCGAAACGAAAATCGGTGGTCGACGACGGCCGTGTTCTGCGTTACGTTGCGCGCGGACGATACGCGCGAAGATTTGATGTACGTGCGTATTACGACGCGGTGACCGGAACCGGTCGGCACGTCCGGTCCACGGAACCGGACACGTCAGTGTGTGTGGGTTTATTATTGAAATTTCAAACGTTTGACAAACCGGAAAAACGACGCGAGAATTGTTTTTCCAGGGGACGCGCGCTGTGGTATTTCGTCGTCGAAACAATGCGATAGTGGTTAAAAGGATTGGAAAAAAAAAATAAATAAATAATAGCATTGTTTTTGTTGTTATATGAGACTGCGACAGTTAAAATATCACATAACGATACGCGCACAAGTACGGGGATTACAAAAACAACAAAAAATTCGCGTGTCCGCTCATAAGAAATTATCGAGCGCATATAACAACAACACACCGTGTTCACGTAACATTCGTGTCAACAGTACAATAAAATGTGATTTTTCAATTATTATTATTATTATTATTATTATTATACGAGCCATCCAGCCAAGTTATCTGCCGAGATATTTCAAGCGAACGTTACAAAAAACCACATTCAAAATATTTTATTCTCCCCTCCTTCTACTGTGTTCCTCGTACGTTAAACAAATTTAAACGTTTGACTTTCAAATTGGCCGCATTTTCTTTCTTTTATGCAATGCAATACCCGCGTTTCTTCGTCGCGATAATGAATTTATTATTTACCATTTAATTTACAGGCTAAAACCCAAAACGATTTAAACAATACACGTATACACGTTAGAAACAGGTGAATTAATGTAAACAAATTGTAATCAATGTGTAGTATGACAATAATGATGACCAACTATATTAATCATAATAAGTGGAAGGTTCAAATTTCAGGTCGACATTAGCAAAACGCATCAGACGCGGTATAAGAGCGTTTAATAAGTGACTAGAAGAGGAAAAGGGAATAGCGATCAAAAAATCGTGTCCGTCTAATTGCAGGAATTCCAAAGTTCGTTAGAGCTGATAACTCGGGGGAATCGATCGAGTTTGAAAAGGAACGGAAGGTTAGCAGTGCGTCTGAACTACATTCGAAATTTGACGGACCGCCGGAGTGTATGGTGGTCGTCGTGGAATATCAAGGACAACGGATGTTGAGTGTAGAAATCTGCATTAAAAATTATATCTAATTCGTCGCGAAATCAGAAACAGCAAGAGGATCCAAAAAAAAAAAAAAAAAAAAACAGATCGATAAATACTCTAAGAGTGAAAGCACGTAGGAACAGTAAAGAGTTTTTATTGAATGCTTGAATTGGAACTCCTTTTTGATGAAACCAAGTGTTTTTAGGATTTACGTTAGATCTTCCAATGTGTGTTCTAAAGATTTTTAAAAGTGAGACAAAAACCAAATTCACGAATGCGACGAATAATACGAATGGATACGCCATTTGTAGAATAATTTACGACAATTAGATTTATATTTCTTTACGGGAAAATGGATCAATTTTGACATTTCGAAGTATCGAGTGTGAGACGTATATTACGTGTGATAGTCATTCCTGTACACTAACCGGTTGAGATCAGATCGGAGAAGTAATAACAGTAATGCACTTGTACGGTTTCGTATCGCCGGCAAATGTGAGAAGCTTAACGTGATGCAAGTAGTTTCGTTTACTGTAGTAGTAATATTTCGATGAATACAACCGCCTCGGTTAGAAGGGACACATAATGAATAACCGTTTTTAAAAATTGCCGATAAACTGATGGTCAAACATACTGCAGAGCCTCTACGACGTGTCTTAAAACCTAAACGAATATCGATTCGTGACTTTTTAAATTATAAGTATCCGTAGCAAAAACAAAAACGTATTCAAACCAATAATTTTCGTTCGCGTATAAACGTAGTTCAGGGCTACTAATTTCGTCTTGTGTGCGTGTAGAAATATTATTTAAAAATCTTGCCCGTCCGATAAGTAGCGCGGTCTGTCCCCGGGTCTTGGTACGCGTTTATTTTTTCATACTACCAAAGAATATAAATTTTTATAAAACCGAGACGTGAATCTCGCCCGCTCCTTCGGTCTAACCCCCAAGTTAAACGTGCAAAAGCATAACTTGGACGTTTGAGACGTTGTGATTTTTTTCTTTTAAACGGCACTAGGAACTTTTAAAAGTGTGTGCAGGTGTTATTGTTGTTGTTGTGCTCGCGAGCGTCCGAACCGAAAATCGTGTACTCGAGACCGGTGGTAACGACGCACAATGACACGTCGGCGTCCGCGACAGAATCGGCCGTTGTGGTGAACGGCGGCGGCGGCGGCGGCGGCGACGACGACGACGACGATGAGAGTGCGACGACCGAGGCGGCAGTGGCCACGACGGCCATCACCGACGTGCCGCTCAAGGAATACCAGTACGCCGAGGATAGCCACAAGAGCATGTCGACGAAAACGAACGTTGTCGGCGTCCAGTTCTACGCGCCGCCGACCATCGTACACGGGACGACCGCCGCGGGCGCCGTCGACGTGTTAGGACGTCACTACAATCCGCACTACCACCAGCCGCACCGTCACCCGCACCAACCGACGGCGTTCCCGTACCGTCACCCGCAGCACCATTACCGGACACCATGGGACGAGCACGACGGCGCAAACACTGACGGCCTCGGCGGACCGATACTGATGAAACCGTTGTTGGCACCGGCCGCATACGACGATCTGTCCACCGCGCGATACTCGCAGCCGGCCACGCAACAGCACCAGCAGCAGCAGCCGCCGCCACTACCACGCAGACACCTGCAGCAGCAGACGCAACCGATAGCCGCCAGAGTGGTCAAGTACACGGATCCCGCGGCCGCGTCGCTGGCCTTCCTGGCGGCCGAAGCGGACGACACGGCGTTGTTGGACAACCTGCCCGCGCTCCAGCTGGCCATGCAACACGCGGCGGCCGGCGGCGTCGTCAAATCGGCCGCCAACGCGATGCATCCAACACTGCCGCCCAACATTCAACCGCATCACCACTATCAACACGCGGTCGTCAAGCAACCTGCACCGTCGTCGTACGGCTCGACGGCCCTGCACCAACTCGTCCACCAACAGAAAGCGCCTCATCAACCACCGCCGCCGCACCACCACCACTACCCACACCACCATCACCATCATCACAGACCGCAACATCATCACGCGACCGCCACCGGCCGGTACACCCAAGTGCCGTTTTTGTACAACCTGCCCACGCCGCCGGCCCAACGAAACCTGGCGCCAGCCGAATACGACTTGGTCACCAGGTTCAACCGGTTGCTCCGGCAACGGGGACGGGACGACGACAAACGCGGCGGCGACGGCGTCGACGACGACGACGATTCTAACGCGTCTCGGCACCCGGTGATGGCCGACGACTTGGGCGTCAATGCTGACGAGGACGACGAGGACGAGACGACCGCCCGGCCGGTAACCAAGCCGAAGAAGACGAAGAAAACGACGAGGAAGAAAAAGAAGAAAACGACGAGGAAGAAAAAGAAAAAGAAGAAGAAAAAGCTGCGGCCGACCACTCCGCAACCGGCTCCGGTCGAAGAGGAACAAGAGGAAGACGACGACGGCGGCGGCGGCGGCGGCGTCGGTCAACTGCAAACGCAACAGGAACAGGACGAAAACGATCAGCCCACGGCCGACGAACAAGAATCGCAAAACGTGATCGCCAGCCAACTGCAGGTATACATTGGCGCGCTAATCTCGTACGTCCTTGTTGTTCGGGTCGTTTTCCACGCTTTTTGTCCAAAACATTTCCTATTGCCGTCATTTTTTTTTTTTTTAATTTCTATAAAAAGAAATTAAATCGATAAAAAAAATAAATACCCGTCGAGTGTATGTGGCGCGTAATCCGTGTAATTCCTTACAATTCGTAACCATACCTAGCTTCAATACTATAGGTGAATATTGTATTTCAATACTTGGGCGAATCGCGTCCCAGTTATAACTCGACTCGTCATAATATAGCGTTGCCAGGAAACACCACACCAGGAGGTGACCTTCTAAAAATTTGGTTTTTTTTTTTTTAAATCGGTAAATAATATTTTGAACGTATTAAATCACGTAATTATTCATATACGTATTTTAGTTTCTTTTCTGTTTTCATTTCACCGGCGTCGTTAGAAAAATTTACGGAATCGAAATGCACATATCGTCGTCGACTATCCGGGGTTTTTGTTTTTCTCGTCACCGAACTCGAAATTTAGAACTTTTCTTTTTTAAAGGACCTCCTCTTCCTACCATCATCGTAGGGCGAGAGATGATTGTTGTTTGGGATCAGGTGATCAGTTAAGTCTCGTTGTTCGGTTTACTATAATGTTATGGTCACGCCACAATCTCGCCTAACCGGCGGAGTGCACTACTCGCCCGCGAGCGTTATCGTTTTACCTTTATCGTGCTATTTCCGCTCACTGAGAATCGGAAATAAATTTCTAAAATCAAAGTTGATTCGAAACATGATCGAATGCGTATATGCGTTCATCGGTATTGATGAAAGCATTAAAAGAAAACGCGTGGAGTTCACTGGATTCGTTAGCGAAAGCCTGGAACTCGGTAATAAAGTACTTTGAAAAAGAAAGAAAACGTACCGGCCGAATTGTAGAAAATTTATTAAACACGTCCTACAAATCTACTTTTTGTTCAAAAATTAGCTAGCTACACATCGTCTTGTAAACACAATATTTGTGATTTTAAATTGTCGTTTAAAAACAATGAAAAACTGATGAATGTGAAAAAAAAAATTATATACAATTTTCAATAATGAGCGAACATCTTAAATTTTAATATAAGAATAATTTTGCGGAAATAGCACTACGACGATAAAGCTACGGTTAGGTTAAGTTTTAATGCACGGCACCGATTAACCGGCTGACCGTTACCAACGACCAACCGTTACATAACCGCGTCTATTGTTCTAGCTACCCGACAGCACGATCATTCATGAGTCCGAAGCCGATTTTCCAAACGAAATAAACGAACCGGTAAGATATTATTATCTCATTATTATTAACAACACTGTTGTGCCCATCGATCGACATCTCCGCGGGAATTCGACAATTTCAACGCGGATTCCTACCGTTTCCGTTGGAATTTCTCACCGGAATTCGACCACTTGTAACATAATAATGTGTATATCACGTTATCCCGTGAACGCAATATGTTGTATTATACGAAATCCGTTTCATTGCCCGTGACGGTTTCAGTCCCAGCTCAGCGAACAGTTCGGCGGCGATCTGACTTTCGATGACGGCAACGGCGAGCGGGTAGAGTTTCAATTGCACGGCCTGGGTGGACCCGAATCGTACAAATTCGGATACGACACTGGCAAAGGGCGAGTGAACATTATTATAAATTCCTTAAACACTGGAAGTTCGATCGACTTTTAAAACGTCGGTCGTGCTGATTCTAATACATATTATTGTATGTACGAGAGCGGACGACAAAAGTAACGTGAGAAATTTCGACTTCGCAAACGGCGTTTTCGATAAAACTTCAATACCGCATCAATCGCCTTCAAAGTACTCATCATCGCGTTGATCCCAATGTGTTTTCCGTGCGCACAGCAGTCAATACATTTTTGAAACTCCTCTTCTTCTACATAACAATATATCCATTAGGACATCCGTCGTTTTTCTCTGTTTTTTTTTTTTTTCTTTACCTGTTCCGCATTAGAAAACGGCTTTCGTTAAATGACTTTTTCGTTCGCGATAATTGGAGGATTATATCAAATAACGTGAATACGAGAAAAAGGGGCAGAAGTGGAAAATTTTTCCAATTCGTTTTTCAACTTCAGACACGCGCGCAGTCCCACGAATGAATTTCTTTTTTTTTGCCGCCAATCTCATTTCGAGACTTCGTGATAAAACGCATATCCCCAAACCCTGCAGTAAACGCTACTATTTCATCAACGATCTGCGTAGTCGATCACTAACTGAATTTCCTTCAAATTTTAATCCGTTTGGCCGTGAACGAGATCGATGTTGGAGATGAAAAACCGTCAGGAGGAAACCTCGTCTTACTCTCATAGCGTACATTCCTTATAAACTTTTTTAAAAACAATCGTGTCCATTGTAATGTTCGTTGATTGAACGCGAAAACGCCCGTCATTCTAATTTTTCCGTTGTCACAAAAATCGACGTAATCGGCTCGAAAAACATTTTGTACACTTTTAGACTCACCGAAGAAGACGTGTCTTACTACATTTTATTTTTTTTACGATAAACAATCGAGTGTAGGCGACGACCCTTCGGAAAAAAATCCACGTTACTTTTGCGTCCACCCTTGTACGTAATCCATTTGATTGTTTTCGCATCCAAGTATTAACTTACAAAAAAAAAAAAAAAAAACAATTGTAGAAATATTGTGCCAAAACAGAAAACAATAAGTGGAAAACGTTATGAAAAATAAACTTCGCTCGTGATACAGTAAATTTAACGAATTAAGGTCTCGAAAATAAGAAGAAAAAAATCATATTTCAAATGATCATATTTAAATTTTTTTTTTTTTTTTTTGACTATATTAACACACATTTTTTTAATCTCTCTTGCCCCGGGGGAGGGGAAACGCAGGACGAACAGACAGTTCAGATACGAAGAAAGAGACTCCGACGGAAACGTGCACGGCCATTACGGGTACTTGGACGGCGAAGGGAAAATGCAAGTGTACAATTACAGTTCGCACCCGGAGCACGGGTTTCACTCTCAAAAATCCGAAACTCTCGAAACGTGATTTGACGTAATCACAAATTATTATATTACGTGTTTTGTTACACGCGATATTGTAATAATAATAATTATTATTATTATTATTTTTTATTATTATTATTATTATTATTATTATGTTAACTTTGTAAATAAATATATTATATATATATATATATATATATATATATATGCATAGAAAACAAGCGATTTCTCATATTCGTAATAGTCGTAACACTATAGTAAGTACATTGTTTGTCACAGAACAATGAACGCCGTATAATATTACTTAACTGAAATTCAATTTTAAAAAAAATATCGCGTTATTTTACATTACGCTATGAATGAAGACAATGAGTCCCCATTTCAAAACATTACAAATTAACAACAACAACAACAACAAAATCAAATATAAAACGTTTTATCGACGCGGAAAAATAAAAATAATTTTTTTTTTTTTTTAATATTTGTTTAACGAAAATATAAATTTATTTTATTCCTTTTACGTTATTTACGTCGCCATAATGGTCGAATAAAAATGTTAACACATTTCATATTTCGAACGTTCCGTAATATTTTTATGATTTTTTTTTTTTTTTTTTAGAACGATACAAACTGTTTATAAAATTAGCTATCGATATTTCTAAATAAAACAACGTGTGTAATTTCCCGGCTTTTTCCTATAAATTGACAAAAAAAAAAAAAAAATTACCAATATTCGCATTACGTGTGGTATATTGCAATAGCGCAAGTGAAAAATTAAAAAATATTATGAAAACAGTCCCGTTAGTTCTATAACTGCGTTCTAATATGTGTCGTGTGTAAATGTCTAACGTTTTTTCTTTGGACTCGCGTCAATAATTAAAATTTTCCTATATAACATTCTCGCCATTTCTCACACCATATTTATGCAAAAAAAAACGTCGAAAATTCTACAATAAGTTTTCATTTCCCAACCGGAAATTCTAAGTCAAAACATAGGTAATCGTATAATGTTTTATTATTATTTTTTTTTTTTTTTGTTCCACACAACGATTATGACTATTAATAATAATAATAATAACCTGTAATACTTCAGAGAACTGATTTTTTTTATTACGTCCACGTGAAATCGAAAAACCCACACTTTTTTTTGTAAATTAAATTTCATATTAACAACGTATATGACATTTTAAAAATCAATAATTTAGAGAATCGTGAAAAACCGGAATTCGGAAAAGTGAAATTGTATCGATTTCAAGCAGACGTATTATTAACACACTATAATAACGGAGATTGCAGTCCGTTTTCAGAATATTCTTACCGCGCGATATTATTAACTCGTACTACTGTCATAATCCAGTTCGCCCACGTCAAACGCTCGTCTTTACCAGTCTGGAGTGTAAACCACCGCCTAGAGTTCCTAAATCTCGCTTCACCACGACTTTCCGCCTTATAATAAGGAGGTTTTTCTAAACAGTCTCTATTTCAGTACCGCGCACAGGAATGGATATACCGACTCAGCCCACTGTGATCTTTCACTCTTGTTCGTATCTAATACGCGATACATGTTTCCGGGAAAAGCGATTTCACTCGCCGCTACTGTTGCTGGCATCGGTCCGAGAATCGTCTCTACTCTACACAAGAGGAAGTTGTAATCTTATTCCCAAATACCGTCATCAGTTTTCTCTCGTAAAATCGCCTGTCAGATGGTCTCTAACTCACTACATTAGCCGTTGCATGTTCATTACGTATTTGTGTACGAAGTCACCACCACCGGTTGCTGTAACGAACGGGTCAACGCCACCGCCGACGGATTACTTCCGACCGGAAGACACGGACTCCCGCGAACATTCAGGAAGTCCTCGGACGGTGTCGAGATCATATTATTTATTTTTATTATTATTATAATAATTATGATCGTGGTTTTGTTCCCTTTGTAATACGACAATGACGACACGATAATGTTTACGACGTGTATCAATCACCGACGATTGCCCAAGGACAACGAGTGCGCACGGATGTGTATAAAAAGCCGAAATCCTCATAGCGCGTCGCACAAATATTGTTTATCGCATGAAAAGCGACAGAGCCACGATGACGTGTTGTTCGTATTCGAGACTCGGCCGTCGCCGTACGACGCTGATGGTCGTCGTTGTCGTCGTGCTGTTCACCACCTGTGGAACCGGAGTCCACGTAAGTGTACAAACGAAGTTTTTGTCATAAATCATTGAACACAACTGTCCTTGTTGGAGGATATGTGTGCAAAATGTACGCGAGTGTATAACCGAAAGGCGGACGCGGTACGGAGATTTTCCCGTAAATAAATAGTTTTTCGTTATTTTTTTTACCGGGGTAAATTTCGAGTAAATTTGAAATTTCTATACCGTTTCGTTGTTAACCGATTATTACGTACCTAGTTCAATGTAGAGCACGCACACACGCGTATGCATTTCAATAACAATAGAATAATTAACAATTATCGTCAGAACGTTTTGATGAACGAAAAACAAACAATTTATAATATAAATAATATATATATTTTTTCCCCCGGTCGTTGTTCGCGATAACCAGTTTTTTCTTCTTTTTTTTATTCGCCAATGACTGGGGGGCGAAAATTGCACGTTTTTCAGATCCGACAAACTCTTTTTATCCAGCTGACGCTCTCGCGACATCTTGCTATAATCTGCAGGTGGTAATAAAAACGACGTCTTGCTTCTTTTTTTTTTTTTGTTCGTTATTACTGAAATTGTCGACGTTTTGAAACAATATGTTTTCGCGAAGATTTTTTTTTTTTTTTTTTTAATAGAAACAAAAACGTTAAATAATAAATTCGCCGCGACACATTATTTGTGAAAATCTCGAGAATATTCGAAATGACTATTAAAGTTCAGACTCTAGACACATAATACGCGTATATATATATACACGAATCGGATTCCATTTATATATTATATATATATATATATATATATGAGTTATCTGTATAAGACATGTGTGCATACCAAATACGCAAAAGCGACAGAACTAAAGGCTATACATGTAGAAATTTCCTAGACAAAACGTTTTCATCGCGCATTTTACTTATACAAGCGTGTACGTACCTATATCGACAACGGTTTCCTCTCTCCCTTCACTCGGTCCTTTACATCTTTTTCGCCCCTTTTTTTTTGTCGTTTTTCACGGCGTATAACGCGAATATTATGTAAATTTCGGACGCCACTCGACATACGATGTGCGTACGTGTTATATTACGTACGTCGTGTACAGAGTGATCTACTGTATAACGCGTAAAACACTCGGTATTTTCACATACCGAATATTTTACGTTTATGAATGTATTTATTTTTTTTATTATTATTATTATTATTATTCATACAACATTAGACGTTATTTTCTTCTGCTATTGACTTTTACAACTGTCCGAGTGTTTTCGTCGCCAAAACAACGCCACGGCATCTATCTCCGTCTTGAATCACATAGAACCTCCATTCTTCCACCGCACGCGTTCCTTTAAATCCTCTTCGACTACCATCTTTTTTTTTTCCCCCGAGGTTTCCATTCTAGCGCTTCTCCGATGGCAGGGACGTATTTACTTCATCCCCTAGGGGGGGGGGCGAATAGAAAAACGGCCCGTCGAATCTGTTGCCAACTTAGAATTATCGAAAAATTATATGAAAATAATAAGTTTTAAATAAAAAAATGTTTTATTACATTTTAGTTTTAGTTCGATTAATTTTAGTTGTCAGTAGATAAAGGTACATACACAAGTATCTAAGGGGGGGGGGCGATCGCCCCTATCGCCCCCCCCTTGTATACGCCCCTGTGACCGATCGTATCGCGTTGCATGCCCTAACCAATGGAATCTTCGTACTTCCATAAAACCGATTATCGACGCCGCGTCAAACAAACCGTTCAATTCACCGTTATGTCTTCTTCGACAACTGTTTGTCGTTTCATGAAAAAAAAAAAAAAACGGCCACAATTTCTGTATTTTGTTCTCGAATATAGTTTCATATGTGTCTGACGAGTTGCTGTCCACGCTGACAGTCGTATATTGATTGATATAATCTCGTTATCGTTTACAATGTTATTTTTAGTTTTTCTAGAATGTAGTTATGATCGAAAATATTACGCCAGCACGAAGTACGTTTTATACGCGAATGCCTATTTCATCACATGTTTTAGTACTTTATATTGCATTTAAGTACTTTGTGTGTATTTCTTAATCTCGAGGAGTTCCGTTATTACGGTTTTATTGATCCGCAGACGATATTCTACTTTCGCGTGGATTTTTTGCAAGAAAAAAAAGTAAAACTTTTTTTTTTTTCAACTCGACGCTAAAGAAAATGTGTTCATAATATTATAAACACACAGGAATTACTGAGAGGAATAAGTGTTCTACGTAAGGTATATGTATACTCTCTTTCTCTCTCTCTATATATATATAAGAACACGCGATCTTATTATGTTATAAAATATATTTTGACGTTGTTTTCCCGCCGCCACTCGTTCTCTCTCTAAGGCTGTTTGTGCTCGCGTTACAGCACGTATACAAAATAAACGTATTTTTTTTTTTCATTTGGCCGCCACGTCGAAAATTACCTCCTTCACTGTCCTCCGCACACCCGTCCGAAAACACACAAACTTTAATACGTTTGCATAATACAGACGAAATTATGCGCGTTAAATCGTTATTGATAATATATTCATAAATACCCGGCGCCGCGATAATTTAGTGGGTCTCCTTCGCGGTGAAAATTTTCGTAGGTAATTAAAATTTCGTTTTTTTTTTTTTTTTATACTAACAAATAACATAATTAAGAAAATTCGTAATTTAAATTTTATTAATAAATGTATTTTTTATGCGCGCATTTTATCAGAACAATTCGCTCGTCAATCGTTATTATTACAGAGCGAACTGAAGAGTACCCGAAATTGTCCGCTGGACTCTGAAAAATGATTATACTGCAATTGAAAGTACCTATTAATACGCGTTACGTTTGGAATGGAATTAAAAAGAACATATTATACAGATATTTGTCCTCGCGATTCAAATCAGTGGCCGAACTGAAACCTTGACTTTGACAATTCGAAATATACGTATCTACATGTATAATGTGTAGTGTGTTCTTAATATTTTTTAAAACAAAAATAAAACATTAACGCTCTTCTTTTCATATAGTTTATAATTAATTTCTGTTTTAAAATTATAAAAATATTAATCCACTCGCTACTGCACTCTTTCAAAATTTATCGTCTAAAACGAACTCATAGACACTAAATAAAATTGACATAAATACAAATTAAAATGCCCATATCAATACGTACTTTAAAATAAAATAATAGTATATCAAAATATCGGTGCAAATCGAAATCACGAAATCTATATATTCAATTTTTTTTTTTTTAACCAGAACTGTAACCCTTAAGACCTTAACTGTTTAAATTACCATACACTATGTATTCATGAAAATTCATGTAAATATGGAAAAATTATGTCTATAACCTTACATTACTATTTAACGGTTAAAAATAACAGAAATCGCGTGTAAAATCGATGAAAAACATTTTTATTATAATAACTGTATTAATATAAAGTTCTACTTTGATTATTGTGATGAAAAAACCGATGATTGAAATTCGGTCAACCCCCCCCCTGTAGCTATATACTCGTATTATGTTACATATCAAAGAGAAAAATATTGATATTTGAAACAAAAAACTACTAATAATTTTATACTAACCAAAAACGTTCGGTTTCCTGAGATATAATTTTATACAAACCACAAATTCTCTTTTTCTTTAACAAAAAAAAAATTAAATAAAAAATTAACAAAACTTAAAAAATCAATGTAGTGAATGGTTAAAATGTAAAACCCAAAGTGAAACTCAAAACAGAATAATCCCTAAAGGTTCCAATTGCTGATTGTGTGTGTCAATAAACTAAATAAAACGAAATTGATTCGAGACGATATATAGCGTATAAGAATATTAAGCGAGGCGAACTTCCCCGGCCATATTTTCTATTCGTTGTCCCCCGACAAGCTTTCAACGGGACTCACTTGTCTCGTGCCACTACAGATAGATTCCATTTTCGTCGTCATTCGAATAAAACAAAATAAAATCATGTTTATTATACATTATAAAATCATCTCTATTTTCGAAAACGCATTTGAGAGAGAGGGAGAAAAGAGAGAAATATTGTATTATAACCGACGACAAATATTTAATCAACAGTATCGATTCAATCTGCAGAAGTTAAAAGGAAAACCAAGTCCGCGTTTCAAGAATAATCGTGTATGGAAATGGAATAATACGTAGTGCACTATGAAAATTTATTATTATTATTATTATTATTATTATTATTATATACACGCGTGTATATAGTTACAAAAGTAATCTAAACGCTTTACACCATAACCGATAGCGTATTGAAAGTGTTCGAATTCCATTTCGAAATCATAAACGTGTAGAGACTAAAAGGATTTCGCGTGATTTTCCATCTATTAAGACGGGGAAAAACAATTTTTTTTTTTTTTTTTTTTATTCCCTGCAACATATACTCGCGCATCACCTCCGGGCGGTATTTTTCTGGGCATTTCTTTTTTTTTCTTTGCGGCTGTTTCTATCGCGATCACCGTACACGGGCAATCCAACAAGCGCTACATGTTTTAATTGTTATAGAACTTAAAATGCAGGACATCGGACCATTCCAGGCGCCAAGGAGAATTTGTGGACATAGCGGAACAGTGCAAGAACTCGACGTCTGACGGCGATAGGTGGTCGTCGATGGTGGTGGGCTTGGACGGCGATTACTATTCACCGCCGTTCGCCGGCCAAAACGACAGGAGAGACAATAACAACAACAAGAGAGTCAACAACAACAATTATTATTACAACAGAAGAAATAACAACAACCGCGAGTACAACGTGCACCGACAGGACTTCGCTAACAACAACCGCGGTGGCGGTTACTACGACGACCACGACACGACGTCGTGCGAAATCCATCCACATCAACAGAATTCGGTAACAATTTCTGTTTTCAATTTATCGCATTTTTCTCGAACCTCTTACCGCAACCACACGACTAGCATTTGCAAATTTTCTCTCTCTCTCTCAAAAATACACACGCGAGACTCGTTAAAAAAATATCCAATCCATATACATTATGGATACATAATATAAGTTTAAAAACTACTCGAACCGATATTGGTTTTGCAATTATTAGCAATAAAACGAGAAATTACTCGTACCGGAACTAAAACGTACAACTCAATTCCGATTCTGATCCATCGATTTCGATACGAATCGTCGTTCATAATAATTTATTATATATTCTCAAACGCTGCTGCATCACAGCAGCTTATAAGGTGTTGTTAGCGTTATTGTATTACCGTATAGGGAAACAACAGCGGTCGTCAGAAGAACCGTCGGCCAGGAAATTCGTATTATTCCAGCGCCGATTACGACGTGGCGGGACAAACGAATTTCAACGACAGACAATCACCGACCAGACGGTACCGGAGAAACGCCAATAACCGTCGGGAGGCCGTGGCAGCGGCCACGAGCGGTAACAGACTTTTGGGGAACAATCGGTTCAGGAACCTAACGAAAACCGGAGGCGATCAGTCTAAAGGATCGATTCTCGACAAAATGGACGCCGTAAGTATAGTAAAACTTACTAGGAAAAAGAACAAAGTTGTTTATTAAATATTGCGGTCGAATTTTTCGAAGTTTTTTGTGTCGTCTTCAAAAATATCTGTTTAAGTTTTCGAATCGATATGATACGTATATCAATAACGTTTTATTATCACGTTTCGGTTCGACGGACTCAAAACTACATTTTTTTTTTTTCTATTCCTGGAACGATATGAGTTTGAATGTGACGAAAAACTTTTTAGTTTTTTTTTTTTTTTTAATTGCGATAAATTAAAAAGTGCTGGATAAAAAAAAGATTCGAAAATTTAACCGAGGGATACCCTTTTATCTCGTATCCTGAGCATGCCTCTGGTCTTAATAATAGTCAGTATATACGAGATAATAATATTATTATGAGGACGAGTGCGATTTATTTCAAAACTAACATGAAACTGGCCGATCGTATGGTGAAAATCGATTAATTCACTAATGTAATATCATTTTGCCAATATACGAATGCGTCCACTACTATTTTAGTATTTTTAAACGCTATTCTCGGAGAAGTATTTAATAGTAATAATAATATTTAATTTTTATAAATCGTTTGAGTAATTTTTACGCAATGCTCAACACTCATAATGGACGATTGAAACCCCAGAATGATTTTTACTACTCGCATTCCCATACATTTGTAGGCATATTTAAAATTGTCTGTAACGTTACAAATTACACGCCGCGGAAACACCAACATTGTAATATTACTTATATATTTAAATAATATATGAATTATGTGTGTCGTTACAGTGCACAATACATTGCGTGTTCAATCAACTGGAAATGGTGAGCACAAATTTAAATCAATTAATGAAATACTACACTTTTAAATATTAATATTGGTTCGAGGAAATTTGCCTACTTAAAAAATTATATTCCCATAATAATTCTAAAAAAAAATAAATAAATAATTATTCAAATATAAATGTAAATTTCTTTTTCTTTAATGTATTTCGTTAGAGGGTTAGATTAAACAAATACGCCATATTATTGTTGTATATTATATTCGATGGCTAAATCATATTTATTTTTTTATATTATACTCTTTCTTACACGCCATTATCATATATTATAATATGTACTCTGAAATCAGACCCAGTGTTTATTTTTTTCTCGTACCACTCATCTGTATTACGGATTAGTACGGTAATATAACGAATAAAAAGTAAAAACAAAAGTATTCAACATTTTAATAGGATACATTTATATCAAAATGATGATGCAATAAACTATTAGGTACAATATAATTTTTAATATCTCTATGTCGTTTATTTATCCAAAAAAAAAAAAAGTGCAAGATTACAAAAGTCAATAAAATCCACGCGGATTTTAGTGATAACGATAAGTTGCGAATTTTGAAATTAACGATTATTCAAAAGTTAAACTATATTGGAATTATTATTATTTTTTTTTTACAAAATATTCGAGTACAAAAATATGGAAATCCAATGAAATCAACTGTAAATAAAAACCAAATATAATATAAGTCACTGAAAAAAATGAATATATTTTATTAGTTTTTACACGACCATAACAATAATTGTTTTCATTGGCTTTCAATTTTGTTTGGACAAATTCGATAAAACCAAAAAATAAATTCATCGTATCGAAATACAATAATTATAACTTATATTATATAAACGTACCGATTTTCTTATACACAGTCCTTACACGCATTCTTTTAAGAATAAACGATCTCTTCGAAGACATAACGGTCTCATTTCTATGTGAAAATTCGAGTAAAAGTTCTATTTTTTTCCATATAATCTATATATATATAATTAAATCGTTTTTTACGAAAATATATATAATTTCATGGGTTTTGTGGTCTTCTTAAACCGCAACGATGATGAACGAAAAATATCTAATCGTATACGGTTTATTAAATTACACGCACCGCATCGCCGTTGTCGATAATAATAACAACGAATTTCCAATATTATTTTTCGCGGTGGAAAGTTTTGGCCAACAAAGCATACTATTATCGCGAGAGAAATCCGACGTCATCCGTTTTTCAACACTTCAACGATTACGACGAACCGGCGTACATCGGCCAATATAATATTATGTTATACGCCTATTACTATTAGAAATTAATACTATAATATTATGTTGTACAGACATTTGTATAATATGCGTAGGAAAAAAAAAATCAAATATTTCTCTTTCGTTTTTTTCCCACCCCGAAAAGCTGAACTCGAACTCACGTCCGGACAAACGGTCAATACTGAACATTATGACCAATCAAATAAAAGACGTCGAACTCAAAGAATTCGTACACGATTCGATCGACGAGTGTTTCGACGCTCTCGAACTCGGTGAGTATATCTATATGAATATATTTCAGGCAGACCACATAATATGATCTTCTTTCGCCGAGCTGGTTCCAAACGTGTACGTGTATGTGTGGACATATCGGATTATAATGTAAATAATCGCAATTGATTATTGAGTGATTATACAATATTGTATAGTACGAAATTGGAAAAGAATAAGACGTTCAATACTTGACAGTAATCTAAGGCAGGGGGATCATAGATCAACTGGTGGTCCCGTCTATTCTTTAATAACATTTATCAATTTCGTAATTTGTTCATCTATTCTTCTTTCTTCTAAACGCAGTGCCTTATCGTAACGAAAACAGACTTTCGTATTAGTCTCTCTCTCTCTCTCTCTCTTTATAATACCATTGTTTTCATACGATGATACTCATCGTTGTATCCAGTCATTCCAATCATTTCTTCTATACAAACGTCTTCTTCGGCCTTCCTTTCCCTTTGCAATCATCAGTTCTTCCTTCTGTTATGTATGAAAGGACAGGCGCCCACTCAGGATTTTTTTTTTTTGGAGTTTGAGGACATTTAATTTCATTTAAGACAGATATGTGCAAAAACTAAAATGTTCGAGACCATAATATTATACGACACTGTTATTTTCGTGTTAAACTTTTAAATTGTCAACCGGTCTCCCCGTTAATCGTTTTTAAATTTTGAATTAACGAATTACAAAAGTTTAAAGTACAGTTAAAACTTATTTTTTTTTCAATAAATTCTCTTTTAACAATCTGAACTCGGAATCAATTTATACACATACTAACTCACTGTATCTTAACGAATTATGATTTTATCCATACAACTATACATAGTTACTCACTATAGATTTTTATATCGATATTTTTATTTCTTAATTATTACGGACTATTATTAAGATAACAGTACTTACAATTTTTTCTGCGAATACTTTAAAAAAATATATGTATATAGTAAGTCAAAATAACAATATTACTATTATATTAATTAGGTATGTCGTTTTCATTTGCAGACTCTCACACAGAAAATAAATGCGATTTTTCCAAAAACTTCTTGGTATGCATGGAAAACAAAGCACAAAAAGTAAGTTTTATCGACATACCCTATTCTAATGCAAATTATATTTTTAAACTTCTTTTTCTTTTTGTCTTCTATTGTATATAATACACCTGTAGAACTGTGACGACTGGGACGAAACAGGATCTACGACCAGAATGAGCTCAAACCAAGACGGCGGAAACGGACAACAACTGCAGGACAAGAGAAGAGGAAGTTGAAAATAAGTTTCTATATATGATATTTGTAATAATAATAATAATAATAATAAGTATTAAACAATAGCAATGTAAATTAATGAAATATAAAATTAAATTATTCAGATTTGTTTTTGTTAATAATAACACATTATTACTATTTTGTCTACACTCTTTACTCATAATACTTACACGCTGATAGACCAAATCTTATATATTCAATTTTACTTTAAACATTTTCCAAATGTAATTCATTTCTTCGATTTAACTTAATTTTATTCATAACATTTTAGAAATTAAATTCTATTTCTGTGTGGAGGAACATTAACTATATGGTCTATATTTTATATTTTTAACAAGACCATGAGCGTTTATTTGTCATCCGTTTTTAATTAGTTTAAATTTACACTGGATAAGGGTAATTATTTGTACAATTAATTATTATAATTTAGATAAATCAAAAAAAATAATAATTAAAATAGTCAATTTTTGACAATTTTAACAAAATAAAATCATATTTTGAAGAAAATGACTATTTTTAATATTTTTTTTTATTAGAACTTAAAAAGTGAGCACAAACAACCAATACAACCAACTTTTTTAATAACAATCAATGGGGCCTAACAGAAATAAAATAATGCATAAATATATTATTAACCAAACAATTTTTCAGTTCGTAAAAACTAAAATTAACTTTTTGTTTACATATTATTATCTTATTTGTTCTTTTTCTATTAAGATATTATTAAAAAAATTAATGTTTAAAAAATTTTAATAAAAAATTACTCCAATCCAGTTATGAACGACAAGTCATGTCCGTTCTGTAACTACTATAATAATAAAAATATTTCAATTACAGGTTACATGTAACATTTGATTTTCAATCAACAATTTAATTTTTATGAAATTACTTAATAAATGACTTCAAGACGAAAGACAGTCTCTTGACTAAGTCATCGAGTAGACTGGAGGCACCAATGCGGAATAGACTCGATTTTAGCCAATCGGTTCCTAATTGATTTTTCACCAACACCAGCCATCCAAGTGCTTGTTCATGAAACCGAATTCCTCCAGCCGCTTTTATACCTACCTAATAATGTATTCGAATAAATTATCAACATACTGTACACGTTCACTGTGACACATATAATAAATATAATAATATACCTGGTAACCTGTCTTTTCGTGATATTTTTTGATTGCATGACACATGACTACGCCATGAGCTAAAGTGGCATTCGTGGCTTCTTTTCCTGCACACAAACATAATAACAATTAATTATATGAATCAACAAATAAAAAATAATAATACATAATAACCGCAACAGTAATATAGGATAAGCGTCACAGTCAGTAATATAACTATTCACCTGTCATCAACTTTTAACAGAAGGAATTTTAAATTCTAACCAGCGTATCAGTACAAAATTAAAAACAAAATATGTACTAACGAGATTTTGTATAAATAAGATTATTTTTTATTTTTTTCTGTTCAACGTTGTTTTATTTTAATCAAACCATGAATCCCAATTAATAATGATTATTATCAGTTTCTAGTTTCACACCAAAGAGCGAATGAAATACTGATAAAATTAAGAAATTAAAAACATTAATTGAACTATTTCCATGAACATTACAAGTACGACTATTATAATATTCTTATTGTCATACAAACCGGTAGATGTTTTAATGAAGTCTGATCCGGCCATCATGGCCGTCATGGCTGTTTTGAATACTATATCATTGGAACCCAATTCGGAAACTGATAGAATTGTTTTCAACGTAACTTCTCCACTGACACATACGCACTTGATAATGCGCAAATCATTATACAATTTCTGAAAATCTTCCTGGATAGCTATTCCGCGATCGATTACAATATCTATTTCAGCCGCTCCATTTGAAATGGCAAATTCTACTTCAGCAACTCGACTACTCAATGGTACTTGGCCCAAAGGAAATCCTCCTGCAACTATAAAATCACCGGTTAGATTCGACTTAGAAGAACATTTGTACATTCCACATTGTATACTTGCCAGAAGTGATGTCTATGTGTTGTTTTAAATAATTCATTCTCTGTACAGCATCGGGCACGCGTACAGAAGAAACACATATGGTTTGTGGACATAATGAACTAGTGGATAAATAATCATATATATCACAAGAATGTTTAAGCGGTATGTTTTGAATATCGGCTTTCAATATTTCTTTGGGATAGTTTAGAGCCTGAAAACCATGTAAAGAAAACAATGCACAATAATTTTTTTTAGTAATATTGTTACAGTTATATCAATGAAATTTAACCAATCCTTACAACTTGAAAACTTCCTTAGATTTGTCTCACAATAATTATACCAGGTAATTTGTTAAAATATATATATATATATATATTATATTTTTTTTTTTTATTTTTATGATTTTATGTACCTTAACTAAACTTGTGATTAAAAACGGTATTTAATAAAGTCCGTGTATTTTAATGTCAGAAATATGATATTATTACTTTGTTCACGAGAGCTTCGACGGTTTTCTTGTTATCTGTAGAATTAAGAGTAGTGAGATCCATGACATGCAACAAAAGTCCCAGATAAGAAACTTCTACTTCGGGCAAAAATCCGAGTTTGGTACATCTGTCACAATCGAAGACGACGTTTGAAATGTCATTGCTGTCAAAACCCTCAAAATTGAGCATCGTCGTGTCTGAAAATGAGCGAACGATATTTATCGTAAAGCCAGGCGGGTATATATTCAAAGGTCGATATTGTGTGTCGTAAAACGCATAACAATATATCGTAATATCATTTGATAACCATTTACACATGTTGTCGTTTTCACAAAACGCGTCGACGAACCGTGTCGCCCACCCTTTTGTGTAATGGTTTTCGAAACCCAATCGCGTTATAACAATATTAGTGGCTTACCGAACGGAATTCCTGGATTCGACATGTCGGAATGTGGGCGACAATAGTCGTAGATGCGAATGTTACTTCGAAAAAGATAAAAATCAAAAAAATCTGGAACGATCGAAACGTCGAATAGTAGACACTAATTTATCGAAACGACCGGTGGTCGGTCGGTGTAATAGTTGTCGAGTTGCGAACGCCACTTGCCACAAGTTATCGTGCGTTATAAGTTCAAAATTGGAAAAACGAAAATCAACTTGTTGATAACGTACGAAATAAATTTGAAAAATTCAAATTGTATAGCGTTACGGTTCCGATGAAATTACAATACTACAATAATATGAAATACAAACATAATGGATATGAAACGAAACAAAAATTCGAAATTTCGTACAAAATTATCATTTTTTTAATAACGTTGTCTGTTATCAGCGAATACGTGATAAACTGATAACGTGCCGCGGACGACGAACTCCTCCGTCGGTGTAGTTATGTTGTCCTCATAGAACGTCTATTTTTTTTTTTACTGCTGTCCGCGGTTTTTAAGTCTTTCTGGTGTTCCCGTGTCTCGTTCGCGAAAACCGTCCGTTTACGAAATTTTCGATTGTTCGACCACGGCCACGTCAGATTTGGATTCGGTGAAACGTGTGCTCACGAGACGATCGAATACAACGGCATTCAGGAGGTCAACCCCATAAGGTGAGCGAGTGAATAACGAACAGTTATTATCGTTGTTTATTTCGTTATACCGAAGTGTATAAATGGGTTCGATTTTTTTTTTTATTATTATTATTATTATTATTATTATTACTGAGAAAGAGACGTGCGAAGAAACAAATGCGAAAACTAAACGACGTACGAGTCAGTACTAAAATATAGGTGCCCACAAAATGCTCGTCGGAACGGTCAAAACCACCAGATGCGGTGTGTATTTCACAGTTTTAAACATCTTCGTTTAAAACGCAATATTACTAATGATTGAATAGTCTGTAACAAACCTTTAGGGTGAGACAATACTGTTTGCAGACATTCGTTTCTTAAAACGACTTGTATGACTATGATATTTTCAATGACCGCGAGTGTAAACAATTTTTTTTTTATCGGTTATATAATAATATTAAGTCTAAAAATCTACAAATATATAAAATTTCTTTACTAGGTACTTATTAAACAGGTATTGTCTAATTTTAAATTAACTCAATTATTGTAGGCCTATTAAAATTTTATTCCAAACACGATTATTATTTGTCAATAACAAATATTTCACTATTTTTTTTTTTATAACCATTCAAATGTTTTCACTAGAATACGTTTGATTCATAACAGCATTTCCAATGTCAGTTAACTTACATATTCAATGGACCTTGAAACTTTGATAACATAAACTATGGATTTTAACTTGCCAGGCATATTCTTTTTTCCTCCGTATTTAAACGTATATATATATATATATGTATATGACATTTGAATTAAGGTACGTGCAATAGGCGTTACAAAATATAATTTTTTTTTTTTTAACCATGCATTCGAAATTTCTGAAATATTATAGTTTACAATAATAATTTTAATGTAATTTGTTTTTACACTTATTTTATCATAGTACAAAATGCAAATATTACGTAGTTGCTACCTGTGTAAAGTTCAAATTTTTAATCGTGGTACAGTTTCTACATAATATATAAGCAAATATTTAACGCTGTACAATAAACGAGTATTAGAATATTGAACAATATACATATATAACTTATATATTACATTTATCTAGTTTAAACAATCTTAATGTCTGTGATATACATGTCAAATGAATTGAATCGCCTCTGGAATTACCACCCACTTTAGTATAAAGTTTTGTAATAATTACATGTAGACAACCTTTAGGATAATATTATTTTAAACATTGTAATGAGTAATAACTAATAACAATACAGTGATTTAATATCACCAAAATAATATATATACGTCCATAAAATTTTAAAGTTTAATACCCGCTTAAGTTTTCAAATGTCACAAACGATTTGTTGATAATTTCAAATGTTGTAAGATGTATATTATAGTTAAGATTGGTAAAAAATTAACAATTTATTAAATGTTCTTAACATTTACTTACATTTACAGTACTCTGTTTAAAGTATTGTTATACATTTTGAATGAGAAAAAATAGCGAGCTATGTTTTGTAGGCGTTAATTCGAATAGTATTATTCCAAATTTGCATTTGTACAGTGATATAATTATTTAACACACTTAATTATAAATTATAATAATGTACAGGGGGGTGATACTTATGCATGATCATAATGTCATTAACAATTTTTCGAGTACGCGTAAACGGTGTCTGTGTCAGTACGGAGAGTAACACTGACATACTAACAAACAATTAAACGATTGTGTTCTATTGTACAAGATGACTATGGAAAATCGTTGGATTTTGAGTATCAACGCAATGTCGAAATCTTTATCGAAAAACATGAAATCTTTCACGAATTATGTGGCTATTGTAATAATTAGGTAACTCGTTTTCGATATATATTCGATAGTTTTTCACTTTTCATATTGTTTAGAGGCGGATGGAAGTTCGCTGAAGACATTCGGTTTTGAACGTTTTTCTTCCTCGATCATTGTTTACGTTTGATACTCGTTCGACGACGTATGTTGTGCTATAATAATATGATTGAATTATAAAAACGAAAATTCGTTATGACAACAATATTAGATTTTTGTTCAAGGGTGGTGTATTTAACGGAAGTCATCAGGATGATCATATACTGATATTTAATATATGCCACAAAGTCTACTATTATAATTAAATTAAAAATCTAATATTCGCCGGAAAATTGCCTTCAGAATTTACACCATCACAATTATTATTATTATTATATAACTCATCTATCGTTTATCAACGAAATTGTCCATTGTAGTAAATTCATAACGTTTTACTCTACCAACGATAATTATTCGTAAATTTTATATAATATAATCGTCCGGCCTTAAAGACAATAATTATCATTCAATTTCACAAGTCGGAGTTAAAATTAAAAATGATTTTGTTGACGAACGTTTTATTTTTTCTTTAAAATAATATTGATCCACAATAATATGTATGTATAGAGAATAATTATTTTATCTCTTTAATAAACGAAATGTCGCAATGAACTATGTCGCTTCGGATTTATTATCAATTTTTTTTCCTATACATTGTTATCGTGTATTTATTATTTTGCTAATAATTAAAACAATTATTATTTTATTAATAATTAAAACAATTATGTGATTTCCTGGATTTTATATTCTATTGCGCGGTGTTTATTATCGTTAATTCTCTCTTTTTTTTTTAAAAAAAAAAGAATGCGGGAAGGAAATATATATATATATAATTTAATTGAACCGTCGTAGTGTGTATTATAGGAGGAACTTATCGATGTGAAAAGCGTGAAAATACCTTTGAAATAAAAACCAAATAACACAAATAATTAAATGTTTAAAACAATTAATATTGTAAAACAATCGATTACTATTAATACGCTTTTATATATTGTGTTACACTCCGTTTGACTTTAAATGATCGTTGTAAACAATAGAAGTAAATTTAGTTATATTAATCTCTTCTCCGAGCCACCCGATAACCTACAACCCGGCACTGTTATAATATGCGTTTGTCTCCGAGTAATTTCTCGATTATCGAACGAACGGAACGCGGACTGAGTGGGCTCGTGAAGAGGTTTTTGAAGTGTCTGTCTGCAAAACTCGATTTCCCTCCCCCGACGCGATATATAAAGTTACGCGCGTTTTTCTCTTGTCGCGATAAAACTATAAACCGTTGCTCCCGTTTTCTTTTTTGTGTTTTTAATAAAAACGGTGACGATATAATAATTATTAATTAAATTATCACCACCGTATTCGGTACGTTTGGAAAGACGGCGCGATAATAACAACGAATGACGAACGCGTTATAATCGACGACGACGACGACCGCGTGTGTGCGGCTGCCGTGTTTCATTTTCGTTCGGCCCGTGGCCGCGCGTGTACTCGTCGTTCGCAATTGTTTTTTATTATTACTATTCAACAAGACTGTATTAATCGAATAATAATTATTCTCAACTGTATTATAGTCGTGTGTATTTCGTGTTTTCAGACCGATGGCGGATTCCAATTGCTGTTTCGGGTGTTCGAACGTGCGGAAGGGCTCGTATTTGATAGCGATTTTCGACATGGTAAGTGTGCCGCATAACGAACATAATATTATTCTGCGTGTACACTAGTTTTAGACGGTTACGCAATAACGATATGTTTTTAAAAAATGTATATGTGTGCGCGCGCGTGTGATTTCCGATACGTTTTATATTTATACGAATTTCAACGGGTTTTTTCCCTGCATTACTCGCGTTGGACAACCACGTTTTTACCGTCTTCATCCTGATCACGATTATCGTTATATGCGAACGGACCGTGGCCGTGGCCACTCGAATCGAAAATCCGAGTTAATTCCACCGCACACTATTGAACGTCAATTTATTGTCATGTCAAGAGTCCTCCACTCGCATTATAATAGTATATGATTATTAATAAAATATGAGTGTTGAAATTTTTTTTTGTCTTCTACCCTCGTTCACTCGTCGTCTTTTTCTACGATTATTTTCACAATCGTCGCGTGTTTCTGATCGCTACGAATTCGTGAAGAATTCTTACTTCGTGGGTCCAGGAAATGGATTGGCTTTCCAAAATACCGGGATGAAAATAACTCGACAACATGAACGCGTGTAAATAGTAGGAGATAACAGGCTCGTGAATCGTATTCGATCGATTTAAGGATTATTTATCTCGAAAAACGATGTCAAACGTTTAAAGTATATATATGTATTATCGTGCGACTCGAATTTCCTTCGGGAATTGCGAGCGGAAAAAAAAAGCGTAAAATGTATTCTGGTGTGTGTGATATTACATTAGAAAACGTATAGAAATCCGTTCCTTAAGAGTTAGTAAAGACGAAAAAGAAAGAAAAAAAAATATCCTATATATCATGTTCGATAGCGTATATAATACAATATCATTATTATTTTTAACGGATTTTAATAAATTCGCGACGTCCCCTCCCTACCCCCGAGTTTTTAAAACGAATGTAAACGGTATTTTTAGACGAGCTGAAATAATTATATAAAACGTTCGACCTCGCGTTTTGTGGGGTACGCGTGCAATTTGTGCGGTGTATTATTATTATTATTATAATAAATAATCTGTTAGAACGCAGACTGTAACAGAGTGCGTCCATTATTATTATTAGAAGACTTTAAAACATTACACAATTCACGCCGTACGCGGAGTAATTTTATGGAGATTCTGCAAAAAGACGCGCGTGACAACCGTTTAAAAAATGTTCCATTCTCGTAACCGCCGACAGAATATTATAAAAACGGTGGTTTGTTGTCAATTAAGAGAAGAAAAAAAAATTTACAAAGAAATTTTTCGGATACTTTAGATAATAGTAGAAAAACGCGATAATGTATTGTATACACTTTTTTTTTTTTTTTTCAAATCTTATTTATTTACTGTTGTGCGTACGCGCGCCACGTGAATTCTATTAGAATAAAAATGGTAAAAAAAAAAAAATACGTCTCGCGTCGTCGTGCGCGGTTGTTCGAAGAAAAAGTGTGTGCGTGTGTACACAACAATTTCAATGAAAGTAAGAAAAACTCGAAAATGTCACCGGACGAATTTCGATAATTACACTATATTGAATCGGTGGTGTCGTGCGACATGTTGAGAGGGGAAATATTGTTTTTCCGAAATGACAACCGTCGGCAGACGAAATAAATGCGGAGAGACTAGCGCGTGTTGCCATATAAATGATGACAGGGTGTGTGTTCGCGCGCACAACATTCCGTTCACGAAGACTTCTTCGTAAGCATCAGGAAAATATTGAAAATCGCGTTTTTTTTTAATCCAGTGTGTAGGCCCCGTTTGATAGACGTTTCGGTGGTTGGGGCGACATTCGGAGGAGTAACAATTTCGCAGTTGGTGGTGGCGGTCCACATTTTGAGATAGGACGCGTCTTAATTTCTTTAAATGTTATTTTTAAGCAATTCGACCACCTCGTGCGCGAGATGAATATTTTAGGTTTTTCGTTGACTGGTCGATATTATTATATTGCTATGAGTGTCAATTATTAATAATAATCGTAGTCATCGTTCGTAAAACACTATGTGTTAGTTCATTGTTGTGTTATGAATGCAAAGTAATAGTATTTAAAAAAAAAAAAATTATAAACAGTCTTATTTGAATGTGTTTTATCTACACATTACACGGTACAACATTTTATAATAGCGCGTAAAAAAAAAACAGCCGATTAAAATGATATTCACATTTTATACTCTTGTCCTGTAATATTATGAATATCGATGCTCGAGACTGGAATGATTGAAAAAAATGTTTAACTAATTTTAATTGAAAAAAAAAAAAAAAGACTAATTTTGTGTATTTTTTTTTTTTTTTTTACAGTTAATTTGTACCTTACTGATAATACGATGTATATCCATGGTACATTTTGTTTCATACGACGGATACAAACAATCGCATTATTCGTATAGTGGTAAGTAGCGTGTGTACATGATTTTTATTTTTTTATCATAAACAATATTTCTCTGTTCTAATTCTACGAGTGTCAAGTTGTGAGATTATTTGTACGGTTTTATTTAATTCATCTTATATCTTTCAGTTACAAATAAACATGAATAAAATTCATTAAGATAGCGAATAAAGCAAAATACTACATTTATAGGCGCGTTTGTAATTATATTTTTACACATTTTTATTCTATTATATTTGGAAATAAAAATGAAAATGTTTCTATACTTTTATCTTGTATTAATATTTTTTTTAAATCCAAGATTTAGAGGTATACATAGTTTCTTATTTATGTACCTATTTTATTTATTTTTGTTTATTGATATTATTAATAGTTATTATGATTATGAAATAATTTGCTTACATCTGATAGTACAATTCTCAAACGATTTATCTAAAACATTGTAATTTGAAATTCATTTTTTTATTACATATTAATAATAATAATATGAAAAAAAAATCTGTTCATTTAAACATGGATTATATTTTTTTGTTAACACCATAATTACACTTAATTTTGATTATTATTATTATTATTATAATGTTACATACTAACATTTTATGACACAACAAAATATTCAAATGATGGTAACATACATATTAGTGAATTGCTTGTAAATAAAATAATTGTTTTTAAATAAAAGTGATATCATTAAAGTAAATTGTAAATAATAATCTTCAATAGTTAATACCTATTGCCTTGTATTATAAGTCAACTGAATTGTTGTTAATTTAATTTAAAAAAAACATGTTCTAATTTTAATGAATAACACAAAATAAAATAAAAGGTCTGAAAACTACTTTAGATAATAATAATTATTGTGCATAATTGAAATATTTATCAAAAATAAAACAAGATAGTTAAAAAAAAAAAAACAAACAAACAGTTTTAACAAATAAACATTCAAATATACGTATATTTTATGTTTATTTCAGATTCAGTTACTACTTTTCACAGTAGTAATCTCCGATCGATGGAAAATGATTTCATCATATTCACTCAATTATTCGTATTGTTTATATTTTTTTACATCAACTTGAGTCTTAAAAAAGTGACATATATGGTGAGTTTAATACGCATACTAAACATAAATAATATATAAATAATAAAATGTATTTTTGCCACATGTCTATAATAAGAAATATGATAAATAATATATTTTATACCAACAAAGCGTAATAATAACTGAATAATTGGTTTTGTAGTTTCGTTAGTCGAGCATTTTATAATATTTTCTCTCTGTAAGCATCTTTTATAAACAGTGTACTGAAAAGAAAAAAGAATGTTCACTCTCATGAAATTGTTACATGATTTATAAAACTGCGTTGGTACTTATATTATTTTGTACTACTTATGCATGTATGAATTACTCGCAAATACTTTTGAATTGATCGAACAAATGTTTAGACTAATAATATTTACGGGGATTACGGCGTAAATTGTAAATATTTTAAAAAGCTTATAAAATTCTTGTAAATATTAAAAATATGATTGAAATAGATAATAAAATATAAATTTTAAATTAACTACCACACACACATATATGCACATAGTTTGTGACAATACGCGTTTGTATTTCAATAATTATTCATTTTATTCTGTTTTATTTGTGTTTTTAGCATAACGTTTCTATTATCAACCAATGGTTGATAATAAACACAATATTTTTCATACTATTTGTTTTCTTCATTGGTCTTGTTATGATCAAAACTGGTTCGGCAGATATCATTCGTATTGGACTTCCTATAAGCAGTATGTATCAACAAATGTTTATCAAAAAAATTCCCATATAAATTATTTTTGATAATAATTTTTTCTGTTCTTTTATTAGTTGTTGCCGTGTACCAGTTATATGTGGTAAAATGTTTTTATGATGACGAGCTCAAGTACACTACTGAACGGAACACTGTTACTCAACCGCCATATGTGACTATAACCAGCCAAACCACATCCTATCCTGTGCAATCCGGACCGTATGTTATCCAACAAGTGCATCAGCCTGTGACTCAAGCCCCATACCCTCAACAAACGTACCACTATCAGCAACAGTCTTCTTCTCAGTCCCAAGTGATACTACCCCAGCCAGAATCACACTCCACCATGATGCCTCAGGAATATGTTAATCCGCCTCCTTATTCGCCGAATTTCACCATGCAAGAAGGTGGTACTTCTATGAAACAGTAAATGACTATTTGAAAGTAAAAAAAAAAAACAAAAGCAACACCAAACAACACAATTTTTGAAATTTATTATTTTGTACATTCATTCATCCAAAACTTATTTTATTGTGATAAATATATGTAGATTTTTTTGATAATTTTGTATTTTCCAAGTACAATTCATACATTATTTATTGGCTATATTTAATTACTACTTACTTAAATCATGATATGTTATGACTCGGTTACTTATTATTTTTAATTGTATGTATAAGTATCTCATCCGTCGATCCTAAAACGTACAGTAAATTACATAGTGGTTTTTGCAATCGGTGGTTTAGAATTAAAAAATTACATTGTAAGAATATCGATTTGTGTAAAAAGAAACTTAAATGTTAAGAACATAATTTTCAAAAAATATAAATACAAATATTTCTACGTGTGTAATTGTTTTTTTACATATACCACAAGTGCTTTTGTTTTCAATTATGTAGTTTTTGTAGTCCGCTTAAAATTAAAAACTACGTCTTAAGATATTAAATGGTGTAAAAATAAATTTAATTTTCATATATGCCACAAATTGTGCTATATTATTTTTAGTTTTTTTTTTGCATAATATATCAAATTAATATTTAAAAGACTGTATTATTTGTAAAACATCTTAGATTGGGTACGATAATTGGACGATATTAATTAATATATATGTATCTTTTTCTATTTAAGACTGTCCAAAAACAAAATGTGTAATTTTTTTTTATATAATTATAATAATAATAAACATTGATATATTTAGCAAGATATTTTTGTTAAATTATAATTTTACAAGAAAATTAAAAACACAATTTTTAATTATCGTCGCTTGTTGTTGATTGAAGTAACACAAAATAAGATGTGTGTTGAGACTGTGCAAAATCCTAACTCAGTGTCGATAATCGCTTTACATTTTAGAAGCGGTTGTGAATTAACGTCGTTTTGTTAAACTTGGAAAATTAAGTACAGTTTGTTCAATACACATATTTGATTTTTTTATTATTAGTACACAATTTATATTCATTTTTCTTTTCCATATAAAATTCATAACACTGAATGAAATGAGACTACACTACTCTAGTAATACTTTTTTAAACTAAAAGAAAACCACTTATCTAAAGGAATTTTCGAGTAGTATATTTTGCACAGATTTACGGAATGTAAAAGAAAATTTCAGAAATTAGAAACCATGTAAAACATTCAATATTTATTTTTTAAAAATACAAAATCGAATTTGAGTATTAAGACTAGGTAATATTTTAATAAATATAAAAATGTTTTAAAAAAATTATATTACATTGTTTTCGAATGATTGTTGTGAACCCCTACACGTGCCACAGCGGTTATAGCTGACTCGGCGTATAGGTATACGTGAGGCGGCAACCGTGTGGACGGGGACGCAGCACAAGTCAGTCTTGACCAAGTATCGTAACGAATAAGTACATATTAATTTGTTAATCAATAAAATAATAATAATAGTAATAAAACACTGGAGTGGATTTATTTAATTAAAATTAGTTCATTTCCTTAACCTAACGCAACGGAGTGCATTGGTTGGTTTAACCCGCCGACAACGAGCAAACCAAAAGAGCACTGTAACTTTGAGGAAATAACCGCGGTTACAACATGATTACCACGAGTTTTGTTATATAATTATTTAGTAAGAGTTGTTTCTTTTTTTAATTGCCGTTTAATGTTAGAATTCTAGGTGAAATGTAAGATATATAAATTATTACGGTTTGTATAATATAAACATTTTTTTTTTTTTTTTTTTGGTAATATGGTGAGAAGCCATCGACAAAGTGAAAGGATATTTAAAAATCTCATGTATTTTTTACTATCCTGATTCGAGGCTAGAAAAATAACGCATTAAAAACGTACGACGAACGCGCGCTCAATAGGTAATTTTAAAATGTAACTGAAACAACAATGAATAAACGGCGGAAAAAAAATATTTACCAATTAATTAATTTTCTGGTGTTTAGAAAAAAAAAACGTTCATAGAAAACCTAAATAAAATTCAAATATAAATACTATGTTTTCGATACGAACGTTACAAAAATAGTCATAGAGATTGATAGGAATATGTAATCGCCGGCGTACCGACTGATTTCCTATATGTTTTACAAAAAGAAAAAAAAATGCGTGTGTAATATGAAACATAAAAATGTGTGACAATAATATTGTTGTTCTGAACTGGTATACCTATTATAAAAAAAGCGATAAAAATATTTTCGAATGAATAATGAACGATTATCGCTTTTGCAGCGGCTGTGTGTATAAAACTATTATTGCTGCAAAATACAGACATTTCGTTTTACCGTTCGGAATTGTATAGAAGAAAAACTGTAACAGAGACGAGTAAGCTAAGCTTTCTGTAGGAAAAAAAGTGTCTCGGAGTCTGCAAACGTATTTGTTCTATAAAAAAAAAATAGTTTTTTGATGAATATATGTTTTGATTTCAATTGGGAACTATTATAATAAACGAACGAACGAACGTACTCTGAACGAATTCGGAGTATAACAGTTTAATAATAATAAATTAACGTAATTTTTTTTCTAATGCGTTTCAACGTGTGTTACGACGCGCTATTATATATATATATAAATAAATAAATAACAATTATATTTCAATAAAATAATATTCGGTTTTCCATTTCCCTCCGTCCTCTTCTATGATAATAATAATTATTATTATTATTACGACAAACGGTACGACGAATAAATTTTAAATATACAATTTCTGTACGCGAAAAATATCAAAACAAACGATATAATCGACGCGCGAGTTCGGTATATATATAATTAATATTAATAAAATATTATTGTTTATCCGTGACGCATTTGTCTACATTATTGATCAATATTTACATCAATAAATGTTTCAATTTTTTTTTTTTGCACTCACACGATCAATAATATTGAATATATTGTTCAGTTTCGGTCAAAATGTCTAGCGAAGAGAACGCGATTATTGCTAATGCTCTTGCCTTGTCAAATAATATTGACAATCTATCAATAAATATCGAAATAATTTTGATTGTTTCAATACATTGAACACGTCTTCAATATGATCCATAACACTGTCAATATCAAATATTGATCAATAATATTGATCGTGTATGGGCCGCTTGTTATGGGCCCAATGTTCCAACGAGTAAAAACAATGTATTGTAAACATAGACGAGAACCGTGGACAACAATTAAAATAATCTAAAACAATAATAATTATTATCGTAAACGTTTATTAATAAACGCGCGCGTCTTCTTCTTCTTCTTTATCTATTCGTACGTTTGACACCCTATAATTGCGTTATGTTATAAAAATATTGCATGTAATTTGTATCGAATTCAACTAGATGAATTATTGAACCAAATTATCAAATGACATTTATGAATATTGTGTACTGCAACAATCGCGTCGTTGACGTTTATTTGTTTTCGTTCACAATTATCGTTTTACCCAAACGCATTAATACCAATAATTTGGAATAAAATGCGAATTATAACAATATTTTATTCTAAGACGCAATCCCTGTGTTGACTACTTAGTGTTTTATTAATAAAGAAAAAGAAACAAATCTCCTAAAAAAAAAAAAATATATATATACGTGTGTATATTTGGGGGGGGGGGGTGGGGGCATTTGATTTATATAAATTCTTACATCGACGAATTGATAGGAATAAGACAAGTTCTTTGATTTTAAACGATTACGATAATTTTAACAAAAATGTCTTTTTCGTACGCAGGTATAGAGGTTATTAAATCTAACAAAAATGTCGATGGCAATTTTATAACGTTTGATCGTATATTTTTTATACGATTATCATAGTCGGTGAAAACGTATTTCTCTACTCAAAATTAGTGCGCTAGCGGTGTTATCTAAAAATTATACGACGTGACTGTAAACCGTTTTGATTCATCGAAAAATCTGACGATCGATTATTTTCCACTGTTGACGCTTATTTCGAACACGTTCAGTCCTACGTGAGAATTACCGCGAGAATTGTGTCGCCGAAACCGAACGATTGTACGAGAGAAATGTAAACCAATCGTTCCAAATACGCACACAGTTCACTGCAGCCATACAATTATTTCATTTTAAAAATATCGTCGCCCGAGTGCGACTTTACTATAACCGACCGTGTGTTAATAATAATAATATAGCAGTGGCTGAAAATATTTTTTCTAACACTTCAAATAGGTTGAAAAAGAAAAATTCAAACCTTGGCGGGTTTTCACATTTTTGACATTAAAAAACTTATAAAACTTGAGTGTAAAAACAATTACAAGTTTAGCCGGTAGTAATATATTGTATATAATATGGACCCGCACGTATACTATTAATGCCGTAATATATGTTTGCGCGGGTAAAAACACAATATTTGTCAATACTTTTTCGAGTATTGAATACGTTCAACGTCGATTTTTTCTTCTTAACATTATTCAATAGTATATCGCGTAACGCGTTCCGTTATTGTTTGTAACAACGACAATTGCGTAATTACCTACTACACATTGACTCTTAAATTGGAATGTTCGACCACATAGTCTATAGGCGCGATTTTATTCGTTGTACGCGATTACTGGGGGAATAAATTTGAAAATAACACCGTTAAACAATTTTAAGCGAAAACAAAAATATATGAGAATTATTGATATTGTTGTTATAAAGAAATACAGCAGCCAAGACTGATTTGTGTGGGAACGTCCTGCAATTCGTGTAGACGAATCGTCGTGGACAGTCCGCACGACGGCACTAAACGTCCGGATCCCGAAATAAAATCTCACACTGCCATCGGTCCATCGTATTCGTTACAATACACGTCATATTATTATATTACGTGTATTATATGTTTAAAAAAATGCAAACGTGATTTATTTATTGTATTCCCCCATACAACGATGTTACTACATAACGAATTACGATCGCAATTATATCATCTGATACGCGCGCACAATATTATTATAATTACAATAATAATATCATCGCCGGACCATCTATAATAGTAGTAATAATAATAATAATAATAACGCGTGATTCACACTACTACCATGTGTGCAAACAACACTTATTTTTCATTCAAAACGCGTAAAAATTAATGTTTTCGTGAATCGCGCAATACGACGCGTCAGATTTTAATGCCAACAATATTAATGATAAAATCGTAATTAAAGAGAGAAAAAAACCTGTAACACTTTTTTTACAGTATATATATATTATAATGACATCACTGTGTGTTTTAAGGCATTTTCCACACGGAGTCAAAAAAAAAAAAAAAAAATGTATTTAAAACGTATACGATATTTTATAATAAGCCGTTGTCGAATGTAAAAATATAAATCGAGCGACGTGTCTGCAGCGGTTTGTCCCGTTTTTCCGACGAATGTCAATGATGTGCTTTGCACACGCAGCAAACGAAAACGATATTTCAAACGTGTCAACAAAAATATGAACCGCGGTAGTTGTTCCGTGCATGAGCGAAATTCGTTTTTATTATTGAATTCGTCTCTGCGGTCGTTCTTTAAATCTCGTGCTTTAAAACGATTGTGATAGAAAAATAAATACACGATTTTCCCTCCGTTTGTTGAAACGCCTTGTATCGCCTTTTTATAGCTCCTCAACACTGCAAACCAAATAATAATGTAAAATTAAATAATGTAAAAATATTGTAATCGACGGTTGATTGAAAAGACTATGCTACTTTTTCGTTTCTCCCGCTCCCCCATCGCGATATTCTGTATACATTATACATTACACATTATTATAATTATATTGTCATCGTATATTACAGATTTCGTTAACAAGCGCCGCGGGCATCATTGTGATAATAATAATTATCCGTCGTTATTATAAATCGTTTTATTGCGTTACGACGATTACGGTCCACCGTATACGCGCGCGCACACAATCATTCGCATCCGATTGCTCTCGATCGACTCATATAAGTTACGATCTGTCCGTACGATATTTAATTTTTTTTTTTTTTTTTCTACACACTTTATTATATCGCGTACGAAAATAATATCCGTGTAAACACATACACGCTATTTGAAGGTAAAAAAAAAAATCGTTTTCTCGCGTCATCTTCGTCAATAATCACTCGTCTTCGATACGATATTATAGTAATCGTCTCTTCACCCGTACGCGCGACATTATGATGACGGTTTTACACGACGAAGAGTACGAGAAATGTTGTTTCGGCATCACCGACGTGCGTAAAGCCACCAGGTTCATAGCCAAAATGAACGTGGTGAGTACTGTTTAGTAATGTTTCGTTACGCTTATTATTACCAGTGTGCAGTGTTCGAATTGGGAAAATTAAAAAATGAAGCTTTGCTATAATAAAAATAAACGTTTCACAAAGATAAATATTTATTTCGATTCAATGCGCGCAGTGCGGTACTCGGTGTAGTCAAAAAAAAAAAACACATTATTGAGTTACGCAGATATAAAGAAGAAACACTAAAAGAGTCCCTTTCCGCCAATTCGAGCACTGATATTATAACGTAAAACGCTCGTTGCTGCTGTTGTCATTTTATAAGATTTTTTTTTTCTTTTGATTCCGACCCTTTCGGGGTGAAAAAAAATCGTTAGTAATTCTTTTTTCTCGACGGGTTTTCACACGAACAAGTGGAAAAACTATCACAAGTTTTAGGTGTAGATAACGCGAAAAATCCCGGTAAAATACACGATTTCCGCTACAAACCGAATTCCCATTACGTTTTTGTCTCCCTAATTATTTTTATAAGTCGTAAGTCCCTCGAAATTATTCGAAAATAATTCTTTGCCGGTTATTTCAATAATATACAAATGTTTTTTTCTTCGATGCCATCGATTTTTAACTAACGAATATATTTAGAAAAATGGCAATAATTTTCCGGGGTTTTTTATATATATATATATATTTAAATGTTACATTTATCTTTTGATTATTGTGTAGAACGTCGCGCGAAATGTAGTGTCCGAGGGAGACTCTTTTTTTTTTTTTTTTTTTTTGGTAAAACGTGTAAGTATACGCGCGCAGTAAAAATCATATTATATGTGACCGCGTTCAAAAGGCGTTAGAAACATTTTTGGAAAGAGAAAAAAAAACACCGTATAAAGTTATTGTAATATTAAACAATATTTGATATGTAAATAGAGAAACATACCTTATATGTGTGTATTTATATACGATTATAATTTTTTTTTTCAGGGTTTAATAGTGCTGGCAATCGTAATAACTATTATCGGTATCATAATTGAAATTTCTCTGCTGTTACATACGTTTGACCGAAGTAAGTTTATTACGAAACGGTATATTTACAAACGTTTAACATTTTAAGATATTTTAAAAACATTTATGCATTTTTTCAAAATTTTTAGAGAATTTTTTTTCTTTCGGTTTATTATTATTATTAACTTGTATATAAAACATTATCGCCATACTCACTATACATTATATACACAATAATAACCTGTACAATATTCGAAGAAAAAAGACGACTTCGGCCGCATAAAGTATATGTTTTCAATTTTTTTTTTAATATTTTTTTGTTTTACACGTTGTAAATGTCAGTGTGGTCCAAATCCGTCTGACGTTTATTGTATTATTATGTGTCGCGTGTATATATTATTACGTTACGAAAAAATACGAAATCGATAATAATTAATACGTGATTGTAATATAATATCGGGGTGAAAAATCATATGACGTTTACCATTGGGGGGGGGGGAGCTCTCGATGGAACGTGATATTAATTTTGTTTTTGTTCTCGTTAATTATTGAAAATTCGGAAAGAAAAAGAAGAAATCGAGAAATACGAAATTTTCATATTACTGACTTATCTCTTAGTGGAATCCGTGTTTCTGTATTTCAACGTTCGTCTTCAGAAATCGACGTACGAAGTAAGTTTAGAGAAACATTAACTCGAATATATTATTATTTATATTTTGTACGAAATATATGAACATAATATTTACTGTCACGATTATTAAATAATATATTTCAAATAATTACAATAAGTAGAAATAAAAACGCGTCGTTTAAAGTCAATTATAACACATATCTCGCGTATTCAAATCAAAACCATTGCGACTATTAAGAATTCAATTAATTCGGAAACGTTATAAAAAAAAAGTTTCATCATATATAATCTATTATTATTATTATTAAGTATATTATACGCGAAATATCTGAGCAGAATGTCAACACTTCTATAATAAGTAGTAGTCGGACTCTCGTAATATTCTAAATTGTATTTTAAAATAATTGTCATTAGTTTATATAATGTAATTACAAATAATTAAAAAAAAAATTAATATAATTAAATATATTTATATATATAAAATTTAAATAATCAAATTAATATATCGTACGGGAATTATTTTAAATATTATCGTTATATAGTTTATATTAAAAATATATATATATATATTTTATTTCGTAATAAATGTAATTATAGAATAATAATATAATGTTGTATTTACTGTATTATACGATTTTTCCTCGAACTAGAGTAACGTGCAGAACATCAGACACTGGTTAATTCTATATTTAACGTACCTGATTTACATTTCAATCGCTTTCGGTTTAATGACAATCATTTATGGACATTTATCTTTTTTGGTCATTGGAATCCTTATGGGTTGTAAGTATATGCATATATATATATATCGTATAACCAATCGTCGTCCAGACTTGGGTAATAAAAATTCTTTTAAAACGTCTTTTTCTTCTAAATCCGCGGAAAGAGGTTTTAACAAAAAACAAAATGTGTTTTTTTTCCAACGAAAAAAATTATTATATTTTTGTAACGACCGCGTGGGATCTTTTTTCTTTTTTTTAAATTTCTTTTTTCTTTTCTTTTTTAATACGAATTGTAAACGTTTTCAGTAAAGCAAAAACAAAAAAACAATTTTTCTCAAATACTACAGTATTAGACATACTAAGCAGTGTCCTCACTGCTTTATCCATATAAATACCGTTCAAACGTATTACATAATTAATTAATGTCGAATTAATGATTATTATATATATATATATATATATATATATATATATATATTAATATATAAAATTCTCGTATATATATATATATACTTAAATAATCAGGAAAATTATTTTACCGTAGTGTATGGACGAACCGGCAAAAACGAGCGAATTTTCAATGATGATAACAATAATAAAATGATTGTGTTTCTACTAATGTTTTCAGTTTTAATCGGGTACATGCGATCAGTGGTGAAACGTTTTTACCATGCAGAACTCGAAGGGCGTACGATCACCGACACCACAGCGATTCTTCCTCAGTCTACGTTGAACGGCCATCAAAATTAATGAACACGATCGCACGATTTACACACCTGTCGCGGGGCTTGCAGGCATCGCGATTATAATACGTTTAAGTTCATTCACATTGAAATATATTTCGGATTCGAAATTATTTTATTTTAGTGTAAAAATTATATATATATATAAACACGTATAATTTGTAATTTTATAAAAATATAATAATTACGCACGAATTCACTACTTAGTCGGTATTATTCTATGGAATTATTTTCTTTTTACTTCGCTAAATGTATTAATCGCCGGTTTACAAAATATATATTTATATGATATTAATTTTATTAATTGTTATATTTTATAAATCTCTGATATTTATATTTAATAATGAGAAATATGAAATTGAAGTTTTCCTATAGTATTTTTTTAAATATACGAGGGTTTGTCCCAGTAAAGTTAAGTGCACTTTATTTAATTGACAAACGTATATTTTATTGAATTGAAAAACGTAAACAATCTCGGTTATTTATTTTTTCTCATCGTGTGACACCTACACCAATTTGAAAATTAATTTTTTTAGTAACACGCATTTCAATTGAAAATACTTAGTTCACATTTTCCATCACTTCTTCATTGCCTTTGAAACCTATTTCTATTAAAAAACAGAAATAAAAACGTCGTCTTAATAGGCCAAACTCGAAAATTATAAAAGTCAGACGAGGCAAATAGCTGATCTCTAGTTGTTTTTGAAAATATGGGACGTTGCGCGAAGAAATTCTCCGCATTGTCGGCCGTTATCAAATTTTCAACACTAAATCCAACGCTTTTCATTTTATTTATATATCAAATGTGTCATCGTATAATTATTTTCAGGGTTATAATAAAAGAAAAAAAATTCGGTTTTTTTAAACGTCGAATGTGAACTTTTGAAACTTTTAGGTACTTCTTACCGAGGTCGTGTGTGATTCCACAACCAATCCGCCCTGCACACTAATTATTAGTTAATATTTCGAAGAATTTCTATTTTCTGTATACATATTTTGTTCATAAATATCACGAAAAATCCGTAGTCTTTATGGAAAACTATAAGAATTTAGAACTTATACTGTTACAAAATCGATATGTACCAGTGTGTTTTCCCTCGAAAATGATCGTGTACGTCGCTATACTTTATCTCGGCAACCGGCTACATTACACACCACCGGATGTGCAAACATTTCACTTTGACGAGTTATAAATAAAAGTTATTAAAATATTTAATACGATTTGATTATAAAATTACAAAATAAAAGTCAGACAAACGCATTAAATTAAGCGACGCAGCGTATAAGAATGCAGTAGAACAAAAAAAAAAAACACGAAAATTTGTTTAGAAAAATCCCGAAAATTCAATCATGTTTTGTTGTTATAAATCCAGAAAAAGTATATGCCGTACCAATGTTATACCGATTTATTTCTCAAAACTTAAATATATAATATGTAATTATAGACGGATACAGAATTAAAGAAAATTAGTAAAAAAAAAAAAAAAAAAAAATTGAAACATGTTTAGCCGGTGCTTATAAAATTCAAATTAATCACACTGAGGTTCAAAGCTGAAATAAGCTTCGTCGAAGGAGAAGCGATTTAAAAATCGAAGGTTAAAATTAAAAAAGTAAATAAAGTCTTTTTCACAAATCAGTTTAACCAGAAATTATTATTACATTGATTTAAGCGAAACGAGATTTGTTCGATTTTACTTTTAAAGTGACATTTCCATCGTTAATAAGAAATTGTCACGATGAATTTAAACGAAAACTATGGCATAGTTTTAATACTAATAACGTTCATATTTTTGTGAAAACTCTTCGTAAACTCGAGAAATCGTCTCCGTTTTTCGTTTAAAATTACCGTTGTTTTTCGGAGTTTGTGGTTCGCGCACTCATTATCGTCACAGGTAAAAAACAACGGCTGGTCGTTTGCGCATTATCGCGGGTTTTTTTTGTACTGGAAAACAGGTGAAACGAGGCAACACGATTGACCGATGAACGGAACAAGTCGAAAATCCGTTTGCGTTCTATAATAGAAATTGAATAACATAAAATAATTCGTAAACTCGTTTAAAATATTATATATATATATATAACAAACGGGGGAAAATAAATCGTAAACGGTTTTTAAGAATAATGTGATATATATATATGGGTTTAGATTCAAAGACGAAGAAGAAAAAAAAACAATATTGTTTAAATAATTTAATTTAATAAAATTCAACGCGGTTTAACCTATATAATAATAATAATAATAATAATAATAATAATAATAATAATAATTATAATAATAATAATAATAATAATAATAATAATAATAATAATAATAATAATAATAATAATAATAATAATAATAATAATAATAATAATAATAATAATAATAATAATAATAATAATAATAATAATAGTAATAATAATAATAATAATAATAATAATAATAATAATAATAATAATAATAATAATAATAATAATAATAATAATAATAGTAATAATAATAATAATAAAAATAATAGTAATAATAATAATGATAATAATAATAATAATAATAATAATAATAATAATAATAATAATAATAATAATAATAATAATAATAATAATAATAATAATAATAATAATAATAATAATAATAATAATAATAATAATAATAATAATAATAATAATAATAATAATAATAATAATAATAATAATAATAATAATAATAATAATAATAATAATAATAATAATAATAATAATAATAATAATAATAATAATAATAATAATAATAATAATAATAATAATAATAATAATAATAATAATAATAATAATAATAATAATAATAATAATAATAATAATAATAATAATAATAATAATAATAATAATAATAATAATAATAATAATAATAATAATAATAATAATAATAATAATAATAATAATAATAATAATAATAATAATAATAATAATAATAATAATAATAATAATAATAATAATAATAATAATAATAATAATAATAATAATAATAATAATAATAATAATAATAATAATAATAATAATAATAATAATAATAATAATAATAATAATAATAATAATAATAATAATAATAATAATAATAATAATAATAATAATAATAATAATAATAATAATAATAATAATAATAATAATAATAATAATAATAATAATAATAATAATAATAATAATAATAATAATAATAATAATAATTATAATAATAATACGTAGTCAAGGTAATAAGAACAATTAATTTTTACTCCGATTAATTAAACGTGTATTAATAATTAGTGGTTAGAGTGATAAACACGTTCGAAGCATTTAATTGTCAAACGACACAATCGGTTCGTAAAGCTAATGTATCGCAGTGTACATACATCTGATATCGTTATATACGATATGCGCATCGCTGGAATATTTTTTATAAGAAAAATGCTCGTAATTTTTAATTAATGTTTAAAAAGGGCACCACCACCATTTGCCCGAATGTTGCCCCGGGATGGGTTTAACACGCGCGCTCGTCCGACATTATTCTATTGCGTCGATCGTATGCCGTTTCGATCATACTACCCTGGTGCGGATATGACCTGATTTGACCGACGTGTGCCGATGACGTCAACGACGGGGTTCGTTGATCCTGCGGAATCGGCGTTCGCGAAATGCTGTCTCGCGCGTGACAAATGGCTATTCGTCAGAGACGGATTTACACAATTGTCGCCGCTAGGCAACTTTTTTTTTTTTTTGACCGCCCCATTAAACTTATCAACGAGAAAACATATTTTTAAATACTTATTTAACATAACTACTAAAAAAATAAATCATAAAGACTGATACTAAACAATAATTAATGGCGGTTATGTTAATAAACTAGAGTTAAAACTAGGTAAAAAAACCTAGAGTATTCTCAATAAAATATTGGCCTAAAATTGCCGCCCTAGGCAAATGCCTACTTTGCCTGACGCTAAATCCGCCACTGCTATCCGTACTATATAGTAAGCCATGGTGTCGCAGTGTAGAAACTCTCTGATGGTGATTGTGACAAAATCCAAGATGATTTATTGATGAGAGAGCACAGGGGTTGGACCGAACTACGGTCCGCGAATAGCGTTCACGCGATGTATGAATTGTATGGGAGCCGAAGAAAAATCACATTCAAATGAAGAAGACGGCGATTCTAATTGAAAACGAGTTTCGAAACGTATAAAATATCCCCGAATTTTTAATTCTTATATATTTTATTTGACATAATAGTAAAACTATAACATTTTATATGTTATATATTATATGGTTTTCAATATATTATAATACGGGATCGACGATTATTTATTTCTTTTTTTTCTTCCATCAAAATATTAACAATATAACGGGCGTGAGTCAATACACGGCAGACACCGAATATAATATAATGACGAACGAATTTTTTTTTCCACAATTATTATTATGATAAGATGTAACACCGGCAGCAATATTGTCGTGGAAACAAAACGAAACTTCAGTAAAACAAAAGTAACGAAATAAATAAAAAAGATATTGCGTATTATCGATGTATAATATTATATTATATATATATTCGTTTTAATTAAATCGTCAAATGTAATAGTAAAAAAAAAAATCGATTTGATTATATCGTACAATATGGTAGCAAAAACTACCGTATATACGTCAAATTTTCAAAACGAATTTTCTTCGTTTATTAGTGTGTTAACAGAGTGTTGCCCATCTGAATAAAATAGAATTTTAAATACGTTTATACGAATTTGAAGACTTTTACGTAGACGAATGGCAATAACTAATATATTATTATGTATATTATAGGGCAGCGAACACCACGCGTGCGACGGCCGTGACGATAAAATCAATAACGAGATGACGACGAACCATACGAAAAACGAAAACGAGAACGTTTTCCTTTTAGACCAAACCGCGAGTAAACAATCATATGAAATCTAACCAAATATTCACGTGTGTCGCATATGTGAGTGTATAATATATGAAATTTAATATTTTTTTGGGGATTGAGCCAAACGCTTTTGTGTTCATGTATTATAATAACGCGTCTGGCGCGTATCACGACGATTTAATTTTTTTTTTTTTGAACTCTCAACGGAGGCGATTTTTGTATTTTTAAAAATTGAAGAAAATTGCGCGGGTTCGCGTAATAAAAAAAAAAAACAATTTAATTTTCCTATTGACATTTTCAAAATTCATAAAAATCGCTCGAATCGAAAAAATGAACAAAATTCCTACACTCGTGTAAATCGTATTTATTAACTGTAATAATAAACATTCTGTTAATTGAAATTTGAAAAAAGAATTCGCATTACGCACCAGCTAGCTATAGCTATTATGTTAGATGGTATAAAATATATTATAAATGTCATTTTCATTTGGTTACTGCAATTAATTACATGCTTTATATAACTTGAGTGTGAAATATCAATTCCCCCGGGGATTTATAACGCATACATTACGTTATATACGTTTAGATTTGAGCTATAGTGTTGTCACGACAACGGCTGTAGAGCGTAATAATATATTAGTCGTCCGGAACCTACAAGTGGGTTGAAACGGGTTGTTCGCAGGATTTACGCCCGCACCTCGTACGAGAAGGGACGCGGTAGGTGGTGGTTAGGGAACGAACTCGCAGGAGAAATATTGATCGACCATTTCGGTTTGACAAGACTACTGTTTGATGCTTTTTTCAAACTCATCCGGACGAGTAATATATTATGTAGTTCGGAAAAAAAAATTGTTTTTTTAAGGACGAAAACCGACGTTCTTTTTTTGTGGAAAAGAGTTTTAGCAAAAACGTTACGTACACACATAAAAAGAAAAAAATAGAATTAATTAAAGACAAGAAGTGAGTGCTATAATAACTTCTTGTACGTATAATAATAATATGTTAGGTTCGGAAAATAATTGTCGAACACCAATTAAACCAAACACTATAATAGCAAACGGTTTTCCAAATAAAAAAAAATATTTATTTTTGTTGTCAGTTTAAATTTTTTAATATATATATATGTACTTGTGTAATTAGTATTGTCAAAAATATAAAGATGATATTGTAATGATGACAGCTATAAGGGTTCAATATTAATATGCAATTCGTCGGGAAAAAAAAATGATGCGAACAAGTGAACTATATACGTTTGTTATTGAATTGTTTTATTAGTACTTCAATTTTTAGATACTGTTCAAAATAAAATATATTTTATATTTCATACACAAAATTTAGTCACAAAAAAAATAATGAAAAATAAACATTTAATCTCGTTTTATTATTGTTTTAATAATTACGTAATGATATTATACGAGTAAATTGTAAATTATTACACGAGGAAAAACATGTTTTTACATGATATTTTTTGTACATGATATACAATACGTATAACATTAGACATATCGGATATTTAAAATATTGCACGCCGAAGCTTAGAATAGTTGTTATCTAATGCAATCGTCGGATTTATTATTGTTTTCAAATTTATAGTGTCGTAATAACAAAACTCTAAAACTTTTATCCAAGTGTTATTCACTTGAGGCGACATACATAACACCCGCGGCTCGCTAACCTTTTTTCATATTTATTCTTAAACGAAATAGATCAACGAAGACGATGAGACGCCAAAATGGATATGGATAATGTTATAAAATTAATAAGGGCTGCAAAAAGAAAGCAAGAAGCACGCATATGTCATTATAGCGAGTTTAAATAGAGATCGAAAACAGAATGTTATAATATACATATTAGTGTATAAACCGTGACATTATCGATATAACGAAATGAACAGGAATTCTTTGAAACTATTCTGCGTTTTGATGTGCTTCGAAACATTGAAATAATTTATGAAATTGACGATTGTTTTGGATTGCAAACGAAGCCGAACATTATATACATTGAATACAGCAGATTTTGCGCCAATGACGCCAAATGGGAGTTTTTATTCGGACTGATTAGAAACTCATTAGTTGGACTCATTAGGCGCAGACCCGTCGACATGACCGGCTCGCAGTTTTTGTATTCCGAAAAAAAAAAAAAAACGTATTCGTCAAATCCACGGCCGCCTTTTATATATTCGTGTTTTGTTTAAATAACATTCCGAAAAATTTCGTATTAGCCCAACATTCTGACCACACGATACAATTTTCTTCTCCATTTTTATCGGCCAACTTCATTGATTCGTTCAAATTTCATTTACAAATCCACTCTCCTGAAACATGCGGGTACGAACGTCCAAATATTGTCTTGTTGTCCGCGCGATACACGAATGAGTCTATAAATCAGTAGTAACGTAATAAAAATATTAAATAACAATTCACGAGAAAATGACGTTTGTTGAAGCCGTTAACTGACAAACATATCGTTATCGACGAATTAGGTGACGCACATACGTCGGAAAAAAATCATTTTCTCGTTCGTATGAAATTATTATTTTCGAAGTGTTTTGTCGTCTTTTATCGTACGTATCATCTCACGCGTTTTTTTTTTTTTTTTTGTAAAGTTTAGTCCTTAGTACTTTTAATAGTATATTTTATAAAATCTATATTAATCGGTTGTAATAATCAGTTATTATTTTATATTTTTCCGTATGGTTTTTTCGTTCGCCGTCACATTAAAACGCGTTTTATAAAAATTGTTTTCCGTGGCTCGAATTGCCAAAAATCAATGTTTTCAGTGTTTAGTATCGAACGACCACGTGTGTGTTATTTTTTGACTCGAATAGTCGAGCGTGTTAAAATTATTGTATTTGTCTCGTCGTCCCGAATAAACGAAATAATAGAGAATAATATATTTGCCAGTTCTAATGACTGAAGGTAATTAATTATTTTATTTGTATAATTAAAGGCTCCAATAGCCGAATACTGTATTATTACGAGTTTAATAGTGGAATTTCGTTTTTTCTTGTATTTATTTATTTTTCGTACGTATTTATCATTTTGCGGTTATTACTTTTTATGTTTAATTATTTTTATATTAATTTATTGAGCCGGCAGGGCTATGTTTCGATTACTTTTCACTGATATCATATTTGTTTACGTGTTATTTGTACTGCGAGTTTTGTTAATATTTATTTGTAAATATACGCGACCACACTTAATCGTACGAACAAATTCATTGAGTGGTCAGCGAAAGGGTTATGGGTAAATTATTGTTTAAGTTAACCGGGCACGCGTAATAAGGTTTTATGCTCCCGGCCCTATCAACGTTTATTTTTTTTTAACGTATACTTAAAGTAGAAAACCGTGAAAAAGAATAAAATATATATATAACGCGTTGTGTAGGATTATTGGGAATCCATCACGTATAACAAAATAGGCATTAGAAGAACTCGACTTAGACTTGTAAACGTTAAAAATTTCTTAAATTTTACATTTCATTTTGATATTTATAGCAATATAAATATAACTGTTACTGCGATAACATACAGCCTTACGGCCTCCGCCAGTTCATAGTTTATATAATGTGCATGGGCCCTGTCATCTTTTTACCCACGCATGTAATATTTTTTTTTCGACTCTTCGTCAACGACCACATTAGAATCCCTCGTTATGAAAAATTATATTTTCATCATAAATCATACAATACGAGTTTCGACGTTCGGATTATTATTATTATTTTCTATATGTTTGGGATGACGTTTGAAAATTTTAAATAACTATTGTAATTCGTTTCGAATAAAACGAAAAGAAAAATTCAACAAGTACAATTTGATTTTTTTTCCCCCGTATATATTTATAATAATATATATAGAAACGAGAAAAATCTTTTGTCCGTCCGTATAGTTATGCGAGTTTTCGATTGTATTTAAAAAATAATAATAATAATAAATAAATCATTTCGTAATTTTAAGTGCCTTGAGAAATATTTGGAGCGCTGTTGTATGGAAATCAAGAAAGTTGCACACGGGCCGCGCGGGTTGTTGGCACATGCGGCTGCTACAACTGATTGGTCCATCGATTTTTTCCTCTCTTACCACCCACCAACAACGGTCACCACCCGGTTACGGTGCAGAGACGCGAGACGACGTTTATAACTCTGTCGACCGCCCGTGCAGTGAAAGTCGCATCGCTGCCGTCGTCACTCGTCAGACGACTGCCGCTGTCGACGGTCGTAGTACTACAAAACTCGCTGCACTATCCGCGCATCGACAAACGACGACGCGTGCACAATCGACCTGTGTCCAAACGCGCCGTCCGGACGAAATTTAAGTAAGCGTATAATTATATAAAAAAAAAAAAAATCGCGTTTTCGCATTTTTCGCGCACGCATAGACAAACAATACGAATTCACTACAATAAAATGCGGGGCGTTATAGTTACAAATAATGAAGAAATATATATTTTTGTAATATCCCTAGAGAGAAAAAAATGATTCCGTGTGCGCCAATAAAAATTATATATATAGACATATTAAAAATATAATACATTTATTATATATTGAATTTATATTTAACATAATAAATAATATAACAATATAATCGTTTGAAAAGAAAAAGAAAACGTAAGGATAGGTGTACTGAATAGAACAAAATGTTTTTCGCATTATGTAATTGTTTTTTTTTTTTTTTATTATTATTACATTTTACCATTTACAATAATATACTCGTTAATAATACACGTCACATAATTATATCATAAAATATAAATTACAAATCGAAATTTTATGAACATGTTCATGTACACGCGTCGTGTTGATTAGAAATAAAAAATTAAACATCGTTTCGGCATAGGTTTATCGTGAAAATAGACATTTTTCGATTTCGTATACACCCGCGTCAAGCTCCCGTCTTTGAAAAAATTATAATAAAACCGTTTGTAAAGTTAAGAGAAATAATAAAGAAAGATTATACGAGACTTATAGCCCACCATCAACTCGTTAAAATAATAATTATACCGAAGTCGAAAATCCGCTCAATTTATATATTACGGTATCGTTTGTAACGTAATTATTAAAAACTAACGAAATAGTAAAAACGAAAATGAATAAAATAACAAAAATGTTATGCGAAAAGTACAGAATTAAAAAATCAATTAATTAATTAATACTCGTATATAATGAATTTGTGAATATTACGAAATATACACAAATAAAAACTGTGAATATTATACAATAATAATAATAATAATAATAAGCAAACCAAAGAGTATTATGTAAAATAAAAAGAAATATATGAGTATTAGATTTATTTATTTACTATAAGTTTCAATGAAAATTCATCATCAGCAGGGCCGCATTTGAATATTTTACGCCCCGGGGCAACACATTTTAGCCGCCCATCCGTAATTCCCCCTCAAAAAAGTAATTTTTTATGTAAGATATGTCTTTTTTGTTACAAAGTTCACAAACATTTCAGTATAAACCTAGTGTACAGGGCACTTTGATTTTTGCGATTTTTTTTCATATCCTAGGTAAATTGTCGGCTTAAAAACAATGGTGCAAAAAAAAAAAATTTCCGCAAGCCATTATTTTTTGAGTTATGACATTTTAAAATTTTTATATTCTAAAAGATCATGTAATAGGGGGTATACTTTAGTAACACAATTTGTTTGTTGTGTGTTACTGCCCCAATGGACCAAGGCAACTAATAAACACGTAAGACCCGGGTTTGAAACCGCCTGGTGACGAAAAATGTTTGCAATCTTTTTTTATTACGTTTTTGTTTTATTATAAGATTTTATTTTAATTCTTGTCTTCGTCACTTTCCTCTTCTTCTTCTAAATGATTCTAGTCGGATTGCACGTAATCATTATCTGGTTCAAGAGTATTGTACAAGAAAGCGGGGCATAATGAAAAAATTCAATTGTTGGATCATATTTAAATCAACGGCATCTTTTCAGAAACGTATTTCATTTGTATCACATTTTTTTGTTGAATTGTATATCCGCCCAAACGTCATTCACACACACACACCTATACCAGCTATTCGCCCAATATTTTTTATACATAAACAAACCAAACATGCCCACTTCAATAACTTTATGCGGGTTTTCATAACAAATCAATGTATATTTTTAGTTTGAGTTCAAGACAAGAGCTCGCTAAGACTTATGGGATGATGAGTGATTTTATTTTTATTATTTATTAAATATATCATAATATGTACGAACAGTTTATTATTTAATAATTCGGAAAGTTTGTAGATTATTTATTTATATATTGTTTTCGTACAAATACAGTAGAGTCTCGCTAATCCGGGGACATCCGGATAATCCGGACGATTTATATTTAGTACTTAAGTACTCATGTATAATGTATATATTCGGGAATACCCATGATTAAGATATTATCGTTTCAATTACATATTGTGATATTGTTTCACAATATTCGGGTATACATATATCACAATAATAATAATGTGTAATGTAAAATTGTAAATCAATAAATTTTGAATTTGTATAAATACATAAGGTGTTTTTTGAAAAATATTTATTAGTAAGTTAAAAAAAAACGTCATTCCGTTTAATGCGGATTTTCGATAATCCGGATGAGTCCCCGGTCCCATCTAGTCCGGGTATTAGCTAGACTCTACTATAAAATGAATGCTGGTGCGTTTTCGTTGTCACTACCTATTATTGTCGTTATCATTGCCGTTGGTATTTTCGTCGTTGTGTTCCACGTTTTCGGTACTATCATAAAATGTCCTCATACAAAATTATAGTATAAATTGAATTATAATTATATCATAATTTACTACTATATTATATTGAAAATGTCATTTATTCTCAGTTATAGAAGTTATTAAATTATAAAATATGTATATAAATAAAAAAATTGTGCAAAAAATCTAATATGGGAACGAGGGGCTTAGCCGAGAACCGTGCCCTTAAAAATCCGTCGTATTTATCCATTAGACTGTAGTACATGTTGAAAATTTGGAGAAAATAAACCATTTAAAGAAGCACGGTAAAATTATCAAATTTCAAATTGCTGTAACTTGAAAACTAAATTCGACCGCTAAATTCTAACTTCACTATAAGTTTTTTCATCGAAAAACACATATTATCCAAAACAAAAAAAAATCGCAAAATCGAAGTGCCCTGTAAATTAGATTTGTTGAAAAAATTCAATTTACTATCCTAAACCTTACCTTACACACACACACACACATATATATATATATGCCAATATTTCTTTTAGTAACAAGTAGTTTGTCATACCCTTAAATACGGGCCCTAACTTATATAATGTAAATAAATTATAATATTAATATTGAATTAATATTATAATTTAATAGAAATTTATTATTTATTTAATATAATATAATATTAATATTGACTTTTCAATAAATTTGTCGCCCTCCTAATAGGCTGAAAAATTGCCGCCCCGGGCAACAAGGGACACTTGCCCCCCAAATACGGGCCTGGTCGTCAGGTATATAAGGGGAAAAAAATACAACTGTTATTAGTTGTACACATTCACATATACATAGGTGTAGATAAGAGGGAGTTTTTGGGTTATCGAGCTCTGACCGTCGATAGACACTCAATGAAAAACAATTACATTATACAAAAAAAAAAAAACGTTTAAAACGTAAATAACGAGCCATTTATAAAAAAACAGACTTCTTCTCTTAATTATATAAATTATCAAATTTATATAAATTTAGTTAGAAATGTATATTAATGTATTAAAATCAAGTTTTACTTTTTTCTTGTCTTTTAAAAACAATTAGCTCGGAAATAATCGTAATTTTGCAAGTTGACGTGTGATAACACATACTACAATTTGGCTGACAATTAATTGTATATGACACATGTACCTGTCTATAAGGTTTAACGAACAACAGCTACACCATAAGCCAAGAAATTACTGATTAGCCGTTCTGAACACATTTATCGGGACTTTGTTGCAGTCGAACCATTGAAAATAAGTTAGATATATACCTGTACAACAATCAAACTTTTTGCAATATTGGTAAATTTATAAGTTTTATAATCGCTTTTGACGTTGTACAATATTTTCGAAATTCGTATTCCAATACATTAAATCAGGAGTCGGAAACCCGCGGCCCTCGGAGCAATTTCTATGGCTCCCACACGAAGATGTTAAATTAAAAAAAAATAATAATAAAAATTATTTTATCAATACAAACGTAGGATATTTCTCAAATTTAATCTGATCTCGAGCATTAGAACTCGCATTAGTCTACAGTTTTACATTTCTCTTTTTAAATGTTTTCCTAAAAGCAAATAATTCTTTTTACTCAAAAATTTCACATTTTTTTTTTTACACTCGTATTTGTTCGTAAAATAACACCGATGTGAACTGATATTATAAATCTAGTAATAATAGAATTATTATTATATTGTTACGTAGAGAATTATATATAATTCGATCCGCGTTATCAATGTCGTGGAGGGTGTGTCCTGTACGTTATAATCGGCATACATTCAAGCACGGATCATCATTATATTACTATGTCATCGATGTATCAATTTAACACTACAATTTCATAATACGTAAAATTTGTATTTTTTTTTTTTTACTACTGCCTTTGACGGAAACACGAAAAAAAAGATTGCCCACATGGTTAAAAAGGTTGCCGCCGATCCCTGTTCTAAATGAGTAATTGAATCCCTCCCAATCACAATTCAAATACGCTCCTACATCATAATATTATTTATAATATATAAACTAATTAGTTATTAACAATTCGTATGGGATAATGTAAAAAAAAAATATATATATATATATTATCGTTACAGGTGGCCGTTATCGAAAACATTACACATTCGATATGTTATAGGTAAAGAAAACGTCGGTTACGAGAATATTATTGCGGATAAAGTGAATGGTGTGACCTATAGACGACCATATTACTATATTACTATGAACAGCAAGGGCCCGTCGCCCACGGAACACCGCGACCAGCTAAACAGTGACCTGGAACTGTTCTGGGACTTCCTAAGCGATTCGTCGTTGTCGTCGTCGGCCGCACAGATCCGCATCCGGAAGTCGAACGTCCATGAGCTGTGGCACGATTTCCAGGAGGTACAGTCCAGGTTGGAGGCCGAGGAGGTGGAGAACATCACGGAACACTTTCGCGTCAGAGCCGATTTCGAAGAGTTGTATTTCAAGTGTTTGGCCGAGGCGGAAAAACGGTTAGCACGACTGGAGGCGAACAGCCGCGGTGACGTATCGCCGACGCCGCACGCTTTGGGCGTGAGAGGCGTCGCGGCTGGGGCGAGCTCGGATGAGGGCGACAATGACGACGACGTGGAGGCGGCCGGAAACGGAAACTCGTTACGGACGACGAGCGTCTGACCGTGTGGATCGACTGCTTGTGGTTCGTCTTGAGTAGGACTGTAGGGACTTCATCATGCCCTCTAAAGATAATACGCTCTTAAAATAATATGTGCAATCACTAAAGTATTCTCTCAAAACATGCATTATAAAAACCATAACATTTTAATGATAATATCTATACTAGATTAATAAATAATAATAATAATAATGAAAAAATTTGTATCAATGAAACAAAAAGCATGGATGATAAAAAATACCGTAACTCGTATTACATAATTATACTCATAAAAATTAAAAAATAATTTAAATACTATTTTTTTTGGAATTAGTATTTAATTTAATTAAATATGTTGTTAAAATTCAAATAAATCAAAATATGCATTTACGTGTGAAAAAAATAAATAAATATTTTAAAATATGTAAAAAAAAAGTTTTATTATAAGTTCTTAGTATCTCGAAAAAATTGTCAATATTACTAAGCTATGTTTCGAATGATTATTAAAAAAACATGCCAACTCCTATAAGTCCCTAGCCCTAATCATGAGATACGCGGTCATACGCGGATCGTACCCTGCAGCAGTCTTATCGATGTTTCGTGCACGCTCTATACGTTCCAACCCAATGGAAAGCATAAGACATCGTTCCCTCTCGTCTGCCCTATCTACTTTAAGGGCTCACAACAATAGTCGGTATTCCACCGAATATTCTCATGTGTTGATAAAACAATAAAATATTTTAACCACTTTTATAACACAATAACATATTACAAAAATGGAGGTGAAAATAGATTTTTTTTTAATATTCGGACTGGCTTTTATATACTTCAAATTTTTCTTATTGCCTAATATAAACATGTATATTGTATAATTATAATAATTATCAATTGAAATTAATATATACCAGTGTATATATTTATTAATTTTTCTCAACTATATTATTACTTTCTGCAAATATAATGTCATCAAAGACAATTTTTTGAACAATATAATTTCACATTCATACAGATACACATATATAAAAGGGATGTTTGTATTCAGAAAAAAAATTACAATTATCAAATTATATTCTAAAATGTTTATTCTATAGATGACAGTAATTACACAAAATTCAAATAAAAATTAAAAAGTTCTGCAGATAGAAAGGCCCAAGGTAAAATATATCGTTTTAAAAACAAATAAAATGAGGCATTTTTCATAAATTCCTATATAAATTTATTATTAACACGCAATTGAAACATATTCTAGCTACACATATGAGGCACGCCTTATAATAATGAATAATCACATGAAATAATATAAAAATAAATTATTTAACTTCTTGTTTGTTTATAAATGTAACAAAATTAATTTGCAATCCATTAAAACTAAATATAAAAAAAAAATTAAAATAAAACGGAAATGAATTCGACCATAATTTTGATATTGAAACAATAATTAAATATAAAAAATAGATATAATATAAATATTAAATACTTAAAAAATACTATTAAAAAAAATAAATACTATATACACTATATACTATTGTGTTTGATTATATATATATATTAACAATTTTAAATGAATTAAAAAATTTTTTCTTAATTTTTAATTTTAAATGTTTTAACAATTAAACAAAAGTGTTTTTATTTTACCTTAGCGTTAATGTTTTAATGATATAATGATTTTATTATATTATAAGTATTATATTACGAGTATATTAAACATATTATACATTGTACACATGTACCTGGGTGATTAAAAAAAAATGTGTATTAAGTTTTTGATTTTTGTGTGAAAATATTAAATACCTAATCCGACATTTTTATCGTAATCTTTATTGTATTATATCTAAAGGCTGTTCAATTTAAGTTTATCCACTCGTCAGACGAAAGACGGTCACATCACCGCTCATAAATCTGTATGAACGGCGGCGGCAGCAACTGATTATGAGGAGAATAACGACGATCGCCGACTATAAGAATCCGATTGTTTGCGACTACTCACTCGGCATGCGCGAAAGTGTGTCAATTTAAACTGAGCAGCCTATATTTTAAATATTATATTAAAACTATTTATATTGCATAAAGTTTTTATTTCTATCTGTGTACTCATTAATCGTTATGTATTATCGTGTGAGTGTGTGACATGTGTTTAATAATAATGTCGTGTTCATTATGTTTGAAATAAATTGAATATTGTTACGAGTGAATAGAAAATTGTATTTTTATAGGCGAGGTACCGAAATGATTTTAATAATTAATTATTATGTTCCTTCTAAATTCACTACTTTAAGTGTAGCTCTATTGATATATAACATAGGTTCTCAAACATATTTCATACACCGCCCACTTTGACAATCAAAATTTTTTTAGTGCCCCCAAAAATTTTTAAACTTACCAATTGTTGTTTATCTTTAAACAGTTATTACAATTTATATATTTAAACATGCCATATTGTATTTTAGAGTTCAAACATACATTTTAAACGAGCATTTTTAATAAGAGCAATTAAAACGCATACTTAATCGAATTTCAATGTATTTTTATTAAAATTTAAACAAATCTTTGAATTTAAATTTATCGAGCTTACTTAATTTGATGGATGAACCTGATGTAGTTTAACCAGTTTTTTTTATATTAGGCCCGAATTTACTTAAATACAGTCGTAAGTCGCCACGTTCGGTAACAAGCAGCAGATTTCTTTTTTTTAGTTACTAGTGTTGTTACAGCACTAAATCCACGTTCGAACAAATACGATGATGGAAACGCTATTAGATATCTTTGAACAATCGACCATAATCCAGGGTAAAGTTGCGGGATTACATCATTTTTCGCTTTTTTAATCAGCTATCGCCCCCTAGACCGCTTCAACGCCCCCCAAACTCCTTTAGGCCTTTTACCGCCCCCCTGAAGGCCACTAACGCCCACAAGGGGGCGTTGTCGCCCACTTTGAGAAAGAATGATATATAATAATAGTCTGTTCCACCTATGACGAATACTCGTCTCGATTTTAATATGAGGACTTAGTTCTATAGGGCCATTTAAAAATATTTTTGGGTAAGAAAAAGTTGCTACCCGTCCTCTAATTATATATATATATATATATATATTTGCATAATAATGTTTTAAGTCATAAAAAAAATGTATTTTGTATTTTACAATCTGTTATTTCAATACAAACGAACATCAACACTATTATTGTCAACTAAAAGTAAATATTAACGGGGGTAATAATGACAATATTTGAAATAAAATTATTAACGAATTTCATTCTTATGTGTCTTTTAGACTTTTGTTAAAATGTGTTTGAACCACTTAACCGACCATAAAGGTACTAACTAGTCTAAATAATATAGATATTAAAAAAAAAATTCTTTTTGGAATTCGGTTCGAATTTGATATTTGAATTGAATATTCCGGTTAGGTTTTTGTTCGTTATAATTTTAACATGTTCGGTTACACATCAAACATCATTAGTCGATTAATAATTAATTATATGATAACCGGTTTCGGCAAATTGCCATCAGCCGATTGCACAAAAATAATTCGACACAAGAGGTAGGGGATAACTAGTGGATAACATAAAAACAATATATAAATGTATCGGGTCGACTTTACACATTAATAATAATTTTATCAAGCAGCGATTGAATTTCCACAATATTACATCACATAATATGAGAACACCAGCATCAGATAAGTAGATTTATAATAGATTAGTATATATGGATTCTCCAATCAAGTTGAAACCAAAATTTTATTATACAATAATATTGAATATAGCATTATAATTGTATTATTTTTGATGAGACATAGTAAATTTTTTATTTTTATATTTTATAATATAATATTGGACGCGTATAGTAGCGATATCAGAAACTATACCGTTATTTTTATCTAAAAATGAATCTTTATGTTTCTAAAAATTAAAAATTCGAAAGAGATAACGTTTTGTATAAATAATTTAATTGTTATTTGTTTAGGAAATATCCAATTAGCAATTCTAATCGACGAAGAACTAAATCAGTTAGGCTAGGTTCACATGGACGTATTTGATCGCGCGTATTTAGATATACGGGTTTCCAAATCATCGTTCACATGGCGATAACGACGCAAGTTTTCGTTTCCGCGCGAACACGCGGATTGAAATATCATGTAATATTATCAGACCGTTCAGTTGACACGCGCGTTTCGATGCGAACGATCGAATTTTCGTCCATAGTTTTTGAAAACAAGTGTTTTTTTAAATATAGAAATTGAAATAGATACGTTAATTAACGAAGTAGAAAAAAGGCCTGCCATATGGGACATGACAACGCATGAGTACTCAAACCGAACTATAAAAAGAAGAAGTTGGGAAGAGTTGATGCTTGTTTTTAGTGGTCCTGAGGATTCAGAAGAGAAAAAGAAAAATTTAGGTAATTAATCTTTTATTATGTTTATATTTATATTAAAATTTACAAAAGAATAAAATTATTCAAATCATTTTGTCTGCATCTTCTCGTCCTTCGTTGGACGGCCCATAAACGCGCAGCATCTATCACATCCGTTGTCGATGACAGTCTGAACCAGGGCCGGATTAAGGTTTTTGCCGCCCATAGGCTGAAATAAATTTTATATTTAAAAATAATATCTCAACGTAGTTTTTGGGTCACACCAAAAAAAAATTTGCCACCCTTCAAAATTTGCCACCCTAGGCTTTAGCCTACACAGCCTAAGCGGTAATACGGTCCTGGTCTGAACTGTACTAAGTAATATAGTTTTTGACTAGAACATTCCCGTACAACGTGCGTGACACGCAGCCATCTGAACGGTCTATACGCGCGTTTTGTGGCGTGCTAACGCGCGTCCATGTGAACCTTTAGCCATTAAATATGTCTATGATATTATTATACAGGCAGTTAATTGTTTTATTTTAGCGAACACAATTTTGATTCGATATTAATTGTTACTGAACAAAAGTATTAGGTTGTTGTTCTTGATGGTAAATGGTCATTAAAAAATTTCTGGAGTATTCTAATGAAATTGACAAAATGAGTGGAACAAGCAAAGCGTTATCAAAAACGATTAATAAACCCAGGTTCTTTTCAGAAAATGAAATGCAAACTTGCTCTTCAATTGTTCAATAACTATAGATATGAAATATCTATTGTTAAAAATTCGTCATCATCTAGATCACGATTACATGCATCCGATGCTTTCATTAATGAAAAAGAACATGTATTGGAAACATATATTCGAAACATTCTTGCAAAAGGGTTTTTAATATATCCGTTTTTCTGTCGAATTATAGAAAACATGTTCTCTAACGGATCTTGATTTAATCGATTAGTAAATATAAATAACTCTTTATGATTAACTTGTAGAACAATATTTTTCATATCCAAAAGTTCAGATGCGTATAATTTTGTTAAAACAGTTAATGGCCATATCGTACCACTAAAACAAGGTGATATTGTTATTTTTTATCAGTGCCAATTTTTTTTGCGTTTTGAAATTTTAGTATTGTTTTTTATATTTGATCAAAAATATGCTGATTTTTTTCAGTCATAGGTTTCTTATATGGATTTGTTATCATAAAGATTTTTACTATTGCAAACATCAAACGTATTAATTTCTAATACGAAATCTGCCGTGTCATTAGCGGTTTTTGGTTGTAACACTCCAGTCTTTAAACAAGTTTTTATAGCGGTAGATACGCTGTTACTAAAAATCTGTATAGCTAACTTGCACGACATTTTTTAGAATGGATTAGGTAATTAATTTTCTTTTTCATTAGAAACTAAATATTTAATATTAGACCATAGGTATATTTGCTTACATATGTTTAATCTCACAATCAAATTGAACAAAAATTAATAAACATTACATTGACAATACAAATATTTAACATTCTAACAATTATATTGTTATATAGATTATGTGTTAATACCAGATAACATAAGTATTAGGCATAATTTGAGAATTCGGCTAATTTATGCTATAGGCGACATATGGAATGGAAAAAGTTCAAGCCTCACAATGGAAGTTTAAACAGACAAGTAATCAATTCTTTAAAAAAATACTTTTTGAAATATTGAATAAGTAGTTTAATAATGGACTAGACTAAAATGAGTATACCAGTTATATCATAAAATTCATGGATTTTAATAGATACAGTATAAAACAATTACATTAAGTGACTAATTCATAATTAACTTATATAAATTAACAAAATATTCCCTGTAAACTGAATTTATTATTTTATAGTGTGCCTGGCCCGTTTAAACTTACTTATGGAAAATCAATGAAGAACATCAAATGTCACATCTTCTAGAATCACAATTAATATAATTGAGGAAATGAAATGATGAAACTAAAATTATTTATTTTAATCAGTTATTTTTTCTATATGCTGTGGACTTATTATGAATTTATACTTTGTACGTAAATTGGATTCTGCAAATCATTATTATAATTGTTTAGTTTTTTTTTGTTTTTGTAAATTTCATTTTACTTTCACTAATATAAATTACTGATTATATCCAATACCTCGGTGTTCATAATATATATGTTTAAATAAAAAATAATGATTTTTCTTTTGCTATTTAAAGCCCATTTTTCCTTTAAAACACTTTGTTCATTTAATAAATGTTTAATTTATGTTTCACATAGGAATATATCACCAAAATGAGGTTATTCTAATAATACATTTCATACCATCGAATTTGATTACAAAAATAATTTTTCATTAGATAACATCAGTACCAGTAATGCCTGTAATTTGTCCAAGTTAGTATATGAGTGGTGCTTTTAAGTGAACAGAGAAAAGTCGTAAATAATTTTTTACTATGCTATTCTTTATAAAATTAATTGAAAGACAAAATATTCATCGCGTAATTCATCTAATTAATTTATTCCTTTTTTTTAAACAATTGAGACTTCCGTGTCGGCGTAATAACTAATATGCTGAATAATTCCTAATTTTTTCAATCGTTTAATCCGAATGCGCGCGTGATGCAGAACTTCGTTATGACGCGAGCAATGAAGAGCTTGGCGGAAAAGTACTCTAACGCGGTGAAGACAGAAGGTATATGGTGCGTTATTGTATAATCCGAATAGTAAATGAGTGGAGTCGTGTAGACACCAATAATCGTGTAATGGTTAATAAATTATACGTAATTAACGTGTCGTAGTGTCGTTATTTATGTCTGTTTGAATCTTTGTCAAAATAAATTCGTTAATATATATATATATATATGTGTGTGTGTGTGTATATACCGCGTTATTAAAACATATCCGTAGCGATTTCAAATGCGTACCGGGAATAATAATAAAGTATTTATTTCTCTAAATATTCCATAAACGATTTTTCACTCCGGGTAAACGTATAAACGAAAATGCGTTTTTTTTTTTCAAAATCATTTTCGCGCTATAATCAAAACGATAACGTAAACGCCGTACAATAGTTTGTAGCGTTTTAGAAAATTGTGTGTATTGTAAGTGTCCCCCACGTCTCTTTTACAATCGCCATTGTGAGAAACGTACGTCCCTCCATACGACGCCGTTTGTAATGCCGTCGCTTCGTCCGTCCTCTCGTTGTTGTGGCACCACTGGGGGAAATTTTGTGTAGTGTAAGTGTCCCCCGCGTCTCTTTACGATCGCCATTGTGAGAAACGTACGTCCCTCCATACGACGCCGTTTGTAATGCCGTCGCTTCGTCCGTCCTCTCGTTGTTGTGGCACCACTGGGGGAAATTTTGTGTAGTGTAAGTGTCCCCCGCGTCTCTTTACGATCGCCATTGTGAGAAACGTACGTCCCTCCATACGACGCCGTTTGTAATGCCGTCGCTTCGTCCGTCCTCTCGTTGTTGTGGCACCACTGGGGGAAATTTTGTGTAGTGTAAGTGTCCCCCGCGTCTCTTTACGATCGCCATTGTGAGAAACGTACGTCCCATACGACGCCGTTTGTACGCCTTCGTGTGTCCTCTCGTTTTGCTTTTTTTCTCTCGCGTCCTGCGCGCACAAGAAAAAGTATTTTTCTTCACCCGTTTCTCGCGTAAGTACGGCGAAGAGTTCGATTGCAGTCGACCGATTGTAACCGAACCGCCCGCGGCACATACTCGGAACGACATTTTTTTATTGTGCAGGTGAACGTGCATTCGTGTCAGGCGACGACTACGGTCCAACGCGTTGAGTGCAACGGAATTTCGGCGGCGGCCAGCATTTGCGCAAACAAGACCGACGTGTCACACAGAAACCGTTCTCTTCATTTCGTGTTGTGAGTAAACGTCGCATTCACCCGTTGTCGGACCACGGAGTTTCGTACAATAAAATTAACAAGGAATAACGATTATTTTTTTTTTTTTTTTTTTTTTTTTGTCTTTCCCATGCGTACGAAACGCTAGGCGTTGATCGCCGAATCGACCACTTCATTCGATTTTCTATCACCATTATAACTTGATTGTCTTGTATGATTATTTTCGTTATATAATTGCGAAATTTTTGTTATCTTTCTACGTCCCATTCGATTATATACATAACAGTATACGCTAGTGTGGCTTCCATTGGTTATGTACCGAAAAGCCTATCTCGATGACTCGATGTTATCAATTTTGCGACATATTGGTTGAAATCTTTCTAATCAGACCGCAGTTTTTTACACCCAGATATCACTAGCTGTAATGAACAACACATTTTTTTTTTAATTTCTACAATTTTTAATCGACGAGATCGATTTTTTTCTTTTAGGTCTATTCGTTTTAATACATTAGCTCTTTGGTAAAACATTACTTTTGTTTTGCATTCTCAATGCGTACGTTTATTGAAACGCTTAATTCTATGTATTGGTTTTATTTTACACTTGTTGTAAATTCAATCAATTAGTGTTAGGTGCCATGAACAATTAAACAACATTTAATCGTGTTTGTTTTTAACAAAATTTGATTAATTCCAATGTTTTGTCTGTGATATACTAAAAAAAAACTACCAAAATTATAGTTTGTCATACGTAGGAAACGGATTTTAATGTAACAAGAAGACAACTAGACTTCAAGAGAATAGTAATATTATATCAATCCAGGGCGCCGAGCTGTTTTCGAAACCGTGGGGTATAATATTTTTATAGGTACCCATGGTGTCCTAAATATCAACTATTATTTTATAATATTACGTTTAATAAATATATAAATATATATTTCCTTACTGTCAGTTGTCGTAGACGCCTACCCACCCGCCAATTATTTTACTCTGAGGTATTTACCCAATTCAACACTCGCGTTCGGCACCACCGTAGCGATCATATTTAAATATATCAATTAGATCATTTTTCATTTTCATAATATATTAATGAATAAAAATATAATTGTTATTTATTAATTTTTTTACATTGGAAAACTAATATTCACTTGTTTTATAAAAAAATAATGATGATTTTATTTTATTTTAGCTAAATAAAATCTATTTTATAATTTCAGGCAAAACAATAAAATGAACACTCACAACAATAACAATCGTGATTCGACTGCTATTATCGAACATTCACCAGTTGGTGAGGAAGTCGAATTACCGTTTGACACCGACCTGACTAAGTTATTATCGAATTTGACAATCGCTAAAACCGAATCATATGAGATTAAACATAACATTCCTCAGTTCGATCGTTTAACAAGGTACGAATGAATATAGTCTGTTTGATATTAAACTACTTAACTTTTTGTTTTTGTTTTGTTTTAGTTTTGAAGTAACAAAATGTTTCCAAATTTAATGGACAAAGTCGATATAATAAGTGACGCTGAGACTATTAAGATATTATTGAAATTAACGCACTCTAAGAATTCTGTAATTTTTTTATTATTTTTTATTTAATATGTATACTAAAAATTAATATATCTTAATTACTCTTTTTTCGCTTGTTGCTTAAATTATTGGAAAAAGTATTGATTATTTAAAACCTAGATTATTTATTAATTTTCTATAAATAATTAAAAATTAATTTCGTAATTAAAGATTCGTGTCTAAATTTATAACTTCTATCTTTTTTTCGTTTTTTTATATTGTACAATTAAGTAAGAAATACAATGAAATGTAACAATAAATTATTAATCATTATAGTGAATGAAATGTTTTGTTCTGTTTCTAAGTAGACAATGAATAAAAATATTATACAACTATTGATCAGCTAAGTGCTTTAATTATATTATGACATTAAATGTTAAGGTAAACTTAATTATCTAAAAGGTCCCCTACACATAATAAAAACTGGTTAGGTGTTAATGCTTCGTTGCTATTTAGATATTTATCATTGAATAATTAAAATATTTATTTTAAAGCTATTGTTATAAATAATAGTAATTATTAATAATTAATGTATTTAAATATTATTACAGGTGAGCATGATGATGCATAGAATTAAAGATACATTGCAAATTGATGAATTTGATGTTATTAAAAACATGATGGGTTTAGTAGACAATGAATGGGAATGGATGTACAAATACTTTAAAAACCACATTTTGGATTCTTCAGACTTTAAGGTAAAACTACATATTTTTAAACTCTTACACATTTTTCTTGCATAAAATTTCAATTTGTTTTGTAATAATTAATTTTTTTTTTTTTTTGGTTATTTTATTAAAACTTTAATCAAAATTGTTTTTTTTTTTTTAATGATTATAAATAATAGGCAAACTGTGTTTCTCATAAAGTAAAATCTTCAAAAGTATTAGAAGAGGACACTTGTGGTTCATCAGACCATATTGAAAACAACCAATTCAAAATCATAATCGTACCACCACATTCACCCGCTTTGGTTAGTGTAACTCGAACGTTTTTTTTTTTTAAATATTTGCCATTATCACGATATTATATCATGCTATTATAACCGAGTATAAATTATTTACAGTCAGCTGTTTCTCTGCCGATGCCCACACAGGTAGATAAACCCAAACCCCATAAAATCTACAATCAGTACATGTTATGGGATTTTGGAGATCTGCGAACATTAATTGGTTCAGATTTGGAAATTCTAAATGATGATCATTCTCAAATAAGTTTGAGATTAAGGTTGTATAAAATCTTAAACTGTAGTCTATGATTTTGTTTTCGAATAAGAGAATAATATTAGTTAAAATATTATTATATTTAATAAATATTAATACTGTTGAATTTAGAGATATGTCAAAGTCGATGAATGTTTTAACTGGAATTGACTACTGGTTAGATAATTCGATATGCAACATCAATAAGCTTTTGATATGTCATCATTCAAATGGCACTGTCAAAAATCCAGAAATCGTTCTCACTGAAGATATACCTTATTTAGAAGATGCAAGTTTTTCACCGGAAGATGTTAAAAATTATGCAAAAAATATATTTTCATTTTTAAAATCTAATGCAACCGAAATGGAACACACGTACTGGTTGTTTAAAGGTGCATAATTAATTAATAATAACTATACGTATTTATTTTTAATGACTGATTAAATCTTTTGTATGACTTGTTAATTTTAGAAGAAAAAAGTGATGTGTTGGAACTTTATGATTTGACACTCATGAGTTCAGATGCAGTAGGTCAAAATCGATTTACTAAATCCATAGCCATGCTATTGTATGAAGTTGTTCAAAATGCAAGACTTTACCAGAATAATGATGGATCATTGAGTTCAAATTTAAAACAAATATTATTTGTCAACTGTCGTGAAATATTAAAGACTACTAAAAATCCTACAGTAAAAATTGATCAATCTGTTGTATCATTTGTAATTGTTCCTATTGTATCAATATTATGTATTACAGGTTTTGGCATTTATATACTTTTTACTTTCGAGTTTACATATTACTCAAAGTACCAGTGCGAGTCTCCCAGACGCAGATGATATGATTGCTATAAATAATCTCATTCGAGATGCAGTTGACAATGAGCAATCACAGAATGGTGGTTAGTTCAAGAATTATTCGTCGTTTTATGTTTATTTGTATCCTATGATGACTATATTATATTTTTGTAATTTTAGATATCGAATCAATGCCTGCTTTAGTGTCAGAGGAAAATCAATATGAAAAATATTGTATAATGTTGGACGTTGCTTTACTATAATTTTAAATTTTATTACGGGACCTGAAATACAGGTTGTGGACAAAACAAAAAACAACGACACCAAGTAAATGCTAATTTTATTAGAATAGATATAGAGATTTTGATTTATTTAATGCTTTAGGCTTAATATACCACACAGTTTGATATGTGTTGAACCAAAATTGCGGTTTTCTAAATATCAGCCAATCGATAAAAGTGAAAATAAATTCAATTACAAGCATTTGACCACATCTTTTTTGTCTAACGCGTATTCGGCATATATCGCACTGGCTGAACAAAATTTTCGTGACTCACGGTAAGAGTAATGATATAAAATCATAATTTAAATCTATTGAATTAAAAACTATGTGGTTTCAGTTTCGGGAACGCACTGAAATATTTTCGATCGGCATATCGATGTCTATCTACTTTTAGCAATGACAAAGAGAAATGTGGATATTTATTAGAACGTGTTGTCTTTTGCTTGACGAACATATTAAAGAACTGGTCAGATTCTCAACAATTCCTTAATGAATTGAACAGATCCGATGATCTGTATGACGATGATATGAAAAAACTATTGGGAACTGAATGTAAACGTTGCGAAAAAGTTATGGGTAAATTTTACAATTTTATGTTTATTACAGTAGGATAGAGATACGTTTGAAGTTCATATATTGATTCAATTAGAAAAGAGGGGATATTTGTATTTTAAACAGAAGATAAAATATGATCAAAATTGTCAAACATTTGTTTTTCATCATATCAATTTATTTATATTTTTTAATATTTAAAACAATTTTAAAAATAATTGAAATTTGCAGTTATAATATATTATATGCTTTATTATTTACCATATAGACCTCGTGCATGTTTCAAATATCTCTATCAATGATGAATTAAATACAGAATTTTGAATCTGGTTAGTGTTTAATTTTTAATAATATTGTTATATAGATAATGTATTAATGTCAGAAAACTTAAGTAGCATGAGTGATTTTATGATGTCGGTCTTTTTATGCTACAAGCGTTGTGTGAAAATGAACACGCTTGATACTACAAATGAATGTTTGAAGAAAGAAGTAATCGATACTTACAAAGAGGTTGTTTTTCCTTTTCTCCGAGGCATAATATTGAGTGAGTCAAGTAATACACCGTCCTAAAACGAGTATATCAAATCTTGCTTAAGCAAAAATAAGTATCTAGACAAAACAAAATTACTCTCACCTAATTAAGATTAAAAGTTTAAGGCATACTTCTGTGCATATTTTATTGTATGTCTTAAATAGTTTAGAACTAATTTTTTACACAATTTGTCTTTTAAATAACCTTATTCGTTTAATAAATGTTTAATTTGCGTCTCACGCTGAAATATATCACCAAGAATGAGATAATTCTAAGTATATATTTTATACCATCGAATTTGATTAGATAAATAATTATTCTTTAGATAATATTAGAACCAGTTATATTTATATATGATATATGAGCAGTATGCTGAATAATCGTCATATTTAAAACGATTTTATTTTTAAAACTGTAAATTTAATAACCACGTAAAATAGTTATATATAAATTGTCTTAAACGTTTAAACATTAATTGCATTTGTGATCAAAAAATATAAATAATACTATTTTCAGTTTAGATTTTGTATTTAAATATATTGCAAATTGTTTAAATATATATAGAATAAATAAGTAAAATAAATACCTATTAATAAAAAATGTTCCGAAAATATCAGTAGTCTCATGTAGTGTTAAACCTTTAATTCTAAGAGTAGAATAATAACTAGAAATTATTGGTATATATTTTGTTCAAAGTATAATTATTGTTTGTAGATAATTTAATCGTTTCTATTTTTGTTTATCATTTTGATTCCTTGACCTTACATAATTGAGTGAATAGTAAATATGCAAAAAAATAAATACTTACATTACGTTTTAAGTATACCTTTCTCACGTTTAGGTATGGCAAATTTCTCTATATGATAATTTTAGCTCAATTGAATAAAATAGACGGAAATATAATTACTTGCAAACGTTTTAACTTAAAAGAATATGTCATTAAGTTACAAATATATGTTATTTACTTTTGTTGATTTCAATAAGATATTTTTACATTTTATTTAAAATATCATTCCTTGCCTATGTATATCGCTTTAGAAAGCTGCCTATCTTAGTTTTAAATCATTCCTTGGCTCTGATACTTAAAGAGAAATATGTAAATAATTGTAATAATGTTATGCTTAAATTCACACAGATGTAATGGGATGCCTAACACCATTGAATAGACGTCAATTAATTGCAATAAATGAAGCTAAAGATATTTTGTGTTTGGGAATCGTATTGTTTGAAAATACTGAAGATATTCCATTTCTCGCTAGGATTTACATGAACTGTGGCAAATGGCTTAGACAAATAACGACTACGTACATAGTATCTAAATGGAATCACCGTAATCTTAGAACTATGCGTGAGAAAGTTAAATATCTTAGTGAGGTTCGACATGTTTAAAAATATCATATATTGGCACAGGCGTCCGCAGATATTTTTCTAAGGAAATCTATAATATAATAATAGTATATATTGTATTTAGAAATAGTTAATGCTATATATAAATTATTTTTACAAAGATACTTTTGACGCAGAAATATCATATCAAAAGTCTCCTTTCCTATCGGACGCCTGTGTATCATAGGTTGATAAACGTGTAAAATAATATTACCAATTGATTTTTTAGGCTATTAAGTGGATAGAAAAGTCCTTGAATACTATAAATGATAACCGTTCGTCAAACGCCGAACTATGGGATGAGATTTACTCGTTGTTATTTTCATATTATTGTGAGAGAATTACCCTATATCAAGGAATTACATTTGAGCCATATGTAAGTATGCTGTTATAGCCAAACCGAATCTAACCATCATATTTATTGTAACAATATTGTTTGATGTTTGTAGAATAATAATGTTGAACAAGATGAAAGAAAATTGATGTCGTATATTGGAGCTATTTCAAGATTCTCTGATGTTAAAAAAGATACGCCTAACTTCGTAAAATATAAAATTTTTGCTGCTTTCTTGTATAAATCATTGGGAAATGCATATTATGAGAGAATATGGTAATTGAACGATATATGAGGAACGAAATCTTAAAACTGAATTATCTGTAAACACATTTATGTCATTTTAAACTTACACAAGTACATTATGAAATATATTAAATACATTTTTTGATTTCTTTATAAAATTTTCAAAACTATCAAAAAATTGCTAAAAGCCGTATGTGTTTGTTGTCGTTATAGTACATTAACAACATCAAATTACATTTATTTTTCGTTCAAGAACCAAAATAATGATCAGGAAAATTTTATTATTTCGACGTACCGCTTTTAATTTAGTGTTAGAGTTGAGAAACAATATTTAAAACCATTTCAACATAATTTATTCGAATGAATTGGTGGTAGTTTATTTTCTCCTTTAGTAATAATAATAATAATTATGGGAGCTAATGTTTATTACAATGTTTCAAGAATGTTTTTAAACACACCAAATCGGATTTTCAATTTAAAATGTTGTTTAAAGCTTTAGTTTTTTCTCCAGAATATTATCATTTTAACATTTTTATAAGGACCTGTGTGATATCTTTAGTAATAAATCATTTCCCATTTAAATGTGTCTGCCAGTCATTTTCTATGTACTTATTAACATGTATGTGTTTATACTTTATTTACTAGTAAGAAATTATCAATGACCTTTCAACAAAGAAAAAAAATGCTTAAATATTGTGTAACAAACTATAACAAATCATATGAAATGTATTTGATTGCAAATTATTTCCCAAAAGCCATAGAAATTATTACTAAATTGATCGAAGTGGATGTAGGGAAATTAGATGGTGAGTATTATTGATATATATGAAATTACATGTTAATAGTTGTTATTGTTACTCAGGTACAACAAGAATACAAAACAAACTCGAAATATTTAAATCAATAGCAAATACATTAAAAAAGAGTATTTCTGCATTAGAACAGTTTTTACCAGATTCAGAAATTGAGACTAGTACTGCTAGTGCTATTACTACTACTAGTAGTGACGGTCCAACGAATGATAAAATACTGTTGATGTTAGGAAAGGTCCAAGAAGTTCTGAAAAAAATCGTCAAAGCATTGATGAATACAAAATCAAGGTTTGTAATGTGTACAAAATAAAACAATTTGTTGATTTTTACATCGATTAATGAAAACTTGTTGTAAACAGAATTTTTTCGTTTTTGTTATCATTATTTGATAGGTTGCTCGGACCGTTAAAACTTGTGTATGGACATTCGTTGAAGAAGCAAGATGAAGAACATCAAACGTCACATCTTCTACGAATCATAACCGAAATAATTGAGATAATGAAATAATTAAACAATACTTTGTTTCTTGTCAGTTTATTATTATTATTAATTTTTTTTTTATAATTACATTTAAGTTTTACTAATATTAAGCATATAAATGTACTGAATAAAACCAGTACTCATTTATTTGTTAGATTAGGGTGTTTATAGAATAAGTTCATATTTCAAACCAATATAAGATTAAGCTAAGATGGTATATTTATATATCATCAAATTTGATTGGGTAAATACTAGAATATATTAAATACTTTAGATAATACTAGAAGTAGATTGTCATATAAATATTATCATTGATTTAATAATATACAAACATTGATTTTATAATATGTCAGACAAGTCATTCAATACCAAATAGTGGTCGTGAACAGAGGGCATACTCTACAGCCTGTGTCTTATATTTTTAGATGGATAATGGTAGCAAAGGAGAAGAGGTAGCTGTAAACTTTAATTTGTTATCTATGAGTAAACAAATTTATTCTTCACTACAATATTATATTTTGTCGTCTAGAATTATATTTTGTCTTGTAGAATTTGAAAACGAAGGTAACTTTCGTGCAATATTAAAATATAGATCCTATGGTGATACTTTCTTATTTCTCAATATTTTTGAAGAAGAAAAAGGATACAAATACATATCACCAAAGATACAAAATGAAATTATTTGTATCTGTGATCAATTAATTTTAAAAGAAATAGTGGGAAAAATAAATGCAGCCGAGAGATTTTCAGTTTAACTGATGAAACAACAGATATTACTACAAAAAAACAACTAACGTTATGCGTTCGTTTTATATATAACAACAATATAGTAAATGAAAGTTTTCTTAAATTTATTATTATTCACAGTTTAACGGGTACTGATCTAGCATCAGCTATAATAAATGGTAATGATTTATTAAAATAATTAATTTAAATGATGTTTTGATTCTTACATAATAGTTGTAATGTGTTTTATGTAATCAAGTTTGAAAAGTTGTAGTACTACTTGTGAATATTTAATTGGACAAAGGTACGATGGTGCCTCTAATATGAGTGGTAAATACAATGGAGTTCAAGCAATACTAAGAGAAAAATATTCTAAAGCCATATATGTTCATTGTACGGCGCACACTTTAAATTTAGCAATTACAAATGCATCAAATATTCATCCAATTAGAAACTGTCTTGGTATTATTGAAAAACTTTATGATTTTTTCAATACTTCTACTTTAATAAAAATAATAATTGATTTAAACATTTTATAGTATTTGAATGATTATTTTGTAAAAATGAACTTACCAAAAAAGAAAAAGGGAATTCACTGAATTAATTAACTTTTATACACCCATCGTGTCTAATAATTCATTGGTTGAATTAAAACTATGGCTAATGAAGATAATACGATTAAAAAAAAATACTAAGTACTGGACTCGAGGCTCTAGATATTTTCAATATAGATATCTACCCCAATATTCATTTTCTCTTAAAAGTACTATGTACATTACCGGTGTCAACATCTTCACCAAAGCGTATGTTCTCAACTCTAAAAAGAGTGAAAACATATTTGAGAAATACTATGTCTGAGGTTTGAACCTTAATTTTAAAAAATATAATATTTTTCATAAACCAGTGGTAGAGATTCAATTTTAAATTAAATTCTTTACTTTTTTATTCCATAAAATCGATTAAATGGTCTTGCCATGTTGGCTGTTCATACAAAAATAAAAATTGACCCGGAAGATGTACTTAACGCATTGGCATTAAAACCACGTAGAGTGGATCTTTTATTGTAATTAAACTGTTATATATAAGTACTAATAAAGTGAATATAAATAATTAAACATTGTCATTATTTGTTTACATGTATGCATACATTAATATATGTACTTACATTATATATGTGTGTGTTGAGTACAGGGGCTAGGTAATACTATTTAGCTTACCTGTATTTAGTGGACTGTACATAGGCGCCCGCAAGGGGGGAGCAAGATGGGGCATTTGCCCCCCCCTGGCATTTTGGTAATATTGTATTATATAATATGTTAATATTAGTATATTTCGATTTTAAATTAAAATTTATTTTTCCTAACCAATGTTCATATATTATATGTTGAACGATTGCCCCCCCCCCCTAGAAATGTTTCTGCGGGCGCCTATGGGACTGTATATATATATATATATTTATTTATTTATATATATATATATTTATTTATTTATTTATTTATTTATTTATTTATTTATAAAGAAAAACAAAAAAATACTAATTTAAATTTAAATGTGTTGCTGATGATTCAATTCACAATCATATATAATTTTAATAAATATTATACAAAGATAATTCACAGCAGCACAAATAATATTAAAAATAATAATTAGCCCCTAATAATTAGACTTTAGCCTACACAGCCTAAGCGGTAATACGGCCCTGCATACTAACTCTAATAATATTCGCGAAAGATAAATAATTTAAATTGGATAATTACAGCGATAGTAGTATTGTGCTGTACGAGGTTAATTATTATCGACGACCGTCCTGGCGCCGTAACACGTTTGGGTACAGTAGACCCTAAACGCAACACGTTTAGTACAAATTAATACACCGTTTGGGTACACCATATCTCTAGGAAAATAACACGTTTGGGTGCATAGGACATAGGTATTAATATAACATTTAGAAACGCCTAGAAAAATAACACTTTAATACTTAAATCATTAATTTTTAAATTTTAGAGCCTATTAGCGTTATCCAGGAGACACCACGAGGAGGATGGCTCTATCTAGTCTCCCAAAAATATTTTAGTATAAGCGCTTTAAAAGTGACATCACTGTTTGTTTAGTAATGGTTTCATCAACTAATTCATCATGATTATGTTCACCATTTCTTAAAATTACCGTTTTTAAGTTGGCAGTTAATTTAGCAGTGACAGTACATTTACGATTCGTGCAACGAAAAACTTTAGTTGTATCTTTGTTGTCTCTAAACTCACTAAATTTATAACTGTTAATCGCAACACACTTTTTCCCACGTCGGGTTTCAAAAATAACGGAAATGTTCACGTCCATAATTACAAAGAATAAAATAATCTTGCCGATTGGAAATCCAAATCGGAATTGAACATTGAAAATTTGAAACGTTGAAACATTTAGTTAGTTTCATAAACCATATCTTATAAAGATAAAATCGCTTTTTTGCGATAACCTATTGGCAATTAGCGTATGTGCCCAATCGTCCTATGTGTTTGTATACCCAAACGTGTTCTACATTTACAGGTAAAAATAATATAATGTACCCAAACGTGTTTCGCCCCTGGCGCCGCCACTGATTCTGATCATTAGCTAAAGAAATAAATCGGGGAAGACTTGTGTAAAGTTCATGTACCACAGTCTAAATATATATATAACACAAATCGACATAGAATAATGATATAAAATCTGATAGTTTTGAAAATTCCACGTGAATGAAATTCGATCATTTGATATTGCCAGCCGTTGAATTATATGAAATATATATATAGTAATTATTTCAATGTTATGTAGGTATTACCACATTGATTGAATACCTATTTAATTAATTGTCTTTTGTCTTATTGTATTACATATATTACGTATATTGAATTATTGATTATGTTAAATTCTAAATGGTAAATAGTTTGAGAAAATTATTTTACAATAATTTTTTTCATACACAATTTGCACGCGCGTGCCCATTTTCTGACGACAAAATTAATTGAAAGACAAAATATTCTTCGCGTAATTCATCTAATTAATTTATTCCTTTTTTTTAAACAATTGAGACTTCCGTGTCGGCGTAATAACTAATATGCTGAATAATTCCTTATTTTTTCAATCGTTTAATCCGAATGCGCGCGTGATGCAGAACTTCGTTATGACGCGAGCAATGAAGAGCTTGGCGGAAAAGTACTCTAACGCGGTGAAGACAGAAGGTATATCGTGCGTTATTGTATAATCCGAATAGTAAATGAGTGGAGTCGTGTAGACACCAATAATCGTGTAATGGTTAATAAATTATACGTAATTAACGTGTCGTAGTGTCGTTATTTATGTCTGTTTGAATCTTTGTCAAAATAAATTCGTTAATATATATATATATATATATATATATATGTGTGTGTGTGTGTATATACCGCGTTATTAAAACATATCCGTAGCGATTTCAAATGCGTACCGGGAATAATAATAAAGTATTTATTTCTCTAAATATCCCATAAACGATTTTTCACTCCGGGTAAACGTATAAACGAAAATGCGTTTTTTTTTTTTCAAAATCATTTTCGCGCTATAATCAAAACGATAACGTAAACGCCGTACAATAGTTTGTAGCGTTTTAGACTGTCACTGACGTATTTCGTTGTTGTGGCACCACTGGGGGAAATTGTGTGTATTGTAAGTGTCCCCCGCGTCTCTTTTACAATCGCCATTGTGAGAAACGTACGTCCCTCCATACGACGCCGTTTGTAATGCCGTCGCTTCGTCCGTCCTCTCGTTGTTGTGGCACCACTGGGGGAAATTTTGTGTAGTGTAAGTGTCCCCCGCGTCTCTTTACGATCGCCATTGTGAGAAACGTACGTCCCTCCATACGACGCCGTTTGTAATGCCGTCGCTTCGTCCGTCCTCTCGTTGTTGTGGCACCACTGGGGGAAATTTTGTGTAGTGTAAGTGTCCCCCGCGTCTCTTTACGATCGCCATTGTGAGAAACGTACGTCCCATACGACGCCGTTTGTACGCCTTCGTGTGTCCTCTCGCTTTGCTTTTTTTCTCTCGCGTCCTGCGCGCACAAGAAAAAGTATTTTTCTTCACCCGTTTCTCGCGTAAGTACGGCGAAGAGTTCGATTGCAGTCGACCGATTGTAACCGAACCGCCCGCGGCACATACTCGGAACGACATTTTTTTATTGTGCAGGTGAACGTGCATTCGTGTCAGGCGACGACTACGGTCCAACGCGTTGGGTGCAACGGAATTTCGGCGGCGGCCAGCATTTGCGCAAACAAGACCGACGTGTCACACAGAAACCGTTCTCTTCATTTCGTGTTGTGAGTAAACGTCGCGTTCACCCGTTGTCGGACCACGGAGTTTCGTACAATAAAATTAACAAGGGATAACGATTATTTTTTTTTTTTTTGTCTTTCCCATGCGTACGAAACGCTAGGCGTTGATCGCCGAATCGACCACTTCATTCGATTTTCTATCACCATTATAACTTGATTGTCTTGTATGATTATTTTCGTTATATAATTGCGAAATTTTTGTTATCTTTCTACGTCCCATTCGATTATATACATAACAGTATACGCTAGTGTGGCTTCCATTGGTTATGTACCGAAAAGCCTATCTCGATGACTCGATGTTATCAATTTTGCGACATATTGGTTGAAATCTTTCTAATCAGACCGCAGTTTTTTACACCCAGATATCACTAGCTGTAATGAACAACACATTTTTTTTTTAATTTCTACAATTTTTAATCGACGAGATCGATTTTTTTTTCTTTTAGGTCTATTCGTTTTAATACATTAACTCTTTGGTAAAACATTACTTTTGTTTTGCATTCTCAATGCGTACGTTTATTGAAACGCTTAATTCTATGCATTGGTTTTATTTTACACTTGTTGTAAATTCAATCAATTAGTGTTAGGGTGCCATGAACAATTAAACAACATTTAATCGTGTTTGTTTTTAACAAAATTTGATTAATTCCAATGTTTTGTCTGTGATATACTAAAAAAAAACTACCAAAATTATAGTTTGTCATACGTAGGAAACGGATTTTAATGTAACAAGAAGACAACTAGACTTCAAGAGAATAGTAATATTATATCAATCCAGGGGCACCGATCTGTTTTCGAAACCGTGGGGTATAATATTTTTATAGGTACCCATGGTGTCCTAAATATCAACTATTATTTTATAATATTACGTTTAATAAATATATAAATATATATTTCCTTACTGTCAGTTGTCGTAGACGCCTACCCACCCGCCAATTATTTTACTCTGAGGTATTTACCCAATTCAACACTCGCGTTCGGCACCACCGTAGCGATCACATTTAAATATATCAATTAGATCATTTTTCATTTTCATAATATATTAATGAATAAAAATATAATTGTTATTTATTAATTTTTTTACATTGGAAAACTAATATTCACTTGTTTTATAAAAAAATAATGATGATTTTATTTTATTTTAGCTAAATAAAATCTATTTTATAATTTCAGGCAAAACAATAAAATGAACACTCACAACAATAACAATCGTGATTCGACTGCTATTATCGAACATTCACCAGTTGGTGAGGAAGTCGAATTACCGTTTGACACCGACCTGACTAAGTTATTATCGAATTTGACAATCGCTAAAACCGAATCATATGAGATTAAACATAACATTCCTCAGTTCGATCGTTTAACAAGGTACGAATGAATATAGTCTGTTTGATATTAAACTACTTAACTTTTTGTTTTTTGTTTTGTTTTAGTTTTGAAGTAACAAAAATGTTTCCAAATTTAATGGACAAAGTCGATATAATAAGTGACGCTGAGACTATTAAGATATTATTGAAATTAACGCACTCTAAGAATTCTGTAATTTTTTTTTATTATTTTTTTATTTAATATGTATACTAAAAAAATTAATATATCTTAATTACTCTTTTCTCGCTTGTTGCTTAAATTATTGGAAAAAGTATTGATTATTTAAAACCTAGATTATTTATTAATTTTCTATAAATAATTAAAAATTAATTTCGTAATTAAAGATTCGTGTCTAAATTTATAACTTCTATCATTTTTTCGTTTTTTTATATTGTACAATTAAGTAAGAAATACAATGAAATGTAACAATAAATTATTAATCATTATAGTGAATGAAATGTTTTGTTCTGTTTCTAAGTAGACAATGAATAAAAATATTATACAACTATTGATCAGCTAAGTGCTTTAATTATATTATGACATTAAATGTTAAGGTAAACTTAATTATCTAAAAGGTCCCCTACACATAATAAAAACTGGTTAGGTGTTAATGCTTCGTTGCTATTTAGATATTTATCATTGAATAATTAAAATATTTATTTTAAAGCTATTGTTATAAATAATAGTAATTATTAATAATTAATGTATTTAAATATTATTACAGGTGAGCATGATGATGCATAGAATTAAAGATACATTGCATGAATGGGAATGGATGTACAAATACTTTAAAAACCACATTTTGGATTCTTCAGACTTTAAGGTAAAACTACATATTTTTAAACTCTTACACATTTTTCTTGCATAAAATTTCAATTTGTTTTGTAATAATTCATTTTTTTTTTTTTTTTGTTATTTTATTAAAACTTTAATCAAAATTGTTTTTTTTTTTTTAATGATTATAAATAATAGGCAAACTGTGTTTCTCATAAAGTAAAATCTTCAAAAGTATTAGAAGAGGACACTTGTGGTTCATCAGACCATATTGAAAACAACCAATTCAAAATCATAATCGTACCACCACATTCACCCGCTTTGGTTAGTGTAACTCGAACGTTTTTTTTTTTTAAATATTTGCCATTATCACGATATTATATCATGCTATTATAACCGAGTATAAATTATTTACAGTCAGCTGTTTCTCTGCCGATGCCCACACAGGTAGATAAACCCAAACCCCATAAAATCTACAATCAGTACATGTTATGGGATTTTGGAGATCTGCGAACATTAATTGGTTCAGATTTGGAAATTCTAAATGATGATCATTCTCAAATAAGTTTGAGATTAAGGTTGTATAAAATCTTAAACTGTAGTCTATGATTTTGTTTTCGAATAAGAGAATAATATTAGTTAAAATATTATTATATTTAATAAATATTAATACTGTTGAATTTAGAGATATGTCAAAGTCGATGAATGTTTTAACTGGAATTGACTACTGGTTAGATAATTCGATATGCAACATCAATAAGCTTTTGATATGTCATCATTCAAATGGCACTGTCAAAAATCCAGAAATCGTTCTCACTGAAGATATACCTTATTTAGAAGATGCAAGTTTTTCACCGGAAGATGTTAAAAATTATGCAAAAAATATATTTTCATTTTTAAAATCTAATGCAACCGAAATGGAACACACGTACTGGTTGTTTAAAGGTGCATAATTAATTAATAATAACTATACGTATTTATTTTTAATGACTGATTAAATCTTTTGTATGACTTGTTAATTTTTAGAAGAAAAAAGTGATGTGTTGGAACTTTATGATTTGACACTCATGAGTTCAGATGCAGTAGGTCAAAATCGATTTACTAAATCCATAGCCATGCTATTGTATGAAGTTGTTCAAAATGCAAGACTTTACCAGAATAATGATGGATCATTGAGTTCAAATTTAAAACAAATATTATTTGTCAACTGTCGTGAAATATTAAAGACTACTAAAAATCCTACAGTAAAAATTGATCAATCTGTTGTATCATTTGTAATTGTTCCTATTGTATCAATATTATGTATTACAGGTTTTGGCATTTATATACTTTTTACTTTCGAGTTTACATATTACTCAAAGTACCAGTGCGAGTCTCCCAGACGCAGATGATATGATTGCTATAAATAATCTCATTCGAGATGCAGTTGACAATGAGCAATCACAGAATGGTGGTTAGTTCAAGAATTATTCGTCGTTTTATGTTTATTTGTATCCTATGATGACTATATTATATTTTTGTAATTTTAGATATCGAATCAATGCCTGCTTTAGTGTCAGAGGAAAATCAATATGAAAAAATATTGTATAATGTTGGACGTTGCTTTACTATAATTTTAAATTTTATTACGGGACCTGAAATACAGGTTGTGGACAAAACAAAAAACAACGACACCAAGTAAATGCTAATTTTATTAGAATAGATATAGAGATTTTGATTTATTTAATGCTTTAGGCTTAATATACCACACAGTTTGATATGTGTTGAACCAAAATTGCGGTTTTCTAAATATCAGCCAATCGATAAAAGTGAAAATAAATTCAATTACAAGCATTTGACCACATCTTTTTTGTCTAACGCGTATTCGGCATATATCGCACTGGCTGAACAAAATTTTCGTGACTCACGGTAAGAGTAATGATATAAAATCATAATTTAAATCTATTGAATTAAAAACTATGTGGTTTCAGTTTCGGGAACGCACTGAAATATTTTCGATCGGCATATCGATGTCTATCTACTTTTAGCAATGACAAAGAGAAATGTGGATATTTATTAGAACGTGTTGTCTTTTGCTTGACGAACATATTAAAGAACTGGTCAGATTCTCAACAATTCCTTAATGAATTGAACAGATCCGATGATCTGTATGACGATGATATGAAAAAACTATTGGGAACTGAATGTAAACGTTGCGAAAAAGTTATGGGTAAATTTTACAATTTTATGTTTATTACAGTAGGATAGAGATACGTTTGAAGTTCATATATTGATTCAATTAGAAAAGAGGGGATATTTGTATTTTAAACAGAAGATAAAATATGATCAAAATTGTCAAACATTTGTTTTTCATCATATCAATTTATTTATATTTTTTAATATTTAAAACAATTTTAAAAATAATTGAAATTTGCAGTTATAATATATTATATGCTTTATTATTTACCATATAGACCTCGTGCATGTTTCAAATATCTCTATCAATGATGAATTAAATACAGAATTTTGAATCTGGTTAGTGTTTAATTTTTAATAATATTGTTATATAGATAATGTATTAATGTCAGAAAACTTAAGTAGCATGAGTGATTTTATGATGTCGGTCTTTTTATGCTACAAGCGTTGTGTGAAAATGAACACGCTTGATACTACAAATGAATGTTTGAAGAAAGAAGTAATCGATACTTACAAAGAGGTTGTTTTCCTTTTCTCCGAGGCATAATATTGAGTGAGTCAAGTAATACACCGTCCTAAAACGAGTATATCAAATCTTGCTTAAGCAAAAATAAGTATCTAGACAAAACAAAATTACTCTCACCTAATTAAGATTAAAAGTTTAAGGCATACTTCTGTGCATATTTTATTGTATGTCTTAAATAGTTTAGAACTAATTTTTTACACAATTTGTCTTTTAAATAACCTTATTCGTTTAATAAATGTTTAATTTGCGTCTCACGCTGAAATATATCACCAAGAATGAGATAATTCTAAGTATATATTTTATACCATCGAATTTGATTAGATAAATAATTATTCTTTAGATAATATTAGAACCAGTTATATTTATATATGATATATGAGCAGTATGCTGAATAATCGTCATATTTAAAACGATTTTATTTTTAAAACTGTAAATTTAATAACCACGTAAAATAGTTATATATAAATTGTCTTAAACGTTTAAACATTAATTGCATTTGTGATCAAAAAATATAAATAATACTATTTTCAGTTTAGATTTTGTATTTAAATATATTGCAAATTGTTTAAATATATATAGAATAAATAAGTAAAATAAATACCTATTAATAAAAAATGTTCCGAAAATATCAGTAGTCTCATGTAGTGTTAAACCTTTAATTCTAAGAGTAGAATAATAACTAGAAATTATTGGTATATATTTTGTTCAAAGTATAATTATTGTTTGTAGATAATTTAATCGTTTCTATTTTTGTTTATCATTTTGATTCCTTGACCTTACATAATTGAGTGAATAGTAAATATGCAAAAAAATAAATACTTACATTACGTTTTAAGTATACCTTTCTCACGTTTAGGTATGGCAAATTTCTCTATATGATAATTTTAGCTCAATTGAATAAAATAGACGGAAATATAATTACTTGCAAACGTTTTAACTTAAAAGAATATGTCATTAAGTTACAAATATATGTTATTTACTTTTGTTGATTTCAATAAGATATTTTTACATTTTATTTAAAATATCATTCCTTGCCTATGTATATCGCTTTAGAAAGCTGCCTATCTTAGTTTTAAATCATTCCTTGGCTCTGATACTTAAAGAGAAATATGTAAATAATTGTAATAATGTTATGCTTAAATTCACACAGATGTAATGGGATGCCTAACACCATTGAATAGACGTCAATTAATTGCAATAAATGAAGCTAAAGATATTTTGTGTTTGGGAATCGTATTGTTTGAAAATACTGAAGATATTCCATTTCTCGCTAGGATTTACATGAACTGTGGCAAATGGCTTAGACAAATAACGACTACGTACATAGTATCTAAATGGAATCACCGTAATCTTAGAACTATGCGTGAGAAAGTTAAATATCTTAGTGAGGTTCGACATGTTTAAAAATATCATATATTGGCACAGGCGTCCGCAGATATTTTTCTAAGGAAATCTATAATATAATAATAGTATATATTGTATTTAGAAATAGTTAATGCTATATATAAATTATTTTTACAAAGATACTTTTTGACGCAGAAATATCATATCAAAAGTCTCCCTTTCCTATCCGGACGCCTGTGTATCATAGGTTGATAAACGTGTAAAATAATATTACCAATTGATTTTTTAGGCTATTAAGTGGATAGAAAAGTCCTTGAATACTATAAATGATAACCGTTCGTCAAACGCCGAACTATGGGATGAGATTTACTCGTTGTTATTTTCATATTATTGTGAGAGAATTACCCTATATCAAGGAATTACATTTGAGCCATATGTAAGTATGCTGTTATAGCCAAACCGAATCTAACCATCATATTTATTGTAACAATATTGTTTGATGTTTGTAGAATAATAATGTTGAACAAGATGAAAGAAAATTGATGTCGTATATTGGAGCTATTTCAAGATTCTCTGATGTTAAAAAAGATACGCCTAACTTCGTAAAATATAAAATTTTTGCTGCTTTCTTGTATAAATCATTGGGAAATGCATATTATGAGAGAATATGGTAATTGAACGATATATGAGGAACGAAATCTTAAAACTGAATTATCTGTAAACACATTTATGTCATTTTAAACTTACACAAGTACATTATGAAATATATTAAATACATTTTTTGATTTCTTTATAAAATTTTCAAAACTATCAAAAAATTGCTAAAAGCCGTATGTGTTTGTTGTCGTTATAGTACATTAACAACATCAAATTACATTTATTTTTCGTTCAAGAACCAAAATAATGATCAGGAAAATTTTATTATTTCGACGTACCGCTTTTAATTTAGTGTTAGAGTTGAGAAACAATATTTAAAACCATTTCAACATAATTTATTCGAATGAATTGGTGGTAGTTTATTTTCTCCTTTAGTAATAATAATAATAATTATGGGAGCTAATGTTTATTACAATGTTTCAAGAATGTTTTTAAACACACCAAATCGGATTTTCAATTTAAAATGTTGTTTAAAGCTTTAGTTTTTCTCCAGAATATTATCATTTTAACATTTTTATAAGGACCTGTGTGATATCTTTAGTAATAAATCATTTCCCATTTAAATGTGTCTGCCAGTCATTTTCTATGTACTTATTAACATGTATGTGTTTATACTTTATTTACTAGTAAGAAATTATCAATGACCTTTCAACAAAGAAAAAAAATGCTTAAATATTGTGTAACAAACTATAACAAATCATATGAAATGTATTTGATTGCAAATTATTTCCCAAAAGCCATAGAAATTATTACTAAATTGATCGAAGTGGATGTAGGGAAATTAGATGGTGAGTATTATTGATACATATGAAATTACATGTTAATAGTTGTTATTGTTACTCAGGTACAACAAGAATACAAAACAAACTCGAAATATTTAAATCAATAGCAAATACATTAAAAAAGAGTATTTCTGCATTAGAACAGTTTTTACCAGATTCAGAAATTGAGACTAGTACTGCTAGTGCTATTACTACTACTAGTAGTGACGGTCCAACGAATGATAAAATACTGTTGATGTTAGGAAAGGTCCAAGAAGTTCTGAAAAAAATCGTCAAAGCATTGATGAATACAAAATCAAGGTTTGTAATGTGTACAAAATAAAACAATTTGTTGATTTTTACATCGATTAATGAAAACTTGTTGTAAACAGAATTTTTTCGTTTTTGTTATCATTATTTGATAGGTTGCTCGGACCGTTAAAACTTGTGTATGGACATTCGTTGAAGAAGCAAGATGAAGAACATCAAGCGTCACATCTTCTACGAATCATAACCGAAATAATTGAGATAATGAAATAATTAAACAATACTTTGTTTCTTGTCAATTTATTATTATTAATTTTTTTTTTATAATTACATTTAAGTTTTACTAATATTAAGCATATAAATGTACTGAATAAAACCAGTACTCATTTATTTGTTAGATTAGGGTCTTTATAGAATAAGTTCATATTTCAAACCAATATAAGATTAAGCTAAGATGGTATATTTATATATCATCAAATTTGATTGGGTAAATACTAGAATATATTAAATACTTTAGATAATACTAGAAGTAGATTGTCATATAAATATTATCATTGATTTAATAATATACAAACATTGATTTTATAATATGTCAGACAAGTCATTCAATACCAAATAGTGGTCGTGAACAGAGGGCATACTCTACAGCCTGTGTCTTATATTTTTAGATGGATAATGGTAGCAAAGGAGAAGAGGTAGCTGTAAACTTTAATTTGTTATCTATGAGTAAACAAATTTATTCTTCACTACAATATTATATTTTGTCGTCTAGAATTATATTTTGTCTTGTAGAATTTGAAAACGAAGGTAACTTTCGTGCAATATTAAAATATAGATCCTATGGTGATACTTTCTTATTTCTCAATATTTTTGAAGAAGAAAAAGGATACAAATACATATCACCAAAGATACAAAATGAAATTATTTGTATCTGTGATCAATTAATTTTAAAAGAAATAGTGGGAAAAATAAATGCAGCCGAGAGATTTTCAGTTTAACTGATGAAACAACAGATATTACTACAAAAACAACTAACGTTATGCGTTCGTTTTATATATAACAACAATATAGTAAATGAAAGTTTTCTTAAATTTATTATTATTCACAGTTTAACGGGTACTGATCTAGCATCAGCTATAATAAATGGTAATGATTTATTAAAATAATTAATTTAAATGATGTTTTGATTCTTACATAATAGTTGTAATGTGTTTTATGTAATCAAGTTTGAAAAGTTGTAGTACTACTTGTGAATATTTAATTGGACAAAGGTACGATGGTGCCTCTAATATGAGTGGTAAATACAATGGAGTTCAAGCAATACTAAGAGAAAATATTCTAAAGCCATATATGTTCATTGTACGGCGCACACTTTAAATTTAGCAATTACAAATGCATCAAATATTCATCCAATTAGAAACTGTCTTGGTATTATTGAAAAACTTTATGATTTTTTCAATACTTCTACTTTAATAAAAATAATAATTGATTTAAACATTTTATAGTATTTGAATGATTATTTTGTAAAAATGAACTTACCAAAAAAGAAAAAGGGAATTCACTGAATTAATTAACTTTTATACACCCATCGTGTCTAATAATTCATTGGTTGAATTAAAACTATGGCTAATGAAGATAATACGATTAAAAAAAAATACTAAGTACTGGACTCGAGGCTCTAGATATTTTCAATATAGATATCTACCCCAATATTCATTTTCTCTTAAAAGTACTATGTACATTACCGGTGTCAACATCTTCACCAAAGCGTATGTTCTCAACTCTAAAAAGAGTGAAAACATATTTGAGAAATACTATGTCTGAGGTTTGAACCTTAATTTTAAAAAATATAATATTTTTCATAAACCAGTGGTAGAGATTCAATTTTAAATTAAATTCTTTACTTTTTTATTCCATAAAATCGATTAAATGGTCTTGCCATGTTGGCTGTTCATACAAAAATAAAAATTGACCCGGAAGATGTACTTAACGCATTGGCATTAAAACCACGTAGAGTGGATCTTTTATTGTAATTAAACTGTTATATATAAGTACTAATAAAGTGAATATAAATAATTAAACATTGTCATTATTTGTTTACATGTATACATACATTAATATATGTACTTACATTATATATGTGTGTGTTGAGTACAGGGGCTAGGTAATACTATTTAGCTTACCTGTATTTAGTGGACTGTACATAGGCGCCCGCAAGGGGGGGGGGTAAGATGGGGCATTTGCCCCCCCCTGGCATTTTGGTAATATTGTATTATATAATATGTTAATATTAGTATATTTCGATTTTAAATTAAAATTTATTTTTCCTAACCAATGTTCATATATTATATGTTGAACGATTGCCCCCCCCCCTAGAAATGTTTCTGCGGGCGCCTATGGGACTGTATATATATATATATATATATATATATATATATATATATATTTATTTATTTATTTTATTTATTTATTTATTTATTTATAAAGAAAAACAAAAAAAAATACTAATTTAAATTTAAATGTGTTGCTGATGATTCAATTCACAATCATATATAATTTTAATATATATTATACAAAGATAATTCACAGCAGCACAAATAATATTAAAAATAATAATTAGCCCCTAATAATTAGACTTTAGCCTACACAGCCTAAGCGGTAATACGGCCCTGCATACTAACTCTAATAATATTCGCGAAAGATAAATAATTTAAATTGGATAATTACAGCGATAGTAGTATTGTGCTGTACGAGGGTTAATTATTATCGACGACCGTCCTGGCGCCGGCCGTAACACGTTTGGGTACAGTAGACCCTAAACGCAACACGTTTAGGTACAAATTAATACACCGTTTGGGTACACCATATCTCTAGGAAAATAACACGTTTGGGTACATAGGACATAGGTATTAATATAACATTTAGAAACGCCTAGAAAAATAACACTTTAATACTTTAATCATTAATTTTTAAATTTTAGAGCCTATTAGCGTTATCCAGGAGACACCACGAGGAGGATGGCTCTATCTAGTCTCCCAAAAATATTTTAGTATAAGCGCTTTAAAAGTGACATCACTGTTTGTTTAGTGATGGTTTCTTCAACTAATTCATCATGATTATGTTCACCATTTCTTAAAATTACCGTTTTTAAGTTGGCAGTTAATTTAGCAGTGACAGTACATTTACGATTCGTGCAACGAAAAACTTTAGTTGTATCTTTGTTGTCTCTAAACTCACTAAATTTATAACTGTTAATCGCAACACACTTTTTCCCACGTCGGGTTTCAAAAATAACGGAAATGTTCACGTCCATAATTACAAAGAATAAAATAATCTTGCCGATTGGAAATCCAAATCGGAATTGAACATTGAAAATTTGAAACGTTGAAACATTTAGTTAGTTTCATAAACCATATCTTATAAAGATAAAATCGCTTTTTTGCGATAACCTATTGGCAATTAGCGTATGTGCCCAATCGTCCTATGTGTTTGTATACCCAAACGTGTTCTACAATTACAGGTAAAAATAATATAATGTACCCAAACGTGTTTCGCCCCTGGCGCCGCCACTGATTCTGATCATTAGCTAAAGAAATAAATCGGGGAAGACTTGTGTAAAGTTCATGTACCACAGTCTAAATATATATATAACACAAATCGACATAGAATAATGATATAAAATCTGATAGTTTTGAAAATTCCACGTGAATGAAATTCGATCATTTGATATTGCCAGCCGTTGAATTATATGAAATATATATATAGTAATTATTTCAATGTTATGTAGGTATTACCACATTGATTGAATACCTATTTAATTAATTGTCTTTTGTCTTATTGTATTACATATATTACGTATATTGAATTATTGATTATGTTAAATTCTAAATGGTAAATAGCTTGAGAAAATAATTTTACAATAATTTTTTTCATACACAATTTGCACGCGCGTGCCCATTTTCTGACGACAAAATTAATTGAAAGACAAAATATTCTTCGCGTAATTCATCTAATTAATTTATTCCTTTTTTTTAAACAAATGAGACTTCCGTGTCGGCGTAATAACTAATATGCTGAATAATTCCTTATTTTTTCAATCGTTTAATCCGAATGCGCGCGTGATGCAGAACTTCGTTATGACGCGAGCAATGAAGAGCTTGGCGGAAAAGTACTTTAACGCGGTGAAGACAGAAGGTATATGGTGCGTTATTGTATAATCCGAATAGTAAATGAGTGGAGTCGTGTAGACACCAATAATCGTGTAATGGTTAATAAATTATACGTAATTAACGTGTCGTAGTGTCGTTATTTATGTCTGTCTGAATCTTTGTCAAAATAAATTCGTTAATATATATATATATATGTATGTGTGTGTGTGTATATACCGCGTTATTAAAACATATCCGTAGCGATTTCAAATGCGTATCGGGAATAATAATAAAGTATTTATTTCTCTAAATATCCCATAAACGATTTTTCACTCCGGGTAAACGTATAAACGAAAATGCGTTTTTTTTTTTTCAAAATCATTTTCGCGCTATAATCAAAACGATAACGTAAACGCCGTACAATAGTTTGTAGCGTTTTAGACTGTCACTGACGTATTTCGTTGTTGTGGCACCACTGGGGGAAATTGTGTGTATTGTAAGTGTCCCCCGCGTCTCTTTTACGATCGCCATTGTGAGAAACGTACGTCCCTCCATACGACGCCGTTTGTAATGCCGTCGCTTCGTCCGTCCTCTCGTTGTTGTGGCACCACTGGGGGAAATTTTGTGTAGTGTAAGTGTCCCCCGCGTCTCTTTACGATCGCCATTGTGAGAAACGTACGTCCCATACGACGCCGTTTGTACGCCTTCGTGTGTCCTCTCGTTTTGCTTTTTTTCTCTCGCGTCCTGCGCGCACAAGAAAAAGTATTTTTCTTCACCCGTTTCTCGCGTAAGTACGGCGAAGAGTTCGATTGCAGTCGACCGATTGTAACCGAACCGCCCGCGGCACATACTCGGAACGACATTTTTTTATTGTGCAGGTGAACGTGCATTCGTGTCAGGCGACGACTACGGTCCAACGCGTTGAGTGCAACGGAATTTCGGCGGCGGCCAGCATTTGCGCAAACAAGACCGACGTGTCACACAGAAACCGTTCTCTTCATTTCGTGTTGTGAGTAAACGTCGCATTCACCCGTTGTCGGACCACGGAGTTTCGTACAATAAAATTAACAAGGAATAACGATTATTTTTTTTTTTTTTTTTTTTTTTTTGTCTTTCCCATGCGTACGAAACGCTAGGCGTTGATCGCCGAATCGACCACTTCATTCGATTTTCTATCACCATTATAACTTGATTGTCTTGTATGATTATTTTCGTTATATAATTGCGAAATTTTTGTTATCTTTCTACGTCCCATTCGATTATATACATAACAGTATACGCTAGTGTGGCTTCCATTGGTTATGTACCGAAAAGCCTATCTCGATGACTCGATGTTATCAATTTTGCGACATATTGGTTGAAATCTTTCTAATCAGACCGCAGTTTTTTACACCCAGATATCACTAGCTGTAATGAACAACACATTTTTTTTTTAATTTCTACAATTTTTAATCGACGAGATCGATTTTTTTTTTCTTTTAGGTCTATTCGTTTTAATACATTAGCTCTTTGGTAAAACATTACTTTTGTTTTGCATTCTCAATGCGTACGTTTATTGAAACGCTTAATTCTATGTATTGGTTTTATTTTACACTTGTTGTAAATTCAATCAATTAGTGTTAGGGTGCCATGAACAATTAAACAACATTTAATCGTGTTTGTTTTTAACAAAATTTGATTAATTCCAATGTTTTGTCTGTGATATACTAAAAAAAAACTACCAAAATTATAGTTTGTCATACGTAGGAAACGGATTTTAATGTAACAAGAAGACAACTAGACTTCAAGAGAATAGTAATATTATATCAATCCAGGGGCACCGATCTGTTTTCGAAACCGTGGGGTATAATATTTTTATAGGTACCCATGGTGTCCTAAATATCAACTATTATTTTATAATATTACGTTTAATAAATATATAAATATATATTTCCTTACTGTCAGTTGTCGTAGACGCCTACCCACCCGCCAATTATTTTACTCTGAGGTATTTACCCAATTCAACACTCGCGTTCGGCACCACCGTAGCGATCATATTTAAATATATCAATTAGATCATTTTTCATTTTCATAATATATTAATGAATAAAAATATAATTGTTATTTATTAATTTTTTTACATTGGAAAACTAATATTCACTTGTTTTATAAAAAAATAATGATGATTTTATTTTATTTTAGCTAAATAAAATCTATTTTATAATTTCAGGCAAAACAATAAAATGAACACTCACAACAATAACAATCGTGATTCGACTGCTATTATCGAACATTCACCAGTTGGTGAGGAAGTCGAATTACCGTTTGACACCGACCTGACTAAGTTATTATCGAATTTGACAATCGCTAAAACCGAATCATATGAGATTAAACATAACATTCCTCAGTTCGATCGTTTAACAAGGTACGAATGAATATAGTCTGTTTGATATTAAACTACTTAACTTTTTGTTTTTTGTTTTGTTTTAGTTTTGAAGTAACAAAAATGTTTCCAAATTTAATGGACAAAGTCGATATAATAAGTGACGCTGAGACTATTAAGATATTATTGAAATTAACGCACTCTAAGAATTCTGTAATTTTTTTTATTATTTTTTTATTTAATATGTATACTAAAAAATTAATATATCTTAATTACTCTTTTCTCGCTTGTTGCTTAAATTATTGGAAAAAGTATTGATTATTTAAAACCTAGATTATTTATTAATTTTCTATAAATAATTAAAAATTAATTTCGTAATTAAAGATTCGTGTCTAAATTTATAACTTCTATCTTTTTTTCGTTTTTTTATATTGTACAATTAAGTAAGAAATACAATGAAGTGTAACAATAAATTATTAATCATTATAGTGAATGAAATGTTTTGTTCTGTTTCTAAGTAGACAATGAATAAAAATATTATACAAATATTGATCAGCTAAGTGCTTTAATTATATTATGACATTAATTGATAAGGTAAACTTAATTATCTAAAAGGTCCCCTACACATAATAAAAACTGGTTAGGTGTTAATGCTTCGTTGCTATTTAGATATTTATCATTGAATAATTAAAATATTTATTTTAAAGCTATTGTTATAAATAATAGTAATTATTAATAATTAATGTATTTAAATATTATTACAGGTGAGCATGATGATGCATAGAATTAAAGATACATTGCAAATTGATGAATTTGATGTTATTAAAAACATGATGGGTTTAGTAGACAATGAATGGGAATGGATGTACAAATACTTTAAAAACCACATTTTGGATTCTTCAGACTTTAAGGTAAAACTACATATTTTTAAACTCTTACACATTTTTCTTGCATAAAATTTCAATTTGTTTTGTAATAATTCATTTTTTTTTTTTTTTTGTTATTTTATTAAAACTTTAATCAAAATTGTTTTTTTTTTTTTAATGATTATAAATAATAGGCAAACTGTGTTTCTCATAAAGTAAAATCTTCAAAAGTATTAGAAGAGGACACTTGTGGTTCATCAGACCATATTGAAAACAACCAATTCAAAATCATAATCGTACCACCACATTCACCCGCTTTGGTTAGTGTAACTCGAACGTTTTTTTTTTTTAAATATTTGCCATTATCACGATATTATATCATGCTATTATAACCGAGTATAAATTATTTACAGTCAGCTGTTTCTCTGCCGATGCCCACACAGGTAGATAAACCCAAACCCCATAAAATCTACAATCAGTACATGTTATGGGATTTTGGAGATCTGCGAACATTAATTGGTTCAGATTTGGAAATTCTAAATGATGATCATTCTCAAATAAGTTTGAGATTAAGGTTGTATAAAATCTTAAACTGTAGTCTATGATTTTGTTTTCGAATAAGAGAATAATATTAGTTAAAATATTATTATATTTAATAAATATTAATACTGTTGAATTTAGAGATATGTCAAAGTCGATGAATGTTTTAACTGGAATTGACTACTGGTTAGATAATTCGATATGCAACATCAATAAGCTTTTGATATGTCATCATTCAAATGGCACTGTCAAAAATCCAGAAATCGTTCTCACTGAAGATATACCTTATTTAGAAGATGCAAGTTTTTCACCGGAAGATGTTAAAAATTATGCAAAAAATATATTTTCATTTTTAAAATCTAATGCAACCGAAATGGAACACACGTACTGGTTGTTTAAAGGTGCATAATTAATTAATAATAACTATACGTATTTATTTTTAATGACTGATTAAATCTTTTGTATGACTTGTTAATTTTTAGAAGAAAAAAGTGATGTGTTGGAACTTTATGATTTGACACTCATGAGTTCAGATGCAGTAGGTCAAAATCGATTTACTAAATCCATAGCCATGCTATTGTATGAAGTTGTTCAAAATGCAAGACTTTACCAGAATAATGATGGATCATTGAGTTCAAATTTAAAACAAATATTATTTGTCAACTGTCGTGAAATATTAAAGACTACTAAAAATCCTACAGTAAAAATTGATCAATCTGTTGTATCATTTGTAATTGTTCCTATTGTATCAATATTATGTATTACAGGTTTTGGCATTTATATACTTTTTACTTTCGAGTTTACATATTACTCAAAGTACCAGTGCGAGTCTCCCAGACGCAGATGATATGATTGCTATAAATAATCTCATTCGAGATGCAGTTGACAATGAGCAATCACAGAATGGTGGTTAGTTCAAGAATTATTCGTCGTTTTATGTTTATTTGTATCCTATGATGACTATATTATATTTTGTAATTTTAGATATCGAATCAATGCCTGCTTTAGTGTCAGAGGAAAATCAATATGAAAAATATTGTATAATGTTGGACGTTGCTTTACTATAATTTTAAATTTTATTACGGGACCTGAAATACAGGTTGTGGACAAAACAAAAACAACGAAAATAAGTAAATGCTAATTTTATTAGAATAGATATAGAGATTTTTGATTTATTTAATGCTTTAGGCTTAATATACCACACAGTTTGATATGTGTTGAACCAAAATTGCGGTTTTCTAAATATCAGCCAAATCGATAAAAGTGGAAAATAAATTCAATTACAAGCATTTGACCACACCTCTTTTGTCTAACGCGTATTCGGCATATATCGCACTGGCTTGAACAAAATTTTCGTGACTCACGGTAAGAGTAATGATATAAAAATCATAATTTAAATCTATTGAATTAAAACTATGTGGTTTCAGTTTCGGGAACGCACTGAAATATTTTCGATCGGCATATCGATGTTCATCTACTTTTAGCAAATGACAAAGAGAAATGTGATATTTATTAGAACGTGTTGTCTTTTGCTTGACGAACATATTAAAGAACTGGTCAGATTCTCAACAATTCCTTATCGAATTGAACAGATCCGATGATCTGTATGACGATGATATGAAAAAACCATTGGGAACTGAATGTAAACGTTAAGAAAAGTTATGGGTAAATTTACAATTTTATGTTTATTACAGTAGGATAGAGATACGTTTGAAGTTCATATATTGATTCAATTAGAAAAGAGGGGATATTTGTATTTTAAACAGAAGATAAAATATGATCAAAATTGTCAAACATTTGTTTTTCATCATATCAATTTATTTATATTTTTTAATATTTAAAACAATTTTAAAAATAATTGAAATTTGCAGTTATAATATATTATATGCTTTATTATTTACCATATAGACCTCGTGCATGTTTCAAATATCTCTATCAATGATGAATTAAATACAGAATTTTGAATCTGGTTAGTGTTTAATTTTTAATAATATTGTTATATAGATAATGTATTAATGTCAGAAAACTTAAGTAGCATGAGTGATTTTATGATGTCGGTCTTTTTATGCTACAAGCGTTGTGTGAAAATGAACACGCTTGATACTACAAATGAATGTTTGAAGAAAGAAGTAATCGATACTTACAAAGAGGTTGTTTTTCCTTTTCTCCGAGGCATAATATTGAGTGAGTCAAGTAATACACCGTCCTAAAACGAGTATATCAAATCTTGCTTAAGCAAAAATAAGTATCTAGACAAAACAAAATTACTCTCACCTAATTAAGATTAAAAGTTTAAGGCATACTTCTGTGCATATTTTATTGTATGTCTTAAATAGTTTAGAACTAATTTTTTACACAATTTGTCTTTTAAATAACCTTATTCGTTTAATAAATGTTTAATTTGCGTCTCACGCTGAAATATATCACCAAGAATGAGATAATTCTAAGTATATATTTTATACCATCGAATTTGATTAGATAAATAATTATTCTTTAGATAATATTAGAACCAGTTATATTTATATATGATATATGAGCAGTATGCTGAATAATCGTCATATTTAAAACGATTTTATTTTTAAAACTGTAAATTTAATAACCACGTAAAATAGTTATATATAAATTGTCTTAAACGTTTAAACATTAATTGCATTTGTGATCAAAAAATATAAATAATACTATTTTCAGTTTAGATTTTGTATTTAAATATATTGCAAATTGTTTAAATATATATAGAATAAATAAGTAAAATAAATACCTATTAATAAAAAATGTTCCGAAAATATCAGTAGTCTCATGTAGTGTTAAACCTTTAATTCTAAGAGTAGAATAATAACTAGAAATTATTGGTATATATTTTGTTCAAAGTATAATTATTGTTTGTAGATAATTTAATCGTTTCTATTTTTGTTTATCATTTTGATTCCTTGACCTTACATAATTGAGTGAATAGTAAATATGCAAAAAAATAAATACTTACATTACGTTTTAAGTATACCTTTCTCACGTTTAGGTATGGCAAATTTCTCTATATGATAATTTTAGCTCAATTGAATAAAATAGACGGAAATATAATTACTTGCAAACGTTTTAACTTAAAAGAATATGTCATTAAGTTACAAATATATGTTATTTACTTTTGTTGATTTCAATAAGATATTTTTACATTTTATTTAAAATATCATTCCTTGCCTATGTATATCGCTTTAGAAAGCTGCCTATCTTAGTTTTAAATCATTCCTTGGCTCTGATACTTAAAGAGAAATATGTAAATAATTGTAATAATGTTATGCTTAAATTCACACAGATGTAATGGGATGCCTAACACCATTGAATAGACGTCAATTAATTGCAATAAATGAAGCTAAAGATATTTTGTGTTTGGGAATCGTATTGTTTGAAAGTACTGAAGATATTCCATTTCTCGCTAGGATTTACATGAACTGTGGCAAATGGCTTAGACAAATAACGACTACGTACATAGTATCTAAATGGAATCACCGTAATCTTAGAACTATGCGTGAGAAAGTTAAATATCTTAGTGAGGTTCGACATGTTTAAAAATATCATATATTGGCACAGGCGTCCGCAGATATTTTTCTAAGGAAATCTATAATATAATAATAGTATATATTGTATTTAGAAATAGTTAATGCTATATATAAATTATTTTTACAAAGATACTTTTTGACGCAGAAATATCATATCAAAAGTCTCCCTTTCCTATGCGGACGTCTGTGTATCATAGGTTGATAAACGTGTAAAATAATATTACCAATTGATTTTTTAGGCTATTAAGTGGATAGAAAAGTCCTTGAATACTATAAATGATAACCGTTCGTCAAACGCCGAACTATGGGATGAGATTTACTCGTTGTTATTTTCATATTATTGTGAGAGAATTACCCTATATCAAGGAATTACATTTGAGCCATATGTAAGTATGCTGTTATAGCCAAACCGAATCTAACCATCATATTTATTGTAACAATATTGTTTGATGTTTGTAGAATAATAATGTTGAACAAGATGAAAGAAAATTGATGTCGTATATTGGAGCTATTTCAAGATTCTCTGATGTTAAAAAAGATACGCCTAACTTCGTAAAATATAAAATTTTTGCTGCTTTCTTGTATAAATCATTGGGAAATGCATATTATGAGAGAATATGGTAATTGAACGATATATGAGGAACGAAATCTTAAAACTGAATTATCTGTAAACACATTTATGTCATTTTAAACTTACACAAGTACATTATGAAATATATTAAATACATTTTTTGATTTCTTTATAAAATTTTCAAAACTATCAAAAAATTGCTAAAAGCCGTATGTGTTTGTTGTCGTTATAGTACATTAACAACATCAAATTACATTTATTTTTCGTTCAAGAACCAAAATAATGATCAGGAAAATTTTATTATTTCGACGTACCGCTTTTAATTTAGTGTTAGAGTTGAGAAACAATATTTAAAACCATTTCAACATAATTTATTCGAATGAATTGGTGGTAGTTTATTTTCTAGTAATAATAATAATAATTATGGGAGCTAATGTTTATTACAATGTTTCAAGAATGTTTTTAAACACACCAAATCGGATTTTCAATTTAAAATGTTGTTTAAAGCTTTAGTTTTTTCTCCAGAATATTATCATTTTAACATTTTTATAAGGACATGTGTGATATCTTTAGTAATAAATCATTTCCCATTTAAATGTGTCTGCCAGTCATTTTCTATGTACTTATTAACATGTATGTGTTTATACTTTATTTACTAGTAAGAAATTATCAATGACCTTTCAACAAAGAAAAAAAATGCTTAAATATTGTGTAACAAACTATAACAAATCATATGAAATGTATTTGATTGCAAATTATTTCCCAAAAGCCATAGAAATTATTACTAAATTGATCGAAGTGGATGTAGGGAAATTAGATGGTGAGTATTATTGATACATATGAAATTACATGTTAATAGTTGTTATTGTTACTCAGGTACAACAAGAATACAAAACAAACTCGAAATATTTAAATCAATAGCAAATACATTAAAAAAGAGTATTTCTGCATTAGAACAGTTTTTACCAGATTCAGAAATTGAGACTAGTACTGCTAGTGCTATTACTACTACTAGTAGTGACGGTCCAACGAATGATAAAATACTGTTGATGTTAGGAAAGGTCCAAGAAGTTCTGAAAAAAATCGTCAAAGCATTGATGAATACAAAATCAAGGTTTGTAATGTGTACAAAATAAAACAATTTGTTGATTTTTACATCGATTAATGAAAACTTGTTGTAAACAGAATTTTTTCGTTTTTGTTATCATTATTTGATAGGTTGCTCGGACCGTTAAAACTTGTGTATGGACATTCGTTGAAGAAGCAAGATGAAGAACATCAAACGTCACATCTTCTACGAATCATAACCGAAATAATTGAGATAATGAAATAATTAAACAATACTTTGTTTCTTGTCAGTTTATTATTATTATTAATTTTTTTTTTATAATTACATTTAAGTTTTACTAATATTAAGCATATAAATGTACTGAATAAAACCAGTACTCATTTATTTGTTAGATTAGGGTGTTTATAGAATAAGTTCATATTTCAAACCAATATAAGATTAAGCTAAGATGGTATATTTATATATCATCAAATTTGATTAATAAATACTAGAATATATTAAATACTTTAGATAATACTAGAAGTAGATTGTCATATAAATATTATCATTGATTTAATAATATACAAACATTGATTTTATAATATGTCAGACAAGTCATTCAATACCAAATAGTGGTCGTGAACAGAGGGCATACTCTACAGCCTGTGTCTTATATTTTTAGATGGATAATGGTAGCAAAGGAGAAGAGGTAGCTGTAAACTTTAATTTGTTATCTATGAGTAAACAAATTTATTCTTCACTACAATATTATATTTTGTCGTCTAGAATTATATTTTGTCTTGTAGAATTTGAAAACGAAGGTAACTTTCGTGCAATATTAAAATATAGATCCTATGGTGATACTTTCTTATTTCTCAATATTTTTGAAGAAGAAAAAGGATACAAATACATATCACCAAAGATACAAAATGAAATTATTTGTATCTGTGATCAATTAATTTTAAAAGAAATAGTGGGAAAAATAAATGCAGCCGAGAGATTTTCAGTTTAACTGATGAAACAACAGATATTACTACAAAAAAACAACTAACGTTATGCGTTCGTTTTATATATAACAACAATATAGTAAATGAAAGTTTTCTTAAATTTATTATTATTCACAGTTTAACGGGTACTGATCTAGCATCAGCTATAATAAATGGTAATGATTTATTAAAATAATTAATTTAAATGATGTTTTGATTCTTACATAATAGTTGTAATGTGTTTTATGTAATCAAGTTTGAAAAGTTGTAGTACTACTTGTGAATATTTAATTGGACAAAGGTACGATGGTGCCTCTAATATGAGTGGTAAATACAATGGAGTTCAAGCAATACTAAGAGAAAAATATTCTAAAGCCATATATGTTCATTGTACGGCGCACACTTTAAATTTAGCAATTACAAATGCATCAAATATTCATCCAATTAGAAACTGTCTTGGTATTATTGAAAAACTTTATGATTTTTTCAATACTTCTACTTTAATAAAAATAATAATTGATTTAAACATTTTATAGTATTTGAATGATTATTTTGTAAAAATGAACTTACCAAAAAAGAAAAAGGGAATTCACTGAATTAATTAACTTTTATACACCCATCGTGTCTAATAATTCATTGGTTGAATTAAAACTATGGCTAATGAAGATAATACGATTAAAAAAAAATACTAAGTACTGGACTCGAGGCTCTAGATATTTTCAATATAGATATCTACCCCAATATTCATTTTCTCTTAAAAGTACTATGTACATTACCGGTGTCAACATCTTCACCAAAGCGTATGTTTTCAACTCTAAAAAGAGTGAAAACATATTTGAGAAATACTATGTCTGAGGTTTGAACCTTAATTTTAAAAAATATAATATTTTTCATAAACCAGTGGTAGAGATTCAATTTTAAATTAAATTCTTTACTTTTTTATTCCATAAAATCGATTAAATGGTCTTGCCATGTTGGCTGTTCATACAAAATAAAAATTGACCCGGAAGATGTACTTAACGCATTGGCATTAAAACCACGTAGAGTGGATCTTTTATTGTAATTAAACTGTTATATATAAGTACTAATAAAGTGAATATAAATAATTAAACATTGTCATTATTTGTTTACATGTATGCATACATTAATATATGTACTTACATTATATATGTGTGTGTTGAGTACAGGGGCTAGGTAATACTATTTAGCTTACCTGTATTTAGTGGACTGTACATAGGCGCCCGCAAGGGGGGGGCAAGATGGGGCATTTGCCCCCCCCCCTGGCATTTTGGTAATATTGTATTATATAATATGTTAATATTAGTATATTTCGATTTTAAATTGAAATTTATTTTACCTAACCAATGTTCATATATTATATGTTGAACGATTGCCCCCCCCTAGAAATGTTTCTGCGGGCACCTATGGGACTGTATATATATATATATATATATATATATTTATTTATTTATTTATTTATTTATAAATAAAAACAAAAAAAAATACTAATTTAAATTTAAATGTGTTGCTGATGATTCAATTCACAATCATATATAATTTTAATAAATATTATACAAAGATAATTCACAGCAGCACAAATAATATTAAAAATAATAATTAGCCCCTTTGACTCAGTTAATAAAATATAATAAAAATAGTACTCACAATATAAATGTGTAACACCCCGCAAACTGGCCAGCCGCAACCTAAATCTATATGAAATATAACACAAGGTGCACGAAAATAATAATAATAATAATTATGGTAAAATATAATATAATTATTGACTATTCGAGCCAATATACAGTTTTATATAAAAAAGGTGGACTATTTGAGTCTCAAAAAAATACAATTAAAAAAGACTATTAAAGTCAATAAAATAAATAACTCATTAATTCGCGAAAGGTGTTATCATACGTACGAAAAAGAACAACAAAATTTTAATAATTATGCGACGACAACGAATAACAATGATCAATTAACATCAATAAACATATTATATATATACGAGTATATATATATCAGCGTGCGACTATTAGAGCCTTTTAAAGAATAATATGAAACTTATAACAATATCTGGATAGTAAAAATGCCGTACAATTACAAAAATTACTACAAAAAAAATATTACTAAACGCGTAAATCGACGACGACGATCGTTTTCGTACATACGAGGGCGTTGACCGCTTACATACTAACACTAATAATATTATAATAATATTCGCGAAAGATAAATAATTTAAATTGGATAATTATAATGATAATAGTATTGCGCTGTACAAAGTTGATTATCGACGACCGTGCTGCAGATAATTTGAAATTTTTTTACGGGGAGGGAGTAATATATATAAAATCTACAAAAACGTCGCCATAGACGTGAGCAAATTACGCCACTGGTCTAAACGAATAGTAAAATCGCATGAAAATTAAATTCTTTGACTATTTGCCTAGGCATTTGGTCAAATGCCTGATTTGACTATATGCCTACGACATATATATATATATAAGAAACGTCGAAACACACTGCAGAGATATTATTTGCGGAAATTCGTCTTAAATGTTTTGAATAATAAAAACGTACAGGCAGTGGGTCTAACGGGCGGAATTGCAGAGAATTGATCAACGCACTGACGGAGTGTTTCCGCGACTATTCTGCGCAGAAACATTTGGCGAGCTCGACGACGACGATCATAACGTAGTTGGCCGGAGGATGTCGCGAGGCCCTGCGAATAGTCAGTATTGCGCAGTGTTACAGGATGAACGACGTTTCTGACGTTAGTCTCCATCGATATAAAAAACAATTGTTTTTGTGTTGAACACGACAGTTCTTAAAAATCGCAATAGTTATTCGCGTTTACGTAGCACCAGGGATTTCTGCAAAACAGAGAGACAGAGATAGAAAGAGAGAGAGAGAGAAAATTAAAAATGCTCGGCGAAGGACATCCGTCATTGTTATTAACTTTGTAACGATCAAATACTTTCCGTAGATAAAATATTATTTACATATACCTATATATTCTAAGTCGATTGTAAATACGATCACTTAAGCGTGGGTCTAAAGATTTTTTTTTTTTTTGTATAAAAAAAATTGAGCTTTTTTTCAACTTTACAATACTGTCAAAAAAAAACCTATACCGAGTAAGTATCTGCGCAGATATAGATAAATGATTTATTGAAAATTCATATTTAATTAAAATAAGAGAATTCTGTGTCGCGGTTTTATTTCTGAATTCTATTCTGTAATATCGAATACAACACATATCTCGGAATTTTTTAAAATTCGAATTTAATTTTTGATAAGTAGGTACTTGAAATAATAATTCGCATATGGGTTTATTAACCGAAGTGTTTCAATTTTTTTCCTTTTTTTTGTTACTCATATCATTTAAATAATTAATGCATTTGTAAATTATTATTATACGTTTCAGATTAATGGAAAAACTCGTGGAAAGTTTCGACGTGGTGTTCAATAGTTACTTCAAACATTTTTTCATTAACGCATACCTTAAACTACTAATAATATTGTTATGGTTGAAGAATAAAGTAAATAATAATTTATTTCTATATATATATATTTAAAAAATTATTAATTTTACACCGATAATTCCTATATTTGAAAACTGATCAAAACTGCAAGTTTTTTTTTTGTTTTGCAAACTTGTTAGAATTTATCCAGTGTCCACTCTAAATATGATATATACTATATAGCATTTGGCAAAAAGAAAAAGAAAATTCAAAAAATTATTCATTTTTTTTCTTATCTATTAAGTTCAATTAATCCAATAATTTTATAACAATTACTAATTTATAAAGTATTTATATATATACTTTTCATTTTTTTTAACTTAATATATATATATATATAATACGCGTGTAATAAACGAGTAAAACGTATAAAAAAAAATAATTATTTGATTGGTATCGCACGATTATTTTAAGGTTTGAAAACCAACCTTCTAGTTAATAGGTATACTTGTTTAGAGTTACACTTCCTTACTTTGATGAACCATAAATAAACCGAGAGTTAATCTAATTCTTAAATATATTATTGTATACCTATTCTTTAATTTTACAACTATTGTTGTCTATGGCTTAAAACGTCTTTCCTGTTCACACAATTTGTAAACAATTTTGGTATCGTGCTTGAATCGAGGAAGTGCGTAGTTGCCGGGGGACAGAGATTCTCCACTATTATTTTTGGTGAATCTGCATACTCCAACTGTTTTTTATTTTTAGTAGTTTCCACAATGTTACGAAATAAATTTCTTTGTAAAATGTTCATTTTTATTATTATTATTATTATTATTATTATTGGCAGAGCAATTTTTTTTTTTATTTTACCGATTAGAGCACTGATTTTGTATAATAAATTTAATTATTTTTTGTAATAGTATACAGTAATATTGTATACTAAATATACATATATATATATATATATATATATATATATATATAATGTATTTATAACTCGATAAATGCAATGCTTGAAATGTTCCTTTACAAAAGAAATTAGTTCATGTTATTGATTTTTTTCATTCGAAATATAAAACATTATTTAATTGCAGTTTTTTTTTATTATTTAATACATTTTAAGACACAAATTAATCGAAAAAAAGAACGTTCACGTTTTTATTGGTTTTTAGTTTTCCAAGATTCTTCGATTTTTATGTTTTCAGTCGCGTTTACGCGTTAACCGAAATCACAGAACATTCGAGAAGACGCTTATCGTTTTCTGATATGTACATCACACCACCGAAACGTTCAATAATTTCGGTTTATTTTTTTTTTCAGATACGTTTCTTGGGCATATTTGGAGTGGCATCGTTGATTTTACAGATCGACGTGATCTATTTAATAACCGGAGAGCGCCATATTATATTATTCAGTAAGTATTTGACGACTCCGGTTGAAAAGTCGTTGTTGCCGATTTCACAACAGTAAATTGGTATCTGTTTAATATTATATTTTGTGTTTTAAGCTACTTATCCTGATTTGCCGACCTGTGATGATATAATAGATTTTCATGGTATTATGAAAATTATATTCTGCATATTATACATGCATTATTTCATACGATACGATAAGAATAATGTGGTAAGTCATAATTTTAAATTAAAAAATTGTATGTAATATTATATAATGTATTAATCGCATTATTTTAAAACCACAATCTACATTCATCGTTCCCCTCAAAAATCTAAAATATTCTGTTAATTATGCAAACAAATTTAGATAAAAAATTATAAAAACTAGTTTTATTTATTTTTTCTCGAATTAACATTAATAATTATTAATACTGTTATTCGTGAAAATAATTGTCTTCATTGTAGTAGGAAAGTCAGTTACAAATAAATTTTAATAGATACCGCCGGATATTGGATTAATCCAAATATCGATACTGTATAATTATTTTATTCAACATATTACAACAGATATATTATCTAGGTATATATTGTACTAAGAAATTATTTACCGATTTTCTGACATTCTGTGGTTTAAACAAAAATTAATCTAAACATTATTATAAATTATACTTATTAAATGTTTGGAGTTCAGTATAAAAAAAATATGTTTCCTTGCGTAGTGCGTATGACGCATAATTTGAAATATGAACACATAAACAGACACTATCAAATAATGCAATTTGTAATTCGTATATTCGCCATATCGACTATTCGAATAATAGTTAAAATTTACACGAATATAGCTAAGCAGATCATTCTCGTGATGGAAATAAACCAACAAAAATCTATTTTGGCAACGAAATTTCCTTTGACTCGTGCAACGTGTGTTCACTAAAGTGAAAACACAATTATCTAGTACAAGGCTGCCCAATTTATTTTGGAAGCGGGCTATAATTTCAATTACATTTAGCTGGCGGGCCATCTTATGAACAAGACTTTCTTACACTTATGATTCATCTATAATTTTATATTGTACACATAGATACTTAAATAAATAGGTATTTAAATCAAACAACATTTTAAATTACACGTGTTTTAATAATAATCTTTTTTTATTAAATATTATCAAAAAAAAACATCAATGAGACCTATGAAGGGACTTATTAGCTAATAATTTTTCAATATCTGGTGATAAATCTGATGTTGATAATAACATCAAATCTGAAATATGAGGTGCAGTAACTGCGATATTTATTTTTTACATAGGTTAGAGTAGAAAAAGCTTTTTCGCAAATATATGTTGATCCAAATCTGCTTGAAATCTGCAAGGCAAGATCACACATTGCAGGGAAGTCTTCCTTTGGTACTAACTTCCAAAATTGTATTAAATTTTCTGAAGACTGCTTTTGTGGTTGTGATGATACAGTTTCGGTAAATATCTGCTTCAAGGAAATATGGTTTTGAATTTCTGTGATTTCCAGTTGGATATTGGATGAATATTTTAGTATTTCACTAAAAGTGATTGAAAATGGGTTCATGAAAAGCAAAATGTTTTTTTTGTCCTTCTCGAAATCTTGAAATCTGTTCTCAAAAGACTGCAACAATAATTGAATTTGTGTTTGGTATTTCAAAATGTCAAGCGAGTTATTTTCTAATTTTCCTCTTATATCTACAAACGTAGGAAAATTTCTGTTATTTGGTAGCTAATATCGTTTGACATTTCTTCTACTCGTCTTGTCACAGTATTTCTTGACAGTGAAATACTGTCTGCTTTTGTTTTTACATTTTTATCATAACAGTTTTGGGAAAAAATTGACAAAGCTTCTTTAATAATTTCCCCATCTGAAAAAAGCTATTTTTCTTGCTAAAAGTAAAGATATCTCATATGATGTTTTTACCACAGACTCGAGTTCATCAAATTTTTTTACAAACAGATTCTGCTGCCCAAATATTTGTTTTTTCTTCTTCTTTATAAACTCAGCTCTTAGGGAACTTTCTTCCGGATAATTTTCATTAATATTTGAATGATTTTGCTTAAAATGCCGGTCTAAATTATATTTTTTGGCGACGGCGATTGTAGTGGAACAAATAAGACATATGAGCTTTAATGCTTTACTTTCAGTAAAGAAATATTTCATCTCCCATTCTTCGTGAAATGTTCGAGAACCTTCCTTCAATTTTGACGTACTTGGTTAACTGAGGGCCATTCTGGCTTAGATACACAAGTAAAACGCACAGAATAAAAGTAAAAATTACAAACTAATATAATTAATTTTTTTCCACATCAAATACGACCGTATTTATTACGTATTATTACGACCGTAGTAAAAGGCTGGCACGGAGCGACTGACTCTGGTCGCTATTTTTACAATACTTCGAATAACAATTTATTATCTAATATCGCCGAGCCGATGTAAAACAACTACGTAGTACGTCGACGAACATTCACGATAATCTATATAGAATTAGATAAAATAATACCGATAAATGCATCCAGTCGTACACAGGGACGTATACAAGGGGGGGCCCCCCCTAGATACTTGTGTATGTACCTATATCTACTGACTACTAAAATTAATCGAACTAAAACTAAAATGTCATAAAACATTTTTTAATTTAAAACTTATTATTTTTATATAATTTTTCGATAATTCTAAGTTGGCAACAGATTCGACGGGCCGTTTTTCTATTCGCCCCTCCCCCCCCCTAAGGGATGAAGTAAATACGCCCCTGGTCGTCCATCGGAGAGACCGATTATATTGGTTCTAATTATAGATGCCACACTAGAGCGTTTTATCAGAATTGGTTGATTTCTGTTAAAACGCCGAGTGGCCCTAATGCTAACTATAGATACACACGCCTATATAAAATACACAACAAAATTTAATGAAATAATAATAATAATTATTTAAAATACAATAGAATGTTGGCGGGCCAATACAAATGTGTTGACGGGCCACGAAGTGGCTCGCGGGCCTGGGTTTGGGCAGCCTTGATCTAGTATTATCGGTTTATAAATCGATAATCCGCGAGAAAATAATAATTTGTTATTCGCGTTAAAGGCGGCGAATAACGTGTAATATATATATATATATTAGAGGTCTCTATTTCACGTGTATTTAAAAACACGGATACCCGTGTTTTTAACAAAACGGTGTTAAAGCCCGTGTAATTAAAATACACGTGTACACGTGTATTTAGAGTCCATGTACCCGTGTACCCGTGTATTATAGAATCCGTGTGCTCGTAGCCCGTGTTTTTAATGTCCGTCTACCCTGATCCAAAGAAGATCCAAAAGGGGGAGCCCAAAAGTTCGTGCCTACATTACCCCACCCCCATGTTTAGCGTACAGCCACACCCAACTTTTACATTTATTACTCATTTTATAAATTAATGAAACAATTACAATAAATACATACGTGAACAAAAATTTCATATAATTTTGTACAACAAACAAATGAAATAAAAGTCACTCAAAATAATGTGCAATTTATATTTTATACGACGCGTACGTTACATAGGTACGGTACGGTTTTACTGCGATTAAACAACGGCCGATTGCCCGTCGTCGAGGACCGCTGTATCAGACGTATCTTATCTGACATTACATTATATTACACTATACAGATAATCTTACAATATTTCCAAATTATAAATACAAAATATTATTTATTTTAAGTTTATAAAAACTACTGGACCTTAAACACACGGGTAATTTTAATACACGGGTAGATACAATTTTAATACACGTGTATCTTAATACATGTGTACACGAACTTCAAAAACACGTGTAATTAAATACACAGGTATTCATACATTTTACTATTTAAGGTACGGACTACGTGTACACGTGTATATCAATACACGTACCAGACCGAGAGCCCTAATATATATATATACATTAGTATTATAATGTGTAATAAATAATATACTATAGATAGATACATAAGTGAAATATTATGAAGAAACAAGCGTAAAGGATTTTACTTCTTAAGATTTATATTATGGTATTGGGTTGAGGAACTCCGTCAAAATATCCAGAGATTTGTTACCGGTATTCCTAAATGAGATTTAAACGGAACAATCCGTAAGGATTTTCCATGCTATTAGAGTTAGTAACTTCATGTGATTTAATACCATTTTTTATTTTAGTATGTTTCCATAAAGACTCAGCTGTTTGTTTTTGAGCACATATATGTGGATACATAAAGTTCTGCCTATAGTTAAGAATGGTTTAGTGAAAAAACCATGATTTTACCACAGATATAAAATACTAGGTAACTAACTATCTAACGTTTTTATTTGAAGCCAGTTGCCATAATATGCGTGGTGGACAATATTTATATAATTTTCTTATTAATGCGACACGATAATGTGATTATATCAAAACCATAATCAAAAATCATATTAGTCATTTAATTACAGCTACTGAATTAAAGTTTTTCAACGCAATTATTGATTGAAGCCATTTGTAATTTTTGTAGTTTTATTGTTGTAATTTTCACGAAGCTCCAGGGATCACTGGCCATCGGGAAAACAACAATATAACACCGGTAGAAAATTTTAGTCCTCAACTTTTGAATGAGCGTCCCGTATTAATGAAGAGTCTTATACGTTTATGTGCATTACTCATACTGTTGGTAGATTTATGTTATAACCTAAGGTAATTTTGATTTTTCAGTGTAATATTGTCCAATTAATTGTTAAATAAAATGTAGAACAATACGTTAACTCGACCCGTATAAATTATTATTAATAGTTATGAACAAAATAAAGGTAAAACAATCATTTTATTTTTCACGTTTAAACAAAATATGTATACATATAGTAAATAAAAAACAACTAAATATTAAATACATACATATTTATATATTAGGATTTTTGCGGGCGTGTGCGGGTTTTTTTTTAAATCAAGCATTTAAAAAAAAAAAAAAATATGCAAAATATACACTATTCACAATACCTCAATTTATTTAATAAAATCTCACAGGATAAAAGAAGTTGAAAATTTGAAATCGTAATGATATACTCGTGTGATAAAAATATGATAACAGCCGCGCATATAGCGGCTGACTTCAACGTACACGAGACAAGTTAGCTTTATAGTATTTTATACCTGTGAATTTTACGATGTTCTGTGCGCTCTCTCCATTCGTCTGAAAAATTATTATTTCTGGTTCTATTTCTATAATTAAATATTTAATGTTAATTTAAATTTCTAAGAGTATAATATACGTACTATATTCCTGAAAACTCAATCATTGTAAATTGTTTAATGCATAATAATATTTCTCTTCGACTGTCTGTAGTATTTGGACAGTAATAACCAGTTAACAACAACTGGTTTGAATAACTAGTTGCTACTAATGTTCGTTTCTGTAATTTTGTATTTTTTTTGTTTTCATAGAGAGGATGGAAAGATTATAATTTGCTTGAAAAAATTATAATCGTCATACCGTATATTGCAGTTTTCTTATCAGTTTTTGCTGTGGCCTATATTGGTGTGGTTAGAGTTGCGTACAACTGGAATGAAAGAATTATCTTTGCTGTAACGTCATTGGGAAGCTGTACGTCTAAAGCTATAAATCATGGACAACACTACATACTGGAGTTATTGTTTAAAGTTATTCGCTTTTAGATTTGGTGTATTTGGGATCGTGTATGACCGACTGGTACGATTGGTTGGACGAAAACAATGATTTCGATGGTAAAAAATTCTCAGCCAATAATGTTTACACTTCCACAGTCACCTACGGATTGCAGGAAGCATATGAGAGTTTGATTGTAACCGACTTGTCTACACGCTGGATTCCTAAGAAGAAAAAGAGAACTGCACTACATTCACAATGTTTGGTACCTACGGTAATATATTTTGTTCGATTAAATAGTTTTCCGTATTTACTTACTGTTTACTTGTACGCATTCAAATACTTTGTTTATCGTGAAGTGAAAAATGTTCGCGAAAACGTTATTTTTATGTATGTTATAGCATTTAAAACTTAATAAATCTCTTTTTTTTATTAAGTTTTTAATTTTAATTTTTTTTTATATATATATGTATATCTATGCGAATGGTTGAACATTTGATGTAATAATAAAATTCCTATGTATTGCCTTAAAAAAGTTATAAAAACATTCATGATTTACAAGTATATTTTCGACAAATTTTATTAAATTAAATAGTGTAATTTATCAGTAATTTTATGTGCAAAAATGTGTATATAAATATTGATTGTAAAATCATTTATATGACAGACTATTTGAAAAAAAAAATAGTTTTCTAATTTAAACATTACAGATATTATTCATTTTGCGTATTATATATGATTAATAATCTTTTAATATTAATTAATATAAACTTAAATCACCAAAATAATATATTTTTAACTGCGTATACAACAATTATGTTATAATATCGAGTGTAAACCAACTACTAACCTTCAGATACGTTTGTTCACATTGAAGATAACAACGTAGTTGAAATAAGTGTACATTAAACGTACATAGTTAAAAATGTATTATTTCTGTGATTCGGGTTTATAATAATTTATAGTGTAACAACCACAGTCTTAAAATTTTAGATTTTCATAACTCAAAACGAAACCCTTTTTTCCTGTGAATTTTGATTTTAAATGTATTTTTTTCAAACATTTTCTTTTTTTTTTTTATAGTTCAAAATGAGTTCGAATGCTGTGAAGATTCTTCTAGAAACCACCTATACAAACGTGAAATAAAAGACAGCCATGTAAAATCCAGTCTTTTCACATTCAAACCATGTAGTAATATGTCATCCGACATAGTTTTCTTATAGGAAACGTAATATTATGTAATCCCCTGTAAATGTCTAGAACATCAATCAAAAATAATTTATATTCAAGCAGTTGTGTAATACCTTAGACAGGTTTTTATAATTCATTACTGTTATTATAGTGATTTATGATAAATATCGAAAAATGTTAGGCAAAATTCTTAGAATATTGTGATTTCCAAATTTCGAATCCAAAATTACCACAAATACGTAGCTTTAGATTTAAATAAAATTACGTACTAATATAAAAAAGAATGAATAAATAAAACCATTAATAAACTGTCAAAAGATTTAATATTTATTTGAAGTAATTCCATCAAATCAAATATTTTATTTTAGCATATATATATATACAATGATCAATAGCAAAATATCAGGCGTACAAATATAACTCAGATTAAATAATATTGTAATGAAAAACAAAATTTTTTTCTTTATGGAGTTTGATGAAAATTATTAAATAGATTATTCAAAATCCTTAAAAATAAGAATTCTAAAATCTCAAACTGCAATATTTAAAAAATTCAAAAACAACATTTTCTTAGAATGTTTCCCAGCTTTAATTAATATATTATTGTAAAACAATTATTCAAACACAAAACCTTTAACTACAAAATATATATGCATGTGTGTTATGATCATAGTTTATAAATCAATAAATATATATATATATATTCAGCTAAGAGCGTGTTCCAAATTGTAATCGTTTTAGTTTTAACATTATGTTTGAATATATGTATTACTTTGAGTGAATAAATAATTGTATAAACTGACGTTTGAATATTGTAATTATTGATAGCAATATGTTTTCAAATTTGAAACTTTCATGAAAATTCTAAAACTGTATCCATGGGTATAATTTATGTGTATCTCAGAGACACAGTAGAAAATCCAGGTATTCTAAAACATGCTCAACCAATATGTGTGTGTAGGATGTCAATGGTATATCGGGCAGTCGTACTTTATCATAATATTATTTTGTCAATTCAAAATGCCAAAAATAGGTACACACACACACACAGTTGTTAAATTATTTTAAAGGGTATTTTCAACTAAAAAAAAATATATAAATTATAATTACTAGTAAATAATAGTTATAGTACAACTTCAAAAAGCACGTGACGTAGAGTTACACGTTTTTGTAGTCAGACTATCATCTCAAAAACACATAAATAAAAAAAAACATTAAATGTCATGTAAATAATAAAACAGTATAGTACCTTATACATATAATTATTATAACTTTTTTTTTCAGATTTTTAAATAATAATAATAATATTAATAATAATAATAAAATATTATCATAATACAGTATGCTGTACAGATCTTTTTTTTTTTTTTGTCTTTTTCGTAATAAATGAATATAAACATTTTAAAATATTTTTGTACATTTTTGTTTAATGCACACTGCCAATGTAATAATCTATACACCTATTGTTCATGTAACGTTGTGTAATGGGTACCTATCATGAAATATTGAATTGAATGCTTTTAAAATTTCAAAGTTCCATCGTTTATGAAACCCTTTTCGAAAATTGTCTATAAGTGCATCAGCGTAACTAAGAGGGTGTTTAGCCCCCCGCAAAAACGTTTCTAAACACCATTAAAATTTATATCAAATTCTTTAAAAAGAAAATTAATACTTTATTGATAAAAATTAAAATGGCAATTTTTTATTGGGACCTCTGTTGGTATCATTACGATTAAAAATATGATGATAACAAATGAGCCATGGAATGAAAATAAAAAATTTGAACGCTGTTGATCACATCGAGGTCACCACTGGACAGGTGAGGAGAAAAACAATACAATTATCCGAACGTATTAATTGTGTTAATTTTTACGAGAGAATTTTTACGCGTCAAATAAAAAAAATTATTTACTTCCTTCAACAATGTTGCCAACGTCGGTGACTACAACAGTTAGGTTAGTAAACGCAGTCACCGGCACGCGTTGATTCGCGGAATAGACGAGATAATATGTCATCTGGTGGTCCCTAATGTCTGCGTTCGATTGCAACGCGTTTTCTTGTCGCGTGTTTCCCCGTCATTGGCTGTCGGTTTCGCGTCGATAAATCGCCGTTTCCCCACTCCCATTGTTTCTGTTCTTTTTTTTTTATTATTATTATTATTTTGTGTGTTTTGGTTTTTTTTGTCCGTGCGAACGTGTTTTTTTTTTGCTTCGTCCGCACCTGTTGTTTCCACCTGTCGGAGATAACTTCCGCGTTCCGTTGTGCTCGAATATTGTCGCGCCACGCGAATTTCGTCCGTCGAACCGCAGAAGAAAATATAATGTCCGACGCCAACAACAACGTTACGCGTTATAACGGGCACCGTAACCAACGACGTGCGCCCGACAATAACGTCCCTTTGGCATACGTACCCGTCTTCTGCGACTTGTTTTACTATCCATTTGTCCCCGTCGTGTATTTCATGCCCGTCCATCATAACGTGTTCTTTGCGCCCGTCAACTACCGGTCTCTTCTTGACATTCCCAACATATCCGGCATGAAATATAATACGAAAGAAGGCAAGTGTGTGTGCAGAATCGTATTGCGATGATTAGAGGACAGTGCCCGCGATTGTGGTAGAACGCGAAACGCAAAAGTAACAACGCTTCAGTAACACGCATGTGCTCTGGCCTTCCGGTGGATTCCGAGAGGAAAGTGCGAATTCTGGTCGTCATGCAGTATACTAAAAGTGTACGAACGCGTCCGCTCGTTTACGGTCCGACGACGGGTTTTCGTTATTAACGGGACTTTTGTCTCGTCCGTTGACCGATGGACGGACGACGTTCGACGATACCGTACGAAATCACGCTCGATTACAGCAGCGACTATCCGCCGCGCTTCGCATGTGTATAATAATACACATTTTTTGCTTGTAAAAAATCGTAACAGAAACTATAAGCACGAGTTATAAAGCGCTCACCGTAGAAAGGAGGAGTTAAAATCCTCCTCAGTTGGCTTTATTTTTTTTATTTTTTTTTTTTGCAACCAATTCTTATTGTATTTATAAAGGAATTATTTAATTTGGGATTACATAACGTGTAAAAATATGTTTGTTGCGCCGAACCACCAATTATTGATAATGATTTACGGATTTAATTTTATGTAGTGGTAACACATTGATTTTTTTTTTTTTTTTTGTAACTTTTCATGGAGAAGCTCCATTGACAGTTGAGAAAACGATAGAGGGGATCTGGCAAAAAAAAAACCAAGAAAATTAGATTTTTTATAATATACAAAATAATAATTGTATTATTATTATTTTTTATATTGTAATTATTAAATATAATATTAAATGCCATAACCGGGGGACTTTCTACATATTTTTCTAGAAATTTTCCACAACCCCATCCCTCCTTCATTGAAAATTCCTAAAAACGCCATTGACGATTAGTACTCGACTTACGATTTGATTTATTCTTTTTTATTATTTATTTATTATTATTATTTTTTTACAATACGTTGAGCAGCAAAAATTGGTCGGAAATGAAAAACTAAAAAGAAAAATTAATATTCTTTATAAGTGTACTCAGTAGGGTGGTCCTTAAAAATCGATTTCTGATTTTTTTCTGATTACACCCCCTAAAGTCATTTGACAGGAGATAAAATTATGTTTTGTGAAGTTTCAGAAGGATTGGGAATAATTAACCCGTGCCACAAATGCGTCAAAGATGAGCAATGGGCATACCTCTATTTTTCAAAAAAAAAAAAAAATGATATTTTAATCGTAGGTTGTGAAATAATAATTTTTTTGAAATTACGAAAAGAACTTTTTTTTATAGAAGACGATATTGTCTACTATTCATTAACTGAACTATTTTTTTATAAACTTAAAAATTATTAAAATAACTAGACATATAAAAAAAAAAAATTATATTCAAATTTTATTAATTTTTGAGAAAAAACGTTTATACGAGTATTTCTAACTTGAACTTAAATACATACCAGAAATAATATTTGACAAATTGAAATAAATTACATAAATTACGTCAGATTCAATGTACTTAGTAAGTATGGAATATAATAAGACTAGAAACAGTATTTTGTAGATTTGTGGCAAATGACAGTCAATATATGATAACCTAATATTTATAAGTTTTACATGTTATTTTACTTCTCCATTAGTGTTCCTTTTTTTGAGTCTGGATCAGTGGCGTAGCTAGAACTATTTTACTAGGTAGGCCTGATATGTTATACTGGGAAAGATTTTCAATAAATATTAAAATATCTTATATAAACTATAAATTTATTTTAATATTTAAAGAGAATTTTTGAAAAAATTGGGTAAGCCCGGGCCTACCTACTGGCTACGCCACTGGTCTGGATATGTTTTCCGATAGTCGTATACCACTTGTAGTAAATATCGTTTTTGGCTTTCATTTTTAATTATTTTGTCATTATACTCTTCTATTATTTTAACTCCTCGCTCAGCAACATCATTGACAACGGGTATATTTTTAATTATCGCTACCGCCTTTTTGTAGTTTTCATCATTTTGTCAAGTTAATAGATTGATGCTCAAGAAATCTATGTTTATTTTGAAGCGATTAAATAGTTCCATAGATTCTGAACATATTAAATCGTCAAGACTTTTGTTTAAAATGGAAACAACTTGGTCCGATTTGAGCATGTATTGTTTATTATATTCACTATAAGTACGTTTTCTTTTTTATTCAAATGCTCTTCAATCGTTCTGCAGCCCTTTTTTTCTTTTTGGTAATTTTCAAATCAATTCCAAGCATTGATCCAGGACAGTTTTGCTGTTTTTGAGAAATTAAAAAGTTTCTATTTTCATGATTCGTAGTGCATCAGCATGTGCAATATCAAATAGATCGTTTAATGTCGAAATAAATTGTTCATTTTATTTTAATTTGTGTTTCCGTATTTCTATGCTGCAATTTTTGTAAACCACTCCACTCGTAGTAATATTTTTGTAATTTTGTAGCACAACTTTGTTCTGTTCTTATTTGTACACGTGCTCTTTGCCAGAAAACACTTCTTTTACAACTAATCTACACCTTTGGTTTATATTTAGTTTTACCTCACGCATATTATAAAAAACACACATAACTCCTGTTTAATTGAAGGTAATTTATTATCGACGATTTGACTTGATGGATGTCCAATTAAATATATGTTATTACTTATTAGTATCACGTAAACTACTTTCTATGACCATGATAAATCTTTAAACACAATTTTCGATACACGTAATAATGTTGAAATCAGAATCACAAAACTAAAACGTCTTAAAACAATGTACCGATTGCACCTACACTAACGGTTCAGTTTCCTTTGACAACCAAACTATATAAGATATTGCCTGAATAAAACTGAAGAAATAAGACGAAAATAAATTGGGTAATTGCATTTTACCTTCAATATTATCGATAAACTATTAAATATCTATAATACTATATAATAACATACACCTAATTAAATAGTATTGTATGAATTATGTCACATTATATTTTGTAGTTAATAAAATATACGTTCTAAATTGAATGTCAAAATATTCTTTATCTACAAAAAATTAACATGTTTTTACCTAAAAATGCTATCTGTACGAAAAATAAAAATTCTGTGAAAAGTAATAAAGAATGTAAAATGTAGAGAATAGTATTTTAATATAGTTATTGTCATATAATTTTCTTATAAAATAAATATTCTACTAGTCAAATTTAAAGAGTATAAAATAATTTGTGAAATTTAAAAATAGATAACTTTGGGGTCGTTGTGGCACGGGTTAACTTTTTCCGATTATTTTAAAACTCTTAATATTTCTTTTTTATACCTTATAGAATGAATCTAGGGGATGTAATACGATAAATATAACTTCTTTTTTAAAACCTCCATATAAGGACCACCCTAGACTGTACTGTGTATAAGCTATATTGTTTTCAGTATTATTAGTGTTCACTTTAAAAATCGTCTCAAAATATGAAGTCGTCCATATTTACTGCGCCTAACAAAAGTATCGATTTCAAATATCCGTTTAACACATTTTAGACCCGTTCTTCAATAGCGATTGACGTTTTTCACCGTTTCTAAAAATATTTGCCTGCTACTCGTCTAGTTAAATTTCATTTTATTAACTAACTCGGGTCATTTAATTTTCTATTAGTATTACAGTTTTTTTTTTATCACCGTAGTTAAGACTTTCTTTAAATAATTGCCTTGATTATTTTCTAATAAATTATTTCAAATTTTCGTTTGCACGTTGCCAATAAATAGGCAACTATATACTTGTATATATTTGTTTCGATTTTATGTATTTTTTTCACAATTCGTTATTTATAATAATTTTATAACGTAACAATTTAGTAAATTTTTTTTTAAATCTCGTATAAGAAAAAAATATATACCAAGTATATAGTATAATAATAGTATAACCCGAATAATTAGTCTAATAATAGGTTGTCGGGAAATTATTTATTATTATCATATATTTATTATCCATTAATTATTATTTGTTCTTTTTATTTTCAGATTATTTCGTCTGGTATCATAGTAAAGGATACGGGTTTTATTCTGACCGTAAAATATTGGCACGTAAGTCGTTTGAAGTTTCCGTAATACGTAGGATAACATATTATGGACAGTACATTAATATCGCGGATATTTATTAATTTTCCATTATATGTATATTTTGTAGACATTTTAAGCCTATTTCCAATTTCGTTCTGCGAGTTGATCACTGAATGTTTCTTTGTTATGGTACACACTAATAATCCTTCAAAGATTGTTTTGAATATAGGTAATATTGTTCGTAAGACTATCGATACTAATAAAACAATTGTTGGTCTGCGATGTTATAACAACATGTTAGTTTTTAATATTCCATATTATTATTATTGTTTGCAAGTAGGAATGAAATTAATTGATTTTTAAATTTAGGTTGGCTGTTGTACACGCGGACAGTTTAACCATGATTCGATACTGCAGGGATGGTTATAACATCAAAACGTTTCATGAAATCACTTTTGCAACCGGTCCGAATCCACGTGGACTGTGTGAATTTAAAAACAAAATAATGGTGTTTCCTGTAACTCAGGAAACAGGAGTTGTACAAATGATAGTAATCACGATTAATATTGTACTGAAATAAATATAATACACGTCGAATTGTTTTTGTTGTTGTCGTTTAGAATTTTCGTAATAACACCGAGATGAAATTACAATTGACACAACCCAGAGAAATAGAGTATTTAGCCCTTGACCAGCGCGGAAATTTTTTGGCCGTTGCATTTTTTGGCTTCTCAACAATCTATATTTGGAGTATATTTGGAAACAGACAAACATTTAAATTACAAATCAACAACTTTACTACCGCATTAAATCAGTACGTATTTAAAAAATTTAAATTAAATTTATATTTATATATATATATATATATATATATATTATTTTTGCTATATTAATTTGGACTTAATTATTATAAATTGTAATGTTCATACGACAAATGCGACTAGATATGTAAATAGTTTATTAATTAATAAACAGTGAGAGATAAATTAGAAATTTGGGGGATTTTCTTTTTACAGTATACATTTCAGTCCGGATTCAAAGTTAGTGTGTTGCTCAACTGTACATGGACAAGTCAATATTTTTAAAATTTTCGAACACAGTGCCCGAGCCATTTATTTCACAGAGAGGATAATCTTTCCTTTTTGCTCTTTTAAGATATTTGGGCCATATCGTTGTATATGTAAATTTTTGACCAATACGAGTGTCCAAGGTAAAAACGAAAATTTTATTTAATCTCTACGTATAACAACATTATTGACAAACAATTTAATTTTAAATCAATAGTTGTTTAATGAAATCCATTATATTTAATTGACCTGTTATTGTGTGTGTTTTTTTTTTTTGTATGTTCAAAGTTGTCGGTGAAGATGGTTCTTGTCATACAGTTGTGTATGATTTCAATGGCGTGGCCTATCTTACACAAGATTCATTCTTCTTCCTGAAGAACGCATAAGAAAAGATTGAAGTATATCAACATGTGTTTGTAATTCTGTTTTCTCTAAACATCATGTAGACATTTTTTAAATTTATACTTGTAATTTTATCATTGAGTTCAACAAAAAAAAATAATAATAAAATATTCAAAGGTCATAATTCGTAAAAAAAGTATGCATTTATTTATTAAAAATAGATTTTTGGATTAAAAAGTTAATTTCCTATAATTGTATTGCGTTTGTTATATTGAAAAGAAAAAACATTGATCGGTATTTTTTAATTTATTATAATCATTTTAAGTTTAATGGCTAAATTATACGTGCAAAAAATTTTTAGTTTGTAATTTATGTATTTAAAATACGTATTTTAGTGTAATAGGCAATACAACGAAATTATTACGTTTGTATTTTTATAATTATAGAAATACAAATTGTATTCTCCGTGTAAACTGCGCTGTAACTGAAAATTCGGGACGACTTTGTTTTGTGCACAATAAAACATTAGGTTTCTTTCAAATGTCCAGCGATGTTCAATCAAAATGATAATGTACATTTCAAAATTCAACCTTTTGACAACATTTGATTGCTGGATCTTGTTCCGAAATTCAACGATGCCGATAAAAAAATTTCCATCGTATCCGACGTTTCAATTTTTCTGATTGACATTTTTTGTATCAGTTATAAATCGCTGTAGGAGGAGAGTTTATGAAACCGTTCTAAGCACGCGAGCCAAGCCGTTATAAAATATAATAACATTGTACGGTGCGCTAACGCAGCTGTTGTAATACGACGAACTACGCGACTGGGGAGGAACGATTTATATTTTTCTAATAAACGGAGGTAACGGAAAACGCAATAACACTGATAACGGCGACAAGTGGTGCGCGCAACAGGTGGTGTCGTCTGTGCAAAGAAAACCAACTTCGGTATCTTTCCCGCCGTCTTTTCGTTTCAACAAAAATGCGCAATAAAATATTAATATTCTCTTTAGATTGATTAATTAAGCTGATTGATTGCTGAACGCGCGTAATGGTTTTTACAATCGTGAACAAAACCGGTTAGGTTTTTCTTTCACGCGACGCGTAAACCGAGTTTTCGGCGATTTGTGTTTTCGACGTTAACGCCTCATGAAACGTCCATTTTCGTTTCTACCCGTTATGCGGAGGAATACAATCTGCCACTGACGATAGCACTTTGCGTGTTATACATATTATTTTATTGAATACGTATTTATTTATTTATTTTTTTCTTTTGAAAAAATTTCCACTGGACGGACGCGTGATTTCGACGAGTTCCCGGTTGTTCTTTTCCACTGCGCCCTCTAATCTGTTCACTGATAATACCGGTTTGTGGACGGAAGGATACGCGTACGCGGTATCTCGCGTAATCGTCGTCGGTCGTCGGTGTACTCTTTAGTAATAAATATTATTTTTCGCGCTCCAGCGTTTTATTATTACTCGATTATCATCGTCATTGTCATCATCGTCATATCGTGTCGTCTGACTCGGTGTGTAAAATCGATAACGCATTCGTCGTCGTTTTGCTGCGGTACCGTGTGTTCTGCGCGCGAGCGCGTTAATAAAAACCCCGTTTCGCATTCGTCGACCGCAGAAGACGACATGTCCAAATCCGACGTCGTTACCGGCATCTCGTTCAATTCGGCACAAGGTAAAAAAATGCGTGTGAAAAAGTAGAAAAAAAAATGTATTTTTTTTCGCACGCAATTATTGTGTTTTCGATAATATTTTAACATCCGTCTATGCGAACGAATACAATATCGTATACGCATCGAAACACACGAAGCGGTCGACATTTGTATTGAAACGTGTCGGCTTTAAATATTTATGTGGCGATGAAGATTTTACACCGTTTCTATTACTAATCTCGCAGCTTATAAAATGCATTCGTTCAAGTGGAAACGTTTCGATCGCTTTAGTCAATTACATTTTTACCCGGCCGCCGATAAACGAGTGACTAAATATTATTTTAAGACAACGACTGTTATAATCAGTTTTGTTGAAACGTCCATTGAACTGAAATTATAAATTACGTTAATAAAAACATCAATATAGGTACAGTAGAGTAACTGAGGAATCGCCCGTTGTTCCCATTGAAAAATTACAGAATGTGGATCAGTGTTATAGTAATAGTGTTATTTGTTTTTTTTTTTTTTTTTAAGATCACTTCATCTGGTCCAATGGAGATGGATTCTTTTCTTATTCCAACAGGGGAAAAGTGAGACGTGAGTCTTTTGTCGTTCCAATTATATAAAATATTATATTTACAGAATTATTAATTTGTTTTTTTTTATTATTGTATATCTATAGATATTACTAGTGGAGGGTTTATAACACACTGCGAAATGATCAATACGTACACCTATGTTTTGGTGTATGCTAATACGCCGACACATATTTTTTTGAACGTACGAGGCATCAATCGTAAATGTATCGATGTTTATGAACCGATTCTTGGCCTCAGATATCATGAGGACGAGTTCGTTTTATTTTTATTTAATTATTGTTCACAAAAAGAAACTTTATTATGCATTTTATTTACGTTTTCTAGATTAGCAGCTATACAAATGCATCATATATATCTATTCGAATTTAATACAAACGATGGCGATGTGGATAAAACCATTTATGAAACTGATGGGAACCCAAGAGGTCTTTGTGAATTAAAAAACAAAATGATAGTGTTTCCTATGATTAGTAAATTAGGAGTTTTGAAATTTATAGTAATTATATATATAGATGGATATAACGTTTTGTAATAAAATGATTGTAGTAAAAGGTCTTACGATTCGCTTAGAATACACGTAACGGTGATGTGATGAAATTACAATTTCAAAGAAAAAAAGTAATTTGCTTCGCTCTTGACCGGACCGGACGTTATTTGGCTGTTGCATATTTTGGCGTATCGGAAATTTACATTTACAATACAATTAACGATATGACATTTGTCTTGCGAGCCAACAAAATTGCTGCCGAATTTTATCAGTATGTATTTAATGTCACAAATAAAATATGATTCACTGCGATTTCAATGTAGAAACATATTATTTTATATTTATGATAAATTTGTATAATAAATGCGTTAAGATGGAAATATTATTTATTCGTCGACAAATACTAAGAGATTAATTGAAATATTTGGGGTTTCTTTTTACAGCATAAATTTCAGTGCAAATTCAAATTTTGTATGCTGCACAAGTGAAAAAGGCGAAATCAATATATACAACACCAATATTATTAAGCGCAACGTCGCAACTTCATATTTACTAGAGATTAATGCGTTGTATAGTTTTGTAGTAAATTCGTCGAAACGTCCTTGTATATGTAAATTTCAGAATTCTCGTTTAATCCACGGTGAGAATAAAAACAAATTGTACATACATTTCATTGCAAACATTGGAAATTATAATTTTAAATTGAAAACTTTTTTCTTTTTTGGAAAAGCGTTACAATTATTTACTGTTTTTCAATATGTTTACAGTTGTCTGCATGGACGGTACTGCTCATTGGGTTACATATCATAAAAAGAAAGGTCTTTGGAGAACAGTAAAACCCGCCGTTACATTTGTATGTGAGACGAATACGTCTGAAAAATAATTCAAGTGTATATTACATTTGTTTGAGGTCTTATTGACTGTGAACATCTCAGAAGCTAATTGACTGTTTTTAACAATTTATTTCATACTATGAATTATAAAATATTTTTTTATTCTTATATTTTACACTGTTTATCATTCGAATATTATGTGTACGCACTTTTTGCATTTTTTTTTAACAAAAAAAAAGAATTCTCAATAAGAAAATTTTAAAAAAATTTAGTTTCCACATATTTATATAGATTTTTTGTGTTTTATTTGTCAAATTAAACAATTTATTTTGTATTTTTTGTAATAAAGATTTTAATGATTTTTGTAAAATGAATTTTTTTTTTTTATAATATACGATACGATTAATATATAATTCAACTTTAGAAATGTGTAACTTAATCTATTTAGAAGAAATAGTTGCCATTGATTGTTATAATTATTATTTATTTATTTTTTGTAAAATTATGAAAATTTTTTAAATATCAATTTAATATTATAGGTAATGTCTGTGTTTCAGGACACATTACATATAATAAACTACCATTTATACTTATAATTAACAATCATTAATATTATAATAATATCATTTCTTCATCCTTTTACTTGCTATTTATTATTTTTATTTTACTCTGTTTATTTTCATCTATATTTAATTTTACTTATAAGCTATGTACGAATGTATTGAACATGGTAAACCGTATCTCAAGTCAACTCACAAAATGAGCAGTCCGCTATATTTATATCTATATTAATAAAATTGTTTATATATTATATACCTGTCTAAAGTATTACATATTTTTATAATATTATATACTATTTTTATGAAATAAATAAATACAAAAATACTTTGCGTTATATTAGATTAAATATATTTTTATTTAATTTTTATATTTTAATATGTATGTGAATGATAAATTTTTTTTTTTTAAAAAAAAAGTACCCTCAAGAAACTCACTTAAAAATTACTGCTTATAGCAGTAGTATTTTTTGAGTACTGCTATAACAGTGGTGCATTTTTTCATTCCTTTTTACAAGTACATAATAGCAATATACCTACTATTATTAATAGTTAATATATTTTTTAAATTATAAACATACATTGATTGTATTGATCATATTTATAATTAATTTAACTTGATTTTTTTTTTTTTTTACACACATTCTTTGGATATAATTGGCCACGTACTTGTAAACTATAATCATACCACTACTATTGACTATTGTTCGCTACAGTGTTTGTAACAATAAATAATAATGTAATATAATATAAATAATGAAAATAATACTGCAATGGTAACAGTAATGTGTTTTATTGAATGAAAATTATTCTACTGCTATAGCAGTAGTGATATATTATGTACATCATCAACAAATTACTGTTATATAGCAGTAACGAATGTAATTACAAAAATATTATATAAAAAATAATGTATAAAAAGAAAAAATAACCATTAATTTTCATAAAAACTTGCTTATTTTCATTCTATTTTATATAGATACATTGTACTATCACCAACACACCCTTCTACATCTCCAACCATACTCTACACTCTGATCTTAGACTACAGACTGTCACCGATGTAACCTCATCCTCTTACAAGCGCTTCCGCTCTCGCCTTATAAATCACCCAAACCCACTTATTCAAGCATTAAACTCAGAAAACATTCCTGGAAACCCCCCAAGAAGACTTAAGAGGCGCTGGTGTCGCGACTTAACTAACTAAACTGGCAAATTAAATTAATAAACAAATAAATACAACTTACACAACTAACATAGAAAAAATATTGTCGAGTGTTACTGCTGGGTAACTACTCACCACATGTATTCAATCTATATATTACTCTATACGCTCATACGCTTATTGTAAATATTATTTTACAGATTGTATATATACCTGTATATAATAAATGTTAAAAAAAAAAATTTTATATAGGCTCGAGCGTGTTCTTTTAAACAAATCTAATTATAATAATCAGTTCAATAAAATTTGTAATATAAAAATTAAAAATAATTTTGACATAAATACTATTAAAAATTCACAAAAAAAATTAGTCAAATTACGAAATCAAACTAATATTCTATCTAGTACTGCAATTAATTATTGTCCAATGAAATATCATATCTTCTTGTAGAAAAATTTGCTAATATTTTAAATAGAAATAATAATGTAAAAATAGCTTTTAAAACTAAAAATAATTCAATTCAAAACATTAATAATAAAATTAAAAATTTATAAATAATAATTCTATCATTTGTGATAATTATGGCGTTTATAAACTAATTTGTAGTTGTAATAAATTTTATATCGGAATGATTAGTAGAAATTTTAAAATTTGATACATTGAACATCATGGAAATATATTTCCGAAATGAAATTTAAAAAAATCTTTCCAATTCTAATTTTGCTAAACATGTCTTAGAATACATTTTGATATAAAAAAAGATTTGAATATATTACATGACCAAAAAATTAATTTATAAATTCGGTATTAGAAAAATTATTCGCTTCTAATGAAGTTAAACGCAATGGTTTTAATAATATATTAAATTATACAAGCTGATTTTAAAAAATAATGAAATTTATCAATACATAATATTAGACAATGGTACAAAATTTTCTACTAGTTGTTTTTATATAATCTATTGTACACTATGTTCATCGATTTATGGTTGTTTCTTATTATTTATAATATATTTTGTTTATTAATTTCATATTTTACTTTATATACCTTTTTTCGTTTTTTGATTATTATTCATTGTAACCTAATGATGGATGTGTAGTCGAAAATATTTGTTACATTCTTAAACATAAAATATTTTAGGCATTTTTTCTTTTTATATATTATTTTTCATATAATATTTACTAATTTATTATATAATATATATTGTTGTTTTTTATAATAAATATTATTTAATTTTTTTAAGAGTATTACAATTTTTAAAATTTGTTTTCCTTTCTTTTCTTAATTTTAATTTATTTAAAAAAACATCCTCGTTAAGCTATTTCTTATGGTTATTTACGAGTAAACGTGATTTATTTTAAATTTTGTTCAAATTTCGACTATTATTTTTAGTAATTATTTGTTAAAAAAAAAAGAAAAATCCTCACAAAAAATTTTCAAACAACAATTAGTGATAATTTATGTTACTTGTTAGTTGTAATATTTACGTAATGAGTTATGTCACAAATAGTTAATAGAGGATAAAAGTATTTAAGTTGCTTCCCAACTTTGTTCGTAGTTAATGTATTTTCGAGTAGAACGTCGTTGACAGTTAACTACTATAATATTTTATTGACTTCGTAACATACGAGGGTGTTGTACTCGCCGAGAATTATTTATTATTTAATTTTATCTCATTTATTTGTACAAAAACGCTCATGATTTACATTTTGTGAGAAATGTTTTCGGTTACATTTTCCTACACGTCCAAACCAATAGAGCGTATTTTCTGTATCCCACACAAATTACTAAATTCTAATTTTTATTATACTGTCTAATTAGAACACCTGATGCCTACATGATTGAGTAATGTATTGTATTTAAAAAAAAAATTTAAGTAAAAAAGAAACTATAAGAAAAATATTTGTCTACTTTCTACTTAATTGCAACAGATGTTTCACAAAGAAAAAAAATAATACAAAAATGCAAGATAAATACGTGTATAATTCAAAATGTACTTATTCAGTATTCTTCTTAAAAATAGTGAATAATTAATTACTAAGCATTTCTAATGACAGATATGATGCATTACATGATATACTACACTATTACAAAAAGAAAAACGTGACATATAAAAAAATTATTCAAAAGGTTTACAAAACTATTAAAATCTACGATTTGTTTTAAAAATCTAAAATGAAAAAAGAAAAAAAGAGTGACAACGTATTTCTCTATTATTCAAAATATTGGAAACAAGCGCAATTACTATATAATGTTTTTTTTTTTTTTACGAAAATGTATAATCTACGATAACTTTTTAAACTACAAGCAGAAAATAACATGATCCGAGACACGTATCTCTCTCTACACTACAATTATATCGTTTACTAAGAATTGTCCATCGGAATACGTAACGACATATAAAGTATACTCTTTTGGCATTGCGTTTTTTTTCAAACAAAACTTGATCGTGTTTGGCCTGTAATCATCTTCGTCGAAATGATCCGAGCAGATTCTGTACCAATTTTTCACTTCGCTCATTTTCAATATTTTCAACCACATATCCCTAATTTTTTTGTTCTTCGGAAACCTTTAACAAAAACAAACAAACACACACACACACATAATCGAGTTGACACGAGTGATATCATTGAAAATTTTTTTTCACGGGCGTTCGACGGTGTGTTAGAAAAAAGAGACACAAAAACGAAACACAAAATTGTGGAAGTGATGTGTACGTTAACGTTGGACGTTATATTAGTCATGCAGAGAATCGAAGAGTAAATTTATCACACCCGCGGATATAAAATACGGTTGTGAAGAAAACTGATGTGTTTTTGCGAGTGTATGATGTGTTCGAATAAATCCGTTTATAGACACGTTTTACCCAAATTTTTTCTTTTTCTTCTTCCTCTTCTTGTCACATCAGATTAGCGCGTTTTGTTTTTGAAATTCGGAAAAAATTGGACGAAACCCCGAAATCGTAATCGTTCACTGAACGTTCGTTTCTTAAATAGTCCGCGTATGAATAAATAATAATAATAAGAAGAAGAAGAATAACAAGAAAATGTAACGAATTCGTTAACAGCATCGATCCGTAACAAAATCGGGAGTTTTATTTTATTTATCTTTAAAAATTTTTTTTTTTTTTTACACATTAGTACGAACACAGTAGTGTTATGGTACTTACTTGTGGAACGATAATTCGGGAGACTTTTTAGCATTACGCCTACAGACGATGCACTTCAAACCCATTTTTATTGCGATATGAATGAGTTGATAATAACAACAAACGAATAATACCTGTAATGACGATTAAATTACTAAATTAATATCATTGACAATAAATAACGACGAATAATCGACAAGTCGTCGGAGAATATACCTCTCAGAGATAAAATCGCAAAGACCTTAAACACGAATGGCGTATAAAACGCGTGTTGGTGGTGTATAGTCGCAGGGCGTCGTCGTCGTCGCCGTCGTTATCGTTGTGGCGTGACTGATAACGACTATGAGCGGGTGGGGGACAGCGTTCATCCCTTTATATTTAATTTAACTTCTTTGACAATAAAAAACGAACTGTTCACGGGACTCTCCATATAAATACGGTTTTGTAATTCATTTTTCGCGGGCAATTTCTCGCCCTATACCTGTATCATTATTTTCGGAATTCGTACGCGCACCGCCCATCGAATGTGTGTATTTTATTTCTTTCGCATAGTAAACATTATGTTTCGGAAAAATTTAACTTTTTTTTTCCAAAAAAAAAAACCACGTACAACATGTATATAAAACATGTACTACAATACCATAAGAGTCGAATCGAAGGGAGACGTGCGCGGGGATGGCCGTATCGTATTTTTTTAATTATAGCGCATATTCCGAAGCGTCTCCGATTTATTTTGTTTCAAATCATTCGTCTTATTTGGATTATTAAAAATCTACTATTACAGTTGTCATTTGATGGCGACAAGGTGGGTATTGACCAATCCTTGTCGATTGCATTTGATCAAGAATGTTAGATCATTATTTTGTTAATTGTTCGACAAAACGGTTCGTTCACAACCCTCGCCACCCTTTTAAAACTTGAAATGACGACACTGCTTCCGTCCCCTCGTCCATTTATTTTAATCCATTTCCGACCGCTCAATGTATATTGAAGTATTTTATAATTTATAATAATTATTATTATCATCCGTTACATTGGTAACGTGTAAAATTAGACGGAAACAAAGTTTTGTAGCGTATTATAGGTTTTAGAATTTTTGGTCAGCCGTTAGCGTATTCCAAGTCCGTAATAGCAGAAGCCCTAGAGAATTAGTTCGTTTGTCCATTACCCAGGTACAGGACCGTAGCAATGGAATAATGTGACCTTTTTTGTTTCGACACAGAACTAATAATGGAATATTAATTTCATAAAGATTTCTTTTTTAATTCGAATAAATTATCGTTGAAAATAATGAGAAATAATATATTAATTTATATTATAAATTTATAACATATTAATTTTATGATTTCTTAAATTTTGCACCTTTCGTCCTCCCCCCCCCCTCTTAGTTATGGCTCTGCACAGGTATACTCCTAATAGTCCAATTACATCAGTGATTCCCAACGTGGGCGCTACCGCCCCCTTGTGGGCATTTTTTATTTTGAAGGGGGCGTTTTTATGAGGGGGGCGCTAAAGGGGGCGCTCATCTATCATTTAAATTTTTTTTTGTTTATAACTGATTGTAATGAAATGTATAACTGCGTAGAATAAAATACCTAATGTAATCCACAGAATTATGTAGGTATAATATTTATAGACACTTAAATAATATCAAAATAATTATCTTGACAAGTACTTGACATTATTATTGTCTTATCGGAGTTATCGTATAGATTCCGATTAGCGGCTAATCAATAGCCGATTCCGACAATGTTATGTGTACTGTGAAGTCGTATTTATTAAAGATTAGTCGTCGTGAATTTAATAATTTGTCTAACTTATCAAGATCACAACAAATTTTAGATTCTGACTTAGAAATATACTGTGCACACCTTGAATCCCTTACAGATAATATGAGTACTAGATTTAAGGATATCAACGACCTGATTATACCAGAATGGGTATTGAATCCATTTTTAGCAGATATACAAAATGTCCAACCATTAATTCAAGAAGAACTACTCGAAGTGAAGCACAATGAAGAAGCTAAAATCGATTTTAAACATAATGGATACGAGTTGTTTTGGCTCAAACAAAAAACTATGTACCCTCAACTTTGGAAAGAAGTGGAATTACTAATTATGACTTTTCCGTCGACATACCTGGTCGAAAAAGGCTTTAGTGCGGTTCAACAACTTTTGACCAAATCAAGAAATAAATTAGAAATATGTGAAAGAGGAGATTTAAGACTAATGCTGACATCTATTGAACCAGATATCATTTCGTTAGCAGGAAAACATCAACCTCAGGGCAGTCATTAGTCACATAAGTATTTTTTGTGTTATAATTTTATATTAGCGAATTCGAAATCAAATTATATAATTATTAATTATTAGTAGGTATTTAAATTTAAAATTAACTAAATTGTAGCGTTAAAATGTTAAATGATATTTTGTCTTAAATTAAATAGCTTATTAAAAAATAAAACGTTTATCATTTAAAAAAATTGATTGGGGGGAGGGGGACGGTGTGAGATTTTTAAAATCTAAAAGGGGCGTTGAGTAAAAAAAGGTTGGGAAACACTGAATTACATAGTGTATTATATAATTTTTTTTTTAATTAATCGCTGTTAACCTAGCTTTTGTATACAGGAAAAACGTTTAAAAAATATCTTTCATTATTATTCTGTGTTTTTCTTTTTTATAAAACTGCGCGTTTCAAAAAATGAATATATAGTGTACACACGGCACAGTGATGTAATAATTAGGATGGATCAGACATATTAATATAACAGATATTGTTAGTATAATATATACAATTAATTTGATGTGAAACAAAAACCAAAAACTTATGTAGACGGATTTTATTTTAAAATCTATTATATTTATATTAAATTTCCTTTAAATTCGATGAGTATAATTTATGTAGAACTTAATATTATCAGTTATGACTTACGAATTTGTATTTTGAATTTATTATATTTTTGTTCGCTTCTTTACTATGTTTTCTTTTTTTTACTTTTTAACGGTAACACATTATTTCGAAAATCTTAACAAATAATACCCTTATATAATATCTTAATAAATAATAAAAAATCGTTTTTTTTTTTTGCTTTGTAAGAACTATTTCGTTTTCTAAAATATTAACCTTCGGTAGATCTAAACGTCACAATCATAGAAATATAGTTAACCATCGAGTTTAAAGCTTTTTATTAAAAAAAAAAAAAAATACTTTTTTTGCCTAATTTTCAACAATATACGGACTGTTCACATTTTTACCCTCCTTCCCTTCTTTTAAATTTTGAAATGACGACACTGCTTCCATTTATTTTGATCCACTTCGACCATTGAGTCCGCACAGGACTGTATTCGGACATTGTACGCCCCGGGGCAACACATTTTAGCCGCCCTTCCGTAATTCATCCTCAAAAATGTAATTTTTTTTTATCTAAGATACGTCTTTTTTGTTACAGTACTCACAAAAAATTCGATTTACTATCCTATACCTTATCCTTATCCTATATATATATATATGCCTATACTACTCTCAGTAACCAGTAGTTTGTCATACTCTTAAATACGAACCGTCACTGATGTAATATAGATAAATTATAATATTAATATTGAAGAAGTAATAACTTATATTATATATATATATATATAACTATATTAAAAAAAAAAACAATATACCCGCGTCTCGTATTATACCAACTCTAAAGATGTAATTTTATGTGTAACAAAATACAACAGCACAAATTACTCCGTGTTGTATCCAAAAGCAACAGGAAACTCGGCGAGTGAAAATAATCGTTGTACATTACGATTAAATACTTCCCATAAGACACTCGCAATGTATAAATTATATTAAATTATTCGCAGAGTACACGAGTCTTGTAAGACCGGTTTAACAAAATTATTAAAAATATTTTTCGAACAAATTGAAGCGTAAGTATATAAATTATTTTATTTTTTTTTTATTTTTCTAGTTGAGGCAATTTCGATAAAATTTTCAATGAATTTGCCGCCCCGGGCGACAAGGAACACTTGTCCCCCCCACCCCCCAAATACGGGTCTGAGTCCGCGTATTAGTTTGCTTTAATTCAGATTTTACATTTTACCGAAATGTTTATTTAATATTATAATATAAATTTTGCTTGTTTTTAACGCGTTTCTTACCCATAAATCCTATAAATTAATAATTGTTTTTCTCCCCGCTCTCGTATCGTATAAACTAACACTTTCGTTCTCTAACCGTTTATATATATATAATCGAGTAGAGTTTTTATGAATTTATTCCTTTTTTTCTTCTTCTTCTAAATTATTGGTTACGAATCATAATATTCTAATGGTACCATGACGGAATATTATTTGTCCTCTCTCGTATTCGTATTTTATTCCGACAGATGCGGACCGGACGCACCGCGGACACGTCATTTGTGTAGGCATACATTCTTGGTTTTGTCATCGGCTACCAGACCGTGTCGGACTAAATATTATTTTGTCGTGCTAATATATTGTAATGACGTGGCCGGAGTCGCGCGCTCAGGTAAAGGCCGTTTTGTACTGGCGCCGCGTCGTCATCGTCTCCGTCGCTGCTAGCTAGTTATTGACGTTATATAGTAAAAAAAAATTATTTGACTAGAATTTAAAAAAACGATTAAACCGATTTTGTCGTTAATTTTTTTGTATTTAAAAATAATAATAATAATAATAATTTGTTTCGTATAAACTAAAAACCGGTGTGGAAAACTAAGAATATAATAATTATATGCGTATCATATAATATTAGCACGATATAATTGGACAGTGGTCGTCACCTCGTTATCCCGGCCAAGTAATATAATATTTTATTCCACACACAAAAATACGCCAATATTATACAGACTACAGTTGCACGTAATGTAATGGACAATTCGTTCGGTTTTGACAATATTATATTTCGTTTTTAATCCTATACAGGAGTTATAACTGAAAAATCAATTCATAATTCAATTATATCGCAATTAAATATTATCATCGAGTGCCTAATTAAATGTCCGTTTAATCATTTTTATTATTAACAAATGCCAATTCGACGAGTAAAACAAACAAATAAACATTCCGACCCTTGTATAATCGCCTGTGTATAATTAATACGCGGCGTATACGTAATCAAACCATTTATTCTGATTTAAAACGTTTATGTTTTCTGAACACATGTATAGGGTACGTTTTAAATTCGTGCGCATATTAAGACGCCAAAATATTCGGCCGTATTTACGTGCGGTTCAAATTGGATCCGAATTTATGGCGATCTCCCCGGCCACCGTATTGTCTAAAAAAAAAAAAAAAAAAAAAAAAGAATTCATTACAACACGAAAATTATGACGAGCAACGAGTTTGTAGATGGATAGGAGAAATCATACGGTTATTTGTTGTTCGAGTGCTTCTCGCTGCTGAATTTCATCGATCGATAAATTAGTACGAGATTTTTATTTAAAATTTGTGGCAAAAAAAACCATAAAAATACGAATGTACTGTACTGAAAAATCCATAGAAGATCGCAGAAACATGCTCGTTCAAATTTTATATCGCGTAATCCACAAAATGAAAGTATTATTCACACAATGAATAACAAAAGTACACATAAAGTCCCGAACCCTGCGCACGCTCACGGCTCCTGTTAACGTAATCGCCGGACGATCGTCGCGATTAATTATGCCGCAACAGGCAATGTGATTCAGAAACACGGTCACATGTCGTGTGATATAAATGTCACATAAATCTGTTGTGAATAAAGTGAAAAAAAAAGTTATTTCGGACTTTTCGTCCGACCGTGTCGGAAAATTACTTTTTTTTTTTTTTTACCGCGTTATTATAAAAATACATCGTAGATTATCGTCGTAAGAGCGTGTAATGATAGCCACTCTGTATTAAATTCCGTTGTATTTATTATAAATTGTAAATAACAGAGTGTCTATCATTATTGACATTTTGATAAAAAAATAATTAATATAATATCGACGACGGACATCTCTCGGTCCGTCGCCCGCGTCTAAAAACCACACTCCTTTTTGAACCCTCGAGTAATCCAATAGTTTTTTTAAATCGTCATAAAGTTAAAATGTTATAAATATAAATTAAAGAAATTCACTCAGTTATTTTTTAATTATTTTATTTCAAATACCTATATCGCCTGAAAATGAATAAACATATCGGATACATCAGGTAAGAAATAATCAGTGTATTATAATTAAAAAAAACCATATACTGCGACATTAAGATTCTCGAACTCATGGTCCCGAGTTAATCTTCTAAAATTAATAAATATTGTAGTAAATTTAATAGGCGAGTTGATATTTAACAATATCACACCGTTCACCGTTATATTGCCTATTTTATTCTTACTACAAGCGATATTATCGTTCGGCAGTTAGTTAGAAATTACACGAAAACGAGACATATTATTTTTTTTTTTTAAAAAGACACTAATATTCTCTTTCCCCCCCCCCCCCCCGAACGGCGTTTTGCCAACGAGAAAAAAAGACCGACACTGTTACGGTGCCGGTAAAATATATCGTTGAGACGTTTTAATTTTTTTTTTTTTTTGTTGTCGCATTTACTTTCTCTTATTTTTCACACCACGGAATATAGGAAACGGCGCCCGCGGTAGTTGCTGCTGGGCCACGCGTATTAATAATTTTATTATGTCTACACGCGACGATGTTCAAATGACAATTTTATATCTCTCGGAATTACGACTATTATGATGATATTCGACGCTGACGGGGCGCACGACAAATAAAAAAAGGAAAAAAAGAAATACCTGTAAAAATGCGCGTTATACGTTTCTCGGAAATGTGCGGGCCGCAGACGGCGCGCGCACGTAAAACGACGGAGACAAAACGTTTTTTTTTTTTTTTTTTTTTTTTTTTGTCACCACGAAAACGGCGATCAGAAGAATGTGTACCGTTCGCGCACATCCGGTTCGTGTGGCTGTAGCCGGCGGGGACGTCTTTCCGTTTCAAATGTCATCTCTACAGACACAATACGATAACATAATATAATAATTGTAATTGTTTTCTGATCCCGTCGTGCTCGCCACCAACCCACCACCACCGTCGTCGTCACACGCGCGCGTGACTCACGATGAAAAAACGCCTATAAATACGCGTGGACGATCGTCCGCAGTCGTCATTCTTCTTACACAGCGTTTCCGTTTCCGAACATCGAGCGTAGTCAATCGTCTGCAGCGTCTCTAACGGGCGAGTATTATTCACCACCACCACATACGCCTATCTACGCGCTCTCTTTTTTCACCCTTCTTTTTCGGTAAATTTTTAATTTTTTTATTGTTTATAAAAAAAAAAATCGTTTGTTCCTCCTCGTGTAACGTTCGACAACGAGAATTCTCCGTACACCATTCGAATTCCGTACCCCGGTAACAGGTTTTTTTCTTCTTCAAATTTTTCGCACGTTTTCCGCCGATTCTCGTTACGCGACAACGCGTTTCTATCATTTTCACGCGAACACGTAATTGGTGTGCTGGCCGTGTTCGGTTTTCACACGTAATCGCGTGTGTACAACACACTTATTCGTCACACGTTTTTCGATTTTTCTCCAGTAATTTTCTCGAGTGTAATTAAAAAAAATAAATAAATAAATAAACAGTCGAAAAACAAAATCGCGTTGCAATCCTCAAACGGCTTAGGCATATTGTATCTCGTATTGTTTGTCATTGAGCACTAGAGAAGCTCGCGGAACAACCGTTTTTCCAAATAATTACGATGATTTATCGTTTTGTTTTTAATGCTCAAACGTCTAACGCGTAGTAATAATCATATCGAATCGCCACTATTTTATCGATTAATATTATTTTTGTCGTTGGAACGCGTGTGTAGGTAGAAAGGAAAAAACCGCATTACCGGAGTCCAAACAAATGTCGTCGCCGTTCAATTCATCGATGCAGTCCGACGAGGTGAGTACATTAGTTTTCGTACATTTGTATAGAGCGACGCCGCCTACACTATCGATAATATTGAGTCGGGATTAAATTGTATCAACGTTTTGTGCAATATAAATTGTCTCCCTAAACCTCTCGATATTATTGCCCGATATTCAGTTGAAAAATATTCGTTGGCTAATTGTGTCGCCTATAGTCAGTGGGCGTATTTGACGAGTGGGCGATTAAAAATTATTTCTCATACAATATAACACATATGATTAAATGCCAATAATTAATTAGAAGTTTGGCGTACTTTAATACCAATACTTATATGTACTTCATGAAAGTGAACTGTTGAACGGTAATACGACTTAAAGACTGAATTGTACATTTTATAACAAAGCCATGCTCAAGTTACCCGCTTTTTAACAGCAAATTATAAATTAATTATAAAATTGACGTAAAACCGTAATATACAATTTTGAAATACAGTAGAAGCCGCCGCCTATTAGAAACAAAGATAATTAATACAATCGCGTTATTGAAACAAAACGTCTCGGGATGCGCCAACCGTTAGTCTCATTAAGCGTATTAATCGCTTAATAGAAACAATCGGTTAATTGATACATTTTTCCTTGGTTAGAAAGTGTTCCTAATAAGCGGCTTCTATATTGTATTTTAAAAATGCATAAAAACATACAGATTATTTCTTTTTGTGATTGTACTTTTAAAAAATTTTCAACTTTATTTGTAAAATTAAATTTATTAATAATCATTTAATTTATAAAGAAATATATGTAGACATTGTAAATTTATAATAGCAATATGGTTCACATGTCAACTTAATATTTTGACTTCTTTATATAAGGCGATCAAGCATTTATTTACATACTTATAATATGCTTTAAAATTCCCATTCCCACCTTTTTGGAATTCCGATGATAAAATTGAGAGTTAGGATAATTAAATAATTATATATATATATATATATTATGTTAAATTCTATTGGCCCTCGCAACACGATGTCATATTATTACAGGTATATTTTTGATACTAAATACGCGTTATTCATTGTTATTCCAATAACCATTTATTATTTACTAATGACACAAATTCGTAGAAACCATATTATGACCCTGTTGTGATTTCGAAACGGGTTTATTGGAAATCTACGTATTACATATATATATATATATATAATATATATATATAATATATATATATAGTTAGATTTATTCAATACATTGTATAATCCTTCAATATCTATATACTACTGAACTCAATAATATTGCGCAATATCAATTATTGTCTTGACTTGAGAATCCAATTCATTGAGTACATGCTCACATTTAATTTTATAAACTATCCTTGCATAGACAATTCGTTTAATCGATTTTACAATGGACACAACGACATTCAATTAATGGCTGGTCAGGTTGTTTTTTTATTACTTTTTTAACGGTGCTGCATGATTTTGGTCATCTAATGGTAAAAATTCGATCGAAAACACTTGTAGTTTGTTTTAAAATTCCATCTCACTAATAAAAAGCCAAGGAGAGACATTCGACACACATCGTTCTATGATTATATACAAAACAAAAATATAAATAAAAAAACTATTTATTTTATTATTTTTTTTTTTAATTTTTGAACAGGCTGAAGAATTATCTGCGCGTGTTATGGCGGAGGAAAGACAGCGTAGAAAGAGGAAGAACAAATCTAGGCGAATGTGGAAAATCGTAAGGAATTCAATTCGTTGCATTTTCAGGGCGTTTTTGGAGATATTTTTAGACTATGTCGAATCTACAATATACACTCACCACCGTTTAGACGACGAATCGGATTACTTGGATGACATCGATGCTTTCGACGCCTTCCATGATTCAGAGATTTAACGCAGGGACGATTGTTCCGGGGCCAATATATACAAATATTTAATTTAATTCAATGCAACAACTTATTTATATTTAAATATTATAGAAACAAAAAAGAAACTCTATAATAAATATTATATCATGATTTAAACATTGGATTTGTATTGTTTTGTTTGGAAAAATATTTTGTAAACTGTTTCTAGTTTTTTTAATTATGGTAAATTGAAACTTCTAGGTAATTATGGGCAATATAATGTTTTTCTTCCTCTAGGATGTAGGTACACTCTTCGATTGTCAAATGTTTAAGTCTATAAATACAATATAATTATATTATGAGTATATCAAAGTAAAAGGGACGTTTTTCATAACTCGGAAAGTTTCTGGAAAATAAACATTTACGTGTTATTTAAAAGCGCGAACAGGGCCGGCTCAATGTGGTAGCAAAACAGGCAGCCGCCTAGGGCGGCACTAGTGTGGGGGCGGCAAATTTCAAATGAACCAAAGTGATTTAATTATTATAATATATATAATATAATATAGTATGCTGAATTGTATATGTTCATTGTTCAAAAAAATTAACTATTGCATAGGGCAGCGTAAATTAGATTTGCCTAGGGCGGCAAAAAACCTTCGGCCGGTCCTGAGCGCGAATCATTCGATTTTTATAGTACAACTCTTTAATTAGAACGATTTTGCTCCTTCGAGTATTTGAAATCGGATTAAAAGTGCAAAAATTTATTTGTAATTTTGTGAATATTTTCAAGTAATTAGGTTAATAGTTTTTTTAACGAAATTTAAAAATACATAGTTTTTATACATATATAGTGTCTTTGACTTGAGTATTGTAAGTGGATATAATAATAAATAAATAAATAATAATTGTAAAATAACTACACAAAATAACAAAAAATATATAACGAGAAATAATATAATGATTAAGAACTTACGAAACGTAAAATATTAAGTGGACTGTATTAAAAAAAAAAAAAAAAAACGGAATAAATTTAATGAAAAAAAAAGAACATTAATATTACAGGGAAACGGGGGACTGATACATAATTTATAACATAATTCTGTAATAATCGTACAAAAAAAAAAAATTATATGAAAATAACTTGTTCATCGAAAAAAACGAAATCCGAAATTGAAAGGTTGTAAACTGAAGGTGTTAATAGTATTGTGTAGCGTTGGTGCGGTGACGAAATGTTCGGTAGCATACAATTACAATAATGATGACGAAAATCAACGATTATAATATTTGACTCGAACCGGACAGTGGATGGTGCGTATGTAATGGATGGTGCGTATGTGGATGCCACGGAGGAGATCGTATGACACAACTACAACGACACGACGAAAAACAATATTTACAAAAGGAAACAATAATAATAAATTATTAATATTTATCACGTTGAATATTGTATAATACCTTGTGGGATATAGCCAAATGGAATAATAAAAATAATAATAATAATAATAATAACGTCGAGGAACATATAGGCATTTTTTATGATACGGCGGAATAATTTATGTTTCAGTCAAAGCTAAATGATTTTTTTCATAAAAGATAAGTTTAATACAATTGTAAAAGACGTCTTTATTTCCGTCTTAATATCAATTAATTTTATTTTTTCGTATGGCTAGGAAACTAGAAAATAAAAATTATTACACATTTAAGGCAGAACAGTAAAAATATTAGAGAGTACAGATTAAAAATTGTAAATGCCATACGATATTATCCTAATCATAGGTTGATATTTACATTCCGTATCTGTTCGATTGCTCTTGGGGTTGCGTTTACAAAGTTCTCGAGTGTTCCGTTGAATTTACGATTTGAGCAGCACTCGCTTATATGTGAAATAGTCCCACAGCCGCACACTGGAACTGAGGTGAAACTCCATTTATGCATAAGGTATCCGCATTTTCCGTGCCCCGTCCGGATTCGATTAAGGGTGACCCAATTGTAGCGTGGTAACTGGTACCCTGAGATTTGATAACTGTCGAATTCGTAGTTTTTTTGTGGATCATCCACCTATGATGCTGCCAAATCCTTCATTGGTTTCATAATATTTATTAATTTCAATTATAAATTATTTTTATATTTTATTTACTGTGACACTACCGTTACCGGTCGAATCGCTCTAGCTGGGTCGCCAACCTAGATCCGGAGAACACCATACTGGTGAAGGAGACCTAGGATTTTGTGAGGTGAAAAAAAATGAACACCAGGTTTTTTACGGTTAAAAAGAATTAATTTTATTGTGGAGAAAGTTGCCGGGCGTAAAACTCCAATCAAAAAGAAATTATACGGTTGAAAAAATAATAAGACAAGACAACAAAAGTCTTGTGACAGAAAAATAATTTTAACAATTACAAATAACACAGAATAAAAATGAATTACAATGAATCAAATACTAAATTAAATACCGGCCAAGAGAGAAAAAAAACATACCCGATTTAAAATTTGAATGGGTGTGCATTATGCACACCCATCTCGCCCGTGGTGGTTAATCGTTAGGAGAGACCCTGACAGGATCTACTCCATACTTAATGATATTTCAAAAAATCGAATAAAAAATTTAATAAGAGAGAAAAAAAAGCTGACGACAAACGTTTATGACGAGTGTCAGAAATACAGTAACAAGTATTTTAATTAATATTGGCCTGGCCGGTATTATACCAAAATTAGTCGCGATGAGGTGGTGACTATCGGTTGGCGTTTTGGGCCGTAGATTACGTCGCCGGTACGGTGCGTGTGTGTTGCGCGCGCGATATATATTTTGTTACATTACAGAAACCCCCATTTATAAATATGGTTACTGGTAAAGCATATTTACAAATACAAATAGTAACGTAAAATAAAAAAAATTGAATAAAGTATTATTGTTGTTGACTTAGGAGAGCGTCATACTGATTAAGCAGTCGGCCGATAGTTCGCCGACTGTTTAGTTTGAAGGCAATCGTGCAGCCCATCAAACTTATTAATCGGCCGATACCGAATCGTTAAAATGTGTGCTCTTACATTAACCTTCATACAATTTAAAAGCCGACTAAACTATCGGCCGATAAAAAGTCTGTAGTTTGTGGGCTCTCTTATAAATGAATAAAAATAAACTATTGATATAACTGTAAGCAGTGGCGTATCCAGATGGGGGATTAGGGGGCTACAACCCCCTCCCCCGAAATTTTTTCGACCATTTTATGTATTTTGTAGGTCACACTACACATTACTTATACTACAGTATACTATGACAATTGTCGGACAAGTGTTTTGTTTATGAATTTTAAATATTTATTATATTATTTTATATTTTTAGAAATTTATAAACTCACCTAACGTAATCTATACTTCATATCTCATACTGGCCTTACCGTCGAAATTATATTATTATAAATCATCGCACATTTATCATCAAATATGGACGCACATCATATCCATGACAGAATTTATCTTTGGGTAGGATGATCATAAATTAAAATTTTCTTATTTTCCTGTTTCTTCACAATAACAACTGTACCTATATATATATAGTATCCACAATATCTAGATAATAAAATTTCTGCCAATGCCAATTCACATTTCATAATACTCTTCGGTCGGCCGTTTTACGTGCAGTTGAAACTTGAAAGCACTCGTATTATTTATATTTGTGTGATTTAACCTGCTTGACTGTATTGTTTTTGCAAATTTTGCGACGTATACTAATTAATAATTTATAATCACGAGTAAAAAAAGTCTCAAAATAATATTTTAAATTACTTTTCTTCGACATCGACACAAAATTGTAAAAAACAAAAACAATCTGACGGCCAACGTGTAGTTTTTAAAGACGTTTTGAAACCAACTAATATTCCATCTAGTGCGGAATTGGTAGTGTCTAATTTACCAGAAACAAATCAACCAAGCAATATAAAAAATCTGATCAATCCTACTTTTGATGGAAGTTATCATACTTTTGATGAATATTAAAAAACATTTTTCTAATTACCCCGACGGCACGCCCATATTATATAACAGTTAAACATAATATCGCGCAATATTATCACAGCAATTACATTACGTGTTGTATATGAGAGCAAGTAAGATCGTTTTACACATTTCATGAACAGAAAATCGCGTATAATTCCGTACATTAATAATAATAATAATAATAATAATATGGTCTGTATAATATTATTATGTTAATATATTATTGTTTTATCGTTTGTCGTACATATCACGCCGCCGTCCAGTCTGCGCCACCTGGCAAATCCGTACGACATTCACGTAACGTGGTCGGCATCGGCGGCGGTCTCGAATGAAAAAAAAAAAAAAACGATTATTTCTTTTTCTCTCGATTACGATTTTCTTTTCTTTTTTTTTTTGCAACACAACACGTCGTGCGTGTATTTCGTACGTTGTACAATGGCGGACAGCGCCGAATGCTGTTTTGGATTTTTCAACGTATGCGGTTGTGCTTGGGCAATAGCCATGTTCAATATGGTATGTAATATTATATATAGTTCTTAAGACAAGAAAAGAAAAACAAATATAAGAGTGGGAAAAATTTACAGAAATTCGAAATTTCGCTTAATCCGTTTCTTTATTTTTCACTTCTTTTACGCTAAATTTTGTTTTTCTATTATTGTAGCTGTAAGATACTTTTTTTTTCTTCCGTTTTGAATTTTACGATTTTCTCGTTTATACGAAATAAAAACGTTTTTAATTCGTCAAAACTATTTAAAATATGTTCAAACCATTTTTTATATATATATATATATATATGTATATATAAATCCGTTAACGCGTTATTTAAAATGTAATTTCGTTTTGCTATAATACGATTACGTGCATAAAACGCACGTTTTAATATATTTCAAAATTAATTGTATGTAACCAAACCGTAGGCGCAATTAAAGCTCAAATATTTTGCGGTGTTGAAATCATAATCGCATTCATTATTTTGTACGACATTTAAAAATGGTAGTTTACCTAATGTTGAATAATGGATATGCCAATTTTATAGTAAGTAACGTATAGTCTTATACAGAAAAAAAAAACTATAATATTCGTTTACAAAAGTCAAGTGTTCAATATTCTATAACATAAAATGTATTTCACGCGTTTCAAATGTATTCTCAAAATAATTCTGGTCATTACTAAATTAATATTGTTCATTATTTTGTTCTTTCCTTTTTGTCAAAACGAAGTGATTTGATATAATTTTTTTTTTTTTACTATACGATTTCAATATTTACAAATATATACACTCGGTCATTGATGTATTTTTTAACATTTTTTCACTAATATAACACAAAACAACAATTAAAAAATATAGAAAATAACAGAATACAAGAATGAAAAAAAACACGTTTATAATAATAATATCATTTAAACAAAACAATATTTTTTATTCGTATTTTCAAATAGGCGTATATTTGTATACAAATGACAAAAAAAAAAAACATAAATCGAACAAAAGCTCGTATGTGTTCTTAAGGAGACTGCAATACATATTTTGTACGTTCGTGTTAATTTTTTTTTTTTTAACGACTAATAATATTTTTTTATAACGAAAAATTAACATGTTCAGATACGGCCAAGAAGTAAAACAAAAAAAACATTCGCGCAATTATCACAAAAAAAAAAATTTAAAAATACCGACTTAAATAATTTATTAAAAAAAATTACTAAGACAACGCACACTATTAGCTTATTACTTATGTCGTACCTATTGGAATTCAGAAATAAGAAACGTGATTTTACACCACAATTATGTGCACTTTTATGATAAAATACTATTATCTAATTTGCGCAAAATATATTTATATACTCTGCTCAGACACTGTATACACGCGTGTGTGTCAGATAATGACAACAATTGAAACAATCTCTCTTAATCTGTACAATATATATATAATTATTTTATTTAGTAATCAGATTTGAATATAAAATTATATATATATATATAAGTAAATGCGTGCTATACTCGTACGTATGTGTATAAATACATATATTTTATAAACGTATTAAGATAAAAAAAAAATTTAACGTCGTATAGCAATAATCGTAATATATACCGGCTGTACACGAGACTACGTAGATATATTATTATTATTATTATTATTATTAGTGCGTTTATTGAATAAAAACGAGACGAAATCGCGTTTATCGTTTCTTATTATTTAAATAATATATTCTGAAATTTCATTTAAACTAACAAAGAGAATATTGTAATATCTGGCGTATAGTTAGTATTTCGTAATAATATATAAATATATTATAAAGATTAAAACTTCTTGACAATATTATCACCTTTATCGAAACGTGTACATTATTATATTATATAATTGAAAAATATTCATTTCGTTTGAATGAATATTTTTTTCCCCGTTCGTCGAAAGTAAAAAAAGAAACCGATGTGTGTATATTATTTTAATAATAATAATAATAATAATAATAACTAATCTATTTATAAAAATGGCTTAAAATGGGTTTACAAAAAAATACAAAAAGAAAAAAAAATTTACGCCAGACAACAAACTACAGTTATTATGCGTATAACAGAAGAAACGATCGTCACAGTCGATGAAATGCGCGTATATATTATATACTTATCGAAAAATTTTTGTTAAAATTTCCGATACTCGCTGGTTTTATCACAAAACACAAATAAATTAGTATGTGTACTGTGTAGGTAGGTATACTATACTTGAAATATATATATATATATATATAAAGTATTAAGCGAAATGTTCGAAGAAGAAGAAAATATGGGCTAAAAGAGATTTTTTTCACGTGAAAATATTGGCAAATTAAATCGTGTTCGGTATTTATATACGTAAAATAAATTATACGACTAAATAAAACGCGAATTTACTGGGGTTTTTTCTCGAGTATTTTAGGATCGATTAAAAAAAAAAAAGAAATCAAAGGATCTTTTTATAAACTATATATTATGCATAATATAAACGCACAAATTATAAATATGTAATTTTTTTTTTTTTTTTTAGGGCTTTTTTGGGTTAACCATCACGGTAGCCATTCTGCTGTGCATTTTCAAAACGCTCATAGCCAGTAAGTGGGAACGTTTCTACCAGAATAATTTAATACACTTTATATTTAGACATTTAACTATTTCAATATAAATATATTATATATATATATCGACGTTCGGTATTCGAAAAACGATATCGGACAACGACGAATAATACCGCGCGTTTTCGTGGACAAAATAATATTATTATGCACGTTTTTAACATCATAAGATAGTCACTTTATTATTATGTCGACAACGATTGTATAATTTTCATATACGCGTACAAGTACTTAGGCAATTGTTTTTATTGCAAAGCGCAAAAACAACATTGGCGTGGTTAAAATTCGTCGGAAATATGGTATCAATGTTGGAAAAATACGTTGTAGAAATAGATTTATTAGAAATTTAATAAAAATGAGCCGTTAAACAGTAAAATTGAATTGGATAATTCGAATACGCCCACCACTAGTATAAAACATACGTGACTTATACGTTTTTTTTTTTTTTTTTTTGTGCTCATATTTGTTTCAGATTTTACATTAACGATAATTGCGGTCGCGTGTCTATTACTCGTGCTACAGATGATATTTTACTTCAACTACAATTTGAGGAAAGCTACGTACGTGGTACGTAACGAAACGACGCCTGTGAAAATTTCAAAATTAATCGATCACAAAATATTTCCTATACAACGTGTATAAAAAAAAGAACTCCACTGGACCGTAGAACGTTTTTGTTTTTGTTTTTTGTTTTTCAGCATAACATTTTGCACGTCAAACAGTGGCTGATGTTCCATTCGTTGTTCTACATAATAGCCACGACCCTGTTGTTCTGCGCAATTCTCGCGTCGCATTGCGAGATGTTTTTGGCTATGGTCGTCATTCTGATCGGTGAGGATTGAATATAGCAGAGACGAAAACGAAAATTCGTTATTATTAATATTATTATTATTATAATCGTTAATCGGTTAAAATTTTTTTTCCTATATAATTTTAAGGCACGGAAATGTATCAAATACACATCGTGAAACGGTTTTACAATAACGAACGGACACTATGCCGTCTCTGGTTGCAGTTCGGACAGAAATCTAACGTTATTTAAAATGATATCCCTCCAGCCGTATCATCGTCATCGTGTTTATATGATGTTTTAAAATCCGTACGTCTCGAGAGCTGATAATTGTTATTGTTTACGATTATTATTATTAAATGGGTTTTTATATAATTTAATAAATAGTATTTATTGAATGATTTAAATGTTAAGGCCTATATATTATGTAATACACGTTTCAAACAAACAAATTTATATTATATTAAACTATCATTTGCGCTTCATCGACATATCAAATTCATATTAAAAAAAAAAATGATAAGGGTTACGAGCCGAGGGCGTATTAAATATATTGCTTGGCTAAAGCCTTTAGTAGTTTTATTGTTGTACGATAATAATTTGAAAACAATCGTTGCATAATAATAATAATAATAATAATAATAGATATAATAGTATAAAATTTACGGCCGAGACATTTTATTAAATTTTCGTGTATTAAATCCTAAAATTTCCATTAATTTTTATGGAATAAAATATTAAACGAAATATTCGATCTCGTTTACAATCCACAATAATTGTCTATTATGTTTTTGTTACACAACGCGAATTTGTTTAGGTTTTTTTCATAAACTATTTCGATGTTTCGAGGCACAACAAACACGGAGACATCTATAGTTTCAAAAAATTTGTTTATTTTGTTATTATTGCGGTTAAAAAACCAATAATAATAATAATAATTATTATTATATTATTTATATTAGTTGTATAAATATAATTTATACCATATTAATTACGTAGGTATCTACTAATAGAAATTGTCATATTATTATACGAAACTTTAACCATAGATAGAGAACGTGTGGCGAATCTATTAGTGTGATAAGATTTTTACCGGGTTAACAATTGAAAATCTAATAAGGATTTTAAACGACTAATACGCTGTTTTACGTGAAAACAATTATTTTCGTTAAAATTCATACTTTTAAGGTGTATATAAAAAAAATTCTGACTTACGATTTTTGAAATTTATTAAATTTTCATGTCTTAATATTCAAAAATAAAAATTATATTAGATAAAAACTAGTATATTTTCAATATTTTTAAAATTCTATATTTTACTCATAAATGGTTAAACAATTTTGAAATTTTCGTCAAGTCTGTATAAGATTTTGTATTGTTGACGTTTCGTAAAAATTTCTAGTAATCTAACACGATTTTCAAGTAAATGTAATATTTATGTTCGTTTTAAATAATTGAAGCAATTCTTGTTATAGGTTAAAGTCGGAAGTATTATGTCAAAAATATATTTGGAGCGGGTAGAATACTCCTCTCACCCAACCCTGTTTAACATTTTAAATAGATATTATTATAATTGAGTGGAGGCGGCGTGGGCCCTAATTTCGAATGTCCGACCGGGCCATATTTTTTTAGATCCGCCACTGCGCCTTTGAGGTTTAGTCAAATGGAGTAACAAAAAAAAAAAAAAAAAAAAAAAAGGCCGAGGAATAAATAGGATTTTTTTTAGGAACTCACAAGGCCGAATTTACGTGGCGGTCAAAACTAAATGGACTTCATAAAAGATCCGTTTAATACGATTTTAAAATACGTCTTTGATCTCCGTCTTAATTGTGCACTATTTTTATATTTTATTTACTTATTTTTCAAATACTTAATTTTTTCAATTTAATAAAATACGTTATAACCTGTTACTCTATTTGTTAAATGTTATTAAAAACGTACGGATGGGACGAACCGGTACCAATAATATTTCTCACTTAAATACGGTATAATAATACGTGATTTTTTTTTATTTTTTATTTATTCCGAACGCCGTAAAAGGTAAAATTTTCCGTAGAAATTCAGACAATTTTTATTTTATCTCCGTTTTAAAAATCGACGACGACGAGTCCCCCGTCCGATAAACGTTTTTAAAAAAAAAAAAATACAAGTAATAATAACAATAGTTTTTTTTTTCTTTATTCCAAACACCCGTCTCGGGGCGGTGTGTTGGCCGTTTTGACGACAACTTTGGTAATATTTTATTTTCATCGACCGACAGCGGAGACCGGCTGACGGTTAGGTGGACACGAACGCGAGCTGCGAAATGAACGTCGTGTCTAAACGGCAAAATAACGGCGAAATGGCGTCGGCAAAACGTAACGTCGGTACCAGGACAGTATATTTTATCATTTACCGCGCAGCTTTTATCCCAAAAGCGTAACGTGTACCTCCTACCCGGTTCGGCGGCGGAGCTTTGACAAACGTCGCATATTATACGTTCCTGGTCGGCGACGGACCGTTTTCGTCAACACGCTTTGTTTGGCCCACGCAAAATACATTTTCACGTACTTTTTCACGTTTTCTTTTTTTTCAAAAATTAGTTTTATACATTTTCCAAAATCGTATTTATTACGTCAATTGGTCGTGTGTAAGTTTTAAAAAATTCCAGAAAACAATTTAACGCATTATTTACGGGAGAAAAAAAAGTGACAACACAATGGTGAAAACTCTTATTTAACATTTTTTTTTTTTTTTTTTTTGTAGGTATTACAATGTTATACATATTATATTAATAACCAGAACTCATGACTTCTAGAATTTGCATTTTTTTTTTTTTTTTTTTTTTTTTGAGACGTCCTAGAGATATATCTATGGGAGCTATAAATTTGTTTCAGATAACCAAGAAGCTAAATACTAAATTTTATGTTGCATATTTCGAAGTATAAGTGCTATTTTGCTTTTTTCCCGACATTATTTTCGCATATTTATTATTTTTAGCCTTTAAAACATTTTTTTCTTAATAATAACAAGTAATTATAGTCGTATTAATTATTTATATTAGTAATTAATTCATGTTAATTTATTTTTCTTCTTATAATATTACCATAAGTTATATAATATTATAAGAAGAAACTATATATACCTAATACGATGTAACGAAAGTGTACGCCCGAAACTTGTTAATCCCATCGGTAAGGTTGACTAATCACATGACTAATGATTTTGTTGCGTCAGAACGACAGCCGGTGTAAAATGGTGTCAAATGTTATGAGAGATCCTATGCAAAACGCAGACGCGGTCTGTCTCATCTCGGATGTACGCGGGGACAATAGAGAAGAGGAAATAACGTAACTGGAGACGATGAAGGCCTAAATGATGATATAGTGTGTGATAGCAGCCGAACAGATTGTGTGGCTGCTGTTTCATCCGTCATGTGTGTACAGGTCCAGCCAACGCGTGTAGTGTCAACGGTGTAGAGACATCACCACCCCTAAGAGAAACTTACTTGTGTCTAGGGGCGAAACATAGGTACAAAGTAAGAATAGGTACGTGGAATCAGTGACGGCACTAACTATTGCGGGGCTCGGGGCAAAATAATTTATGTTGGGCCCCCGTCCAGAAAATTGCTTCCAAATATAAAAAAAAGTTCTTTGTCAAAATAAACCCCCCCCCCCAACAAAAAAAAAAAAATTGGATTTTAGTCATAATAACAATTTTAATCTAAATTTTATTTTTTTTTAAATAGTTATTTTGTACGATATATTAGTCCATATTAATAATTATATATATATTAATAGTAAGAGTTTACAAAGAACAAATACAAATATTAATATTTCAAACGATATGCTATCAATAACGAGGAAGAAAATTAAATTAAAAATTAATAAAATTAAATTAGAATACTACTTTTCTTGCTTTTTTTTTGCAGCAAACTTGTTTATAATATTATCATAATCAATAAATTCAGAAATATCTTTTTCTATTGAAATTATTGAAAGACCTGAAAGGTTTTCTTGACTTAATTTATTTCTCAAATATGTTTTGATCAATTTTAATTTTGAAAAACTTCTTTCGGCACATGCAGAAGTTACTGGGATTGTTAGTAAAATTCTAAGTGCAATACCAATATTTGGAAAACATTCTGTAGAATATTTTACCACCGACAAAGCTTTGAGAGGAGTCGTTTATTCACTAACTATCAGTCTGAAATTTACCAACTCATTATATAACTCTATGAATATCTTTAGAAATACCATCTTTTAGGTACATTTCAAGATCCTTACAATGTTTCAATAAATCGTCATCATTCATATTTCTTAACTTTCCAATTCGAAATAAAAATCTTTGTACGATTCAATTTGTGTAAAACGTTTTTCTGTTGAACTTATAGATTGATCGATAATAATTAAAAAATATTCTTGTCTAAAATTTTCTTCCTCGTTATTGATACTTTCATCATTTCCCTCATAGTTAAAATTCCGATTTTTCTTTGGACGTTTTTTTTAAATACTGGCTCAACTTCAATTTCTTCTGCTAGATTATTAGCAACAATTTTGGCATTTTCAAATCCTGAATCTCTGTACGACTTTAAAAAAACTAATAATCTATGTAGCATATCATTTGAAATATTAATATCTGAATTTGTTCCTTGTAAATTCTTACTAACTATATTAACCTGGGCTAATATATCATACCAAATAACTACACTCAACAAAAATTTGTATATAACTATTTCACTAGTTATTAGTTTGGATTTGGCTTCACTTTTGGTAACCGAGTCATTTGCTGTTATTGACACTTCTTCTAGGGCTTCTATGATATTGGGTAACTGGAACCGTAGAGTCTTAACACTATTTACTCGACTTTCCCAGCGTGTTTCGGACCATTGTTTGACTGTAAAAATACTACAATAATTTTTAAAAATTTTCCAGCGGCTAGTTGATGCAGAAAAAATAGTATAAATTCGTTGTACAGTCCCAAAAAATGTTGATGCCCGCGACGAATTTTTAGCTGCATCTCGTAGTACTAATTTAAAATTATGTGAGGCACACGGAGTAAAAAAAGCTCTTGGATTTTGATTGATAATACGCGTTTGTACCCCTTGATATTTGCCAACCATGTTCGACCCATTATCATATGCTTGTCCTCTGCAGTTCATAATATCAATACCATATTCAATTAATTTATCAATAAGATTATATTGTATACTTGTCTTATGTTTATATTGTACAGATTATAACATTAAATATTATTTAATATTTAATGGAATTCTATTACTTAAACTTTTATAATGTTTTATTTAGAAATACCAAATAATTATTGAGTAGGTACCCATATTTTATAATAACAGTATAAAGTATCTTTTACTATTCTATTAATGGAAAAATAAAGGCAGAAAAAAGAATAAAACATACCTCATGTTCAATAATATTTTGATCAACATTATCTAGTTCTTCATGAGTGTTCTTTATTAAACTGGCACCATCATGGACCATTTCAAACTAAAGAATCAAAAAAATTAATTAAAAATAATATTAATAAAGCACTGAACAGTAAGCTATTTTATTAATATATATATACCTCAGGCTCAATAATATTTCGAGCAACATTTTCTAGTTCTTCATGAGTGTTCTCCATTAAACCATCAGCATGGACCATTTCAAACTAAAGTTTCAAAAAAAAAAAATTTAATTAAAAATAATACTGATAAAGCACTGAACAGTAAGATATTTTATTAATATATACCTCAGGTGCAATTATATTTTGAATACCATTGTCTGCATTTTTATAAGGACTGTTAGTTTTTAATTCGGCATCAGCATGGACTATTTCAGTCTAGATTATAAAAGATTTAAATAATACCAGCAAATAAATTTTGTATAATACCTATATTTAGATTTTAGTAAATTCATTTTAATATTAATGCATTTATAAACAAATTAATAAAATAAAATCAATACATTTAACAATATTCATATTGAATATATATGTTTTTAATAAGCATATTATATATCAAGTAGACAGTAGTTACCTCATTATCCTTATTATTCTTTAAAAATCGTTCAAAAGATCCTTCTTGCAATTTTAAAAATTTATCTTTGTTTTATTTTATTTTTTTTTTGTCATAACCACTCTTGTATCTTCTAAACTTGTTACGATCTTTACTAGTCATTTTGAATACAACTATAAAACTAATTTTATCTATTGGTAAAATTGTAAAAAGAAACATAAGTTCTAAATAAATTGTTTTATTAAAATTATTAAATGTATATAAAATTGCTTTTTACATTTCTGTAGTGTTATCTATTATTTATTAAAAATAATCATAATATGAATTTTACTTTGAAATTATATTAACTCTTTAGTCTTTTAAATCAATGAAGAATAAGCAAGTACTTATTAATAATGTACAATATCCAACGAAGACATAAAGTATACCCATTATTGTCACTTTGTCAGTTACAAATATGAAACTGCAGTGTTGGAACAACAAAAGTTTAAACTTTTTTAATAATTAATAGGTACTTACCTAACTTATAATATTCTGTATATTTTAAAACTGTTTTGTATATATATATATAAAGAATACAAAATATATTATGTGAATGTATAAAGTTTAAAATGTATTCTTTATATTTTATAAAAATAAAATAAATAACATTTCAATTTTCAATAAGTAATATGTATGTATAATTATGGCCCACCGCACACCAAAAGAGCAAATTTGTGTTAGACAGCTTTAGTCAGCCTAACACAATTTTATTGAAAAGAAAGAAAATGGGAAATTACATTACACACACATACACACTTATAACACAAAAACAAAACGTTTTTGCCTTTAAACACATTAGTCATGACTATACCGTCTGAAGTTACTGCATTTTCCGTTAGTCATAACTAGACAAAAAGTAAAATTGTGTATATATAAGTATATTTTATATAATATAATTTATAATATATTTTTTATATTATATAAAACTATTTCTATCACACAATGACTTGTGTTGCAGAATTATTAGTTATTCATAGAAAAACTCTGATCAGGAGAAATACTTTTTATATGATGTGTCTTTTTTCCTGATTTCTTCTCCAATTTCTTTTAATATGTAATCAATTGTGACAATACTTACACGAGTATAATTTTTAAATTCACTTTTGTGTGAACGCAGTGCAGTTCGCATAATAAAGATAAAATTACACTATGAATTTACATTTTAAATTGTATTTCTCTAAATGTTTTTATGCATACCATACGCAAGTTGTAACGTTCCCATCAGATGACATTTTGACAACTGATTAGTTTTGTTTTGTCTAGCTGGTGTGTGTTTGAGAAAAACAAATCGTTTTTAATTGACTAAAATAAATATGACTATAGATGACTAACACAATTTTGCTCGTCTGGTGTGCGATCGGCCCGATTTGTTTCAAAACAAAGGTACTTACTTCTTGTCTTAATTTATAGGTAACTATTAAAATAATATTAATGTAATGAAAATTAAATCACTTACCTTAAGTAAGCTTAACTCAATTGGCAATTTTTTTTTCAAAATAACACAATCGAAAGTCAAAAAACACTTAAATAGAAAACACGTGGAAATTTTGAACATGTCACGCATTTAATGTTGGCTGTTGCAAACCACAGAGTAAATAAACATGCATGCAACTTACGACTCGTGAATACGTCTTCTAAAGATGAATTCCAAATAGTATAACATTTTATATTACACCAGCATTATTATACACTTAACACTTCGTAGGTGCGCAGTATTTTATCAAATATATCCACATTATATTAAGACGGGTAATTGGATTCCCATTTCCAAATAATCAGTTCTATTATTATTTATATACAGTGGTTTGTGAATGCATGATTAAAGTATCATTAAATCATTCGTAATTATGGGTAATATTATTATTATTATTATAATTATTATTATTATTATTATTGAGTTACAATTTTATAAATATCATGTTATTGACAAATCATATAGGTAATATTTATTTAAAATTGTCGAGCAAATAACCAATACATTCATTCATTTGTACATTTTTCTCCTAAAACTCGACAAAACATTTAAAAAACAGCAAATACGCAAGAAAAATAAGGCCCATTCATTAGCGAGGCCTTTTTACATTTATAAACCGCGGGGCCCGGGACAACTGCCCCTATTGCCCGCCCCCCCCCCGTCGCGCCGTCCCTGTGTGGAATGTTGGAACGTAAACTGATAGAAGTAGTGTAGAAGTATAAAAGGTGGAAATCAATGTTTGTTGTGTGCAAGAAACAACGTCTGAAAGGGGAGAAACCAAAAAAAGTAAAAAATAGAAGATGGTTATAAAATAATATATATTCGGGTGAGACTAGTACTTTTTTTAACTTCTATTTTGTCAATTTTACGATCACATGTACATTATATTTGTACAAAAATTAAATGTAGATAAAATATTTTTATTTCCATAAAAACAGATATTAATTAAATTGGCGAATAAATAGGTTTATACAAAATAAACTTATTATCAAACAATATTCTTTTTTTTTTTTGTCTATTTATTTTATAATAAATAGTCGTTTAAAAAAGAACCCAATACTCATTTTTGTACTATTAATATTAAAATGTTATTCGATGAATTTAAATTGATGAATTGTTGAATTAGCAATATTGAAAACTTAATCACAAAACATTATGTCTTAATCTTAATTTGTATAAATGTAAATAATTATATATATATTGGTACATTAAATACAAATTATGTTGGTTCAATAATACAATCGTAAACGATTATCTATGTGGCATTGCTTACAATTATTATTATATTTATTTCTATTTTTTATTAATTTTATTTTTATAATATATTCAGATAATCTTGTAAAAAATTTTTTTTAAATATATACATTAGTGTACCCTGCAGATACTAATGCTTAACTATTATATGAAAAGTATAACTCCATGACATAGTAAAATTTACTTTCTTAGTAACAAGTGTTGTTAATGCTTACAAACCATAATATTACTTTAACGATAAATATAATTTTATATGATTATTACTGAAATACTGTTTAATACATATTAATATTTTAACTATTATTATATTATTATATTATACGAGTAATATTATTTTATACAAGTATGTATACATATGAAGATAATTTGCAAACAAATTTTTAAATTTGATTTCTATGACGAATACTGTTTGTATTAATAATATAATTAAACTGGGACCAATGTAATTTCATATTATTAAAATAAATAATATTTTTAATAAATTTTATTTAAATTTTTGAAAAGTATTCTTTACAGCTCTAGTTAACACTATATTAATCTATTAAAATGCTAAAAAACAATTTTGAAACATACGCATAAAAAATAATTTTTCATTTGTAAACATTTACATGCACTTAGTTTTAAAATATTGAAAAAAAAAACGTTTTATAAAATAAATAAGTACCACTCAAATTTTTGCATAATTAAATCACTGAAAGATAGACGGCTCTATACATTTTATCAAATTTATATATATACATTTTTTTTCTGTTCAATACACCATCTGTACTGAATAAAACTTCATTAATTTTACATCTTTTTTAGTTTTAATAATATATTCTTATGGTTTTAAATTATTATATATTGTAACGTTTACCGGATCAATTACATAATTGTTTGAAAATGATGCAATCAAATATTGCTGTGTCGATCTGTTTCAGAAAAATACTTTTTATCGAATCTAGGTATTTTGACTTTAAATAAGCTACCAGAAAATTCATATTTTGAATATTTATAATTTATACATAAATAGAAACTTGTGAAATAGACAAATGAAACGTTATTTCATTGCACAGTATTTTCAAAAGGTTGACTGATTATTTAACGTTGACACGAATATTTATAACGTTATAGTACGTTTTGTTTGACGGTAGGACCGTAAATCACATCCTAACGGAGAGCAACGTGTGCTTATAGACTATAAATATATATATAAAAAAAATAGTAATTTATTTGTAGTGAAAGGATATTTGAAAAATGTGATATATTATCTAATATAATTGATAAATGTATATAAAAAAAAATGTTTAAATTAAAAGATAGCCACGCACAAGAGGACGTTTTTATTGGAAATACATAGGTTTCTTTCTAAATTAATAAGAATATAGCTAAATAATTGAAACATATATAATTTTTTATTTTGTGCGTCAAAGGATTCTAAAATATTTCCCAAGCTTAAAAACATTGTTACCTGAAATTTCACTTCCTACAAAAAATGAATTCCTATAAATCGGTTAGTTTTAATCGAGATAAAATAATTTTTTTTTTTTATAATTTTAATTTTAAAGTTTTTTCTGCCAAACAAGCTATTGGAATAATTAATAAAATTCATTGGTTTTTAAAAAGATAATAAAATCGTATATCAGATAACACACAAAGAACAATCACAAATTATTATTACAAACAACCATATTTCTTGTAATTCATTTATTACAAGAAATATGGTTTTGTACAATAATATTTTTTTTATAAAGCCCAATTGCACTATCTGCACACACACACACATATATATAAAGTTTTTTTTGTACATATTTTTATGTACATACTTTTGATATTTGTAAGACGAACATTTCTAAATAAGAAATAATTTTTATAATACACGAGGATTAAAGACTTAGTATTTTGTTAATAGATTTCAATTGCGTTAGGTATTCAAACAAGCAATATACAAATGTATGAGATAAATGTTAATTTTTAAATAATTCAATAATTACTATATAACTGTATTTATGAGTATGTAACTAATAATGACTAACTATGATTAATACTAAATGACAATTTATAGCTGTAGCTTATCTTGTAAAACTACTAAAATGTGTATATTTAAGTATTGGGAAATAATTTATTATTATACTAAACTACATTATCAAATTATATAATGTTCATCAATTTACACCATAAGAAATCATATAACATTCATAATCATCCCATTTTCGAGTTCCAACATTAATAGTGCAATTGAAATTAATATTTATTGAATATTGTGCCATATATAATTGTTTGAAATTAGAAATTATTAATATTCAAACAGTTTTAAGAAAACACAATTATGTGTCAAGAGAAACTCACAATAAATGTGAAAACGCACTAATTTCATTTTGTTAAATACAGGATTTTCTTTCGTTCACATTGATCCATAACTCATAAATTATGATTTACTTATATGTACGACTAAGTAATAAACCAATAGATCAATACTATGGTCTATTATTGGGGCAACATCATCTGATAAAGACAAAAACAACTTCGAAATCAATTAAACATACACAAATTATTGAGAAAACGGTTTTATTAATATTAAAATGTTAGTACAAAAAATTATATTAATTTTGTATAGAAAAATTCATAATTTTACCTAAATTATGTAAATTTAAAAAATATAAAAATTGTTAGTTTACATTTTGAGATACAATCACTAATATTAGATCAAAAAATACAAATAAATTGTTTAGTAAGTTTTAATGGTATAAAAAAATTTGTTTTTAATTTTGTACTATTTATTAATAAATTTCTGTCAGTTTTTATTTATATAATAAAAAGGCTTCTTTGTTAAGGTAATACATTTTTAAAATATTCTGTGATTGAACCGGATCTAAAACATTTATAAAGTAAATTAAGTTATTTATAACTTTTCATAATTATAAGATAAACAATATAATAAGAATATACATTACACCGAAGAAGCCAGTTATTCCTTTCTTGGAAGGTTCTTTCTTATCAGGATATATCTAAGACAAAATGTTGAATGATTAAACACAACAATGATGATAATTTTTTAATTTATACTAATTAATAATACAACTCTCTACACAATAATACGACAGTAATTACACATAACTAAATGTATACAGAAAAATTACATCATTACTAAATATTTAAATAAATATTACATTAAAAAAATAAAATATTCCAATCAACACTATGAATTTAATAATTTGTTCAAACCTTAATTTATTTATTTTTTTTAAATATTTTTAGATATCCGGAATACAGTTTTCCAAAAGAAGTGTTGTTCTTTGTTTGTTTATCATTATTATATTCCTAGAAAAAGAGAAGAGTTTTATTAACCTATTAACACGGCAATGCTAACATTTCCTAAACGGATGTGCAAACGCCTTGATTTTTCATAGTTTCGAACTAGTGTCTCAAGCTCAAAGAACATGCACTTATGACAATTATATTTCAATTTTCAGCCTCATACCTTTCATCAACCACATGCAGACAATTCGCTGCAGATTCATTGGGTAGCCCATAAGTGTTATTCCCCTTATAAAATTGATATTAAAGTTAAAATTATTGATACTGGTATTTTATAATTTTATCACCTATTTTCTTTGTATTTAATCTAATGTATTTATTCAATTAGGCTATATTATTATTTTGTCACTACTGTCGATTAATAGGGTAATAAGTACATGAAGAGCCAGTATATAAGGTCTATGAATAAACCAGTATTTAATGAATAACCGCACCATATCAGTTGGCACATAATGGTTAATAAACTGAAAAAAATTGCCAAAAAAAATATATATATACGAGTTGTGTTCGAAAAGTAAGGGCCGTTCGCTTATATTTCAAAATCGACAAGTCGTAACACATTTAGACTTGTGCATATCTGTACGTGCACTACACGTGTAGCTATTTCAGGTGTTGTTTTGATTCAGTAGTCATTTGCCTATCTATGCGTACAGTAAACAATGTCCGCGATAATCGTTGCTCCCGCCAGCTGTGAAGTTCGCGCTGTAATAAGATTTTTGTGTGCAAAATTATATTCAGCTGCTGAAATTCATCGAGAGTTATGCCTAGTTTATGGACCTACTGTAATGAGTGAATGAAAGGTTAGACAATGGTGTCGTGATTTCAAAACTGGACGAACAAATGTTCATGACAAAGAGCGGAGTGGTAGGCCCAGTATGCAAAACGATGAAATTGTTTCTCTGGTGGACCAAAAACTACGATCTGATCGTCAGTTGACGATTAGTGCCCTGGCTGATAATTTCCTCATCTTGGACGCACTACTGTCTACAAAACTGTCACGGAAAAACTTGGATACCACAAATTGTGTGCAAGGTGGGTACCAAAAATGCTTACCGACCAGCACAAAGAGCAAAGACTGTCCAATGGACGAGAGTTTTTGAACCGTTACCGACAAGATGGAGATGATTTATTTTCTCATATTGTTACCGGTGATATCCTACATTAATCCAGAAACAAAACAGCAATTAATGCAATGGCGCCACTCAACTTCACCAAAACCAAAAAAATTTAAGCAAACTCCTTATACGAGTCGAAAAATGATGGCTACTGTTTTTTGGGACGAAAAAGGTGTTCTTTTGGTTGATTTTATGGAACGTGGGACAACAATGACAGCTGACGTGTATTGTGAAACGCTCAATAAGCTAAAACGTGCAATCAAAAATCGACGACGTGATAAACTGTCATCCGGTGTAATCCTCCTTAATGACAATGCACGTCCTCACACCGCAGCCAAGACCCAAGAAAAAATTCAAAATTTACGTTGGGAACTTTTTACCCACCCACCCTACAGTCCCGACCTAGCACCCAGTGACTACTTCCTTTTCTTACATTTCAAAAAATGGCTCGGTGGACAACGCTTTGAAAACGACAGGGAAATTAAGAACGCCGTTAAAAACTGGTTCAACTCGCAGGCGGTGAGCTTCTATGCAGAGGGGTTAAGGAAGCTGATACAGCGGTACGAAAAATGCTTAGAAGTGAACAGCGATTATGTGGAAAAGTGAAGTAGATTTGTAATTAACTAAATGTGCTAATAAAAACTATTTCATATCATAATTTTTTTTATGACAAAACGGCCCTTACTTTTCGAATACGTCTCGTACACATATATATATAACTTTTAAAATTATTATTTTTATTATATTTTTTTACATTCATGTTATGTAAAACAGAAAGCAATAGGGGACTAATCCTCAATCATTATACAGATTTTTATATTATGTTCAAATAGATCATAAAAATTTCTTGTTTAAAATAAAATAAAGGTAATAGATAAAAATAATTACATCAGCTGGTTCCTTCCCAAATTTATCATCTGATTCGTTATCCGCATCGTCATCCGAAACCTCATCACCATCGCCAACAAATTCGTCATCTGATACGTCATCTCCTTCGCCATCCGACTTGACATGTGCTTCGTCATCTGATTCGTCACTATCTTCATTGTGGTCTATTATTGTAACCCTGAGATTTAAATTACAAGAGTAAGTTCATTATGTGTGTATAGTAATGTATAAACTATAATTTATGTGTAGTACTTTTTACGCTGTTTAGCGCCAAGACGTTTGGACTGAACTGCTGCTCTTTTCTTAGCCTTACTCTTACCAGCATTAGTAGATGTATTCAAAGTTGACAAATCATCATCTGTAAAATTTGAATTACTATTAATTAAAAAAAAAAAAACAAAGTACCTAGTCATATTAGATTATTCTTTCACTTCATTCTAATTTTTACAATAAACATTGTTTATAAATATATGTTTATAATGGCAATAAAATTATTTATCAATATAAATTAATAACGTGATAATTATTAATAAGAATTAAAAATTATATACAATAATCGATGATTTTGTTTTTGTATATTTTTACTGATATTGTTGGTGGTATTTTATGGTATAGTTGTTTTCAAGAGCATATTTGCGAGTGATCCAACATAGATGCGCCCACAACACATAAAACAGGTACCAAATGATTGTAAAATGAAATAGAGTGAATAGTTATAAAAACGATTAGGAAACATTGATAATATACTAAAGAATATTTTAAAATAAAAAAAATTATTTCAAAATAAAACATAAGTTACTCATAGAATTACCATCTTCATAATCCAAGACATCATTGTTGTCAGAAGCTTCATCATTAGAAGAACTATCCACCGCATAAGTGTTTTTTAAGACAGATTTTAATGGAATCACTTTCTTTTTGACAACACGCTAAAAGTTATTACATTAAAAATATTTAACACATTAATAAATATACACATTATTATGTAAATACCTTTTTGTTTTTCAATTGTAAGGCTTGTTGTTGCTGCTTTCTAAACACACACACACACAAAATATTTATATATGTAGAATATAACCCTTAATTGATTATCAAATAAAATATATATTAATACTTCTTTTCAAATTTGGTTATCAATATTTTATCAATGATGTGTTCACTTGGTTCCCATGTATTGTCCCTATGAATTTATAAAGTAGTAATTAATAATTGACTTTAGTATAATCACCACAAATGACAATCAAACAAATCTAAATTCATAATACTTACTTCGAATCCCATCCTTTCCATTTAAGCAAATATTCAAGACCTTCATCACCCTAGAAAGTAAAGTATTAATTATGCCATTAATATGTGAATTATTAAACAACAAAATATATAGTTTAATTATATAATTAATTTTTACAAAAAATGGTAATTTGACACACTAAAATAATGTTTACAATCGAAAGCGTGTATATTATAGATGTTATAAAAGGTTTATGATATTTGTATAATGTATTTTACTATATGTTTGAAATGATTTAAGGAAATTAAAATGAATTAAATTAGTAAACAAAGTATATTTAATAACGTTTATGAACTCAATATTATTCTAATAGTCGTAAAGTTGAAATGAATGTTAATAAAATATAAAAACAATAATATCTAAACAATGAATAATATTTACACATATGGTTTTGGTGATTTGGATACATACATAATTTTTGAATACCACAGACTATCAGACAAGGTTGAAGAATACCCCGATGGTAAAGGCGTTTTATAGAAACGAATATTAAGTGATTTTCATTTTTTTAAAGAGACTGAAAGCGGACATTTTCTCCGTCTTACATAAACACACACACACACACAACATGAAACATAACAAAATAGACGTTTTCTACTTTTAGCGTATCGATCGACCTAGTGATGTGATAAGACATTTTAAAACGGTTATTTGAAGAATATCGTCAATTCTACCATAAAATGACTTTCCTACATTTTTCTTTTTTTTATTATTAGGTTTTTAAAAGTTAATTATTGGCCAATTTTTTAATTTTAAAATAGTTGAATTAATTTTAAAACACTTATGAGGAAAAGAATTTAAAACGTAGGAAAGTCGTGATCCCAAGGAGACTTTACGACGTATTCAAATTTCTTATTGCACCACCAGACCGATCGGTACATTAGAAGTAGGTAACGGTCTATTTTGTTATGTTTCATGTGTGTGTAAAACGAATAGACAGAATGCCGGATTTCAATCCGTTTAACATCCGTCTATCGCTGTCGAGCAATTATTGAATATGATAAGAACATCAGATAAAATGGATACGTTGTATGCACAACAGTATAGTTTTACACTCAACAGCGAAGAACTTTTACTTTACAAGAAAAACGTACAAATATGAAACGAATGTGTTTTTCGCCGGACGCGGGTTGTTACGGAATCCGTCGGAGACGGTTTTAAATGATAACACCACCTCGGCGGCTGTACGTGTAGTACTTATACGACAAACGGCAAACACGAATTTATATCAGATACTCACTTGTCTCTCGTCGACAATCTCGTCCACATCGTACACCGCATCTTCTTCTTCTTCTTCTCCTATTTTTCTTTGGTGATTTGCCATCGTTTATTCACGCGTATTTTTCGTCGATTGCAAGAAATGACGTTTCGAAACAAAAAAACGGCAAGGTGGAAATCTCTAAAAGCACACCACAATGGCGAAACACAGAGCACAAACGTCGAGCAGTTAAACACTACGAATAATCGCAGAATGAGTAGAGACCGGACAATGATAACGTGCAAATTCGACGGCGGTATACGTCGGACGGTGTCGGGACACAGTTGGACCAACTCATACGTTTCAAATAAACGTATAAAACAGTGTTGACCTATAATACACTTTCTCGTTGTTAATCATCAGCGTTTCCCGCAGAAATAAAACCACATAATATAATCGTCGTCGTTGTTAAAAGTACAGACCGGTATTATAGTACTATAGTCGCATCCAAAACAACCAAAATTGAATGATGACGAGCAAATGATATTGCTCTATGAACATTTACGTTTACGATAATGTATTAAAATGTATTACACGAATATTCCAATTGATTTGAAAATGAAATCAGTAAACGTTAACACCCAATGTATTATTATTATTATTATTATTATTATTATTACGATTAATTTATTTATTATTACAGTTGTCGTATTGATGAATATTTATGTTTTGACAAGAGATCGCCTATATTATGTTGTTCGTGTACGAATGATATTTCTTTTTTATGTTTATGAAGTTTTCACGGTTATTACCTATAAATACGCGTTAAAAATGTACATGAGTATACATTGCCGGGTTAAAGTTTTCGCCACATATTTTTAAATATTTTATCTGTAAAGAGTGTTGTGCGAGGGACATTACTCTCTATGTTTAAAAAAAAATAATAATTAAAAAAATATATCAAATACACGTTTAAAAGTTTTTTATTTTATTACATTAATTATTTTTAATTTCATAAATTTATAAACTAACAGCATTTTGCAATTGGTATAGCAACAGTTTTTAATGTCAATATAAATGCAAGGAAAAAATTTTGATTTTTTTTTAAATCATTATTATTATTATTATGCAATAAACATTATTCTACTGGTAATAAAATCGAATTGATTATTATCAAATTTATATAATTACAATTAAAATGTGTGTAAATGTTCAATGTAACAAATGAATGTGTTACATTGAAAGTGTTACATAATGAGTTTTAGTCTTTTGTTTTAAACAACAACTATTTTATTGTGTTAATTGTACAGAATGTTGTTTTTTAATCAAATAATACTAATTTTTTTCACAGTTTAGTTGTATTTATGGTCATTTAAAAATCTTATTATATTTTACAAAAGGAGAAAAAAAATATTATTTATTATTTTTTAATAATTTAAAATTGGAGCTTAAAAATATGTTTTTACATTACATTTTTTATTATAACTACAAATATATAGAAATGTAACATTAACAATTATAAAATTTATGTTGGTATATTGAATACCAATTGTTGGTTCAATAATACAATCGTAAACGATTATCTATGTGGCATTGCTTACAATTCTTATTATATTTATTTCTATTTTTTATTAATTTTATTTTTATAATATATTCAGATAATTCAGATGTATTATCATTTCAATCAATAATATATTTATAGATATTATCGTCGAATGGGATTATATCGAAATGGTATCTATCAATGATTATGAATTGAATACTACAATAATAATAAAAAACAAATGTTTTATATTTGACAATCTTTTTTTTTTTTTTAGTTATATTTCATTTCCTTTTCAAAGTTTAATTATTGCTATTATTACACTGTAGAGCAATAATAACCGTGTCAACGACATAATTTCTAATACAATCGAGAGAAAAAGAATATATATATATATATGTGTATATATATATTTTTACACGAATAATATTCTAATAGCAAGAGTCCCCGAGAAACGTGAACTGTAACCGCAGCAGCAACAGTAAGCGGTGGCGGAGAGGTGAATGAAAAATCAATAACACTCGGTGGTTTGGTTTGATACCGCGTATATTGTGTCTTCGCGATTCATATTGTGTTTTACAAAAGGTAATGAATTTCATTAATACACGGTGAAATTGGATTTGTAAACGTTTCAAGAAGAATAATAACAAAAATACTTGGAAAAATAACAACGTCTGCAGGTGAGGAGGAGTGTGGAGAAAAGTACGTGTGTGAAGGAGTTGGCCCACCATCTATACGTAAACGCCTATTCACAAATACTTAAAAAAAGTGTATATAAATGCAAAATGTTCAACTATTGGATTACAATGTCACTTATAAATGTAATAAAGTGTGCGGCGGTTTGACATTTTATTTTTCTGGATTTTCCTATATTTATTCACTATTTCACCAGATCATTGTGAATTTCCCAATATCATTCAAATCGTTTACTGTGTATAACATAAATATAGAACTGATGGACGAAAACTCGAGGGAAAGCGCAAAACTTCGTTCGCTACCTAAAGACTTTGGGGTCTTTCTGAACATCTATCGGAAAAATGTAACCGGAAGAGATCAAAATGAAGTGACTACAAACCAACGACGTTCTCGTTATATTTCTGGTTTAAGAAAAAATAATATAACACGACTTGAGTGTATCTCTTGTGACAACAGCATATTTTGTCAAAAACGCACAAACACCGAGAAAATAATAAAAAAAAAGACACCGTTCCACACGGAAAAAAAAATTACTATAAAATTATAGTTGGTTTAACTAATATTTGGTTAGAATAACTATAATTTTACTTATTTATATATTTAAAAATACTAAAATTATATAGTTAAACACATTAGTCACGTTTACTAATTTACTAGTTGTTATTACTATCCAACTGTTTTATTCCTTTTATCTTAATGTTATAATATATTTAAGTACACGGATTCGGACGGATAAATCAATTTTTATTTATGCACATTCATTAACAACGTTTTCTTTTATTACAACGCACACGGAATGTACCTGTATACGTACGTGCACGTGATGTTTTAAATTTAAAACGGTTATTCATCATTTTTAAAATAAAATTGTAAAATAGTGTTTGACTGTTGAAGAGTCAGAAATATCATTAATTCCTACTCAAAAAGGTAAGTTACTTATTTATATACAAACTTATTTGTTTGTGAAATCTGTTTTGAAAAATGTTACTGAATATAGTAAAGCTTGTGATTAAAGACTAATTTTATTTTCTACTTAATAAAATATAATTATCAATACAATCGAAATTTGTATACGAAATACAAATTCAACTATGACTAGGACTTTTCTGTCTACAAAACAGCCTATACACTTTATGTGATGTACTTCGAATATTCCAATAAAAGACATTATGAGTTATGATTATTTCCCGTTTACAATGTTTCATAATACCATATACATATTATATAAATCGACGAAATGTATTTATAAGGAATTATCTGGTATTTCCAATTTGTCGTCAATTTATCGCCACTCCACCACTACCTGCCGCTTAATAATTGATATCATTAGTTCATCGGTTATTTTTATTATTGCGTACGATCGGCGATTGCGTCTTGCGAATATACTTACGCACATACAAGCCGTATTGTAAAATTAAAAATGTTACAATATATAATATATTATTTCATATAATTATTATAAAATTGCGTTCTACGTTTTTCAATAACATTTTTATGCTATATAGTATATACCTACGAATAACAAGTTCATTTCTGCATTTGGAAAATAAAGATAATATATATATATATATATATATATAATAAATCATTTACGACCAGTTTCAATTTTTCTACTGCAAAATACTTCGAGGAAGACACGTACCACAGTCCATTCGCGGTCATGGTACGTGGCAGTTTCAGTGTCTGAGAAGAGTTAAGCTTTATTAAAACGATTCTAAGTATATAGGTATATTAGGCATCCGGAGACATTTATATTTTCTTGAAAAATAATATACAATTGTTAATCAGGAAAACATTTCTTAAAAAGGTTTTTGGATTTCAGTCATGTTTAGATATTTCAATGGTACCATCCTTCTTATCTATCCTATGAAGTGTGGTTCACAAACTTTTATAAATTGCAGACAAATTACTGTATACCATTTAGTTTTGACCGACGTTCAACTGTCTAAGGAGCAGTGGTGTTCCCATAGGGTATACTCCATATACGTCGTATACTCTCATGATTTTTTTGAAAAATCATGGGTATACTACGTATACTCTCATGATTTTCTGAAAAATCACGAGTATATTGCGTATATTTTCAAATCTCAAGTTATATGCAACGGAAAAAAAACATAATTACTGAAGAAAGGCCTCAAAAGTTTTAGTTTATTTTTTATGATTAATTTTATTATTGGAATTTATATTTATTAATTTTCTCACTGTATGCCTCTATATTGCCGGCACACACATCACAACTTATTACGCTTGTATAACATTGACGTTGATAGCTGAAATATTAGCCATTAGGTATAACGATAATAATAGTAGTCAGATAAAATCAGATATATTATCGTCATTAAAATGTTATCGGCGTCCGGCGACTAAAGTTCCCTGTAGACAATTGATAAATTATGATAATTTAGTTTTAGTATACTCGTATGCTCCGTAAGTCACCGTACATAATCTATATATTTTTAATTTTTCATTCACATTTGGTCGCCATAATATTCGTAATTAATCCTGTTCTGATTTATCCACCCAAATTTGACGATACATTTTAGTTATATCTTCGGAAAACTTGTATTTATGAGTACGGAAGCGACACACCCGTATCTGATTTGCTTGATGCGTCAAACACCACTCTCAGTTTAATAGTACGACTATTTTCGTTTAATACGTAGGAATGTGGCAAGTAGAAATAATGCGTATCATCTGTGAGATTGTCGTTTACTTCTTGCATATGTCCTAATTCCAAATAAACTTTCATAAAATCTCGATAACGATCATATAAGTCTGCATTCTGTGTTAAACGTTTTTCTAACAATAAAAACCGACGAAGTGCAATTTGATACGATTTACCTAATTCAGTTATATTATTTTTGAATGGTAACCGAACTATGAATTTTCCATTTACGTCTCGCTTAACAGTTTCTTCAAAATGTTTTAAGCACAACGTCTATCCAGCTGTCCAGTTTTCCTTTGTTGTGATTTCTTCTATTTTCCAAAACTTTTCTATTTTCTCCGTTAAATCCGTGTAATAATTATCGTTTATTGCTACCATACAGTTACTTATCGTATCCCTTTCGTTTTGACTAACACGATCCATCCCAACTTCGTTTTCTGTAAGAATGGACCAGATGGGTATAATTGAATGATATTGGCACGCATAATTTCCCAATATAAGTCAGCTCCAATTAACATATCTATTTTTCCACTTTGGAAAAATGTAGGATCTGCTAAAACTATTTTTTCTGGCATTTTAGTTTTTAAAATACTACATGTGTTAATTGGTAAACAAGTTGTTATCTTCGGGAGTACTAAAAACGACCGCGTTATTCGGAATGAATTTATACACGATTGAACCGATATATTTAATTTATACGTAACATTATGACTAACATTTGGGGGGGGGGCTTAGTCCTCCTGGATGCAGAGTATACCCTCAACAAATTTGATGGGAACATCACTGCTAAGGAGCAATCACAAGAGCTAGTCTAGAATTTCGGCTTGTCGAATTGACTACCTATTGATTATTGAACAACTGAACTTCATATTACTGTTGTAAGTACTTAACTACCTATATATTACTATTTTAGTTTTTACTTAAAATGGATACATAGACTAAAAGAGATGTTATATTAGCTTAATTGAAGGTACAAATAGCATAAAAATTATTATACTGTGTCGTTTATAGATTTTCAATATTAAATATTTTAATGAAAATCTAAATTATAAACATTTATTATTAGGTATAAATATACTACCCACCTAAATCTAAAAATAAATTTTTTACTAATTTTTTTATTTTAACTTTAAAATTTTTTTAAATTTATCATTTTTTCGGCAATTTCTTAATTTTGGCATTATGGCAGACTAATTTACTAAAAATATATTAATAAAGAAGTGGAATATGGAAAATTTAATCGACCCTTTTGAAAGTAAATAATATAATTACAATTTTATTACGTGATTTCATCAGTAATTTGTTCTCTATGTTATTATTGGCTGTATACAAAATATAAAAAAATTTTAAATCGCCATAACATCGAAATTACACTGCTAAATAGTATGATTCTAATGTGTTCCATATACTAGGAATAATACTATTTAGCCGTGTTATTTCGATGTTATGGCGATTTGAAATTTTATAAAATTACCTAAATTGAAAAATTTTATTAATTTTTATTAATCAAAATTACTACACAAATATTAAAAATTCTAAAATAGTGCGCATGACAGACTAAAAATGTTCTGTATAAATTATAATTACAAAACAAAATCGAGTGTATTGTGGTACATGTATTATAAATATAAATTATATTATATTATGAATATACATTAATACATTATTTTATATATTTTAAATGTATCTAATCAGTTAGCAAAAAAAAAAAAAAATCATTGTAACATAGAGGTACCTATCTAAGAAATTAAAATTTTTAAATATTTAAGGAGTTACAAAATCCAACTAGAATAGGAAAGTGATGATAACACCTCTTATTCTAGTATATAAATATATATATTTACTGAAATTAATTACATACCTAATGTAATATATTTTTTTTAATTTATAGGAAATGATGATTTTTCAGCACTTTGGCTTCTTCCTATGATTTTTCCATCTGTGTGTATGAAAATTAAAAAAGGAAGAAATAAGAAAGGCACTTTTAGACCGTCAAAAATAGAACAGTCATCAGCGTTCATAAAGTTTATAGCTGTATGTTATCGCTTTACACACAAATACCTACTTTAAATTTGAAATATTTACTCTTATTTTAAATTTTTTTTAGAATGCTAATGAATTGAAAACAACACATCAAGCAAGAAGTAGACAAGGCTGCAGCTCTTGGACTCACTGTACAACCGTATGTAGTTATAGTCGGTGACATATTTGAAAAAGACAAACTTCCAGAAAGTTTTGTCATAATAAATGATACTCAGTATAAACTAGAGACCCTATTAAAAGCTATTGATACATGCTTCAACCCACACAGCATTGAAATATTTATTCAATATTTATTTAATATTTAATTTTAATGTTTAATCATTAAATAATATTTAATTTCAATTGGTAGTCAATTTTTAAATGTTAATAAACCTCCTATTAATGTGTTGTACTGTTGTGGACAGGAATGAAATGTTTTATTAATAGTAATAATTAATGTTTATTAACATTAATTTTTAATTAAATTACCTAGCCATAATAATAATAGTTTTTTTAACAACACCTAAACATACTAAATGCATGTAATCTAAACTGAAGCTATAAACCATATCAATATTTGGGATATCAGTTAAAATGAAAATAGAGTCAGTCATATGATATTCTTCATTTGAACGATTCAAGAATTGTAAATGCGTTTTTAAATTTTTTTTTCCCAGGGAAACATACTCTATTTTCATAATACACACCCTCAATTGTACATCTCCAACATGAGTAAAAACCTGAATGTCCTTTTGTTTTAGAAATAAAACTTTTAGCTGGAGCATCACAACAAATACATTCTACTAAAACAATTTTTTTATCATAAGGTGTAGATATACCTACAGATGACAATTCTTTTAGTTCATTAACCATATCATTCAAAAATATATTGCTATCTAATGGTTTTTCTAATCTCCAATAAAGGCCAATTATAAAAACATAAATTTGTGAAAAACATTGGATACTACCAAGGATTGACCAAAACGAACTACTCGAACTTTTTGTAAGAGGCAAACCATCAATTCCAATATTGATTTTAATTGTATCTTTAGAATTATTTAAAAAGTTACTAATATTTGTTAAGCCATTAGCAATGCCAAAATGATAATAATTTCCAGGGAACTATTATGTAATTTTGTTTTTAAAATACCACGAGCGTAACTGGAAAACTATTGAAACATTTATGTGATTTTAAATTCTTTAACAATGCAGAAAGAGCTATATTGGAAATATTAAAAGCAACTGCCCACTGAGCTAAGAATATTAAAATGGATTCTGCATCATTATTAATGAAATCTATATCTAAGGTCTCAATATCACTATCACTATCAGATTCACTATTTAGTATTTCAATTTTGTCAGAATTATTAATTAGAAAATTAGAATCATTACTATTATTAGAAAGTTAATCATGTTGAGTTGGTTGTAAGTAATTTTCTAATACATTTGCTTGGGCCGAACCAGATACCAAGGGAACTAAAATTGAACTTTCTCTAAAAAGATCAACTACTTTGACCTCTTCAAGAAACCTTCTACGTTTTGTAGACCTACTCAACTTTTTATTCTGAAACATATTTATAAACTTCTGAAGTCAAAGTATAAATTTAAATTTTACTCAAATATTTTTTTTTTAAAGAAAATTTACTTATAATATATCTACACCTAATAATAACTTAATAAAACTATATAATAAATAGGTTTTTTAACAAAATAAATAGTTTTATAGTAAAACACCTAACTACTTACACCATATGAATAATAATTTATAAAAATTTTAAACGACTACTATAGAATGTAATATTTTGGGACACAAACAAAAATATACAATTAACAATTATTGTTACTAATAATATGACTGAACTTGCAAGTAGATTTTGAAACTAAAAATATATATATTTTGACTATATTGAAGATTAAAAACTTAAAATACCTTTAAGTAATTTATAATAGGTATATTTTATACGTGCAATGTATAAGCATTTTAAAAATATTGTCAAAAATAAATAATTAAAAATAATTTTTAAATTATCATCAATAAATTTTAACTCGCAAAGTTAAAACAATATATGTAAGTATTAAAAGACCAAACAAGCTCAAACCAACACGAAGAAAATTGTTTTTCTAACTGAAAAAATTAATTAATGTGCTTATAACTATATTTATATTGGTAGATAAATTATTTGATAAAATGTATTTACAGCGTAGAATACAGACCGACGATTATAATAACTAAGGCTCGGATTTATATGTATTTATATAACCAAAGTATGTATTTATACAACAAAAATATGTACATATATATGTGCTCAAAAATTAATGATATGTATTATGAAAAAAAAAAATAATAATTAATAATAGAATGAAATGTGATAAAAAAAAAAAATTATCTAATTATCTTGATTACAATTAATAATAACATGCATTTTAAATTTTCGAATTCGAATGATCGCCGATTCTGTCGTAAAATTACTTTATACCAGTGGTCTCAAACATACGGCCCGTGGGCCACATGTGGCCCGCGTACCCTTTCCATGTGGTCCGCAATAAAAATACATTTTGAATAAAAATATATGAAAAAATATACAAAAAGCTATGACTTATGGTGTAAATTTGAAAAGTCTTCATTGTATAATCCACTAAGAATCTTTATGTTAAAAAAAAATTAAAATGGAACATGTTATGGATATAGTTATTAAAACAGTGAATTGGATTAGATCCCGTGCATTGAATCATAGACAATTTAGTACACTACTCGATGAAATGGATGCTCAGTATGGTTGTTTAATATATTACAGTGAGGTAAGATGGTTAAGTCGTGGAGCATTTTTACAAAGATTTTTCAATTTATTAAAAGAAATAGACTGTTTTATGAAATCTAAAAATAAGATTGTTTCAGAATTAACTAATAATGATTGGATTAAAGATTTAACTTTTCTTGTTGATATTACTACACATTTAAATATTCTCAGCCTACAATTACAAGGTAAAAACAAAGTTATCACAAATATGTACGACTCAATTCATTCATTTACCATGAAACTTCAATTATGGGAAACTCAACTTTCATTAAATAATTTGGTGCACTTTCCTACATTAAAACAGTTATCCACAGATAGTAATGATAGTAAAAAATACATTTCTAACATTTTATTACTAAAAAATGAATTTATGAATAGATTTACAGATTTTCAAAAGTATAAAGATGATTTTCTACTTTTTAGTGAGCCATTTTCTATAAATGCGGAGAACGCGAGGAAAGATTTGCAACTCGAGTTAATTGATTTGCAATGTAATTCTGTTTTAAAATCAAAATTTGAAGCTGTTGGAGTTCCAGAAATTTTTAAACATCTTGGTAACAGTAATCCAAAACTAAAGAAACACTTTTCTAACATTTTATCCATGTTTGGTAGCTCTTTAGTATGTTGAGGGACGTATAGAGTGTTTGCATTGTTCCACGGTTTGCATGCGAACCGGTGTTATTATTTGAAGCTTGGGTGCTCTCGTCCATCATCTGTGACCTCCCGCGAAGTCCATCAGATCCGTCTGTAAAAAATAAATATTCGAATTTGTCCCTCGCCGATCCAAACTTTCATGTCACTGTGTATCGATCGATTTACTGTTAGGCGCCGCCGATCTTTTTCCGTCGGTCATGAGTGGGCGTCAAGTCGACGTCGACAGATCATTGCCGAGCGCGTTCAGTTCCTGTTTTGGTTGGATTCTAATCGGCTCGGTCGCACCCTTATTAGAACATTCCGATGGTCACCCAGTCGTCGTGTGGTTACTCACCTCCGTCGAACAGCTAGTGGACCATTTTTGGCATATTGAAGAGCCTGAGGCAGCTCCAATCCAATTCACTAATGCTGGTCAATGCGAGGTTATTTTCAACGAACATTTCAGTCGAGACGAGTCCCCGGGGCCGTTTTATAGTTCCGTTACCGTTCCGGGTTCCGATGCGCGACAATATATTCACCGGTTCGCGTGCCATCGCCATTAAACGTTTCGACCGTCTCGAACGGAAACTGGGTTCGGACGACAAGCTCCGCGTTCAATACAACGCATTTATGGCTGAGTATGCACCGTTGGGACATACGTCGGTCGCTTCGTCTCCCGGCCGTTACTTCATTCCACACCATGCTGTATTTAATGCCGAAGACAAAATTCACAACGTGAATACGCCGCAGTTGTATCATTGTGTGTCCACGACGTTTCCTGCAGCGAGTCGGCAATTACTTTGATCGGGACCAAGACGTAGTTAGCCCCGCTTACACCGATCACCGTGCCAAGGCTTGAGCTGAACGCTGCCGCGTTGCTGCTAGCTCGACGGATGGGCCGAATTCGTTCGATTATGGACACGCAGGTGGTTAACATAATTGAAACCCACGCGCGGACCGACTCGCTGGTCGTATTGTCTTGGCTGACGACGGTTCCGCACGAAACTTTCAGACAGTACTCTACGTATCAAATCGCGTCCACCAAGTTCAAACGTTGTTGCCGAATTGTCAATGGCGATACGTGAAGTCTGAGGAGAATCCAGCCGACTGCGCGTTCCGTGGTTTGACGCCATCAGAGCTATTGAAACACAGCCTATATTGACACGGGCCGCCCTTTCTCCCCGCCCCATAAAACCAATGGGGGAGTGGACGTTGAACGATTGCCATGTGCGGAATTACCAGAAGTCAAAGTCATCTCACCCATAGTGTGCTGCTTATCTGGAACGAAGTCAGAGTGGTTCACACGATTTTCGCGCGGTATTCATTACTCGGCCAGTCGCAAAAATTGTATTATTGCCTCCACCTATTAATTTAATTATACCCAATTTTGTTTTTTTTTTTGAATTTTTCATACTACAGTTGTTTTTGTAATCAGTTTTTTTTTTTTTGATTTTTGTCATTATTTATATTTCTAAATTTGTTTATCTCGCGTCTATGTGCGTTTCCACGTAACAGCATACTACCGGTAAAAGTGATGTAGGTACATTAGTCGAAAACGAAATTTATATTTATACTTTTTTCTAGTTAACAACGAATTGTTCACTTTGTTATTATAGAAATTTGAATTATACCCGTATAATACGAATATATTCCCAATTTATTGGGAAATCTGATTTTAAACGGTATTATTTTATTGTCAATAACAGATCTAAAAATAAAATGGGTATTTAACATTGACCCGAGCGCGCGCTTCATGCATGCCCCACCGCACCTGGCCGTGGACTAGAATCAAACAATATCGTTGTAGGGATCACACGACGCGCATCGCAATATTGTAATTTGTAAGGTATCTGTGTAGTGTGTACCCAACAATATTATTGGTCTTAACCAATTTAGTATCTACCTAATTTATTAAATGGTAATAATTATCTACTTTTGTAATTAAACGATGTCCTCCAAACGAAAGAGTGGCGCAGGAAAAATTCGCGAGAAGAAAAAAAATGTTATTATCGAGTGTTAGTGAAAAGTGTCATAAAATAAATAACATGTTCAAACTGAGAAATGCACGAAGTACTGCAACAAAATCTGATACAATTATTGCGTCAGTGAATTCAATGAAAATATTGGTGAGTTTTATTATAGGTATTTACTTACATACCTATTTTAGATTTTATAAAATAAATAATATTATAATAAATTTTTTTCTTTGCCTAAATATGTTTGTTGTAATTCCTGTTACAAGTTGTGGTTGTGAGAGAAGTTTTTCCAAACTTACCATTGTAAAGAGCAAACTTAGAAGTACCATGACCCAGGATAGCTTAAATGCATTATTATTTTTATTTGTAGAACAAGAGTTAACTTCTTCTGTAAGTATTGATAGTGTAATTGAAGAATTAAAAAATTTAATTCTTATGGAACGTAGATTAGTATTAATAAGTTTATCTTTAAGAATTTAATTTTTGTTATTCATTTAATAAAATTATGTATTTGATTTTTTTTTTTTTAATTTCCATATATATTTACATGTACTACTAATTTCTAAATTATATAAGCTGTATGTAATAAAATGTCATATGTAATATTTTCAAAATTTAAATTAATTTTCATTGTTATTATTTATTTATTTTATTATATTATACATAAATACGAACATAAACCTGTGTAAAAATTCATCTTATTTATAAAACATTTTCAAAACAATTTTAATACCTACCTAAAATAAAGTAAGTAAGAAAGTAAGAATATTAGCTGGATTTGATAGAAAACCTAGAATATGGCCCAGATTAGTGGCGTATATGATGGTTGATGGGGGAATCGTCCCCCCCTTCGGATTGCAAAAATATGGTTTTTTGGGGTTGGAATATTTAAATTGTTGGCTTTTTTTCCAGGTCTAGTTGCTCCCCTCCCTCCGTTAATTGAGCTTTCAGATACGCCACTGGGCCGGACCAATCTCATTCTGCCCCTGAAACTGAAGTGTGCGCACGCCTATGATCAATGTTATTTATTTTTAAAACATTTAATAATAAATTGCATAGTACACATACAATTCCTAGATTAGAATTATGGGGTGCTTTTTTATTAGCGCAGACACATAACTATGTACAAAAAACTATTAAGAATGTTGTAGAACTCGGTGATATTTATGCGTGGACTGATTCGACTGTGGTACTTTTTTGGTTGACATCATCACCCGTTAATTTTAAAATATTTGTATCAAATCGCATATCTTATAATACACGAGGACTATCGATAAAAACTTAGTATTTTGTTGATAGTTCTCAATTGCGTTAGGTATTCAAACAAGCAATATACAAATGTATGAGATAAATGTTCATTTTTAAATAATTCAATAATTACTATATAACTGTATTTATGAGTATGTAACTAATAATGACTAACTATGATTAATACTAAATGACAATTTATAGCTGTAGCTTATCTTGTAAAACTACTAAATTGTGTATATTTAAGTATTGGGAAATAATTTATTATTATACTTAAACTACATTATCAAATTATATAATGTTCATCAATTTACACCATAAGAAATCATATAACGTTCATAATCATCCCATTTTCGAGTTCCAATATTAATAGTGCAATTGAAATTAATATTTATTGAATATTGTGCCATATATAATTGTTTGAAATTAAAAATTATTAATATTCAAACAGTTTTAAGAAAACACAATTATGTGTCAAGAGAAACTCACAATAAATGTGAAAACGCACTAATTTTATTTTGTTAAACACATAGGATTTTCTTTCGTTCACATTGATCCATGACTCATAAATTATGATTTACTTATATGTACGACTAAGTAATAAACCAATAGATCAATACTGTGGTCTATTATTGGGGCAACACCTTCTGATAAAGACAAAAACAACTTGGAAATCAATTAAACATACACAAATCATTGAGAAAACGGTTTTATTATTATTAAAATGTTAGCGCAAGTATATTTATTAATTATGTATACAAAAATTCATAATAAAACTTGTTAGTTTACATTTTGAGATACAATCACTGACATTAAATGAGAAAGTAAAATTAAATTGTTCAGTAACTTTTAATGGTATAAAAAAATTTTTTTTTTGAATTCTTACTATTTATTAATAAATGTCTGTTATGTTTATTTTTATATAATGAATATTCTTTTTAGGGTAATAAATTTATAAAATATTTTTTGAATGAACCAGGTCTAAAACATTTATAAAGTAACTTAAGACATTAATAATAAATTTTCTTAATTATAAGATAAACAATATAATATGAATATACATTATACTGAAGAAGTTCCAGGCCTTTCTTTCTTGGAAGGTTTCTTCTTATTAGGATATTTCTAAAACAAAATGATTAATGTTTAAACAGCAATGATTATAATATTTTAATTTATACTAATTAATAATACAAATCTCTACACAATAATATGACAGTAATAACACATAACTAAATGTATACATGAAAATTAAATCTTTTCTAAATATTTAAATAAATATTACATTAAAAAAACAAAAAAATTCCAATCAACACTACGAATTTAATAATTTGTTGAAACATTAATTAATCAATTTATTTTTTAAACATTTTTAGATATCTGGAATACATTTTTGCAAAAAAGCGGTGCTCTTTGTTCTTTTATTATTATATTCCTAGAAGAAGAGAACAGATTTAGTAACCTATTACTTAACACGGCAATGCTAACATTTCTTAGACGGATGTGCAAACGCCTTGACTTTTCATAGTTTCGAACCAGTGTCTCAAGTTCATAGAACATGCATTTATGACAATTATATTTCAATTTTCAGCCTCATACCATTCATCAATCACATGCAGACAATTCGTTGCAGATTCATTGGGTAACCCATAAAAGTTATTCCCCTTACAAAATTGATATTAAAGTTAAAATTATTGATACTGGTCTTTTATAATTTTATCACCTATTTTCTTTGTATTTAATCTAATGTATTTATTCAATTAGGCTGCATTATTATTCTGTCACTACTGTCGTATAATAGAGTAATACTAGGTACATGAATAGCTAGTATAGGTCTATAGATAAACCAGTTTTTGGTGAATTACTGAATCATACCAGTTGGCACTTACTGGTTAATAAATAAACTGAAAAATATTGTCAGTAAAAAATAATATTATTTTTTATTATATTTTTTTACATTTAAGTTATGTTAAAGAGGAAGCAACGGGGTCCGGATCCTATCATATCCCCGTATTAACCCCTGAAACACTCAAATGGCAGTACATCAAACAATGTTATTTTGAGTCATAATCTGAAAACTGTATAAAATTTCAATGTAATATGGATAACATATGAAGTAGGCATGAGTGAGAGGTATATTGTCCATATATACAGCGTTTTAATGATTTCATTTTACTATTCTGCAATTTATTTTAAACAATATGGAGTAGAATATATGTATACAAAATTGATGCTCTACACGAATTTTACAATATTGGAGAAAAACAAAATATTTAAATTACGTTTTAATAGTCTACAATCATCAGTTTTCAAGTTAATACACGAAAATTATATAATTCTAATAATAAATTTTCAAATATATTTATATTGCTTCATAGCTGTTATTCAGAGATAACAATTTTTAAAAATGTCATAGCATTTGTTTAAAGACCTTCTGATTCTTTAGGTTCTCCCAAGTTTTCAATGCAAATTGAGATTTAAATTAATTCATTATTCATATTAAAAATTATAAAAATATTGACCACCAAACAACAAAACCATATGCAAAAGCTTTTCTAACACTAAGCAGCAAATTTAATTTGGAATGATGTATTTCGAACCAAACCGTATTTTTTTTTAAATTTCACTGTGAATATAGCTTCAAATACGCATAATGATAGATAATAAGGTGCTAGAAAGCAAAACATGCAACGAAAAGTATATATTATTAAACTTATTATCATGAAAACAAATGTCACCGAATATATATGTACTTTTGTATATGTCCATAATTATTAATATAGTTTGACCTTTTAATCAAGAATAGTTATTAAATTAAAATTACTATATAAATCTTATATTTTTTGATAATACATATAATTCAAAATTGAACCATGACCCAAGTGTTGAGATATGCTAGAAATGTAAATAATACTCATTTATCAATATGCAGATTTTCATATTATGTTCAAATAGATTATAAATATTTCTTGTTTAATATGAAATAAAGGTAAAAGATAAAAAATAATTACATCAGCTGGTTCCTTCACAAATTCATCATCTGATTTGTCACTATCTTCATTGTAGTTTACTATTGCAACCCTGTTATTTAAAATTTAAATTACAAGAGTAAGTTCATTATGAGTGTATTGTAATGTATAAACTATAATTTATGTGTAGTACTTTTTACGCTGTTTAGCGCCAAGACATTTGGACTGAACTGCTGCTCTTCTCTTAGCCTTACACTTACTAGCATTAGTAGATGAATTCATGGTTGACAAATCATCATCTGTAAAATTTGAATTACTATTAAATAAAAAAAAAAAAAAACTACCTAGTCATATTAGATTATTCTTTCACTTCATTCTAATTTTTACAATAAACATTGTTTATAAACATATGTTTATAATGGCAATAAAATTATTTATCAATATAAATTAATAACGCGATAATTATTAATAAGAATTAAAAATTATATACAATCGATGATTTTGTTTTTGTATACTTTTACTGATATTGTCGGTGGTATTTTATGGTATAGTTGTTAGCATTAAAATATTTGCGAGTGATCCAACATAGATACGCCCACAACACATAAAGCAGTTATCAAATAATTGTGAAGGGAAATTAATTGAATAGTTATAAAAACGATTAGAACACATTGACAATATACAAAAAACAATTGTGTCAATATAAAACCTAAATCACTTTTAGAATTACCATCTTCGTTGTCGTTAGGAGCATCGGTATTAGAAGAACTGGCCACCGCATCAGGGTTTTTTATAACAGATTTTAGTGGAATCACTTTCTTCTTGACAACACGCTAAAAATTATTACATCAAAAATATATATCACATAAATATATATACACACTTTTATGTAAATACCTTTTTGTTTTTCAATTGTAAGGCTTGTTGTTGCTGCTTTCTAAACAAAAAAAAAAAAAAAAAATACTTATATATATAATATAACCCTTAATTGATTATTGTATTATATTTATATATTAATACTTCTTATGAAATTTGGTTATCAAATTTTTATCAATGATGTTCTCTTTTGGTTCCCATGTATTGTCCCTATGAATTTATAAAGTAGTAATTAATAAATTAAATTAGTATAATCACTTCAAATCACAATCAAACAGCTCTATATTCATAATACTTACTTTGAATCCCATCCTTTCCATTTAACCAAGTATTCAATACCTTCATCACCCTAGAAAGTAAAGAAAATTAATTATGCCATTAATATGTGAATTATTGAACAACAAAATATATAATTTTATTATATAACTTAATTTTACCAAAAATGGTAATTTTACACAATAAAATAATGTTTACAATCGAAAGCGTATATATTACAGATGCTATAAAAGGTTTATGGTATTTGTATAATGTATTTTACTATATGTTTGAAATGATTTAAGGAAATTGAAATGGAAAATAAAATGAACCAAATTAGTAAACAAAGTATATTTAATGACGTTTAAGAACTGAATATTATTCTAATAGTCGTAAAGTTGAAATGAATGTTAATAAAATATAAAAACGACATTAATATTAAACGATGAATAATATTTACACATATGGTTTCGGTGATTTGGATGTGTACATAATTTTTGAATACCACAGAATATCAGACAAGGTTGAAAAATACCCCGACGGTAAAGGCGTTTTACAGAAACGAATATTAAATCATATTCATTATCTCAAAGAAATTGAAAGCGGACATTTTCTCCGTTTTACACATACACATGAAACATAACACAATAGACGTTTTCTACTTTTAGCGTATCGATCGACCTAGTAATATGATAAGTTTTAAAACGGTTATATGAAGAATATCGTCAATTCTACCATAAAATGACTTTCCCACATTTTCATTTTGGGACCTTTAAAAGTTGATAAATGGCCAATTTTTTAATTTTAAAACTTTTATGACAAAAAAAAAATTAAAAACGTAGAAAAGTCGTGATCACAAGTAGACTACACGACGTATTCAAATTTCTTATTGCACCACCAGATTGATCGGTACATTAGAAGTAGGTAACGGTCTATTTTGTTATGTTTCATGTGTGTGTAAAACGAATAGACAAAATGCCGGATTTCAATCCGTTTAACATCTGTCTATCGTTGTCGAGAAATTATTGGGTATGATAAGAACATCGGATAAAATGGGTACGTTGTACGCACAACAATATGGGCACACTCAGCCTCGTGTGTGACACTCAACAGCAACGAAGTTTTACTTTACAAAAAAAAACGTACAAAATTAAAACGAATGTGTTATTAGCCGGACGCGGGTCGTTAAAGGATCCGTCGGAGACGGTTTTAAATGAAAACACCACCTCGGCGGCGGTACGCGTAGTACTTATATGACAAACGGCAAACACGAATTTAGTTCCAATACTCACATGTATCTCATCGACAATCTCGTCCACTTCGTACACCAAATCTTCTGTTTCTATATTTTTTTTGTTATTTGCCATCGTTCGTTCACGCGTATTATTCGTCGAACGCAAGAAATTACGTTTCGAAACAACAAACGGCGAGGTGCAAAGGCAACAGAAACACACAACAACAGCGAAACACAAAGGAGTGACGGTCGAACAGTAAAACACTACGGGAAAACGCTGTGAACGGGAGAGAGGACTTTAATAACGTGCAAATTCGACGGGCGTTTACACTGAGGCATTATAATGGTAGGTATAGTCGTCCGCCATTTTGCGACACATATGATATTGTTATCAGACTTTTGAACATTGTAATATGGACATTGCATGCATTCACGTATTCGTATTCACAATACACTGTTCTTTAATTTGAATTGTTTTAACTCGGCCATATTAATTATGTAGCGCAGTGGTTCTCAATCTTTTTAGGACTGCGACTCAAATTTTCTTCCAAAAATCTATCGCGACCCCCATAGTTTTACATTTACAGAATCAAAAAAGTAATTTCAAAAAACAAATTTTTTTTAGTACTTATTTACTACTTTATAATAATAATAATAATAATTATAATAATATACTAAATAATATTATAAAAATAATATTTATTTTAAATTAAATAATCTAAAAAAAAACTTCTCGCGACCCCCCAAAAATTGACTCGCGACCCCCCTGGGGGGTCGCGAGCCACAGTTTGAGAAACGCTGATATAGCGAATACATAAAATTGTTGTTAGAAATTGTTAATGAGTTGATAATAATAGTTATAATATATTATTTACCAAATTTAGAAATGTTGTATTCTTATGTTTAAGTAATTTGTTCAATTAAAAATAATTTGGTATTAACCAAAATGGTTCTACAGATATTCCTACAGAATCATCCGAATTATGTGAAGTAACATTTTAATATTTTTATGTTCTAAATATTAGGTTACTTTGGTTGCTGAAAACATTAGTGCAGTCATATTATTAATACTAATATTATAATTGTTTTTGAATAAATATATCTTTGTTTTTAGGTGCATTTTGAAGACGGCCAGTTAAAACAATGTGTCTTGGACAGAGCAAAACCACTAAAACCAAATACTATTTCTATTATATTTGAAGTTCCAATTACATCACATAAATTTAAAAACAAAAATTCTTTTCACCTGGTTTGTTAAATATTCATCAAATCATATTGACGCTCTAGCTCAAAACTACTTCAGTTACTACCCTTTTTTTTCGATTATTATGGTAACATATTTTTTCAATGAATAAAGGTTTTAGTTTAAAACACCAAATCTAATTATCTCTATTATCGACATTGTGCAAGCGTTTATACTTGTTGAAGGTTTTGTATCAATGTAAAAGGAAAAGCAAATTTGACATACTTGTATTTGATAAATAAAGACTTTTGAGTTATTACAGTTTTGAACTGGAGCATCAATATTTTGTAGGTATACAATTTTTTTTAGTTGTACATTTATATTAATTACATAACTCTTTTTTCATAGAAAAGTGATCCCAAAACTTAACTAATAAAGCCAATGATCGTTTTTTGTTGTTACTAATCAAAAGACAGAAACTGATGCAAGTAAAACGAGAAAATCACAATCCAATGAGAAAACTACAGGTACAATATTAATAATATAATATATTTTAATGTCATTGAATTATATTTTGTCATTCAATCATTTTTTGTCTAGTGCAGTTGAAAAATAATCAAGCCACTAATTCAGATTGTCTTACTAATCTATTACAAGAAAAGACAAATCCGTATTGTTACAAACAGAGAAGAAAATTTTAGCAACCAAATTGCAAATGACTCATAAAGTGCTAAATATGATTACTGATAACTGCAGTAGGAGCGACAAATATTTTTCCAGCGTAACTAGGGCACTATAAAAACTTTCATAGTGCCTCAGGGTAACTATTGTTACCAAGGATGCCATAAATTTGGAAAACAGGAAGTCTAGGGAATTAATTTATAAGTCAAAGAATATCTGGAATGTCAGGGTATTTTATTAAAGTATCTGAAATTTTGACAGATGTACAATAATACATAGCACACTTTGAAATTTCTCTAATCGTAGCTACAGCAATTATTTATCTTTTTATCATTTATTTTTTTCGGCTATCTTTTTTATGGTTAATTTTATATTAATTAAAATATTTCCTATTTGATTGTAATTCAACATATATATATATATATATTTGATGTATGAGTCCATGATTGTATTTTAAAAAGTTAAAGCATTTACAACATCGAGCGATATCAGACAGCACTGAACATTTAGTTGGGTTCTTAGACGACGATTGAGTGTTAATAGATTGTATGTCAGCAGCAGGATCCCAATTTGGTCCAAGGACTTTCAGTTCTGGTTGTTCACTTGTGTGAATAAGACTAAAGGTGACATCGCACGAGCATTTTCCAGTACAGATTGTAGAACTTGAATGTTGTTACTAGCCCATTTTCGTAACTCAAACTTAGCACGAGCACATAATTTTATTATTTGAGATTGATATTCAAGAATGTTCTCATCTAAATTTACTCCAGTAAAAATATCATCAACAAAAGTGTCATTCAAAAGAATAGTAGCAGCAAGAGGAGAATACGTACCATCAATAGTTGCCAGCTCATAAATTGTACGGAGCGCTTGGTATGAAACAGCAGATGTACCGTATGTAACTACATAGACGGTATTCCTGTATGGGGACATTTTGATTGAAACGCCAGAATATTCTTAAATAATCTCTATCAGCGGGACGCACTAAAATCTGACGATACATTTGTTTTATGTCAGCCATAAATAAATATTTCCATAACTTTGTACGAAGAAGCACGACTTGAATATTGAGCTAAAGTTTAGTGCCTGTACATGCACTTATTCAGTGAGACACCAGAACTAGTACGTGCAGACGCATTAAAAACTACACAAAGTTTTGTTGTAGTACTATCAGGCCAAATCACACATTGATGTGGAATACAATAATTAAGTATATTATCTATTTCTGATAGTGGACTAAGTTTCATGTGACCAGCGGTTAAGTAATCTTGCATAACATTTACATATTGTTGTCGGAGATCACTATTCCTATTAAGTCTGAGTTCTAATGCTTTATATTGTAGTAAAGCCAATGTTTTTGAAACACTTAGTAAAGGCGATGGTGTTTTAAAAGGGATTATTACCTTAAATCGTCCAGAGCTGAATCTAGTTGTGTTTGTTTGGTAAATTTTCTCTGCAGTGTTATCATTAGAACTAAAATGACGGATGGAAATTCTCCTAATTCCCAGAATATTTTTATAGTCACATCTAGAGCATTGCAGATAGATATACACAATGAAGTTATACTTGAATCATAATAGTTATTAACAGGTCCGATCAGAATTCAACCAAAAACTGTTTCAATTGCAATTGGTATAATTTGTTAAATATTAATTTTATTACTACTTTAATTCTAAACAAAGAACTAAATAATTATAATAATAGGACAAAAAAATACAATTTAAGTAAAATTGAATAGCACGATTATTAAATATTTTTTTTTTTCTAACTGTGATTTACAGAAATATACTGATATATACATTAAACAACATTATTTCAATATTTATTATTATTATTGTTATTTTAAGAATAAAATAATTTGATTAAATAATACATTTTATTAGTTAAAACATATTTAAAGTATATATAAGAAAATAATAGTAAAAAGAAATTTAAAAATTGAAATCATAATGAACCGCCTAATAGAATTCTATACTTTGGGAAATAAATCATTTATTTGACTATTTAAATTTTACATTTTTTTTTTAGTGTCTTTCCCTTGTATCTGCTATTATAAATATACTTTATTTTTTTGTTATTATTACATCTGTAATTTAATTTTGCAAGAATTTATTTGAACCTAATAAATGTACTAATGCTGAAATATTATAATATTTATATATAGTGTATATGAATGATATTTTTGATAAATATTTTTATAGTTAAATTTTTACTTTTTACCGTAAAATTAAATACACATTGTATTAAATGATTGTTAATTATGACATGGAAAATAATATATTCTTAATATTTAATACCAGAGTTTTAAAGTGTTGAGTACAAGTATTTAAATATTGGTATTAAAACACATTTTTTAAGTACTGAATACTATTTTATGTTATTGAATACTAATTTATTTTAAATATTTTTATTATAATTGTGCTATATTATATTTTATTATAAATCAGAATATCACATTTCTCAAATTGTACACAAGAAAAAGAAAAAGAAATTAACAAAAAATTATTTGAACATTATGATAAATATAGGTACATTTTGACGACAATGCGTATATGACTTTGTCAGCTGCCGTCAGATTGAATTGGTAATCAATAACCAATAAACATTTTGAACAAATTATGTTCTTCAAATGTAATAAACATTATGAATGTATTATACATTTATATATATATATATCTTAAGTATTTGAAAATTATTTAATTTAACGTATTTGAGTATTTTTACTAAAATACAATGAATAAATTATTATTTGAGTATTACTCTACAATATTTTTTATTTAAATTTTTGAAAAGTAATCTTTAGAGCTCTGGATCATACTACATTAATCTATTAAAATGTTAAAAAACAATATTGAAACATACGCATAAAAATATAGTTTTTCATATGTAAACATTTACATGCGCTTAGTTTTAAAATATTGAAAATAAACGTTTTATTGAATAAATAAGAACCATTCAAATTGTTGCATAATTAAATCACTGAATGCTAGACGGCTTAATACGTTTTATCAAATTTATATATAGATATATTTTTTTCCGTTCAATACACCATCTGTACTGAGTAAAACTTCATTGATTTTACATTTTTATTATTTTTATTAATATTATCTTATGGATATATTATTATATATTGTAACGTTTACCAGATCAATTACATAATTGTTTGAAAATTATGCAATCAATTATTGCTGTGTCAATCTGTTTCAGAAAAATATTTATTATCGTATCTAGGTATTTTAACTTTAAAAAGCTACCAGAAAATTCATATTTTGAATATTTATAATTTATGAATAGAAACTAGTGAAACAGAAGAATACAACGATATTTCATTGCACAGTATTTTCAAAAGGTTGACAATTATCTAACGTTGACACGAATATTTAAACCATTAAGGTACGTTTAGTTTGAAGGTACAACCGTATATCACATCCTAATAGGGTGCAATATGCGCTTATAGACTATAAATATATAAAAAAAATAGTAATTTGATTATAGTAAAAGTATATTTGAAAAATGTGTTACATTATTTAATTAAATTCATAAATGGATATAAAAAATAATTTTTAAATAAAAAGATAGCCGTGAACAAGAGGACGTTTTTATGGGAAATATATATGTTTTTTTTTTAATTTTCAATTTGTTTTTTGTTTATTAAATGAATAAATTATACAGACCAGTATTTCATTGATAAAATTAGGATTTTCTGTTAAAACATTTTTTCCGGTGTATTACATAATTCTTTTAGAATTATATAATATTAATCATCTGTTTTTATGGAATTTTGTACTGGAAACGCGAAGATGTAAATGGGTAATTTTAAAATTTTTAAATCAAGGACGTCTAAAAAATTAAAAATCAATGATCTTTGTGAATATTGTTTTGCAGTTTTTATTGACTCGAGGATTTTGATTTGAATATATGATACGAAACGTGAAAGCTATCTATTGCGTGTAGAAATGGATATATTTAAATGTACAGTGAATTTTTCTGGAAATTCAGCGACGCCGCTTATTGTTACTGGTTAATATTTTATCATCGCGTCCTCTTAATTACAACGGCTATAATTTTGAAGTAATTAAAAAATATATAATATTAATGCTTTTGAAATGGTTAAATAAAATCATTTACGGAAGTTGCGAGACGGAAAACGGATCTGCCATCGCCTGAGTAGTGTCAGCAATGAAACCGGCTTCGTCCATTATTCGTGCTCCATCTATCCAGAAAACGGGCGCCTGCAAACAAAAGAAAACGTTACAACATTAATAATTGCTTTTATTAATCATAATTATAAAATTATATTGTGCGTTATATATGTGTGTGTATGTGAGAAATGCGGTAATTTTTACAATATTCGAGAGTACACTTAAAAAAAAAATACTGATATGACATTTAAATTTTGAAAAAACAATTTTTAATTAAATTTAAAAGAAATGTCTTTTAGCGTTCGTCCGAAAAAATGGTCTTGAATTGAAAACGCACTGCCAAGGAAGTCATTAAAATTCCTATTTAAATGTAAAAAATTAATATATAATATATTTTTATTATTTTTTTATCATTTACTTAATAGGATTTTCCTATTTTTTATAAACCTAAGGATCTTTTTGTTTTTTATACGATTAAAACCGGATCTAAAACATTTGAAATGTAACTTAAGTTATTTATAATATTTTGTTAATTATAAGATAAATATACATTACATTGAAAAAGTTCCAGGCCCTTCCTTCTTGGAAGTTGATTTCTTATCAGGATATTCCTAAAACGAAATGATTAATGTTTAAATAGCAATGATAATAACCATTAAATTTATACTAATTAATAATACAACTCTTTACATAATAATATGACAGTAATAACACTTAACACATAACTAAATGTATACAAGAAAATAAAATCATTACTAATATTATTTAAACAACTATTATGCGACGCTCTTTGTTCTTTTATCATTATTATATTCATAGAAAAAAAGAGCAGTTTTAGTAATTTATTACTTAACACATCAATGCTAACATTTCCTAAACGGATGTGCAAACGCCTTGACTTTTCATAGGTTCGAACTAGTGTCTCAAGCTCATAGAACATGCATTTAAGACAATTATATTTCAATTTTCAGTCTTATACCTTTTATCAACCTAACCACATGCAGACAATTTGCTGCAGATTCATTGGATAACCCATAAGTGTTAATGTTATTCCCCTTACAAAATTGATATTAAAGTTATTGATACTGGTATTTTAAAATTTTAGCACCTATTTTCTTTGTTTTTGATTTAAATTACTAATTCAAATGGCAGTACATTAAACAAAATGTTAGTTTGAGTCGTAATCTGAAAACTGTATAAAATTTCAGTGTAATATGGATAACATATGAAGTAGGCATGGAATGAGTGAGAGGTATATTGTTCATATATACAGCGTTTTAATGATTTCATTTTACTATTCTGCAATTTATTTTAAACAATATGGATTAAAATATATGTATACAAAATTGATGCTCTACAAGAATTTTACAATATCGTAGAAAAACAAAATATTTAAAACATGTTTTAACAGTCATCAATCGTCAGTTTCCAAGTTAATACACGACGATTATATAATGAGAAATTCTAGGAATAACAAAATTCTTAAAACATATGTATATTGCTTCATAACTGTTATTCAGAAAAAAAAATTTTAAAAATGTTATAGCATACATATAAAGACCCTCTGACTTTTTAGGTTTTCCCATGTTTACTATGCAAAGTAAGATTTAAATTAATTCTTTTCATATTACAAATTATCAAAATAAATAGAAATATTGACCACCAAACAACAGAATCATATCCAAAAGCTTTCCTAACACTAAACAGTAAATTTAATTTAAAATGATGAATTTCATTTTTTGACAGTATTTTTTTAAATTTCACATTGAATATAGCATCAAAAAACACACAGTGCTAGATAATAAGGTGCTAGATCTGTTACAATCATTCAACTACATATGATCAAGTTAGATTAAATGCACAAGACAGCCTTAAAAATTACTGAAGAGTTTTTCTTTTTATTATTTACCACAACAAATTGTATGACCCTTTATGCATACTGACCAAAATTAATGTATTAATACTGATCTATCAGAAGAAGAAAAAAATGTTTCTACCTGATCAAACAAGGTGTACACTATACCGGATTTATATGATAATTGTAAACAAATCTAGTATTTTAACTTTTTTTGTTTTTAGATAACAATTAAACACAAATAGACAGGCAAAACATGTACCAATAAGTAAATACTTTTAAACTTTTTATCATGAAAACAACTGTCAACGAATATACATATATATACTTTTGGTTATGATGATAATTATTTACATATTTTGACCTTTTAAACAAGAATAGTTTTGCAATTAAAAAAACAATATAAAATCTTATAATTTTTGATTAAACTTATAATTCAAAATTTTACCATGACCCAAGTGTTTAGAAAAACTATAATTGAAAATAATATTCATAAATCATTATTCAGATTTTCATATGTTTCTTGTTTAAAATGAAATAAAGGTAAAAGATAAAAACAATTACATCAGCTGGTTCCTTCACAGATTCATCATCCGATTCGTCGTCCGATACATCATCTAATTTGTCATCCGATTCGTCATCTGCTTCGACACCCAATTCGTCACTTTCTGTATTGTAGTCTACTATTTTCACCCTGATATTCAAAATTTAAATTACAAGAGTATGTTCATTATGTGTATATAGTAATATATAAACTATAATTTATGTGGAGTACTTTTTACGCTGTTTAGCGCCAAGACATTTGGACTGAACTGCTGCTCTTTTCTTAGCCTTACCCTTACCAGCATTAGTAGATGCATTCATGGTTGACAAATCATCATCTGTAAAATTTGAATTACTATTAATTAAAAAAAAAAAACAAAGTACTTAGTCATATTAGATTATTCTTTCACTTCATTCTAATTTTTACAATAAACATTGTTTATAAACATATGTTTATAATGGCAATAAAATTATTTATCAATATAAATTAATAACGCGATAATTATTAATAAGAATTAAAAATTATATACAATAATCGATGATTTTGTTTTTGTATATTTTTACTGATATTGTTGGTGGTATTTTATGGTATAGTTGTTTTCAAGAGCATATTTGCGAGTGATCTAACATAGATGCGCCCACAACACATAAAACAGGTACCAAATGATTGTAAAATGAAATAGAGTGAATAGTTATAAAAACGATTAGGAAACATTGATAATATACTAAAGAATATTTTAAAATAAAAAAAATTATTTCAAAATAAAACATAAGTTACTCATAGAATTACCATCTTCGTTATCCAAGACATCATTGTTGTCAGAAGCTTCATCATTAGAAGAACTATCCACCGCATAAGTGTTTTTTAAGATAGATTTTGGTGAAATCTCTTTCTTTCTGGCAACACGCTAAAAATTATTATATTAAAAATATTTATTACCTTAACAACTATACACATTTTTTTTTAAATACCTTTTTGTTTTTAACAATTTCTAAAAATAGCATAGCATTTTTAATGCTATGCTCTACATAATGCTTATCTACACAGACCCTTTGATTCTTTAGGTTCTCCCAAGTTTTCAATGCAAATTGAAATTTAAATTAATTCATTATTCATAATAAAAGTTATAGAAATATATACAAATATTGAACACCAATCAACACAACCACATTCAAAAGTTTTCCTAACACTAAATAGTAAACTTAATTTGAAATAATGAATTTCGAACCAAACAGTATTTTTTTGAATTTTACATTAAATATAGCTTCAAAAAACACATAGTGCTAGATAATAAGGTGCTAGATCTGTTAGAATCTTATAACTACATGCAATCAGATTAGATTAAATACACAAGAGAGCCTTAAAAATGATGTTTATATAATTATAAACATATTTAGTTTTTTATCTCTTTTTTTTAGAGAACAATTGAGCACAAATAGACAAACAAAAGAATCATCAATAAGTAAATATTCTTAAACTTATTATCATGAAAACAAATGTCACCGAATATGCATGTATATACTTTTGTTTATGATCATAATTATTAACATATTTGGATCTTTAAAACAAGAATAGTTTCAAAATTAAAATAGCAATATAAATCTAATACATTTTGATAAAACATATAATTCAAAATTGTACCATAAACCAAGTGTTAAGAAAAGCTAAAAATGTAAATAAAACTCATTAATCAATATTCAGATTTTCATATTACATTCAAACAGATGATAAATGTTTCTTGTTAAAAAGGTAAAAGATAAAAATAATTACATCAGCTGGTTCCTTCACAGATTCATCATCCGATTCGTCATCTGATACGTCATCCGCTTCGTCATCTGATTCGTCATCCGCTTCGTCATCTGATTCGTCATCTGATTCGTCATCTGATTCGTCATCTGATACGTCATCTGATTCGTCATCCGCTTCGTCATCTGATTCGTCATCTGATACGTCATCTCCTTCGCTATCCAAATTGTTATCTGCATCGTCATCCGATACGTCATATACTTCGCCAAACAATTCGTCATCCGATACGTCATCCATTTCGTTATTTCCTTCGCCAACCAATTCGTCATCCAATTCGTTATCCGCATCGTCATCCGCTTCGTCATCCGAAACCTCATCACCATCGCCAACAAATTCGTCATCTGATACGTCATCTCCTTCGCCATCCGACTTGACATGTGCTTCGTCATCTGATTCGTCACTATCTTCATTGTGGTCTACTATTGTAACCCTGAGATTTAAATTACAAGAGTAAGTTCATTATGTGTGTATAGTAATGTATAAACTATAATTTATGTGTAGTACATTTTACGCTGTTTAGCGTCACGAACTTTGGACTGAACTGCTGCTCTTTTCTTAGCCTTAACCTTATCAGCATTAGTATATGCATTCATGGTTGACAAATCATTATCATCTGTAAAATTTAAATTACTATTAATTGAAAAAAAATACAAAATAGCCATATAAGATTATGATTTCACTTCATTTTAATTTCTACAATAAACATATGTTTATAAAAATAATAAAATTATTTATCTACATAAATTAATAACGCGATAATTATTAATAAGAATTTTAAATTATATACAATAATCGATGATTTTGTTTTTGTATATTTTTACTGATATTGTCGGTGATATTTTATGGTATAGTTGTTTGCATGAGAATATTTGTGATCCAACATAGATGCGCCCACAACACATAAAACAGTTACCAAATGATTGTGAAGTGAAATAAAGTGAATAGTTATAAAAACGATTAGAACACATTAATAATATATTAAGAAATATTTCAAAATAAAAAATTATGTCAAAATAAAACCTAAGTCACTTTTAGAATTACCATCTTCGTTTTCCAAGACATCATTGTCGTTAGGAGCATCGTTATTAGAAGAACTGGCCACCACATCAGGGGTTTTTAAGATAGATTTTGGTGAAATCTCTTTCTTTTTGACAACACGCTAAAAATTATTACATTAAAAATATATATCACATAAATATATATACATCATATAAATATATATTTTTATGTAAATACCTCTTTGTGTTTCAATTGTAAAGCTTGTTGTTGCTGTTTTCTAAACACAAAAAAAACTTATATATATAATAAACCCTTAATTGATTATTATAATATATTTATATATTAATACTTCTTATGAAATATGGTTATCAAATTTTTATCAATGATGTGTTCACTTGGTTCCCATGTATTGTCCCTATGAATTTATGAAGTAGTAATTAATAAATGACTTTAGTATAATCACCACAAATGACAATCAAACAACTCTAAATTTATAATACTTACTCCGAAGACCATCCTTTCCATTTAAGCAAGTATTCAATACCATTTTTACCCTAGAAAGTAAAGAATAAATTATGCCATTAATATGTGAATTATTGAACAACAAAATATATAATTTTATTATATAACTAATTATTACCGTATATGGTAATTTGACCCACTACAATAATGTTAACAATGAAAAGCGTGTATACTATAGATGTTATAAAAGGTTTATGATTTTTGTATAATGTATTTTACTATATGTTTGAAATGATTTAAGGAAATTGAAATGGAAATTAAAATGAAATAATGTTCAAGTTAACAAAAGCAAATAAAAGAAAAATATTAAAATGAACTAATTAGCAAACAATGTATATTTAATAATGTTTAAGACCTAAATATTATTCTAATAGTCGTAATGTTGAAATGAATGTTAAGAAAAGATAAAAACGATATTTTTGGTGATTTGGATGCGTTCATAATTTTTGAATACCACAAACTATCAGACAATGTTGAAGAATACGCCGATGGTAAAGGCGTTTTATAGACGCGAATATTAAGTCATTTTCAATTTTACAAATGGATTGAAAGCGAACTTATTCTCCGTCATACTCACGCACAAAACACACAGACACACACACACACACACACGCGCGCGCGCGCGTGAAATATATCAAAATATACGTTTTCTACTTTTAGCGTACCTATATATCGACCTAGAGATACAATGAGAAATTTGAAAATGATTATTTGAAGAATGTCATCGTCAATTTTACTATACAATGACTTTAGCACAATTTTTTTTTTTTTTTATTAGCTTCTAAAACTTGATTATTGGCCAATTTTTTTATTTTTACAATTGTTCAATTAATTTTAAAAAATTTATGAGGAAAATAATTAAAAACATAGAAAAGTCGTGATTCTAAGTAGACTTCATGACGTATTCAAATTGTTTATTGCACTACTAGACTGATCGGTACGTTGAAGTAAGTAACGGTCTATTTTTTTATGTTTCGTGTGTGTGTGTGTGTGTGTGTGTGTAAGACGAAAGGAGAAAATGCCAGATTTCAATTTTTTTAATATCTGTTTATTGCTGTCGACCAATTGTTAGGTTAGGTTGGACCAATTGTTGAATACGATAATAACATAGAATGATATGGGTACGTTGTATGCACAACAATATGGCTACACGCAGTCTCGTGTTTCACGCTCAACAGCGAAGAATTTATACATTACAAAAAGAATTTAGAAATAAAAAACCAATTTGTTATTCGCTGGACGTGGGTTGTTACGGGGTCCGTCAGAAACGGTTTAAAATGAAAACACCACCTCGGCAGTATGGCGACGGTGACAGCAATGGCGATGGCGGCGGTACGCGTAGTTTTTATATGACAAACGGCAAACACGAGTTTAGTGTAGATACTCACTTGTTTCTCTTCGAGAATCTCTTCCACTTCGTACACCTGATCTTCTTCTTCTACTTTGCTTTGATGATTTGCCATCGTTCGTTCAAGCGTATTATTCGTTGAGCGCAAGAAATGACGTTTTGAAACAAAAGCAATTGAAAACTACGAGAAAACGCTGTGTGTGAGTGAGTGAGGGTGAGGACAATAACAATGCGCGGGTCGACGCCGGACGGTGACGGGATAAAATACAATTATACAAAATCATACGTATGGCGTAGCGCGTCGGAATTTGTATTCCGGATAGGTCATCAGTGCCGCCAACGGCGGAAAATTAAACGACCTTAAGCCGCGGATTGGATTTAATCGCGGGTAATTTAAATGTTCTTTCAACTTTATTTTTTATGAAAAAATTACTTTCTCGTTTTTAATCGTAGCGTTCCTGGCAAAAAAAACCACATCCGATCGTCGTCATTAAAAGTACAGACGGTATGAGTACTATCGTCGCATCCAAAACAACAAAAAAGTAAACGATGATGAGCAATCGATATTGCTCTATGAACATTTACAAATCGAACGTTTACGATAACTAATTGAGGAATTTTACACGAATATCCCAATAGATTTGAAAATGAATAAAGCAAACGATAACACCCAATGTAATATTATGATTTATATATTATAACAGTGGTCGTGTTGATGAATATTTGTGTTTTGACAAGAGAAAGCGTTAGATCTATGAAGTTTTGACAATTATTATTTATCAATATGCATTAAAAAGTAATAATATATAGATATACAGTGCGATCACGATTTAAGGTAACACTTAATATCTCAGGTGGATAACCTTGTATTTATATGGGGTTTTCGGGAGGTGATAGGGAGTACCTAAATACATATTTTCAGATAAATTTCAAATTTTTAACACTTTTGGTCTGCGTATGCGCAATACAACTTACATTTTTTTAAATGGTAACACTAATTTTTTTCTACATATTCGGATAGATTATTATTTTTTAATCATTTTTTGTATAAAAAGTTTTTTTCTATTTATAAAACTGACCAAGTTAGAGTAAGTCAAAATTTCGATTTATGCATAATTCGTTTTTAATGAAATTTTCATTTATAACCACTGGAAATGCACTGGAAAAACCAGCGCTGGTCACTAGAATGAATAGGTACCTAGAGTATGTGATAATTTTTGTTCAGTAAACTGCTATAATAATACGATTACAATCTTAAGTTTAAACTATTTTTATAGTGGAATTTTGTTTTATTTTACAACAGCTCTAATAACGATAGATAATCAGATAATGTAATTATTAAGGTACCAGCTATTTAGTTTGATGAAAAATATTTTAAGACGACTGGAATCATGTTTAGAACATAATGGCGAAAACTTGAACAATTCATACGATACATTTATTTAATACGTTTTATTTTTTATTATAATATTAATATTACTATTATCATTATAACTATTTTGTTATACATTTAATTAATACAGTTGACGAAATATCATACACTAAAAATAATATTTAATTATTTTACACCTATTTTATTATTTCCAGTGGTTACAAATGTGCTGTGCGAGGGATATTACTCTCTATGTTTTAAAAATAGTTAGTAAATAAAAAAATATATGAAATAAAAGTTTAATCGTTCTTTACTTTATTATAATAATTAGTTTTAATAGCAGTATTATTTTGATACAAAAGAAAGAACTAAATAATAATAATAATAATAATAATAATAATAATAATAATAATAATAATAATAATAATAATAATAATAATAATAATAATAATAATAATAATAATAATAATAATAATAATAATAATAATAATAATAATAATAATAATAATAATAATAATAATAATAATAATAATAATAATAATAATAATAATAATAATAATAATAATAATAATAATAATAATAATAATAATAATAATAATAATAATACAAAAACAATATAATTTAGGTAAAATATTTAGGTTAAATTATTAAATAGGATTTTTTTTTTTTTGACTGTGATATATAGGAACATACTGATATATACATGAAACAAAATTATTTCAATTTTTACTATTATTATTATTTTAATAATAAAATAATTTTATTAAAGAATACATTTTATTAGTTAAAACATATTTATAGTAAAAAAATAAAATAATGCTAAAAAGAAATTGAAAAATTGAAATCATAATAAACCGCCTAATAGAATTCTACACTTTGGGAAATAAATCATTTATATGACTACTTAAATTTTACATTATATTTTTTTAGTGTCTTTCCCTTGTATCTGCTATTATAAATATACTGTATTTTTTATTTATTATTAATATTATTACATCTGTACTTTAATTTTGCAACAATTTATTTGAACCTTATGAATGTACTAATGTTGAAATATTATAATATTTATATTTAGTGAATATGAATGATATTTTAGATAAATATTTTTATAGTTAAATTTTTACTTTTTACCGTAAAATTAAATATACATTGTATTAAATGATTGTTAATTATGACATGGAAAATTATATATTCTTAATATTTAATACCAAAGTTTTAAAGTGTTGAGTACAAGTATTTAAATATTGGTATTAAAATATATTTTTTAAGTGCTGAATACTTTTTATGTTAATGAATACTAATTTATTTTAAATATTTTTATTATAATTGTGTTATATTATATTTTATTATAAATCATAATATCACATCTCTTAAATTGTACACAAGAAAAAGAAAAACAAATAAACATAAAATTATTTGAATATTTTGATATATATAGGTACATTTTGAGGACAACACGAATACAACTTTATCAGTGCCGTCAGATTGAATAGGTACGTAGAACAACTATAACTAAGAAGAATTTTGAACAAATTGTGTTCATTCAATGTAATATTCATTGTAAATAAATTATACATATATATATATATATATATATATATACTTGGTTCCCATGTATTGTGCCTATGAATTTAGAAAGTAGTGATTAATAAATTAAACTAGCATAATTACCACTAATGACAATTAAACGACTCTAAATTCATAATACGTACTTCGAAGACCATCCTTTCCATGTAAGCAAGTATTTAATACCATTTTTACCCTAGAAAGTAAAGAATAAATTATGCCATTAATATGTGAATTATTGAACAACAAAATATATAATTTTATTATATAACTAATTATTACCAAATATGGTAATTTGACACACTACAATAATGTTTACAATGGAAAGCGTGTATATTATAGGTGCTATAAAAGGTTTATGATTTTTGTATAATGTTTTTTACTATATGTTTGAAATGATTTAAGGAAATTGAAATGAAATAAATTAGTAAACAAAGTATATTTAATGTTTAAGACCTAAATATTATTCTAATAGTCGTAAAGGTAAATGAATGTTAATAAAAGATAAAAATGATAATAATATTTATACATATGGTTTTGGTGATTTGGATGCGTTCATAATTTTTGAATACCACAAACTATCAGACAATGTTGAAGAATACGCCGATGGTAATGGCGTTTTATAGATGCGAATATTAAGTCATTTTCAATTTTACAAAGGGATTGAAAGCGAACTTTTTATCCGTCATACTCACGCACAAAACACACAGACACACACACACACACGCGCGCGCGCGCGCGTGAAATATATCAAAATATACGTTTTCTATTTTTAGCGTACCTATATATCGACCTAGAGATACGATAAGAAATTTGAAAATGGTTATTTGAAGAATGCCGTCGTCAATTTTACTATAGAAATAATTTTGCACAATTTTTTTTTTATTATTATTAGCTTCTAAAACTTGATTATTGGCCAATTTTTTTATTCTTACAATTGTTCAATTAATTTTAAAAAATTTATGAGGAAAATAATTAAAAACGTAGAAAAGTCGTGATTCCAAGTGGACTTCACGACGTATTCAAATACAGGTACATAAGCACCCGTAACTATGCTGCGGGTACATAAGTACCTACATCAAAACAGGGGGTTTCTAACCCCCTCGTTTTGGCCTTCGGCCCACAAATTAAAAACTTAATTAAATGGGCCTCTTCACGCTCCGACTGTTAGGCCGGAGGACCCTATCGCCAACAGTCCTCGCGTTTTTCAGCTGCTCCGCCGATCTTCATCCTTCGCGGCGACCGGGGAGGAAGCGTTGTCCCATCTTGGACCATCCGTCTAGGGACAACGTCTCAACCCCCCGGTACGCCGCCGTTCACCGACCTGCAGCTCCGAGCCGGATGTGGCCTCCGGCTCCTTCCATCGTCCCGGGTAGCCCGGGAGGACGCCGCCCGGCTCCAACCAGTGAAGGTCAAAGCCGGGCCTGGAAACTCTTCGTCTGTCCTCTACCCTTTGACTTGTCCAACATGGGAGACCCTTCTGGTGGAATACACCACCGTTGGCATAGCTCTCACGGTCGCGGAGGAACACAAGCCCCCTCATCACGACAAGGTGAGTTCCACGAGTGGGAGACCTAACCTAACCTAAGAAGCAGCGCCACCGAGAAAGTCGTCTACGTAAAAATCGTGACGTAAAGACTGACAAGCTTCCGGGTAACGCGATGATTCCTCCTCTGACAATTTTTTCAAACAAGCCGTCGCTAAATATGAGGCAGTAATTAAGCCATACGTGACAGTTTTTAAACGAAACACATTGAGTGGGCTGGCCAGGATCTTCTCGCCACAAAATGAGTTGGTAATTGCGTTGATTTTCGGATACCCAAATTTGCCTATACATTTTTTTTATATCAGCCGTAATAGCATATTTATGAGTACGAAATCGTGTCATTATGGACACTAACTCTTCTTGTATACAAGGACCTTTTAGCAAAACATCATTCAAGCTTGTGTTTTTGTCAGTTTTCGCCGAAGCGTCGAATACTACTCGCAATTTAGTGCTGGTACTACTATCTTTACGGACGGCATGGTGTGGTAAGTAATAACATTCATCTTCGGGTACTGCTTGCCGCACGAGTTCCATATGTCCGAGCTTGTTGTACTCATCCATGAATTTGACATAATCGCTTCTCAAACCAATGTCTGACTGTAAACGTTTTTCTAAAGTCAGGAATCTTCGTAAAGCCTTTTCATACGATATACCCAATTTGGTCGCGTCTCGAAATGGAAGCGTCACAATAAAACGACCGTCGTTGTCGCGACGAACAGTTTTTTCGAAATGCTGCTTACACGCTCGTTCTTCCAATGTATACGTGTGTTTAATCTCCTCGAGTCGCCAGAAGTTCGCCATTTGGTTCTCTATGTTCTCCATTACAGAAAATACGCAAGTGATACGCTGGTATCTTCTTTGCACTCCGTTGCAGGAGGAACAGTTCCGGAAATTATCCATCCGAAACGCGTATTATGTAAAATGGGACCGTTAGCGATCGGACGTATTCGACCATCGCAAATTAAGTCGAAAAACACTTCAGCTCCAATTAGCATATCGATGGCCTTTGGAGTGTTAAATACCGGGTCTGCTAATTTTATTTCCGACGGTATTTTCAAGTTTGCCACGTTAACGGGAATCATCGGCAGCTTTGTTGTTAATCTGGGTAGTACGAAAAAATCTAGATTTAACGTGTAATCTGTAGTACGCGATGCTATAGTCTTTGTTACTTTGTATGATGACGTATGTGCAGCGCCATTTATACCGACTACTGAGCACGATGTTTTTGTACGCTTCAATCGCGCATTCTGTACCATAGCTTCCGTAATAAAGTTATGTTGTGATCCGCTATCCAATAAAACGTGACAAGGAACGGGTTTATTTAAATAGTCGTACAGTTAATACAATAGCTGTAGAAAATAATATTTGATTCTGATAATTTCTTCGATATATATGCGCGTTAATCGATAAAGATTCGGCGTTGCTATCTTCGCTATTAGTTTTATTACAATTATCGGAGCTGTGCGCAGGTACGATCATTGACCTGTTGATATCGGCCGGGCGCGGAATGTGTAATAAACTGTCGGATATGTTCGTAGATAACGACCGTTCGTGCCGAGTATCGGCGTCATCGCGTGTGCGTCGTTATCGACAGTCCCGATTTAGTCGTCCACGAGTAACCATCGTACATAACACAAAATTGTAAAACCAGCCACCGTCATTCTTATTATTATTTTGTATATTGTATTAATGTATTATTTTATTGTTTCTTATTAATTAATACAAACCGAAGTAGTACCAGTAATAAAAGAGTTAAATAAGTTCAAGTATCAGTTTATTTTGATACAACCTACTTGCACCCCACATTTTTTGGTCCTTTGGCCGGATAAAGCAGTTTGTGTCGTGTACAACAGATCAAGTTAAGTGTGAGTCAGGATCATTGCTCTCGCTTCAGGACTCAAGGTAAGAGAACCACACAATTCCTTGTTTTCTTTCCTTATTTGTTTATTTCGTTTCGTATATAACGTTGAAAAATAAAAATTCCTAAAATTATTGGACACGCATACGGTTTTACCAATATATTTTAGATTCGAACGTTAATATTATTATCTATCGATAAGTGCGTCACGAGTTACGACTAGCAATAACAGCCGATAAGCATTTAATCATTCTTCACGTTTTGCGATATGGCGGTCGAGGAATCTATGCTTACAACGCGCCGAGGTGTTATAAAAGGTCGTATCAAGCGCTTTTTGAATTTTCTAAATAATTTTCCACAAGACGGAGATTTATTACAAATTCAAGTACGAAAAAACAAAATCGATGACGACTGGGACGAATTTCAAAAGATACAGTCCACAATAGAAGCCAATATAACAGACGAGGCATCAATTACAGCGACGGAAAATTATCGTATAGAGTTCGAAGACTTATATTTTCATGTAATTGCTGCAGCTGAACGATTGTTATCAAGAGCTATTCAGGATGTAAATGAAAGCCGAAGATCCGAAGAAAGCGTGAATGTAACGGGAAACAATAGAAATCCGAGCAGTGCCGGCGGCAGTCATCAGGCGTCAATAGTAAAACTAGCCGCGCTCAATGTGCCCGAATTCAGTGGCAGTTACAAGGAGTGGTCCACATTTAATGATATGTTTACAGCATTAATACATACAAATGAGGCACTAACAGACGTACAAAAATTCTTTTATTTAAAGTCGTCTTTGGCCGGAGAAGCAGCCAAGGTAATTCAATGTTTCGAAACTTCCGCAAAAAATTACAGGATTGCTTGGGATTGCTTGAACGAGCGATATAATAATAAACGTATTATGGTTCAAGCGCATACAAAGGCAATTTTCGATTTAGAAATTATTACGGAAGAGTCAGCGGAAAAATTGCGGCAGTTTGTAGATAAGCTGTTCGGTCATATAAAAGCGTTGGAGGCAATCGGTTACGATCCTATGAATTGGGGGCCGATGTTGCTACACATTATTTCGATAAAGCTCGATGGAGCCACCTTACGGGAGTGGGAATCGCGAGCACCGAAAACTGAAGTTCCAAAGGTTGACGAGTTAATACAATTTTTAAGAGACCGTTTCCAAATCCTAGAATCTATCGAAAGTGCACAAAACATAAATAAAGCCGACAAACAAGTTCGAGCAATGACCTTAGAAAAAAGAGAAAAAGGAGCCGACACTTGGAAAAAGAGGACTGCGGTTATGCACGCCGCAACGGTAAAATTTAAATGTTATGTGTGTGAAGAACCGCACGCAATCTATCGATGCGCGAAATTTTTGGCACTTGCGATAAAAGACCGACAGAAACGCGTTACAGAACTAGAATTATGTAATAATTGTTTAACGAAACACGCAAAGGGGAAATGTAAATCAAGAGGGTGTAAAATATGCGAAAAACGGCACAACACGTTGTTACATCTCAGCACTCCAGATCACGAACATAACGCGGTGTCTACGTCATCGACTTCAATAAATGCACTCGCGGCCAATAATGTTCCAGGAATTAATGTTTTGCTGTCTACTGCAATAATAAAAATATACAGTAGTTCGAATGAAACTCTTTTTGCACGTGCCTTACTTGATTCAGCTTCCCAGAGTAGTTTTATTACGAACGACTTAGTTAGCAAATTGCGTCTGTCTAAACGAAAAATCGATTGTGCGATTTCCGGAGTCAACTCCGCCGAATGTCGAGTTTCGTATGCAGTATCTACTAAGGTGCAAGCGCGTAACAATTCTTACGAAAAATTGGTCGAATTTATGACATTACCAAAAATAACGGCGAAACTGCCAGCCGAACAAATCAACGTAAACAAGTGGTCAATGTCCGAACCTAACGAGTTAGCCGATCCATCGTATGCGAAGCCGGGGGAAATAGATGTACTTTTAGGTGCCGACGTGTTTTTCGACAGTTTACTACCGGGCAAGTATAAACCGGAGTTAAACGGACCCATTTATCAGAAAACTGCCTTCGGATGGGTAGTAGCAGGTCTCGTCGCGAAGTCACCAGATTCAATTTTTACATTTAGTACTCAAACAATACTCGGTGAGTGCTGTCGATTAGAAGAACAAATGTCCAAATTTTGGCGGCTGGAAGAGCTGAAGAAAGAGGAGTGTCACAGCCTCGAAGAAAAAAGTTGTGTTGCGCATTTCGAGAAAACGGTAACCAGAAATGCAGACGGCAAATTCGTCATTCAGTTGCCCTTTAAGGAAAACGTAGAAGAGCTGGGCGTCTCTAGGCCGATCGCGTTAAAACGTTTTATATCGATAGAAAATAAATTTCGCACTAATTCAAAATTGAAGAACGATTATATCGAGTTCATTGACGAGTATCAAAATCTAGGTCATATGGAGCAAATAAGAGATAATAAATTATCGAGTGATAAGCCGATTTATTACATACCACATCATGCAGTACTGAGAGGTAATAGCCTAACAACGAAACTACGGGTGGTGTTCGACGCGTCGTGCGCCACGGAATCGGGTCCAAGTCTGAACGATATTTTGTTAAAAGGTCCGACTATACAAGACGACCTAATGTGTATTGTTGTCCGTTTTCGAACCCATAAATACGTCATGTCCGCGGACATCGAAAAAATGTATCGACAAATATGGGTGGCAGAAAAAGATCGTGATTTTCAACGTATTTTATGGAGAACAAATCCAGAAGAAGTCGTCAAAGAATTTAGACTAAACACCGTAACATATGGAATGGGTCCAGCGTCATACCTAGCAACTGCGTGTCTAAAAAAATTGGCAGATGAGTATAGGTCACGTTATCCAGTCGCATGCGATGCTATCGCTCAAGATTTTTACATGGACGATTATCTCGGTGGAGCGTCGACGATCGAACAGGCCATTGAACTGCGTAACGAAATAATAACTATATTAAGCGCAGCAGGATTTCATTTACGAAAATGGGTGTCGAATAATACGCAAATAACAACCGGAATTCCGAATATTAATAATGACCCGCTGCAGGTATTAAATATTGGTGTCAGTGCCATAAAGACATTAGGTTTGTTTTGGATGCCCGGTGATGACACTTATCAGTACAAATTTGAAAAAACAAACGACGTTAAAACGATTACAAAACGCATAGTCTTATCAACTATTGCTACGATATTTGATCCATTATCGTTAATAGGCCCAGTAGTGGTGAAGGCAAAAATAATTATGCAACGGCTATGGAAAATAAATATCGGATGGGACGAGAAATTACCGCCAGAAATACACGAAGAATGGAATAATTATTATGCAGAGTTATCGGAAATAAAAGAGATACGCATTCCGCGTTGTATAATCGGCGTTGATAACTGCAGTAATGTTCAATTACACGGGTTTGCCGACGCGTCAGAAAAGGCGTACGGTGCTACAATTTACTTACGTGCTACAGACAATAACGGTAACCACGTAGTTCGTTTAATCGCTTCAAAGTCACGCGTATCACCACTAAAGGTAATTTCATTAGCCAAACTCGAGCTCTGCGCTGCTCTTTTACTCGTACGACTATCAAAAAAAATAATATCCAGTTTGAAAATAAAAATAAATCAACGGTATTTTTGGTCAGACTCAACAATAGTATTGGCGTGGTTGAATTCACCATCATCAAAATGGAAAACCTTCGTCGCGCACCGTGTCGGCGAAATTCATGAATTCTCCGCAGCTTCAGAATGGGCGCACGTGAAGTCCGGTGATAATCCCGCGGATATTTTATCAAGAGGTAGCAGTCCGGCTCAGTTACGTCAAAATCAACTATGGTGGGAAGGGCCGAAATGGTTGCAAGTTGATGAACATACTTGGCCTAATGACAGTGAAAGGGGTCCGTTATCAACTGAAGAAATACCAGAATCGAAAAAGGAAAGAGTAATCGTCTTAAATACGCGAATTAATTGTCATATGATAGAAAATTATTCATCCTTAGAAAAGGCGTTACGAATTACGGCGTACTGTATGCGATGGAAAAATTATAAAAAAAATAAACGTTTTTCCGAGGAAATCGAATTAGAAGAAATCGAGTCTGCAAAGTCCAAATTAATAAAGCTTGTACAACAAGAATATTTCGGTGAAGAAATAAAGTGCTTAACGGAAGGAAAAAATATCTCCAAACAAAGTAAACTCAAGTTATTAAATCCATTTCTCGACGAAAACGGTCAGATTCGTGTCGGCGGCCGATTAAATAATTCGGAAATCGCGAATTCGGATAAAAAAAATCCGATAATATTACACGCTCGTTCGAAATTAACAAAATTAATTTTTATACACGAACACAATCGATTACTACACGTAGGTCCTCAAGCGTTATTGGCGTCAATAAGAGAACGATACTGGCCATTAAACGGACGTAATCTCGCCAGATCAATCGTAAATAAATGTATAATTTGTTTTAAAACAAGACCGTTCACATTTAAACCGATAATGGGAAATTTACCAAAAGCACGGGTAGAACCTGGACGCGCATTTGCGATAACCGGAGTAGATTTCGCGGGACCGATAACAATTAAAAGTGGTAGCCGACGAAATGCACCAACACTAAAAGCATACATTTGTGTTTTCGTGTGTTTTGCGACCAAGGCGGTGCACGTCGAACTGGTCAGTGACCTCAGTACGGACGCTTTCTTGGCGGCGCTTCGACGGTTTTGGTCAAGACGTGGGTATTGTCAAACTATTTGGTCAGACAATGGCAAAAATTTCGTTGGAGCCGATCGAAAATTAAAAGAGTTGCGTGATTTATTTATGTCAAAAGAACACCAAAAAAAGGTAAACAACTGTTTAAACGAAGTCGGAGTCAAATGGCATTTTATTCCAGTCTACAGCCCACATTATGGTGGATTATGGGAAAGCTCAGTAAAAGCAGTTAAATTTCATCTGGTAAGACATTTAGGTGACGCACTTTTAACGTTCGAAGAACTGTACACCGTATTAAATCGTATTGAAGCGTGTCTTAATTCCCGACCACTTACTCCTTTATCTACTGATCCTTCAGATTTAAACGTCCTAACTCCTGGTCATTTTCTTGTTGGTGGTTCTCTTACTTGTCTTCCAGAGAAGGATGTGTCAACTGTTCCAATCAATCGTCTTCGTCGTTGGCAAAGGGTCACTCATATTACTCAACAAATATGGAAACGCTGGAGTAAAGAGTATTTAAGTCAATTGCAAACGCGGTCAAAATGGTTCAGCACCGAGGGTCCACTGGTCAAGAGAGATATGATGGTAATCGTGAAGGAGCCTAATACACCGACGATGCACTGGAGACTGGCGCGCGTGGTGGATTTACACCCAGGTTTGGACGGTATCGTACGCGTAGTTACAATAAGAACTGAAAAGGGCATATCTAAACAGATTGTTCGAAATCTCTGTCCACTGCCTATCAGTGATTAAAAAAAAAAAAAAAAATTGTTTTTATTATTCTTTATATTGTTTGTTTCGATTATATATAAAAAAAAAAAAATGTCATTACTTATATTGTTTGATTATGATTTATGATTATTATTATGTATTAATATTTATTCTAATTAATTAATTTTTTCTTTTTGGTTGGTTCTATTTACTATTGTTACGATTTGTATAATTTCAATTATTAATTTATTGCATTGTATTCGATTTTCCGTAAGCGTAAAATGCCGGGCGGTTTGTCGGATATGTTCGTAGATAACGACCGTTCGTGCCGAGTATCGGCGTCATCGCGTGTGCGTCGTTATCGACAGTCCCGATTTAGTCGTCCACGAGTAACCATCGTACATAACACAAAATTGTAAAACCAGCCACCGTCATTCTTATTATTATTTTGTATATTGTATTAATGTATTATTTTATTGTTTCTTATTAATTAATACAAACCGAAGTAGTACCAGTAATAAAAGAGTTAAATAAGTTCAAGTATCAGTTTATTTTGATACAACCTACTTGCACCCCACATAAACCATTATGCGGTCGCGAGCACGTAGGGCATCGCCGAGAACGACATTTTTCATCCGCGTGTGATCTCAAACATAGTTTACACAATTTTAATTCCGTCACTTTAATTATACGGTCGTTGACCGATAAATCCAAAAAATACGGTCAACGATAAATAGTATGCGCCTTTTTACATGCGAAGCATTTTATTTCGCCTGCAGCAGTAGCCAAAACACTCGATTTAAAATAACTATTTTTCGATACCTGAGTATTTTTACGATTATTCTCTTGACTTGCATTTATTTGCTTCGACGATTCGACTGCCTCCAAGACTCTAAATCGCGTTTGTAGAAAATCTATGAGGAGTTTTACTTCGGGCACTTCAACTTTGGCCGCCATAATTTCCCATTCTCGCATCGTATTGGAATCCAATTTCGACGTTACTAAATGTAACAACAGTGCACCCCAGTTATCGGGTTTCTGCCCCAACGATTCTAGGGCCATTAAATGGCCAACTAGTGCATCCACTAATTTTCGTAATTGTACTGACGATTCTTTTTTTATTAATTCCAAATCAAACAAAGATTGTATGTGCACTTGGACTAAGACTCTTTTGTTGTCATATCGGCGTACTAAACTTTCCCAAGCTACTTGATAGTTGTCGTTGGTAGCTTGGAAGCACTGAATTACGTTTTTGGCATCACCTGTGAGCGCAGATCTCAAATAAAAGAATTTCTGGACGTTACTTAACGTCATGTTATTGTGTATTAACGCTAAATATATATCATGAAAGGGAGCCCATTCTTTATAAACTCCGGAAAACGTTGGTATTTGTAATGCCGCCAACTCGATGGCCGATTCTACCGGTTGAAAATTGGCTATGGCTCGATTCTGGTAGACTGGTATCGGAAGCGAGCTACTATTTATATATATATATATATATGTATATGAATGATATTTTTGATAAATATATTTTATAGTTAAATTTTTACTTTTTATCGTAAAATTAAATATATAATTTATTAAATGAATGTTAATTATGACTTTAAAAATTATATATTCATAATATGTAATACCATTGTTGTAAAGTATTGAATACAGGAATTTAAATATTGGTATTGAAACATTTTTTTTAAGTACTGAATATTATTTTATGGTATTAAATACTAATTAATTTTAAATATTTTAATTATACTTGTGTTTTGTTATATTTTATTATGGTATATTATATCTAATTAGTTTTTTCTTGTTATTAATATATATGAGTATATATTTACGGTGATACAGTGTGTTTGTGTTGAAATCGGCTCAACCATTATTTTCACAAAAATGAAACCACCTGACATTCAATGTGCCCCACACTGCGATATTTCTTACATAATAATACATGTATAAATACTGGTAACGTATAGAATATCAAAACAGCGTTTGGACATCTTTACAACATATATCATAAATATATAAACTATTAAATAATGTTTGACCACGGTATAAACTACAAAACGTTACCCATCTAGTCCAGGGGTTTTCAACCTGGGGTCGCGAATGATAGGTTTGGTGGTCGCCAAAAATAATAGACGAAATGGTTTTTCTATTTTATTTAAAAATAAAATAAAGTTAATTGTTTATTTTGTTCTACATATAACATAGTGAGGAGCGTAGTCTTATATTCTAATCGTTAGCTTATATTGATTATTGAGATGTTCGTAACCCGTATGTTGCAACCCGTTGTTGCAAATTTAATTTAATTAAAAATTTGAGGAAGCAGGATGTTGCGTCTGCAAAGTGCACGTTGAAAGTGAGCCCCGCGCTGCAGTGCGGCGTCGAACGACTTGACGCGTTGTAACGTGTTGCAATTTGCAACAACGGGTCGCTGCGCCGCGGCAGCGCGCAACGGCCGCAGGCGCCAATGAAAAATTCAAATAAAATATAGTTGCAAAAAGTAGCAGCTAATTTTTGGATATGTGTTAGAAGAGGTATTTGTTGACTCATCAAAAAAATTACAAGGTGAAAATCAGCGGAAAAAATTACTTCTGCACTTTCGTAAAACGATTCCTCGCTGACTATTTGAAGAAATTCGTACTTAAGTTAACAACATTTTGGAGAAAATAACTTCATAGGTCGAAAATCTAGATTTACACATTCGATTGTATATATCATCAGAAATAGATTCCATATTCAAACGTGTCAATCAGTTCATTTTAACGAAAATCAGACAACTATAAAACCAACTAATTAACTACGATTAGGAGAGCCCATTACGTTACGTCCGAAAAGCGCACGTTTGAGAAAAGCTGAAAAGCATTTAAAAAATACTGTGACCTCATATATTGCTTTTTTGAGGTCGGAAACTATCATTAAGACGATACGAAACTTTTAAAACTCGTTAACAAAAAAATTTTTTTTGCATTTTTGGCCACCTCTTAGGGATTTTGAACCACTGTGCGACGTACCCCGGTTCTCCTGCTGGGCGTCCCGGACTGGTGTGTGGTCGGCGACGTCGAGAGCGGCCTGGCTCGCGTTGGCCTCGTCCGGGGGGACTACGTGAAGGGCGACAGCACTGCCGTTACCTTGCGTAGGAACCCTAACGGGTGGGGTGACCTGGTAGCCCGCCTCGACGCTACGTACCCGGCGGCCTTCAAGCTTGCCGAGTCTCGTTGTGTCGTCGTTGGGTGGACCAGGTGCAGGGTCAGGCTGCTCGAGAAGAGCCGGCCGACCTGCTTCCGTTGTCGGCAGCCTGGACACTTCGTGGCCCAGTGCAAGGCGGAAGAGTCTGGTACTGGGCCGAAGAGGTAGAAGGACGAGGAGCCCTCGGATCCGAGGGTTGCGGCAAAGGAAGTCAAGCGATTTGGGTCGCCCGTGCCGGTGTCATCTAATAGCGATGGAGATAAGGTTTGTCCAGACTAACCTTAATCACTGCAGCGAAGCTCAGGATCTGTTCTGGGACTTTGTTGGGCGGGAGGACATCTCGGTCGCCCTCGTCAGCGATCCGTATGACGCCAACCGACCCGGTTGGCTCATCGACTCGTCTGGAGGGGCGGCTCTGGGTGTCCTCTCCCGCGGTCTCTCCCTCGGAGATCGGCGACGGGTACGTGGCAGCGACTGTGGGCGGCGTCTTGCGCGTCTACAGTTGCCACGCGCCCCTTCGTCTGTCACCAACTGAGTTCGGACGGCTCCTGAGTTGCCTCGAGGTAAGTGCGGCGGTCTTCCGCAGGGCAGGAGTCGGGCTGATTGTCGCGGAGGACTTCAACGCCCACTCCGTTGCCTGGGGAGATCGACTCACGGACAGAAGGGCACTGATCTCTGCGCGCTGGCTGACGCCCTCGGCCTCGTCAACAGCGGGTCGGTGCCAACGTACTTCGGGAAGGGAAGGGGGTCGGTAGTCGACGTCACGTTAGCCTCCGAGGCCGCCTTCGGGGGTGAACCGTGCGCACGGATATCGAGAATTTCAGTGACCACCACCACTTGACTTTTTCGTACCGTGTCGAACGCCAACAACCACCATCGGGCATTGCTGCCGGAGGCCCCCGTGCGGGTCGTGTTCATCCGGACTGGAGGACAGACCGGATGGATTCCGATCTGCTCGCGGCCGCGGTAGTCGTGTCCGAGTGGGTGGGGGCGTCTTCGCCCCCGGGAAGCCTTCCCCCTGTCGATAGCGTGGAGTTTGGGGTGGAGCAACTCGTTTCACAAGTGGCCGGGGCTTGCGATATAGCCCTCCCTCGGAGGAATCACCACCCCCGTGAGAGAAAACCGGTCTACTGGTGGAACGGGGACATCGCTTCAGCCCGGGCGGTCTACGTGCGTCGTAGGAGGGAGGTCACTAAACTGCGTGCCCGTGGCGGTGACAACACCGCTACGGCCGCAAGTGAATTCCGGTCGGCTCGGAAAGAGCTGAAGCACCGCATTCGCAGTGCGAAGGCGAAGTGCTGGACGGAGTTGGTCCGTAGCGTGGACGACGACCCTTGGGGAAAGCCGTACAAGGTCGTTTTAAGGAAACTCCGCGACGTCGCCGCCGTCTTGTTCCCGACCTCCCCCAAGCGTCGGTGACGGAGAGGCGCCCGCTCGCGTGGTCGAGGAGAGATCGGTCGTGCCGGAGTTCTCCCTCGCAGAAGTCTCAACGACAGTCGATCGGTTCAAGTCGCGCGACAGGGCTCCGGGTCCGGACGGTATATCGAGCCGGGTCTGGGGTGTTGTTCACGCGACTTGGCCGACGAGGCTGCTGGGCGCGTTTAACGCCTGCTTGAGGAGCGGAACCTTCCCCGGACGCTGGAAGCGAGCCTGTCTCTCGCTTCTCAGCAAACCGGGAAAGCCCGAGGGGGTTCCGTCTTCGTATCGGCCGTTGTGTCTTCTCGACGACGTGGGGAAGATCCTGGAGTCGCTGCTGGTGAGTCGGATGGAGGCTCATATGCCCGGAACGGGGATCGTACTGTCGGACAGGCAGTACGGTTACGACGCCCTGCGAGCTGTGTGTACGCGGCTAGCGGATGCGTGCAACTCTCAACGGGTGGCGTTGGCGGTGAGCTTGGACATCCGCAACGCCTTCAACTCGATCGGATGGGAGGTGATACGTGCGGCGCTCGTTCGTATGGATTTCCCACCATACCTACGACGGATCATTGAGTCGTATCTGGGCGGGCGAGTCCTGCACCTGTGCGACGACGTATACGGAGAGCCGATCACTATGGAGATCACCTGCGACGTACCGCAGAGCTCCGTGCTCGGCCCTCTCCTGTGGAACGTCGCGTACGACTCCGTGTTCCGCCCACCTCTACTCAGAGGAACGGTCACGATCGGCTACGCTGATGACACACTGGTCGTGGCCGAGGCGGACCCGGTAAGAGAGTTGCAGGACAGCTCGAACACTGTGCTCGCGATGGTCGCCGGGCACGTCCGGCAGATGGGCCTGCGGCTTGCCGTCGACAAGACGGAGGCCGTAGTGTTCACAAACCGTCTCTTGACAGCCGAACCCCGGATTCTCCTCGAGGGTGTGACGGTGCGGCTAGGAGAGTCCCTGAAGTATCTAGGAGTGGTGGTGGATAACAAGGGGACCATGTTTGGTACGCACTTGCGTGCTGCGTCCGAAAAGGCGCAGCGAATGCTGTCCGCTCTCTCAGGTCTCATGCCGAACATCGGCGGTTCGTGGGAGTGCCGTAGGCGCCTACTCGTGAGCATCGTGCATTCAGTAATGATGTACGGCGCTCCGGTGTGGGGCCCTACGCTGCGCTTCGACCGTCGGAGCGCCGAGGCTCTGGTTAGAGTCCAGCGGAGGGTGGCCATCGGGAGCGTATGTGCGTACCGTACAGTCTCCTATGACGCCGTACAGGTCATTGCGCGTACACCTCCGATAGACCTACTGGCCGTGGAACGCGCGAACGCGTATTACGCCAGGAAGGCGTTGTCATCAGCAGTGGCTGAACGACCCGGAGAGACGACAGGTTCGTCGAGCGAACCGTCGTCCGGTGTCCCTTCCCCGAGGGCCCGGACGATGGAGGAATGGGCCAAGAGGGTCGCGAACTGGGACGCTCCCGACGGCATCGGTCGGAATTGGACCAGGACACTGATCCCTCCCGTGCCTTTCGACCGGTGGGTGACGAGGACACGTGGTGAGATGACGTTCCACCTCTCTGAGCTGCTCTCGGGTCACGGTTGTTTCAACCAGTTTCTGAGTCGAATCAACCGTGCCCCGGCGGTCGGGTGTTGTCATTGCGGTGAGACACCCGGTTCGTACAGCGGAGAGGTGGATGACGCATATCACACTCTCGTTCGCTGCGAGACGTTCGAGAGTGCTCGGAACGATTTGGTCAGGGTAATCGGCCGTTTCGAGCCTCGTGATCTCGTCGCCCGCATGCTGGAGTCTCCGGCGAAGTGGGACGCGGTGGCCAGATTCGCTTCGACTGTAATGACGGCTAAGGAAGCGGCCGAGCGTGAGAGATAGTCGCTGCAGGGGATTCCTCCATCGCGACGTGGGAGGGGCCGCAGGGCGGCCCATGGTCGTCTGGCTTCTTAAGGGGGGAATTTAAATTGTGAGGGGAGGTCCTGTGGGGTTACCTACAGTCCCTCCCCAATTTGTAATTAAAGCGTTGTATTATTTTTTTATTTACAATAAACGATGGCGACCCACTGCCCGAAGTACTGCTTAACGGTTTTCCGGGCAGTGGGTGTATTGCCGATTTAAATAAAAAAAAAAAAAAAGTTACCTTGCCGATATTTTTGATAAATGAAATAGTCTAAACTTAAGTCTTCAATGTAAAAACACAAATATATTAATTTTCTCCGATAAAATCAAAAAAAAAATAAATACGTTTCTGGATAAATTTTATTAATAATGAAAACTTTGAAATGTTTTCATGTTTTTCAAAATTTATTAGTGACAATGAAATATTTGATATTAAAAAATAAAAGACATAATATTACATCATCTCAAACATTTGGAAAACAATTTTAACACACGGTTTGAAATTTCCAGAAAAAACGTTGAGATCCATTTTCTATTAATATAAATGAAATGGATTCTGAATTAAGTTTAGTTATGAAAGAGGAATTAATCGAGTTATCTTCCGATGAAAATCTGCGTATAAAGTTTAATGAAATTACAAGTGATAAATTTTGGATTTCTATAAAATCAGAATATCCAGAATTGTCAAAAATAGCTGTATCAACACTTTTACCATTTGCATCCACTTACTTGTGTGAAACGGCGTTTTCAGCTCTTACAGTAATAAAAAACATATATCGGACAAAGTAAAATGTAGAATCAAACTTAAGAGTTTCTAATATAAGACCTAATATGAAATCAATAATATCAAAAGTTCAAGCTCAAGTATCCCATTAACACGTGAATAACAAGTTAAATTGTACATTTTTAAAATTTTATATATGTATTTTTTTATATTTAAATTTATTGCATATGCTTGTATTATTTTAAAATAATGTTGTATTATAAATTAATTAAATCTTTAAGTGTAAATTAATCAAGATCTTATGCCATATAAATATTTTATCAGTAATTAAATCAAATTTTGATGAATAAAACAACATTTTTTTTTGAAGATGGTCACAGTACAAAAAAAAAAAAAAAAAAATTGGGGTCGCCATCCGAAAAAGGTTGAAAACCACCGGTCTAGTCAAGAATGATTTAGATCAATATATCAAATACGGTTCACCGGAATTGTACTTGTAAAAATTGCAATGATATAAGTAAAAGAGAAAAAAAATTAATAATTGTATTGACATTAATTTGCAAACCATATAAATTATTATTCTTTCCTTATGGGGTTTATTATGTATAATAAAATATTATTTATACCATTTAAAATATGTTGTAATAATAAGCGTTGAGTACAATTAATCGTTATCGATTATATTATTAGCGGGAATCCGACGCCGTCCAGTATTGCACGTGTATTAACGAACCGTCGTACGGACGTGTGTTGGTTGCCGTCGGTCGTTCGTCGTTTTATTTTCGTTTCGCGTGTGCGGCGGAATTTTGTGTAATCGCGGATTTGTAATCGTCGTTTTTCACCGCGGTGCGACACGTTCGTGCGAATTTTATTCTATTCACACTCGTCGTATTACCGCCGGTATTATAGTAATATAGTCGCCAATTACCGAGTTGTGCGCGCGGTTCGTTGTCAACGGCCGCGTTATAATATACGTTTTTTTTTCACCTCGTCGAGGAGGTTGCTTATACACGACGAAATCGCCGATTTCGCGTGCTGGCTGTTATATTGTACGCGTATGTGCGTTGCCGAACGTGTGTTCATTCGCATCGCCATCGAATTGCCATTTTGGTCGGCGTAGAAGCTGGACATCACGGGACTCTATTGCATCGGCCTGATCGCCGTCGCCGAATCGTCGTTCGTCCGACGTGTTGTTTCGCACGACGTCACGTGCTGTCATACAGCCGTTTCGACAGTGGATTTTCTGGCGGTAGCCGAAAACATCAACCAGGTCGTATTTTTTCTTGTATTATTATTTGTTATTGTAAAACATTATTTGTTATCCGGACGAATTCGCGTGTCGTATTCTTTTAGCATTAATATTTGTAATAACGGCGCCCCCTTGTCCCATAATATGTTAAGAAAATCTTATGTGAGAATATATTATATGTGTGTTTCGCCGATGCAGATCTTACAAAATGGCAGTTGTCTGCGCTGACTCGCGGAGTGGTAGAGTATCGGTGTTTTTTATTAAAGGAACGCAAGAAAAAGGAACAGAACAGAACAAACGCAATTGTACGGCGATAAAAATACCTTAAATACTATAATAAATGTTGCTTTAACAAAATTCAGTATTAATCAAAATAAACAAGGCATATAACAAATATTGGTATAATCACAAAAAAAAAAAAAAAAAAAGGGCGCCCAAGATAACCGTAAATACACAACGGAGAACGAATTAAATATACCGAATAACAAAAAAATACAATATCTCAATAAATGCAATAACTTAATACATACAATTGAGAACGGATAGCAATAATTGCTACGCGGTCTGACCTGGTCGATCCGGCAGAAACCCACAAAACAACAGCTGATTGTCCCACCGGCGCGGCGGTTGTCTCGATCGCAACGAAACTCGAAATAGATGGAACTCCGCCATAAATAAATCCCACGACGATCGGCCGGGTGCTGCGCGCAAGCACAAATACTCGCGTATCAATATAGTTATGTACACGCAACGTCGTGGCCAAAACGGAAAGTTCTAAGACGGGCCACGACGACGCACGTGAAAAACGCGACTATCGACAACAACGCGGCCGAATTTACGACCCTGCGTAAAGCTTGACGGACAGATGTACAAGGTGAGACACAACACGATGTCTCCGCCGCGCGTTAACCAAAACCGAAATCACGCAGAACGTCCGCCACAACTCGGTGTTGGCAGTAAAAACGAAACGCGGCGAAAAAAAAAACACAAGCGACGAAAAATATATTACCGCACGGCCGTTCGCGTCAGGACATAGTAACGATTTATTGGAATTGGAATTAGATCGGATGATTGATGCCGAGCGGCATCAATTTCTCCAAATCGACGACGATAAATTGTCAATCACATCGTAACGATTTATTGTTACGTGTAAACCCGGCTTAAATATTATTATTATAGTTAACATTTCATTATACGGTCCGCAAAACGATAATAATTTTGTTGTTATTCGTCGTCGTCACCTTCATTTTCCGGTTCTGTTATTTTTTTTTATTCTGCCGCGCGGGTTTCACTCCGGCCTTATTAAGGACGGAATTCACGCGCCAACAATAAGGCAGGGGCGTATGTACTTCATCCCTTAGGGGGGGCGGCGAATAGAAAAAAGGACCCGTCGAATCTGTTGCCAACTTAGAATTATCGAAAAATTATATAAAACTAATAAGTTTTAAATAAAAAAATGTTTTATGACATTTTAGTTTTAGTTCGATTAATTTTAGTTGTCAGTAGATATAGGTACATACACAAGTATCTAGGGGGGGGGCGATCGCCCCATTGCCCCCCCCCTTGTATACGCCCCTGCAATAAGGTTTATATTTTGTACATATTATAAGCATTACGAATAATAAATATTTTATGAATGTAGTTGTTACCTAAAGAAAAATATTAAAAACGTTGAGGTCACGTTGAGTTCTGGAATCGCTTTACTGAATTTTTTTTATCATTGAACTCTGTGTGTATTTATAATTTAAATGTGTGATATTTCTTTGAATGTCATATGAAAATTATCTCTATGGCATTGTATAACTTTAATTCACAAATGGCTGAGTTGTTATCTTCACATAAGTAGGTAATAAATATTTCTTACTTTTTTAATTTAAAATGTTTATTTTTAAGGTAAATATTAATGCAAACATATAGGTGGGATCCAAGGTTTAAAAACCGAAGGGATAATTATAACATTTTTATTTTATAGTTATTTCGAAAAATAAAAAATTGTATAAATATGGTATGGATATAAATATGCATACGAATTCAAATTAGCAGTGGTCAATATTCCTTTAATTAATATATTTTGTTAAATATTAGTTTTATTATTATTTTGAATCTAAACAAAGAATTAAATAATAATAATAATAATAATACAAAAACAATAAAATTTAGGTAAAATATTTAGGTTAAATTACACAGTCCTGCGACTATTTTGCTGTTTTAATTTTATATTTCAATATTAATAGATTTTGATGCGTTGAATTCAAATCTGTAATTAGTTTATCTCTAGCACGTATAGTCTTATTACATCTTCGATAACAAAAATTACGTTTTCTGTCGAAATATACAATAATACGCGTATTTTATCTTACTCGATGAAATATACTGAAATGGAATTCAAACAATTTTTTTCCAAAGAAGGACCGCTAGTATTCTGTAATAATATTTCTGGACTAATTCAATATTTAGGAAAATATTATGATGTAAATGAATGGAGATTATTTATGGATTCATCAAAAAGAAGTCTTAAAGGGGTTTTACTTCATAACGGTAATCAGTTAGCATCTATTCCCATTGCACATTCGGTCCATTTAAAAGAAACCTATGAAAACTTACATTTACTGCTAGAAAGAGTTCAATATTCATTACATAAGTGGATTATTTGTGGTGATTTAAAAGTTTTGGGAATGTTATTAGGTCAACAAAGTGTATACCAAGTTTCCTTGTTTTTTATGTGAATGGGACAGCAGAAATCGCATTAAGCACTGGACCGTGAAGCATTGGCCAAAAAGATAGAATTTGGAACCGGGAACTAAAAATATAATACATCATAATTTAGTTGAACCACAAAAAATCGTATTACCTCCTTTGCACATAAAGTTAGGTATAATGAAGCAATTGAGGCTCTTGATAAAAATGGACATTGTTTTCAATATCTCTGCAATAAATTTCCAATTTTATCCGAAGCAAAGCTTAAAAAAGGCATATTTGATGGACCACAAATCATAATACTAATGAAAGATACTAAATTTCAAAACAGTATGAGCAATGTAGAAAAAAATGCATGCACTAGTTTTAAATCTGTAACATCAAAGTTCTTAGGTAATACAAAAGATACAAATTATGAAACAATTGTAACTGATTTAATGGAAAATTAACGACTACTGGGCTGTAATACGAGCATAAAGTTACACTTCTTATATTCGCATATTGACTATTTTCCGGAAAATTTGGGATCATTAAGTGAAGAACAAGGAGAACGTTTTCATCAAGACATCAAGAAGATGGAAAAACGATATCAAGGTCGATGGGATGTTAATGTGATGGCCGATTACTGCTGGTGTTTAAAACGTGAAACTAAAAAACAAAACTATAAAAGAAAATCAAATAAATTTAGTTTCTACGAACCTGCAAAAAAGAAAACTGAAAACAATATACCTATATAAATAACTTTTTTTAAATACTTTAAATTTAATTAAACTAAACAAATGTATTTAAATAAATATGTTTAACAACATTTTGTATTTCACTTAAATTTAATTTGTAACAGTTAAAAACATTTCAAATATAAAAAATAACATACATTATTCTAATCTAAATATTCTCATCCAAAGTAAATATAAATTGTATAAAAACTAGACGTGATAGAAACAAACTGAATTCAGATTTGAATTCAGCGTGTCAACATTTATAAGAATTAGGTATAATTATACAAACAACAAAAAAATATAAATTTCGCAGGACTGTGTTATTAAATATATTTTTTTTTCTGACTGATATAAAGAAACATACTGATATATACATGAAACAAAATTATTTCAATTTTTATTATTATAATTATTACTATTTTAATAATAAAATAATTTTATTAAAGAATACATTTTATTAGTTAAAACATATTTATAGTAAAAAAAATAAAATAATAGCAAAAAAGAATAATTCAAAAAGAAATTGAAAAATTGAAATCATAATGAACCGCCTAATAAAATTCTACACTTTGGGAAATAAATCATTTATATGACTACTTAAATTTTACATTATATTTCTTTAGTGTCTTTTCCTTGTATCTGTTATTATAAATATACTGTATTTTTTATTTATTATTAATATTATTACATCTGTACTTTAATTTTGCAACAATTTATTTGAAATAGCTAAATTTTTACTTTTTACCGTAAAATTAAATATACATTGTATTAAATGATTGTTAATTATGACATGGAAAATTATATATTCTTAATATTTAATACCAGAGTTTTAAAGTGTTGAGTACAAGTATTTAAATATTGGTATTAAAATACATTTTTTAAGTACTGACTAGGTACAATTATATGTTAATGAATAATAATTTATTTTAAATATTTTTATTATAATTGTGTTATATTATATTTTATTATAAATCAAAATATCACATCTCTCAAATTGTACACAAGAAAAAGAAAAACAAATAAACAAAAAATTATTTGAATATTTTGATATATATAAGTACATTTTGAGGACAACACGAATATGACTTTATTAGTTGCCGTCAGACTAAATAGGTATGTAGAAAATCAATAACTAAGAAGAATTTTGAACAAATTGTGTTCATTCAATGTAATAATCATTATAAATGAATTATACATATATATATATATATATATATCTTCAGTATTTGAAAACTATTTTATTTAAAGTATTTGAGTATTACTCTACAATATTTTTTATTTAAATTTATGAAAATTATTCTTTAGAGCTCTGGTTCATACTATATTAATCTATTACAATGCTTAAAAATAATATTAAACATACATATAAGAATATAGTTTTTTATATGTAAACATTTAAATGCACATAGTTTTAAAGTATTGAAAATAAATAAGAATTATTCAGATTGTTGCATAATTATATCACTGAATGATAGATGATGGCTGAATACATTTTATCAAATTTATATATATTTTTTTTTCTGTTCAATACACCATCTGTACTGAATAAAACTTCATTGATTTTACATTTTTTTTTATTTTTATTAATATAGTCTTATGGTTTAAATTATTATATATTGTAACGTTTACCAGTTCAATTACATAATTGTTTGAAAATGATGCAATCAATTATTACTGGGTCGATCTGTTTCAGAAAAACATTTATTATCGTATCTAGGTATTTTGACTTTAAATAAGCAACCAGAAAATTCATATTTCGAATATTTGTAATTTATACATATATAGAAACTTGTGAAACAGACAATGAAACGTTATTTCATTGCACAGTATTTTCAAAAGGTTGACTGATTATCTAACATTGACACGAATATTTATAACATTAAGGTACATTTAGTTTGAATGTACAACCGTATATCACATCCTAATGATGTGCATTATGTGTTTATAGACTATAAATATATAAAAAAATAGTAATTTGATTATAGGAAAAGTATATTTGAAAAATGTGATACGTTATTTAATTTAATTCATAAATGGATATAAAAAATTTTTTTTAAATTAAAAGATAACTGCGATCAAGAGGACGTTTTTAAGGGAAATATAAGGTAATACAGATTAATACAGAACACTGTCTGTATTAATAATATAATTATACTGTGACTAATGTAATTTCATATCACTAAATTGATAAGTATTAAACATATTAAATAGAGATTTTTTTTCATTGCGTTTTTTTTGGACATTGGATTATTTCTACTGTTTTTTGTATATTTATCAGATGCATTATATACATTTATTAATTACAAATACAATTTTCAACTTTATTTATATTGCGTTCATTTTCATATTTTTAAAAATATATTTATAGGATAAACCTAAAGTTATATGATTATTACTAAAATCTAATTTCTTTTTTCTTGTTAATTTTCTTCCTATTAATATATATGAGTATATATTTACCGTAATGCAAAGTGTTTGTGTTGAAATCGGCTCAATCATTATTTTCAAAAAAATGTAACCACATGATATTCAATGTGCCCAACACTGCGATATTTCTTACCATACATAATAATACATGTATAAATACCGGTAAGGAATAGAATATCACAACAGCGTTTGGACATCTTTACAACATATATCATATATATATAAACTATTAAATAATATTTGACCACAGTATAAGCTGCAAAACGTTAACCATCTAGTCAAAAATGATTTAGCTCAATAAAATCAAAACGTTACGGTAAATTGTACTTGTAAAAATTGCAATGATACAAGAAAAAGAGAAAAAAAATTTATAATTGTATGATAATATTGACATTAATTTGCAAACTATATAAATTGTTCTTTCCCTGTAGGGTGTATTATATATATTAGAATATTGTTTATACCATTTAAAATATGTTGTAATATAAGGTTTATATTTTGTACATATTATAAACATTACAAATAATAAATATTATATAAATGTAGTTGTTATCTAAAGAAAAACATTAAAAGTGAATTATATATATATATATATCGCTTAAGTATTTGAAAAATATTTTAATTAATGTATTTGAGTATTTTTACTCAAATACATTGGATAAATTATTATTTGAGTATTACTCTACAATATTTTTTTATTTATATTTTTGAAAAGTATTCGTTAGAGCTCTGGTTCATACTATATTATTCTATTAAAATGCTAAAAAACAATATTGAAACATACGCATAAAAATATAGTTTTTCATATGTAAACATTTAAATGCACATAGTTTTAAAGTATTGAAAATAAATAAGAATTATTCAGATTGTTGCATAATTAAATCACTGAATGATAGACCGCTCAATACGTTTTATCAAATGTTATATATATTTTTTTTTCTGTTCAATACACCATCTGTACTGAATAAAACTTCATTGATTTTACATTTTTTTTTATTTTTATTAATATAGTCTTATGGTTTAAATTATTATATATTGTAACGTTTACCAGATCAATTACATAATTGTTTGAAAATGATGCAATCAATTATTTTTGTTTCAGAAAAATATTTATTATCATATCCAGGTATTATAACTTTAAATATATTACCAGAAAATTTATATTTTGAATATTTATAAATTATGAATAGAAACTTGTGAAACAGAAGAATAAAACGTTTTTTCGTTGTACAGTATTTTCAAACGCTTGATAATTATCTAACGTTGACACGAGTATTTATAACATTAAGGTACATTCAGTTTGAAGGTACAACCGTATATCACATCCTAACAGGGTGCAATATGCGCTTATAGACTATAAGTATATAAAAAAATAGTAATTTGATTATAGTAAAAATATATTTGAAAAATGTAATACATTATTTAATTTAATTTATAAATGGATATAAAAAATAATTTTTAAATAAAAAGACAGCCATGAACAAGAGGACGTTTTTATGGGAAATATATATGTTTTTTTTTAATTTTCAATTTGTATTTAGTTTATTGAATGAATAAATTATACAGACCAGTATTGCATTGATAAAATTAGGATTTTCTGTTAAAACATTTTCTCCGGTGTATTACATAATTCTTTTAGTATTATATAATATTAATCATCTGTTTTTATGGAATTTTTTACTGGAAACGTGAAGATGTAAAGGGGTAATTTTAAAATTTTCAAATCAAGGGCGTCTAAAAAAATAAAAAAATCAAAGATATTTGTGAATATTATTTTGCAGTTTTTATTGACTCGACGATTTTGATTTAATTATATGATACGAAACGTGAAAACTATTGCGTGTAGAAATGGATATATTTAAATGTACAGTGAATTTTTATGGAAATTCAGCGACGCCGCTTATTGTTACTGGGTAGTATTTTATCATCGCGTCCTCTTAATTACAACGGCTATAATTTTGAAGTAATTAAAAAATATATAATATTAATGCTTTTTAAATGGTTAAATAAAATCATTTACGGAAGTTGCGAGACGGAAAACGGATCTGCCATCGCCTGAGTAGTGTTAGCAATGATACCGTCTTCAACCATTATTCGGGCTCCATCTAGCCAGAAAACGGGCGCCTGTAAACAAAAGAAATCATCCCAACATTAATAAATGCGTTTTATTAATCATAAGCATAAAATTATATTGTGCGTTATATATGTGTGTATGTGAGAAATGTGATAATTTTTACACTATTCGAGAGCTGTATATTTTGTTTTATTTTCAAATAAAATTATACACTTGTTATATAATAGACTACTTAAAGAAAAAACTGATATGACATTTAAATATTGAAAAAACAATTTTTTCTTTTATAAACCTAAAGATCTTTTTGTTTTTTATACGATTAAAACCGCATCTGAAACATTTGAAATGTAACTTAAGTTATGTATAATCATTTGTTAATTATAAGATTAACAATATAATATGAATATTGAATATACATTACACTGAAAAAGTTCCAGGCCCTTCCTTCTTGGAAGTTGATTTCTCATCAGGATATTCCTAAAACGAAAAGTTTAATGTTTAAACAGCAATGATGATAACCATTAAATTTATACTAATTAATAATACAACTCTTTACATAATAATATGACAGTAATAACACATAACTAAATGTATACAAGAAAATAAAATCATTACTAATTATTTAAACAACTATTATGTTACAAAAAAACAACATATTTCAATCGACAATACTAATTCAATAATTTGTTCAAGCATTAATTTATTTATTTTTTAAACATTTTTAGATATCCGGAATAAATTTTTCCAAAAAAAGCGATGCTCTTTGTTCTTTTATTATTATATTCCTAAAAGAAGAGAACAGTTTTAGTAACCTATAAAATAACACAACAATGCTAACGTTTCCTAAAAGGATGTGCAAACGCCTTGACTTTTCATAGTTTCGAACGATTGTCTCAAGCTCATAGAACATGCATTTATGACAAATTAAAATAACTATATAAATCCTATATTTTTTGATTAAGTTTATAATTCAAAATTTACCATGACCTAAGTGTTGAGAAATGCTATAAATGTAAATAATACTCATAAATAAATATTTAGATTTTCATATTACGTTCAAACAGATGACAAATGTTTCTTGTTGTTAATGAAATAAAGGTAAAAGAGAAAAACAATTACATCAGCTGGTTCCTTCACAGATTCATCATCCGATTCGTCATCCAAAACCTCATCTAATTTGTCAATTTTTTTGTCATCCAATTCGTCACCTGATTCGTCACTATCTGTATTGTAGTCTACTATTGTAACCCTGATATTTAAAATTTAAATTACAAGATTAGGTTCATTATGTGCGTATAGTAATGTATTAACTATAATTTATGTGTAGTACTTTTTACGCTGTTTAGCGTCACGACGTTTGGACTGAAGTGCCCTTTTCTTACCCTTACCCTTACTAGCATTAGTAGATGCATTCATGGTTGGCAAATCACCATCATCTGGAAAATTTGAATTACTTTTAATTGAAAAAGAAAAAGAAAGTACCTAGTCATATTAGGTTATTCTTTTACTATATTCTAATTTTTACAAAAACATTGTTTATAGATATAGGTTTATAATGGTTATAAAATTATTTATCTACATAAATTAATAACCCGATAATCACTAATAAGAATTATAAATTATATATAATAATCGATGATTTTGTTTTTGTATATTATTACTGATATTGTATTGGTATTTTATGGTATAACGCATGAGAATATTTGAGAGTGATCCAAATTAGATAGGCCCACAACACATAAAACAGTTATTAAATGATTGGGTAACAAAATAGAGTGAATAGTTATAAAAAGATTAGAACACATTGACAATATTCTAAAAACTATTGTAAAATAAAAATTTTTGTTAAAACAAAACCTAGGTCACTTTTAGAATTACCATCTTCGTTTTCCAAGACATCATTGTTGTGAGGAGCATCGTTATTAGAAGAACTGGCCCCCACATCAGTGTTTTTCACAATGGATTTTGATGAAATCTTTTTCTTCTTGACAACACTCTAAAAAGTATTACATTAAAAATATATATCACATAAATAAATATACACATTTTTATGTAAATACCTCTTTGTTTTTCAGTTGTAAGGCTTGTTGTTGCTGCTTTCTAAACACAAAAATATATATAAATATATAATATAACCCTTAATTGATTAGCTTATTATATTAATATATTAATACTTCTTATGAAATATGGTTATCAAATTTTTATCAATGATGTGTTCACTTGGTTCCCATGTATTGTGCCTATGAATTTATATAGTAGTGATTAATAAATTAAACTAGCATAATTACCACTAATGACAAGCAAATGACTCTAAATTCATAATACATACTTCGAAGACCATCCTTTCCATTTAAGCAAGTATTTAATACCATTTTTACCCTAGAAAGTAAAGAATAAATTATGCCATTAATATGTGAATTATTGAACAACAAAATATATAATTTTATTATATAACTAATTATTACCAAATATGGAAAAATTTGACACACTACAATAATGTTAACATCGAATAGCGTGTATATTATAGGTGCTATAAAAGGTTTATGATTTTTGTATGTTTTTTACTATATGTTTGAAATGATTTAAGGAAATTGAAATGAACTAAATTAGTAAACAAAGTATATTTAATAATGTTAAAGCATTAAAAACGTAGAAATGTCGTGATTACAAAAAGAATTTAGAAATAAAAAACCAATGTGTTATTTGTCGGACGCGGGTTGTTACGGGATCTGTCAGAGGCAGTTTTAAATGATAACCACCTCGGCAGTATGGCGACGGTGACGGCAATGGCGATGGCGGCGGTACGCGTAGTTTTTATATGACAAACGGCAAACACGAGTTTAGTGCAGATACTCACTTGTTTCTCTTCGACAATCTCGTCCACTTCGTACACTTGATCTTCATTTATTTTGCTTTGATGATTTGCCATCGTTCGTTCAAGCGTATTATTCGTCGAGCGCAAGAAATGACGTTTTGAAACAAAAGCAGTGGAACACTACGAGAAAATGCTGTGTGAGTGAGTGAGGGAGAAGACAATAACAATGCGCGGGTCGACGCCGGACGGTGACGGGATAAGATACAATTATACAAAATCATACGTATGCTGTAGCGCACCGGAATTTCTATTCCGGATAGGTCATCAGTGCCGCCAACGACGAAAAATTAAATAACCTTAAGCCGCGGATTGGATTTAATCGCGGGTAATTTAAATGTTTTTTCAATGTTATTTTTTATGGAAAAAATACTTCCTCGTTTTTAATCGTCAGCGTTTCTGGCAAAAAATAACCACATCCGATCGTCGTCGTCGTTAAAAGTACAGACGGTATGAGTACTATCGTCGCATCCAAAACAACCAAAAAGTAAACGATGATGAGCAATCGATATTGCTCTATGAACATTTACAAATCGAACTTTTACGATAACCAATTGAGGAGTTTTACACGAATATTCCAATAGACTTGAAAATGAAAAAAGTAAACGATAACACCCAATGTAATATTATGATTTATATGTTATAACAGTGGTCTTGTTAATGAATGTTTTTGTATTGACAAGAAAACGCGTTAGGTCTATGGAGTCTGGACAATTATTATTTATCAATATGCATTAAAAAATTATATATATGGCCAGATTAAAGTTTTCATCATCTATTTCTGGGTATATTATTTTGAAGGAGTGCTGTGCGATGGACTTTATTCTCTATATTTTAAGAACAGTTAGTAAATAAAAAAAAATTATGAAATAAAAGTTTAATCGGTTTTTACTTTATTATATTAATTAGTTTCAATTACAAGGATTTAGAGACACTGATGTACCAATGATTTTCAATAATTTACTTATAATATTATATTTATTTCTATTTTTTATTAATTTTATTTTTATAATATATCCAGATAATCTTGTACATTTTTTTTTTAAATATATACATTAGTGTACCCTGAAGATACTAATGTTTAAATATCATATGTAAAGTATGATTCCATGACATTGTAATATTTATTTTCTTAGCTACAAGTGTTAATGTTTACAAATCTTAATATTACATTAATGATAAATATAATTTTATATGATTATTGTTGAAATACTGTTTTATACATAATACATTTTTAACTATTATTATATTGTATGAGCAGTATTATTTCATATAAGTATATATACATAAAATTTGCAAAAAAAATTTTTAATTTGATTTCTATGATGAATACAGTCTGTATTAATAATATAACGATCGTATACGACGACACGACCGGCGGCGAGAGAGGAAATACGGAAAGTAAACACACGGAGACCAGCGTTCACAAACGATAACGTAGCTGCTCGGACATAAGACGAACGCACACAGGCGACGTGAACAAAATAAAAATATATCGGTAAAACCGGTGATAATATGACGATACCGCTTGGCGTATAATTACAATCGTCGCTGCGGCGGCATCGACGGCGCGTACGTGCCCATGACGTGCGCCAACAATCATAAACGTATGAACTATTAAATAACGTTTGACCACAGTATAAACTACAAAACGTTACCCGTCTAGTCCAGTGGTTTTCAACCTGATGGTCGCCAAAAATAATAGACGAAATGGTTTTTCCATTTTATTTAAAAATAAAATAAAGTCAATTGTTTATTTTGTTCTATATACAATAACACGATGAGTCTTATATTCTTATCGTTAGCTTATATTGGTCAAATGTAATGTTCGTAACCCGTATCTTATAGTCGCTATACTATAGTGTATACGTAGGTGTATTTGAACAATTTCAGTCGCAAATATTTATAATAATCAGTTCCTACCTACGTGTCATTCGAGCAGTACGTGTAATGTCACGCGATATAAAGTACGTCACCTATATACTGTTTTAAAATGGAAACATTTTTAATTAAACGCGCGAGTGCAAGTGAAAATAAAAAAGCGTAAACTGTCGGCAACTACAACAGACCAGCCTATCGACGAGGAATTGGAAGAAAAAAAACTTTAAATTTTGAGAACCAAGAAAAAGAACGCAAATATCAAGATCAGTGTGTACGAATTGGATTTACTTTTATTGAAGAAATCGGTAAGCATCGTCCTAAGTGCATAATATGTTTAGAAATATTGGCTTCCGAAAGTATGAAACCCTCTAAACTTAAACGACATTTAGAAACGAAACATCCCCAATATAGTAATAAAGATGAACAATTTTTTAAAACACGTGAAAATTCATTAAAGGTTCAAAAGAATGTTTTTAATATATTTTCCACAGTTCCACAAAAAGCTTTAGTTGCATCATTCGAGGGTTCATATTTAATAGCAAAAACAAAAAAACCGCATTCGATTGGCCAAACTCTTTTCGTGCCAGCTGCTATAAAAATTGTAACAAAAATAAAAGAATTGGGGTCGCCATCCAAAAAAGGTTGAAAACCACTGGTCTAGTTAAAAATGATTTAGATCAATATATCAAAACGTTACGGTAAATTGTACTTGTAAAAATTGCAATGATATAAGAAAAAGAGAAAAAAAAATTAATAATTGTATGATAATATTGACATTAATTTGCAAACCACATAAATTATTCTTTCCTTATGGGGTTTATTATATATAATAAAATATTATTTATGCCATTTAAAATATGTTGTAATATGTATAAGGTTTATATTTTGTATATATTATAAGCATTACGAATAATAAATATTTTATGAATGTAGTTGTTATCTAAAGAAAAAAATTAAAAACCTTGAGGTCACTAAGTTTTGGAATCGCTTTACTGAATTTTTTTATCATTGAATTCTGTGTGTATTTATAATTTAAATGTGTGATATTTCTTTGAATGTCATATAAAAATTATCTCTATGGCATTGTGTAACTTTAAATCACAAATGGCTAAGTTGTTATCTTCACATAAGTTGGTAATAAATATTTCTTACTTTTTTAATTTAAACAATATATTATTATTATGGTAAATATTAATGCAAACATATAGGTGGATCCAAGGTTTAAAAAGCGAAGGGATAATTATAACATTTTTATTTTATAGTTATTTCGAAAAATAAAAAATTGTATAAATATGGTATGGATATAAATATGCATACGAATTCAAATTAGCAGTGGTCAATTCCTTTAATTAATATATTTTGTTAAATATTAGTTTATTATTATTTTGATTCTAAACAAAGAACTAAATAATAATAACAACAATAATAATAATTATACAAAAACAATACAATTTAGGTAAAATATTTAGGTTAAATTATTAAATATGATATTTTTTTTTCTGACTGTCTAATATACAGAAACATACTGATATATACATGAAACAAAATTATTTCAATTTTTATTATTATTATTATTTTAATAATAAAATAATTTTATTAAAGAATACATTTTATTAGTTAAAACATATTTATAGTAAAAAAATAAAATATTGGTAAAAAGAAATTGAAAAATTGAAATCATAATGAACCACCTAATAGAATTCTACACTTTGGGAAATAAATCATTTATATGACTACTTAAATTTTACATTATATTTCTTTAGTGTCTTTCCCTTGTATCTGCTATTATAAATATACTGTATTTTTTATTTATTATTATTTATTATTACATCTGTATTTTAATTTTGCAACAATTTATTTGAAATAGCTAAATTTTTACTTTTTACCGTAAAATTAAATATACATTGTATTAAATGATTGTTAATTATGATATGGAAAATTATATATCCTTAATATTTAATACCAGAGTTTTAAAGTGTTGAGTACAAGTATTTAAATATTGGTATTAAAATACATTTTTTAAGTACTGACTAGGTACAATTATATGTTAACGAATAATAATTTATTTTAAATATTTTTATTATAATTGTGTTATATTATATTTTATTATAAATCAAAATATCACATCTCTCAAATTGTACACAAGAAAATGAAAAACAAATAAACAAAAAATTATTTGAATATTATGATATATAGGTACATTTTGAGCACAACATGAATATCAATTTATCAGATGCCGTCAGGCTGAATAGGTACGTAGAAAATCAATAACTAAGAAGAATTTTGAACAAATTGTGTTCATTCAATGCAATAATCATTATAAATGAATTATACATTTATATATATATATATATATATATATATGTCTTCAGTATTTGAAAACTATTTTATTTAAAGTATTTGAGTATTTTTACTCAAATACATTGGATAAATTATTATTTGAATATTACTCTATAATATTTTTTATTTAAATTTTTGAAAAGTATTCTTTAGAGCTCTGATTCATACTATATTAATCTATAAAAATGCTTAAAAACAATATTGATACATACATATTATAACAATATAGTTTTTCATATGTAAACATTTAAATACACTTATTAGTTTTAAAATTTTATTGAAAATAAACGTTTTATTGAATAAATTAGAACCATTCAAAATGTTGCACAATTAAATCACTGAATGATAGACAGCTCAATATGTTTTATCAAATTTATATATATATTTTTTTCTGTTCAATACACCATCTGTACTGAATAATACTTCATTGATTTTACATTTTTTGTATTTTAATTAATATAATCTTATGGTTTAAATTATTATATATTGTAACGTATACCAAATCAATTACATAATTGTTTGAAAATGATGCAATCAATTATTACTGAGTCGAATGAAACCGTCTTCGTCCATTATTCGTGCTCCATCTATCCAGAAAACGGGCGCCTGCAAACAAAAGAAAATGTCACAACATTAATAAGTGCGTTTTATTGTTTAAAAAAATAAAATTATATTGTGCGTTAAATGTGTGTGTGTGTATGTGAGAAATGTGGTAATTTTTACAGTACTCTAGAGTTTTATATTTTGTTTTTTTTTTGAAATAAAATTATACACCTGTATTATAATAGACTACTTAAAGAAAAAACTGACATGACATTTAAATATTGGAATAACAATTTTTAATTAAATTTAACAGAAATGTCTTTTGGCATTCGTCTGAAAAAATGGTCTTGAATCGAAAACGTACTGCCAATGGGTGTAATTAAAATTACCATTTAAAAGTAAAAAAATTAATATATAATATACTTTTATTATTTTTTTTATCATTTACTCCATGGGAATTTCCTCTTTTATAAACCTAAAAATCTTTTTGTTTTTTATACGTTTAAAGATCAATTAATTCATGTATTGCATATGCGTTTTTAAATTCATTTAATGTAAGAAATTATCTATTATAATTAAGACTTATTACTTATACCATATCTGATATATTATATTAACAATTTTTTTTTCAATAACAAATATAATCGAAAATTTTCCAAGTGTTTAGGTTTAGGACAAGAATTTCACACTAATTTTGTATTAAATGTTATTTATTAAGCAAAACATGTATTTTTTTTTTTTTTTATTTATTAAATTATACGGACAAAAGTCCAATTCACAATATATTTGTATAGATAACAATAATATAATATAATTTAAAATAATACGATATAACATAATAAAATATAAAAAGATTAATATATAGAATAAATGTAATAACAACAATAATAATAACAATAACATTAATAATAATAAGAACAACATTCAATGTTTTTTTTTAAGATAGTTTACTATTTCCTGTAGACATTAAAATATTTATGGGGTCGTATGACGTATACTTTTTAGATTATTGAGGAATATAAAATAAATGATTGTTACGAGTGTAGTGGTTATTGACTTTGAAATTTAATTGACTTAATAAAAATGAATCATCAATCTCGTTATTTAGTAATTTGGTGAGAAAGGTGTTGTATGATAAGTGTCTACGTACATTTAAAGATTCTAAGTTTAACAGTTTTAAAATGTTATCGTAACCAGAGTGAGGAGTTCTTTGAATATTACATTTATGACATATAAATCTGAGAACTTTATTCTGCACTTTTTCAAGTTGATCATTATGTCCTACATTGTTGTGGTCCCAAATTAATGGAGCGTATTCTAACAGAGAACGGACTAGTGAGGTATATAGACATTTGAGAGCAAGCGGATCGCGAAAATCGGAACAGTTTCTTTTTATCATACCAAATACAGCTAAAGATTTATTTTTAATCGCTGATACATGAGTATTGAATAATAGTTTGGAATCAAATAAAATCCCTAAATCTTTAATCAATGACGAACGATGTTGTCATGTTTATTTATTTGGAGCCCGTACATTATATTCCACTCATAAGCCACCACATACTTAAATCCTGTTCTGCCCCCATGTATAAAAAATTGTATAGAAAAAATCTTAAAAACATATATAAATATTAAAATAAACACGAAATGTTTCCATATTATTAATTTTCTTTTGTTTGTACAGGGTTTTTTTTAAATTTTAATTGTGTAGTATATATTAATTCTTAAATTATTCAATAATTATTGATTAACTTTATTTAGGAGTATGTAACTAATAATGACTAACCATGGTTTATAGTAAACGACAATTTATGACTTTAGTTAAACCTCGTAAAACCACTAAAATTTGTATATTTAAGATTTGAGAAATAATTTATTATTATACTTAAACTTCATATTATCAAATTAAATAATTTTCATCAATTTACACCATAAGAAATCATATAATGTTAATAATCATCCCATTTTCGAGTTCCTACATTAATGTTCTAATAGTGCAATTGAAATTAATATTTATTGAATATTGTGTCATATATAATTGTTTGAAAATAGAAATTATAAGTGTTCAAACTGTTGTGAGAAAACACAATTATGTGTCAAGAGAAATTCACTAGAAATGTGAAAATGCACTACTTTCATTTTGTTAAACACATAGGATTTTCTTTCGTTCACATTGATCCATGACTCATAAATTATGATTTACTTATATATACGATTATGTTATAAACCAATAGATCAATACTGTGCGCTATTATTGGGGCAACATCTGCTGTATAAAACAAAAACAACTTGGAAATCAATTAAACATATAAAAAACATTGAGAGAACAGTTTAATTAGTATTAAAATACTAGCACAAGAATATTAATTATTAATGTGTACAAAAATTCATTATTTTACTTAAATTGTGTTAATTTAAAAAGTTTAAAAACTGTTGGTTTACATTTTGTGATACAATCAGTAATATTGTAATAAAAATGTAAAATTAAAATTGATCAGTAATTTTTAATTGTATAAAATCTTTTTTTTTTAATTCTTACTATTTATTAATAAATTTTTGTAAGTTATTTTTTATATAATGAAAAGGCTTCTTTTTAGGGTAATAAATTTATAAAATATTCTGTGAATGAACCGGATCTAAAATATTTGAAATGTAACTTAAATTATTTATAAACTTTTGTTAATTATAAGCTAAACAATATAATATAAATATACATTACACTGAAAAAGTTTCAGGCCCTTCCTTCTTGGAAGTTGATTCCTTATCAGGATATTCCTAAAACAAAAAGAGTAATGTTTAAATAGCAATAATAATAAAATTGATGAAAAAATTGCCAAAAAAAAAAATTTTTTTTTATATATATTTAACTTTTAAAATTATTATTTTTACTATATTTTTATACATTCATGTTATGTAAAAGAAAAAGCAACAGGGGACTAATCCTCAATCACTGTACAGATTTTCATATTATGTTCAAACAGATCATAAATATTTCTTGTTTAAAATTAAATATAGGTAAAAGATAAAAATAATTACATCAGCTGGTTCCTTCACAAAATCATCATCAGATTCGTCACTATCATCACTGTAGTCTACTATTTTAACCCTAAAATTTAAATTACAAGAGTAAGTTCATTATGTGTGTATAGTAATGTATAAATTATAATTTATGCGTAGTACTTTTTACGCAGTTTAACTTCACGACCTTTGGACTGAACTGCTCTTTTCATAGCCTTACCCTTACTAGCATTAGTAGATGCATTCATGGTTGGCAAATCACCATCATCTGTAAAATTTGAATTACTATTAATTGAAAAAGAAAAAGAAAGTACCTAGTCATATTAGGTTATTCTTATATTTTATTCTAATTTTTACAATATACATTGTTTATAGATATAGGTTTATAATGGTTATAAAATTATTTATCTACATAAATTAATAACGTGATAGTTATTAATAAGAATTATAAATTATTTACAATAATCCATGATTTTGTTTTTGTATATTTTTACTTATATTGTCAGTGGTATTTTATGGTATAGTTGTTTGCACGAGAATATTTGCCAGTGATTTAAAATAGATAGGCCCACAACACATAAAACAGTTATTAAATGATTGGATAACAAAATAGAGTGAATAGTTATAAAAAGATTAGAACACATTGACAATATTCTAAAAACTATTGTAAAATAAAAATTGTTGTCAAAATAAAACCTAAGTCAATTTTGGAATTACCATCTTCGTTTTCCAAGACATCATTGTTGTGAGGAGCATCGTTATTAGAAGAACTGGCCACCACATCAGTGTTTTTCACAATGGATTTTGGTGAAATCTCTTTCTTCTTGACAACACTCTAAAAATTATTACATTAAAAATATATATCACATAAATAAATATACACATTTTTATGTAAATACCTCTTTGTTTTTCAATTGTAAGGCTTGTTGTTGCTGCTTTCTAAACACAAAAATATATATAAATATATAATATAACCCTTAATTTATTATCCTATTATATTAATATATTATTACTTCTTATGAAATATGTTTATCAAATTTTCATGAGTGATGTTTTCTTTTGGTTCCCATGTATTGTACCTATGCATTTATAAAATTGTAATTAATAAATGAATTTAGTATAATCACCACAATTGACAATCAAACAACTCTAAATTCATTATACTTACTTCGAGGACCATCCTTTCCACTTAACCAAGTATTTAATACCATTTTTACCCTAGAAAGTAAAGAATAAATTATGCCATTAATATGTGAATTATTAAGCAACAAAATATATAATATTATTATATTACTAATTATTACCACATATGGTAATTTGACACACAACAATATTGTTTATAATGGAAAGCGTGTATATTATGGGTGTTATAAAAAGTTTATGATTTTTGTATAATGTATTTTACTATATGTTTGAAATGATTTAAGGAAATTGAAATGAAATAAATTAGTAAACAAAGTATATTTAATAATGTTAAAGCATTAAAAACGTAGAAATGTCATGATTACAAAAAGAATTTAGAAATAAAAAACCAATGTATTATTCGTCGGATGCGGGTTGTTACGGGATCCGTCAGAGGCAGTTTTAAATGATAACCACCTCGGCAGTATGGCGACGGTGACGGCAATGGCGATGGCGGCGGTATGCGCAGTTTTTATATGACAAACGGCAAACACGAGTTTAGTTCAGATACTCACTTGTTTCTCTTCGACAATCTCGTCCACTTCGTACACCTGATCTTCATTTATTTTGCTTTGATGATTTGCCATCGTTCGTTCAAGCGTATTATTCGTCGAACGCAAGAAATGACGTTTTGGAACAAAAGCAGTGGAACACTACGAGAAAATGCTGTGTGAGTGAGTGAGGGAGAAGACAATACAATGCGCGGGTCGACGCCGGACGGTGACGGGATAAGCCACAATTATACAAAATCATACTTATGCTGTACCGCACCGGAATTTTTATTCCGGATAGGTCAGTGCCGCCAACGGCGGAAAATTAAACAACCTTAAGCCGCGGATTGGATTTAATCGCGGGTAATTTAAATGTTCTTTCAACTTTATTTTTTATGAAAAAATTACTTTCTCGTTTTTAATCGTCAGCGTTTCTGGCAAAAAATAACCACATCCGATCGTCGTCGTCGTTAAAAGTACAGACGGTATGAGTACTATCGTCGCATCCAAAACAACCAAAAAGTAAACGATGATGAGCAATCGATATTGCTCTATGAACATTTACAAATCGAACGTTTACGATAACCAATTGAGGAGTTTTACACGAATATTCCAATAGACTTGAAAATGAAAAAAGTAAACGATAACACTTAATGTAATATTATGATTTATATGTTATAACAGTGGTCGTGTTAATGAATGTTTTTGTATTGACAAGGAAACGTGTTAGGTCTATGGAGTATGGAAAATTATTATTTATCAATATGCATTAAAAAATTATATATATGGCCAGATTTAAATTTTCATCGTCTATTGCTTGGTATATTACTTTGAAGGAGTGCTGTGCGATGGACTTTACTCTCTATATTTTAAGAACAGTTAGTAAATAAAAAAAAATTATGAAATAATAGTTTAATTATTTTTTACTTTATTATATTAATTAGTTTCAATTACAGGGATTTAAGAAACACTGATGTACCAATGATTTTCAATAATTTACTTATAATATTATATTTATTTCTATTTTTTATTAATTTTATTTTTCTAATATATCCAGATAATCTTGTACATTTTTTTTTTAAATATATGCATTAGTGTACCCTGAAGATACTAATGCTTAAATATTATATGAAAAGTATGATTAAAATATGATACCATGACATTGTAATATATATTTTCTTAGCTACAAGTATTAATGTTTACATATCTTAATATTACATTAATGATAAATATTATTTTATATGATTATTATTGAAATATTGTTTTATACATAATACATTTTTAACTAATATTATATTGTATGAGCAGTATTATTGCATATAAGTATATATACATATAAATAAAATTTGCAAAAAAAATTTTAAATTTGATTTCTATGATAAATACAGTCTGTATTAATAATATAATTATACTGGAACTTATGTAATTTCATATTACTAAATTGATAAGTATTAAACCTATTAAATAAAGATTTTTTTTACATTGAATTTTTTATTAAGACATTGGATTATTTCCACTGTTTTTTGTATATTTATCAAATGCATTATATTCATTTATTAATTACAAATACAATTTTCTACTTTATTTATATTACTATAATTTTCATATTTTTAAAAATATATTTACTTTAGGACACACCTAAATGATTATTATTAAAATCTAATTTCGTTTTTCTTGTTCATTTTCTTCTTATTAATATATTAGTATATATTTACCGTAATTAAGTGTGTTTGTGTTGAAATCGGCTCAATCATTATTTTCAAAAAAATGGAACCACATGACATTCAATGTGCCCCACACTGCGATATTTCTTATCGTACATAATAATACATGTATAAATACCAGTAACGTGTAGAATATCACAACAGCGTTTGGACATCTTTACAACATATATCATATATATATAAACTATTAAATAATATTTGACCACAGTATAAACTACAAATCATTAACCGTCTAGTTAAAAATGATTATTTTCTTTCATCACATAACTAGTCGTTATGGTTACATTGTGAAGAATACACCGGGTGCAAACCATTCGCCTGAGGTGTTTCTGTTGTAATAAATTGTACTTATGGACTATAGTACTTTCCATACTGTATGGGCCGTACTCAACGCGATTGCTTTCTGCATTTGTAGGAGGTTATGGTTACCAGCTACTTCTCTCATGATATCACAGGTGGCGTTAGATATCAATCCTGTGGCTCCAATTATGATGGGTACGATCTTCGGTTTCATTTCCCACATTTTCTGAATCTCAATTTGTAAATCTTTATATTTAAGGTCTTTTTCTGCTTCTTTCTTCTTCTTCTTATCATCATTATTATTATTATTATTATTATTATTATTATTATTATTATTATTATTATTATTATTATTATTATTATTATTATTATTATTATTATTACCTGTATTTTTATTTATTTTATATTATTATCTGTAATATAATTTTGCATTAATTTGATTAACTAAAAAGTGTACTAATGTTGAAATAATATAATATTTATATATTTGTGTATATGAATGATATTTTCGATAAATATATTTTATAGTTAAATTTTTACTTTTTAACGTAAAATTAAATATATAATTCATTAAATGAATGTTAATTATAACTTTAAAAATTATTTATTCATAATACGTAATACCATTATTGTAAAGTATTGAATACAGGAATTTAAATATTGGTATTGAAACATTTTTTTTATGTACTGAATACTATTTTATGGTATTAAATCCTAATTTATTTTAAATATTTTTATTATAGTTGTGTTTTATTATATTTCATTACGAATCAATACGTCACAACTCTTAAATTGTACACAAGAGAAAGAAAACACAATAAAATAAAAGATTATTTAAATATTATAATATAAATTGGTACATTTGAGGACAATACGTATACGACTTTGTCAGTTGCTGTCAGATTGAATAGGTTCATAGAACATCAATAACTAAGAAGAATTTTGAACGAATTGTGTTCATAATATGTAATAATCAATATGAATGAATTATACATATATATTTATATATATCTTAAGTATTTGAAAAATATTTTATTTAATGTATTTGAGTATTTTTACTCAAATACATTGGATAAATTATTATTTGAGTATTACTCTACAATATTTTTTTATTTATATTTTTGAAAAGTATTCTTTAGAGCTCTGGTTCATACTATATTATTCTATTAAAATGCTAAAAAACAATATTGAAACATACGCATATAAATATAGTTTTTTATATGTAAACATTTAAATACACATAGTTTTAAAGTATTGAAAATAAATAAGAATTATTCAGATTGTTGCATAATTAAATCACTGAATGATAGACCGCTCAATACGTTTTATCAAATGTTATATATATTTTTTTTCTGTCCAATACACCATCTGTACTGAATAAAACTTCATTGATTTTACATTTTTTTTTATTTTTATTAATATAATCTTATGGTTTAAATTATTATATATTGTAACATTTACCAGATCAATTACATAATTGTTTGAAAATGATGCAATCAATTATTGCTGTTTCAGAAAAATATTTATTATCGTATCCATGTATTATAACTCTAAATATATTACCAAAAAATTTATATTTTGAATATTTAATATTTAATTTTTTCATAATTATGAATAGAAACTTGTGAAACAGAAGAATACAACGTTTTTTCATTGTACAGTATTTTCAAAATATTGATAATTATCTAACGTTGACACGAATATTTAAACCATTAAGGTATGTTTAGTTTGAAGGTACAACCGTATATCACATCCTAACAGGGTGCAATATGCGCTTATAGACTATAAATATATAAAAAAAATAGTAATTTGATTATAGTAAAAATATATTTGAAAAATGTGTTACATTATTTAATTTAATTCATAAATGGACATAAAAAATAATTTTTAAATAAAAAGATAGCCATGAACAAGAGGACGTTTTTATGGGAAATATATATGTTTTTTTTTTACTTTTCAATTTGTATTTTGTTTATTAAATGAATAAATTATACAGACCAGTATTGCATTGATAAAATTAGGATTTTCTGTTAAAACATTTTCTCCGGTGTATTACATAATTCTTTTAGTATTATTTAATATTAATCATCTGTTTTTATGGAATTTTTTACTGGAAACGCGAAGATGTAAAGGGGTAATTTTAAAATTTTCAAATCAAGGGCGTCTAAAAAAATAAAAAAATCAAAGATCTTTGTGAATATTATTTTGCAGTTTTTATTGACTCGACGATTTTGATTTAATTATATGATACGAAACGTGAAAATTATTGCGTGTAGAAATGGATATATTTAAATGTACAGTGAATTTTTATGGAAATTCAGCGACGCCGCTTATTGTTACTGGGTAGTATTTTATCATCGCATCCTCTTAATTACAACGGCTATAATTTTGAAGTAATTAAAAAATATATAATATTAATGCTTTTTGAATGGTTAAATAAAATCATTTACGGAAGTTGCGAGACGGAAAACGGATCTGCTATCGCCTGAGTAGTGTCAGCAATGAAACCGTCTTCGACCATTATTCGGGCTCCATCTAGCCAGAAAACGGGCGCCTGCAAACAAAAGAAAACGTTACAACATTAATAATTGCTTTTATTAATCATAATCATAAAATTATATTGTGCGTTATATATGTGTGTGTGTGAGTATGTGAGAAATGCGATAATTTTTACAGTACTCTAGAGTTTTATATTTTGTTTTTTTTTTCAATTAAAATTATACACCTGTATTATAATAGACTACTTAAAGAAAAAACTGATATGACATTTAAATATTGGAATAACAATTTTTAATGTAATTTAACAGAAATGTCTTTTGGCATTCGTCCGAAAAAATGGTCTTGAATCGAAAACGTACTGCCAACGGATGTCATTAAAATTACCATTTAAATGTAAAAAAATTGATAAATAATATATTTTTTTAATATTATTTTATTATTTACCTACTTAATAGGATTTTCCTCTTCCATAAACGTAAGAATTTTGTTGTTTTTTATACGTTTAAAGAACAATTTATTTGCGTATTACACAAGCGTTCATTAAATTCATTTAATGTAAGAAATGTTCTATTATTATGATTTATTACAGGTACTATACCTACAATATTATATTAACAGTTTATTTCTCAATAATAAATAAAAACGAAAATTTTCTGAGTGTTTTAGATTTAGGGCAAAAAATCCCTATCATTTTTCGTCTAGGGTTTTAATCGATATTTGTTTTTCATCTAATCCGAGATATTGAAAATAAAAAAAAACTGTCTTTCTTTTTTAAAACAATATTTGAATGATTTAAAACTGGAGAAAAAATGAAAATTTACTTTGTATTGGCTCGGCCCATTAATGGACCAGCATACAATGATGGGACCCACGGCGTAATAGCCCTGGGGTCTTCCGGAACCATTTTCATATCCTCGCAATTATCAATCATTTCCGGATCCTTCATGGGATCGTAAGGCACGTACATAAACTTCCATTGCTTAAAATCAGTATCGTAGTCGTTCCAAGTGCCACAATTTTTTTCACACAAAAAACGAGCTAAAAAAAAAAAATCATGATATTATACAAAACGGTTCGTTATTTTTTTTTACATATCTTCGTACGTACATGATTTAAATTAAATTTAAGTTTGTCGCACAATACTATACGGTTTTAATATATGTTTCGAACTTAATATTTGCTAAGGTCAGGTTTCAAATATACAATATAACATTATGTAACCCATATACAGAACCTGATTTTGGAGGGGACCTGAATGTACTGTAGCCCAGGGGACCCCACAAATTTGGGGTCTTACAGTTTGTATCTATTTTACAATTACTGATAATCAAAATAATTGATAGGTATATTATTACCATATTATTATTTATTAGGTGCACAGATCGTAATATTCTAAGAGAATTCGATTTTCAAAGTTTAATTGAAGATTTTACAAAAATGTAATCAAGGAAATTTGCAGAAATTTAATTTTAATTATTATCTTTATACATATTATTTTTATGTTTTATTTAAGTCACACTAACTTTTTATTAAATGTTATTTAATAAGCAAAACATGTATTATCCTGTTTATTTATTTGGGGCCCCCACATCATATTCCGCCTATAAGTCACCACATACCTAAATCCGGTACTGCCCACATGTTTATAACAGCATTCCATATCCATAACACAAACAATACACATGTAATATAAATGATATGTTGTATTTTTGTTAGACAACATTGCAAATATTATTTAAAAGCATTACTAATTTATTTTATTCGTTTTAATAGAACACATTTATTAATATTTTAAATATATAATTTGATGGATAAACCGTATTATAAAAGTAATTATATGTACCTATAATAATATATTCAAGACAATTATTATTATTATTATTATGTCTAAACGGTATCGTGCCCAAACTATTTTCCCTTTCGCATAATATTATAAAATATGTTTATGTGTATAAAATTTGTGTATTACCGTACAAGTAATCGTTCATTGCGTTTTTCCTGGTATATACGGCTTTCGGATTCTGCAAACGAAATATTAAATATATTTTTTGAACGTCTTAATGAAATAAACCTTTTAATGTTTAATAACGCTGGCGATTACACCGGCTATCATAACCATACAGACCTGCAGCAGTCAGCAGTGCGATTACCTATATATAGAAGTTGAGTCTGTGACGGGTAGCTGATAATCTTCCTCTCCGCCGAGGGGGATTTTTTTTTGCCCCTCCGACATCGTTTTTTACGAATTATTCGTATTATTTTTTGTTTTGTATTATAGTCGTGCACTATTGCAGACCAAGTTATAAATTCCTTTCGTATGCCACAGAATCGGATATTATATTAAATTAATTTTACATATTTTTGCGTGTATTCGGGGAATTTTATGAATCAATGTATATTTTAATAAAAAAAAAAAAACAATAATAATTTCTCAATAAAACTTGAAAAAACTCAATAAAAATATTTTGTAAATAATTTTAAGTAAATTTTTTACATTAACTTTACACGCGTGTGCAAAACGATCGGATATGATAAACGGTATTGGAAAAAAAAAGTTTGGAAACGTTGTCTTAATGATGCAGACTTTCTATCGGAATGGAGACCAATAGCGTTTAGTGAAATATAATTATAAACAATATTGACAAGAACTCGTTCTAGGTCCGTATAAAATTACGTCCGATTTTTTTTAATTCAATCTAATATCATTTAATATTGTCTCATAAATGTTGTATGCGCAGTTAAATGTTTTAATTTAACGAGCTGTCCGAATTGATTTACAAAAACGCGCGCTGTTACTGTTGTATAATTACAATTATTTATTTATTTATTTAGACGAGATTTTCTTCATTTTGACGAGATTATGTACACGACGTTTTCAATCGTTTTCCTTATCGTGATTTGATCTTTAACGATCATGGATTTACGAATTTTTTTTTTATTATTATTATTATTATTATTTGTTATACGTTTTATATGTGTAATATATATATCAAAGTTGTACTTACCCGAAAACGATTGAATTTACCCAACTTCATCTCAACCATAACATCGTTTAAGATATTGAACAGTATTTGATGTCCATTCATCAGAGTCGACATGTACGAGGCATCTTTTTTTACGCAACACGACGCGATATAAAAAACAAAAAAATAAATCAATCAATTAAAACATATTTCTATACATGTCAATTTCTTATTTTGTTATTATTTTTTTTCCCATCTGTTGTTTACACCTTGTCCCGAAATTTTTACATTTTAAATTTAATAAAATTCCACCTATTTTCACGGTAGGACAATTACAACGTCTACTAAAGAAGTATACATATATTATATTATATACACGTACGTAAAGTGTTTTTAAACATTTTTTTTTTTTTTTGTTCTGTGCTTTTAATTATTCATAAGAATCGTACCTGTCTGACAGATGTTCATGTTCACCATAAACCAAGCTGCTACGCCATCTCCTGAAAAACGAATACGATAGTTTTATATTTTATATAGGCGTAGTGTGTCACGTTAAATCGGTCGCGCGTCGTCGCCACTGACCTGTTGCTCTCGTTCTAACGAATTCTCGTTTTTCTTCTCTCCTTGATACCTTACCTTTAATATAATATGGTATGCCCTTGGTCACTGTTTAAAGCAAGCCCCCCCCGAATTTCAATAACGCGTAAACGGGACGTTTTGTATGATATGCCGCGTTGGATTTTGTATACTCATGCGAGGGATAAAACGAAAATAATATCAATTCCGAGGTCTGACGCCCCGCACATCGCGAATTATTTAATTTCAATCGCGTTTTCGAATCGAATTCGACGAATTCTTGTGCAGTTCGGCTTCTTTTCTTTTCCTTTTATACCCAAACGCAAATACTTTTGTTTAAAAAAATATCTGTGCTCACGAAATCGCAACGACGTCCGAGAGTGTACAATGAATATTATTTTTACTTGATTACAGTCCGTGTCGTAATATATGCCTACACGTACCGATAGAAATAGAATATTACAATATTTCAGAAAACATCGATCGGAGAAATAGAAAAATAAACACACTAAATAAATTATAAAGGTATTCACGATTGAAATACGTGTGTAATGACTAATTACCTTCAATGGTGCCGGCCGGTTCAGTAATGAAATTCAATAAATTGTTGTTCGTGCGCTGATTAATTTCTTCCTCCGCATTACTCAACACAATTTTCAACTGTGCAAAATAAAACTGCGTAGAAATAAAAGCAAAAAAAATGAAGTACCCAGTGCAAAGAGACAAGGGGCATACCCAGAATCAAAATTCAAACTAGGCCTGTTTTTGTGTTCAATTTGAAGAGAAAAATATTTTTAAGTAATCGATCGAAAATGCATTAATCGTATAAAAATTAAATAATTAAAGAAGAAATTTAGATCCGGGTATGTGGTTCAGTTTTTATGGGTACCTAGTCACGTTGGCATCGCGTATAATGAAACTGCGGATTCTCTGGCCTAGACAACTTCTTCCTCACACAGTCCTTCATATTCTCTAATTCCCTGGACCGATTTTTGTTTAATGCTGAGAACCCACATTTCCCAAATATGGTTAAGCAAATGGACAAATCTACCTTCAAATTATTCCACTTGGTATAAAAACATCTCGCCCACCATTCCGTCACAACCGTGGTTTCACGAACTCAATCTCAGCAGGAAATTAATTTGCTCTTTCTCTCGGCTCACATTGGGTCATACTCTACTTCCAACCCATTCTTTTAAGCTTTCCCTTAATGACTCCTCTTTCTGCACTCTCCATTCCTCTGAACCGATTTGCGACATCTCCCACATCCTATTCCAATGCCCTTCCCTAAAGGCTCAACGCGAAAACCTGTCCACGTTATTCAAAAGATATAATGTCCCATTTAATTCACAATCCAATCTTTCCTTACATTTACCTCCCATTATTCTTTCCACCATTTCCTTTTTCAATCAGACTGGCTTTGTAATTTAATACACATTAAGTATCTGTAAAAAGTAGAAATTGTTTTTTGTTTTCACTATAATATGTATATATATTTTAATTGTTGTAACTAATTGTTTTTAACAAAGTTTCAAAAAAAAAAAAAAAAAGAATTTTATTTCTGAAAGGGTAAACGAAACGTCCATTTAGCGTTCATCCACGTAGTTTTCATAACTATTATAACTTATATATGTATACAGATATTATATTTTATTTATATTGTTGACAAAATGATTCCGCGTCGTCGATACGTCTTGAGTAAACTATTTGTAAATTACGTTTTAAAAACAAACATTTTTTTTTTCATTTACTGTATATCGAAAACGTTGATTTTTACTAGCTATTTTCAGGATACGTCCTGGAAAGTATGTATTTATTTATTATATAATAGACTTTACGTACGTCTCCTTTCAAAACTCTGTGCAGCTTTTCAATATTTTCCGCTGTCAATTCATAGGGCCTGTTTTCGTCATTATCAGCAGTACCATTAATACAAGGTATCAAACAACAGAAGCTGAAAGCAAAATAAATAACATAATTACGACATACGTTATTTCGAGTGATTTATTTATTAATGTCAAATCTAGAATATTAATGTCATACCTAGAACCTAAGCTACCAATAAAATAACGAATGGAAGGCTATAATTATTCGGAATGTATAAAATCCGGAACGTCGGCAAAAGGTGTATAGGGATAAATGCAGTAATGGTATTGAACACAGATTAGATGTGATACAGAACGGATCACTCGCGATGTATTTATGTCCCAAGTTTGGTTTTAATTTCATAAGAGTCATAAGTATTTCATCATTTAATGAAAAACATGTGACATTCTAACCTGAGAAATAATTAAATTTAACATTTGAACAAAGTGTGACAATTATTTCAAACATATCTTTAGAATCGTAACGTTGAGACTGTGACGGGGTCGGAAAAAAAGAGGCCGATCGGCTCGACGGTCGGGTGGCTCTGGGAGGGTCGAGCGACGCCCTGCAGCTCGCCGCGTCCGGCCGGCAGGGCCAAAACACTGTGACCGCCCGTCCGACTGCCGACTTCGGGGAGAAATCGTTTGGTGGTATACCACCACAACACGTAATATTGTTATTTTTTTAACAAACAAAATTTGAATGAATTAAATATTGAATGATAGCAGCCAAGCGTTCTTATCAAAATATGATTTTATTATCGTGACGCGATAAGACGTAAGAGTGTACACCTTCTCTATCATTATACTTCGGAAATTATACGTACCGCCACTGTAATTGTACGCATCCCGCACAAATGTATTTGTTTATATTGTTTAGATTCCGGGCAAATACGGTCCGGTAGAATACGAGATCCCTGAATTTATACGTTCCGTCTGTTTATTTTCCGGAAATATACGGCTCCCCCCCCTCCACAAAACCTCTCCGGTACGCAACGTACATAGAAGCATGTAGAATTGCCTATGCACTACGCCTTTTTATAAAACGTTTTATTTTTTTCAAATGTTATTTTATTATTTGGGGGGTGTTTATTGTAAAAACGACACCGCTAGCTGATACGATTAATATCTCGTATTAATCACGTCGATTCCAGGACGTAGAAAAAACAAACGCCGTTATCATTTCATTTGCGTATACGTAGAAGTAAAATATACGGAAAAAAAAAAGTGTTCTAATAATTAAGTTTTTTTTTTTTTTTTCTATATAACATTCTGCGCGTCGCGTTATCTGCCACTATATTATTTACGCTGTACATTAGTGTTAACAAATAAATCGTTTTATCGCATAGCCGACCGGCTATGTATTCCGGAGTCCAGAGTACGCATAATTATGATACAATTAATTTCAACGATTTTTTTTTCTTTTTTTATTAAATAAATACGCGATATAATTAATAACACGCTCTTAATAACGTCGCGCAGATATAATATACGTACGAGTAATAATAATATAGTATACCTCGCGTTATAACCGTCATTAAAATAATAATAATTACGTGTATTCAGTCGAATTGTTATGAGAAAAAATAAAAATCCTTCTTAAAAGAAAACCATTTTCTTCACGCTTTCCGCGACATAATAAATCCAAATGTGTAAAATCAAATTCGATTAATCGGTTTTAATTAAATTTCGAAATAAACCATATTTTCAGAGAAAAATCAAGAAATTCGACGATATCGTATTATACACTTACAGTGACGAAGATACAGATTAGGTGCAAGGCGTTTTGACATCTCGAAAGAAAAAGATCGATTGTATCGTCGCGGCGGTAGGAACAAAATTATTTTTAAAAGTTCCGTTGAAAAAATTCTCCGAGTAGAAAAAAAAGGAAAAGAAAGAAATCGTATCTTCGCCACTGCGCACAACGACGAATATATTTTATATTATATGTATTACTTGATCCTCTCGGTAAATAAATTGCGAAGAAAATCGGCCATTTTCGAGCAGGCGTTGTTCGGAGCGGTTGAGTCACGGCAGGCTGTAATTGTCTTAGGCTGGTGTTGAGCTGGCTGGGACGGTGCGACGATACTCGGAAACGCTGTGAACGGACGACGGACGGTTAGACAATGCCGGCCGAGGGATCGACGTAGCGACGGTTAGAGCTGGCGAGCGAACGCGTGACCTTGATCGGATGCCGTCGGAAGAGGAGCGGCGTTCGGAGGGGAACGTGCGCGCGCAACCGATGCGACGACACACGTCTGTAAGACCGGCGACGTCGCGCGCCTAACCGTCGTAGGGAGGGAAACCGCTTCTGCGACCTATACAATAAAAAATTACGTACACTGTTTGGCTGATGGGCGCGCGCGCTCGCAGCACAACAAAAAAAAATAAAAATTATTTGACTTATAGCAACGAAAATATATTTTGTTTTAAAATGGTTTATATATATATTCAGTCTGTTGCGAAATACGAAACGATCGATAGATTTTTGTATTTCCGTATCACATCTGTCGATCATAGCGTACGGTTGGACAGCGTTGCGACACACGTTCTCCTACAGCACCCCCCGTTGACATTTATTAGAATACCTAAATATTTTATTTCGTTTTTTTTTACTCGTATAATCGATGAATTATTATGACGTTACGCAATTATTATTATTATTACGCGCGTTTCACCATAATTATTTCGAAAATAAATATTGGTCGTTGAGAGAGGTAAACGTGTATTTTTTTTCTACTAAAAAGTCCCCCCCCCCGTCTGTTTGATCGAAAAAAAAAAACAAAAACATTATCGGTGAATACCGAACTTCGTACCGAATGTAATCGAAAATCTGTACGGAAAATAGTATCGACGGATAACACGACGTTTAACGAATATTAATAATCGATATTTGTAGTCGCTTTATATAAAAAAAAAAAAAAAATGTTCGTATTATTGACATTTTTATTTACGATAGTGTCGACATAGTGCGAACCAATCGATCGCCCAAAAATACATAATATTCCCATACAATACTCCCCTGCAGTTATACAGAAATTTTTCATCATTTTCTACTTGCCGAGGAGTGCGAATTTTCGCCAAATTACTTGACTTCAAGTTAAAGACTCGATGAAAAAAAAAAGTAATAATAATAATAATTATATATTCTACGTTGTTTTTCTCGCGTTCCCTCTTCCTTTGCCCTGAAAAATCAATTTGCTCATGTACAAGCAGCGTCGTGCTGTTTTATTAGCAACGCTTGTTTTATACGGATTGATGAATAATAAATGTAAACGCGGATAATATTATTCGATTAGGAATAACACTCCGTAAGTGTTTCGAAATAAAAACCAAAACAGAAAATTATTATTAATGTCAGAGGAATTTTTGGAGCGAAAAGTTAAAAAAAAAAAATGTTTTATCAATCTATCCGAAAAGATGGTCGATATTAATTATACCTGGTTCCCTAATTTGCGGTTAATGAGCATTCCGCCGGCCATTTTCTATCACACAAACCGGTCTTTAGAACCGGGGATCGTTGGAATGATATAAAAAAAAAGGCTCGTAAAAAGCCCTTTGAAAAACTGCGTTTAGCACCCGTCATAGTAGATACAAACACGGCATTGTAACGAATACAATTATTGTAGTTTATTTAAACAAGCGCATTAAATAAAGAAGTATTCACTACACTGTAGCCTGAGGTAATATCGATATTTGACAGAAATAGTTTTTCATTTCCACAGGTGAAGCGGAACACGAGTCTTAGCGATCGATTATGGGATAAAAGCGTATGGTCTCGTGCACTTACTATTAGGTTTTGAAGTGACGATTCAGTACCGTTTCAATGGCTACTTGGTTCTTTCGATATTAAAATCTTACGTTTAATCAAATAATAATAATAATATAACTATTAAATTAGAAAATACTGAAAGGTATTTATTTTTTTTATTTATATAGTAATACAATTTTCATGTTTGGGAATTTCGCAGTTAAATGTACGAATAATTTGAAATTCTATAACCCAAAGCAATTTTTTTTTTTTTTTTTTTTTTTTAGTTACGTTTATATAATATATATTTGAAATGGTTTTGTGGGTGTAACGGGTACTTATGCCGAATAAAATATACTTTTAATAATCGACTGGAATAATTCAGTCTTAAAATAAATCTACTAAAAGTCTAATAACATTAATCGAAATCGAAAAATGATATTTTTTTTTCTAATTTATAAGAAATATGTATTTTATATGATATATACGTGGCTATAGCTGTTATATAAAAATGTAAAACTAATAAATAAATACATTTATATATTATTATTTAATATATATATATATATAAAGATAAGAAAAAGAAAATGTGATTTTATTTTAATAATATTACGGTCAAAATAATAAAAAGTTATTGCGTTAACCTTAATACAAACCTGCTGATAATCAGTGGTAATATACTAAATACTGTATCTGGTCTAATGCGCGCGGTCAAAGATGTCAAATCATATTTCGATATTTTTTAATGCTTCAATATAATCTAATCTGATGTAAAAAAAGAAAAAAAATAAGAAATATAGCTGTATTTTTTGGTAAAAACAAATTAATTATAATACTTTGCCCTCTATTTATAAATTGCATATAACGAACACGTGCAGCCATTATTAAAAGTCAATTTAATTACATTTTAGTAATTTAAACATTGTTGTATCGTAAACATTTAATACTAATAGTCATACATAATTAAAACGAACGATGTATAGTCATCATATCATAAATAATGTACACAATTGAATTGGAACATGAACAATGTGTGCGAAGCCATTGGGATCGCGTAAAAATGTAATATTAACGATCACTGGACAATATAACAATAATTGTGATCGTTAGCAATAATCACAATTTTCTATTCTCCGCCGAATTTTTAAATATTTCGAAAGTCAAGCTTTGAACACTTTGATAGTTTATGTAAGCTCATTTTGGCCATCTACAAAAAAAATTATTATTATTATTATTATACACTCTAAAATGTATAAAATATAATATAAAAAAAACGGCCGTAGACCATATACGATGGTAGTGGTTATGGACATAAGCCATAGTTCGAAGCACTCAGAGGACCCGTTTGAGTGAGCGTACGCGGGCTGGAATGCACCGGTAATCGTACTTATATATATATATATATCTGTAATACGTATATTATATATATATTTTTGTTTAATACATCCTATACGCAAGAAGAAGATGAAAAAGAAATTTATACACACACGATTGCATATACGCGTATAAAATATACGAGATGATCATTTAATATAATATATTATTATGTTAAATAATGTTTGTTACTTTCCTCATTTCCATAATCGAAATGGGAGACGGCGTCAGACTCGTTTATAACGTTTTTTTTCCTTCTGCAGGCACGTCGTATAAAGTAACAGGTCAAACACGCCCGTATAGATTAAAAAATAATAATAAACTTTAACGAGCCTCAAGAACGGAAAAATGAGCGTTTCTTTTTTTTTTTTTAAGAGAGAGAAAGAGAGAAAGAGAGGAGAGTTGTTTCATCGAACTATAGAAACGATACATTCAAAAAAAAAAAAAACGATTCCAAATGAAAATTGAATCCATATTTCAATTAATTTAATAAATCGATTTCGATAATTGTTTGAATATTTTTTTTATTAAACAAAGGAATTGAAAATTAATAAAAGTTTTTTTATCATTATAAGTATTTTGTTATTATATTTATATGCATTTAAAAAAAATAATAACTTTATGAAATGTGCCCTAAAATATGTTGTATTTATGCGGAAATGGGACGAACTGAAATCAGTCACGTTGAATTATTCAACAAACGACGTTTTAAACAGTTTAGGCGTTTAAAATTATTATTATTATTATTGATTTATTAACAATCGGTTGAAAAAAAATTAAATTTTTATTATTATTACAAAAATATGGATTTTAAGAATAAAAACGTAGGGTATTTATCACGAGTTCAAATAATATTTTTATTTATTTTTTAATCCCGCTCGTTTCATTTCCATTTCCTACACAATTGGAATCGCGTACCTACTCATTATTATAACATATGCGTACGGTATTTAATTTGGATAAATTAACGATAAAATTAATTGTTGCGAAAAACTCTTTGCCATACACTCTGTGTAATTAAAATAATATTGTATTTTTGATTGAAATAAAACCTAAGAACCGGTAACAAGTGTTGGTATGTAGATTTGTGATATTTTATTGGAAATACTGGAATAATTATAGTATTTTTAAATTAGTTATATTAAATATACACGAGTATTCTAAGTCATTACCAGTGGCGGATTGTGTCAACGGGAAGTTTCTCCGGTGGGCCGAAGCCCGGTCATGACTCTATCTATGACCCTGTCATTATAAAACTGCTTTTACAATTAAAATTATATATTTTTATTTATAAAAATATGTCCAGTCGATTTCATGGCATACTCATGGCGATTTTATTTCGGTAACTACGTGTGATGATACAAACGGCTCATTAAAATTTAAAAGGTTACACGATTTCATATTTTAATTATGAACTGTTACCATTTGCTTACTTTATTACGCTTCCATTGAATTTGTTCGCATTCGTGATGGTGTTTTGAGCCGGTGAAATGAAATTATTCCGGGCCAGTTGAAATTCAGAATCCGCCACTGGGGCCATTATCCGGCGTAACGGTAAATCGTTTTAAAAACGTAAAGAATAAATTAAAAACTATTTGTTGACGACGTAAATATCAGTAGTACCCGCAAGAGAAAATATATCTCTAGGCATAGTTTCAGCGCGGACATGTAGAAATTATTTTACGACCGCGCGCTGCTTTGCGTACGTTACCGCAGGCCGAATCGTATTTGAATACACAAACGTTTTTTCTTTCTTTCTTTCTTTTTTAATACCGTACTTCAGCCGTACAATGTGTCCAAATCGTTAAACCCATTTTTATTTTCACGTCGTACAATGTGTACGCGATCGTTTAAAACGATTTCTTTTTGACCGCGTAGTCCGCAATACGAAAATTACGACGACAACAAAAAAAAAAACCGATAGACGAAATAAAAAGTTGTTCGTTTTCCGCACCATTCGATCGGAGACGATATTCGAAACTCGATTTAATTAACGCAGAGCACGTTCGTTTCACACAATCGTAAAAATAGCGGAGTAAAAAATAAATGTTAAAAAACAAAGACAGACGTATTATTTTAATTTGCGTGTTAATTCATATATTGACAGGGGCGAGGAGGGGAAGTTAAAGCGTATTTCTTTGCCTTATTCACTGCCCAACCGATGACGAACACCAGTTCTTTGGATTTCCCTGCAAATAGTATGTCAAATATCCGATGACATCAAAAACACGTGATTTTTTTCTTATTAAAAACATAATATTTTGAGCAACGTTTTTCCGTCCGCGTCGATGAAGTTCGGTTCATATGATACTTGACGAAGTTTTTAAACACAAATAATTCCATTCGAAATAATATTGTAAACGACGTGAGCATAGTATATCACACAGACGTAACACTATTGGACATTTGATCAAGAGGATGCAGCTTGAGCTCCTGATAGGGTTTTGCGCATAGGTCTATAGACTATCAGCCGTTTCGCTCTAACATACTCCATTTATGTAATTGTCCTCACGTAAGTAAAAAAATGTGTCATTTAAATAACACGTAAGTCGTTTAAATAAAGTAACAAATAATTCTAATTCAACGAGATTTTGTATTCGTGTAGAATATATAAAAAATATCTAATTTTGCCACTCAAATTTCGGGGGAGTGCTTATTTCGGTGTGCCAATGAACCATAACACCATAACACCCCCCCCATTTAAGCGCGTCAATGGGTATACACGCGTTTTCGTACACCAGTTTGTTCAATCTGTATGAATGTGTAATAATTATATTGATTTCAACAGTCCGTGGTATCGACTATATCAGCCGTGATAGGACGAAAAAAAATTAATAACGAAAACATTAATAATAACTGAAAATATTAAAAAAAAAAAAAGAAATACTCGATAATTTCCACGTGTTTTTCTTATGTAGAAAATAATGAAGAAATAATATTATCAATGATTTATGTTTGTTTTGACTAAACGTTTTATTCGATTTTATCTTATTATTGAAAGACAAAAAAAAATGTATTAATTATATTGCGTTCTACTGCCTGCTCAACTATATCATACGATAATAACAATAATAATAATTTAACATTTTTAATACATTGGTAAATTATTAAATTTTTATTCGAACAATTAATTATCATTGAATACTCAATTTATTTAAAAATAAATATTTTAAATAATATTGAGTGAGTGTATCTCTTTATTGAGTTGCATATATGTTTACTGATTATTGAAGTGTAAAATATATTTAGTTTTAAATATTAAATATAATGTCATAATCCGTTAGATCATTTAAGTTTTGGATAGATCCAGTGCTCGAAAAGTTCTGTAAAAAAAAACTAGTTCCTTTTCACTTTCATAAAAACGGACATTTTCCTCAAAAATTTAAAATTTTTAAAAATATTCAAAGATAAAATAAAAATCGAACATATTTTCAATTACACACCTTATTCTGCGTCATTTTATTAATTCTAAATACTAAATATGATTTATCTGCGACGTTTCCCTTAAAAAATCGTACAAATCGACGATAACACTAATTATTATGCTACCAAAAGTAATGAAAATTTATATAAAAATTAAAATTCGTTCCACGTGAAGTACGGACTGTTTAATAAAATTGAATTTAAAATCGTTTAATATTAATGAATAAATAAACTTCATGCTCAGACTTCAATAAATTGTACGTACCATTAAAAACGTTTTTATTAAATTCTAAAACTCTTATAAATTTAAATTTAAGAAATAAAGGAACAAAAAAAAAAAGTTCACATTCCTCCTTGAAAAGGAATGAAGAACTTCCTTTGCAGGAAAAAACGGAACTCCGTTCCCGAGACGTTTTTGAAAATCGAACGATACGACATTGGATAAGTCGCTGGTAAAACGATATTGCTTAGAAAAGAAACTGTTGGAAGCGAATTTTTTTTTCTTCGTAAATTCTTTTTTTCGTTTACATATATATATGTACAAAATCCTCCTTCAAGAGTTCGAATGCACATATTATTTTACGCGTTAAGAAGCGTTTTTTTTTTTATATTTTTTTAAACGAACCACCGGCGATATCGTTCGAAAATACTTTCATAAATAATATCGATTCGAAAAAAATAGGAGGAATAAATGAATGTACGCACGCACAGACTTACGTGAAAAGTGTGCGTACCACCGATTGTGCTTGTTTTTTATTTTATACTTAAATAACGCGTGTGTATTTTCTAAAAAAAATACGCTTTAAATATTTGAACGCTGCACATAATATCTATTTACACCTACTCGTTATATACGTGTATAATAACCGCTCGGGCGGAAACCGGTATTTCGAGAATATTTTGTGGACGACGACGGTCTGTGGGAATAATATTATGTAATAATATAAAATACGTAATACGATTTTACTGGAAACATAATTTTTTTTTTTTTCTTAAGGAATGTCACTCGACAAAAATATCATGACCTGATGTTTTTAATAGTATTTATATTTATGTAATATCTGTACGTATCGTCGTCGTATTCCCAGACTCCGATTAACATACGCGTTTCATATTTTTATTCTTTCGTATTATGAGTTTTATAACTATATCGATAGTTTTAACACGCCAGTGTCAGGTTAAAACGAGTGAAAAAAATTAAAATTGAGTTACTTATATCATATTTTTTTTCTTTTCATAATTAATAATATTCTTAACTCAATTACTGTATAATGTATTAAAAAAAAATTAACGTGTTGGGCAGCTGCTAGAGAAGTCGAATTGTATAGAAAAAAAAAAAAAACTCGTATTTTGTCTGAAGACACAGCAACGGAAATTTTTTGCCAGCGGTTTATATATTTTTTTAATAAACTATTTTTATACGCGTAAAGGTGTAATCGTGTAAAGCTCGAACTCTCCGAATTAATATAGAATATAACAAAATTTAAAAAACATACGAAATATAATTTTTTTTTTTTGCTGCTTCTACTAAATTCTCCCATCGTTAATCTCCATTATATTTAAATTTTTCTTCACCCGGTCTAGTCAGCGTGATCGTCCCGAGGCGTGTGTTCTTTGGTTCTCATTAACCGCACTTGTCTCGTTTCACTTAGCTCGCCCGTCTAATTACGTCCTGTTCGGTTTTTTTTTCTTTTCCAGACAAACGATTTGTGTTATCCATTATTGTAGTGTACCTGTCGGTTCGGAAACCTTTGCTCCTCCCGACCCTAATCCCTATATATACACGTGACTCGATTCTCATTCGACGGCTGCGCGTCAACAGAATCTCCCGGAGACGCGAGACAGCTGCAGGTGAATGATGATTTATTAACGCTACAACGACAACCGTCGCCATCGCACTTATATTTACTACAGTTTCTTCGTCGTCCATTATCACCTATATTTGTGTTATTGTACGAAACTAATATGAAAAAAAATACTCTTCGTAAACGTCCAAATCGTCGTTATAATATTATGAGCAGCACTGTTCGTTCTGTAATGAAATAGTGGCGTAAGAAAAACGATTAAATACACGATTATTTTTAACAATTTTTTTTTTTTTTTTTTTTGGTAATAATGTTTCGAAATTCAATAGTTTTGAAAAACGATATCGAAACATTCTACGTATTATAATTAACGTACATTCTTTCGTCGAAATCGTGATGAAAAAAAGAACACACACAAATCGTGTAGACACATACCAATATCTATAATAGTATTATAACGATCGCGTATTTTTTGTTTTCGAATAGCTATTATTATTATAATTACTATAGACTATAATGATCGTTTTTATTATAATGATGGTTAAAGAAGCGCCCGTTAAAACGCAGTTAAGACATGTTATTAATTTCAAATATCCCAAATGTGTTAATAGGTATATCGTTTGACTGCCTGCAATCTTTTGTGCATGTAATAATATGTGTGCGTGCGTGTTTATGCATATTCGCTTTTTGACTTTTTTATTTCGTATGATTCTTAATTGTTCGTTGCATTTAAATAGTCCATTTTAAATCTTCTTCTTTTTTTTCATCCGCTGTAAATATATTGAAAAACCGAAGGGAACACCTGAAAATCGAGCAATCAAAACAGATTTTCGCGTATAAGTACCTACTTATAAGAACGCGATTTGTCCCCACATCATAATCATTTTATAAATAACGAATAAATTATTAAAGGAGTACGGTGTGAGGTTTACCGCGTTTTTATTTCCGACAAATCGACGAGAACTTAATACTGAAAAATATAGCCCTATATATGTAAGTATTCCGTTTTTTTTTCAATATTTTAATTGTGTGTTACATATAGATAATGCCAAATAACAATACCGCGAACACTTAACTTCAATACTTTTCCGTATTATATAACTACGCGTTTTCTCCGACTGTTTTCGAGTACAATTAATTTCCATTCGATTTATTTACTATACTCCAGTCCGTTTTTGTTGAATTCAAAATATGTCGTCGTGTAATTGTTCTTATATTTTGTCATACCCCCCCTTTTATCGTTTACGCAACGGAACGGATTCGCGTTCGAACAGTTAAGAAAAAAAAATTCTTTTCAACGTTTTTATTTGTTTTTTTTTTTCTAATCCTTTAATTAAAATATTATAAACGTGCGTACTAATATCTATTACTTGTGCAATGCGAATATTGTAATCGTCTTGAACTTCTCCCAAAGCGATCAACGCCCATATTGAAAATCGTCCGTTAATACGTTTATAATCTCGTTACGATCGATCACACGGCGCTTAATGACCGTACTTAATTATACAGTACAAAACGGTTTATACGAATACTGGCTGCGTTATACGAGAATGTGAAGCAATTAAAACTAAAATTATTATACAACGTCGTGTTCAAACACCTAAATTGTATTTTTTCCTTTTTATTTTCCCGTGTTTTCTTCAAAAGAAAAATTTGGTTTAATTTGTACTTGTGGAATTTTAATGTTTATTTATTAGCAACAGTATTGAAAAAAAGACAACTCTTGGGCTTCCGCAAGAGTTTTCGCTCGTTGCAAAGGCTTAGTAATCATTCTTTGATGACTTCAAATGAAGTCAAAAAAGAAAGTACAACGCGTTCAAATCAATATTAGCATGGGTTTGTCACGTGTCCGGATTTAAGTATACATAATCGTATTTTTTACTCGTTCTAAAATAATTAAAAAAAAAAAAATTGTCATCATACGCATTCTTAACGAATTATTATTATAGCTGGTTAAAATTGGTTATTTTCGTTTGAACCCGAAAGTATATATTCTTTTCTATCGACGCTGTTAGCATTCTTCGGCAGTGCTTCTTCTTTCAAGTTCGTTTTTACATCGAAAAAAAAAGTGTACCTTAATGGAACGCAAACCGTATTTGTTTTGGTTATCGTCGGTCCGGGCTTTCGAACGAACACAAGAAAAGAAAAAATGGTTTAAAAGTGGTCGATTCATCGCTGACATCACAACAACACCCGGACAACCACAAAATACAATTTTAATGTAATTTTTCATCTCGATCTTAAGCACATCGTCACATTGCAGTGTTTCACTAGTTGCCTGTATTTATTTGATTTTAAGCCATCGATTTGCCTGTTAAACGTCGGAATAGCGTGAATTGAAGTTCTAACTTTAAGTATTCCGTTGTTATTATTATTAAACACGTTCCAGTGTCGGGTAACAATAAGTGTGGTAACCCTATAATTTAACGACATCAAATAATATAATTGTATAAAATAATAGACAAATAATAATAACAATACGACGAAATTAGGTTTACAAATGTAATCAATCCGAATAACGTGTGATAATGAACACGTTCGGTTTGCCTATTATTATTTACGTTTCAGACATTACGCGCGAGTTGTCATTGCACTTATTATTATAATCGACGGTGCTATATAAAATATTGGTTCGCACGTAAGATTATAATATATTAAATAATTTCAAAAAAAAAAAAGCTCAGTGTGGGGAGGCACACGTCCTTCCCCCTCAATTGCCCATTTTGCGGTCAGAATTGTACACGTCAGTATATATTTTATTTGTACCGCAGTCAATAATTTTGTAACCGCACAAAAAGCCGTCGTATATATATAGCATGAAGCAAGCGCTTTGGGCGCTATTATCGATAACATTGAAATGCCTAGAGAAAATCGTACGAGAATTTAGAAAATAGTATAATAACGATTTATTATTATTATTATTATTATTTTAAATGAGAAATGTATGGGAAAGGAGAAGAAGACGAATAAAAAGAAAGCATCCTCCCCCGAGGTTTTAATTAAAAAATACACAAAACGTTGTGTCTCGGAACCTTGAAAATTCTGATTTGAACTCGTTTATAACCGGTGCGCGCGCCCGTCGTACACACCACATATTATATAATATATAATGTCATCCGGCCGTTTTTTAAAAAAAAAAAGAAAGAAAGAAAGATTTGTTATTCTCGATAAAAAAAAAAAAAAAAAACTTGTTCACATATTATAATAATGTGTGTGTGTGTGTATTGTACGAACGAGTTTTTTTTCTTCTATACATATATGTATGTATATACCGGAGTCCGTCGTCGTATTTTGTTTTTATTTTCGTGTTTTTTTTTCTGTTGCCGAACGAGAGAGAGAGAGAGAGAGAGAGAGAGAGAGAGAGAGAGAGAGAGAGAGAGAGTGTGTGTGAGAGAGAAGAAAACCTGCTCCTCGCGGCCAGAGTAGTGTGTGTGCGTGCACGTATATAAAAATACGGTCCGAGACAACACACCCGGGTCTAATGGATTTATATTCGACAATAAATATGCTCTCGCGCGATAGGAGGTACCCGTGTCGTGGCACTCCACTCGTGTTCGTATGTTGCACGTGTACAATAATAATAATAATAATAATAATAATAATAATAATAATAATAATAATAATAATAATAATAATAATAATAGATTATTATTATTATACAGGACCGTTTCTCCCTCGATCCACCCCGACGACGACAAACGAGAAATGAAAAGGAAAACAAAAAAAACGAAACGTGTGCGTATCACACGCGCGCGCACGGCGCGTTCACAACGCATTCCTCTACGGATTTTAATTTTGTTTTTTTTTCTCTTTTAGCCCCCACGGGTCGTCGTCGCATCTGGCAACGTTCGCTCGCATACGCGTGTATTTAATATACGCTCGTGTATAAGAATACAGAGTGTTTATAATAATAATAAAAAATAAATATATTCCACTGTGTGCACTATACGGATATTCGTAAAAACGTTAATTTTTTTTCTTTTGTACGAACGCATTCGTCCGATTAAATAATACGTAAAAAACAAAAAAAAAAATGTCCGTTTTTGTATTTTGATCGTTTTAAATAATATTTTACGCGATATTTCCACGGAGGAATTTCTTCCGTTGCCGGTTCGATCTCGGCGGAATAGGTTATTATTTTTTTACTTAAAAAACAGAAGAAGAAAAAAACGACGCCACATGTATAAAGACATGATATATATTCGCCGCATATACGCGTGAAAATGAAGATATTCCGTAATTATTAAAAAAAAAAAAAAAACGACATTGCGATGAATATATTACACAGTATTCCGCCGGCCGTTTTATTCCACCACGAGAAAAACGTTGATAAAATTCGACGATTTTTTATTAACGAATGCGAAGCAGAAAAAAATCCGAAATTTTCCTGACAACGTCCGTTTGTCGTATAATATGTCTACCACATGAACAATACGCGTATGACGAATGTAATTCGAATGTGCCTAAAATATTGAAAATATGATTGCGTTATATTTGATGAGTTTTAGAAAACCAATATAATACAATTCGTTATTTATTCGATGATTTTTGTGAATTATTCTTAAGAAATTATTATCCGTTTTCGATTTTTTTTTTTTTTTAATATTTATTATATGTACGTATAATATAAGCTGCAATTTGTTTCCTATACCTGATAGGCGCCGCGTAGTTTGATGAAAATATTTTTTTCACAAATTCGACAATCCCTGTACTCGAGTACGGACATATAAAATAATTATCAATTACGCGTTATAGTTGTGTTAATATATTTACTATACAACTACAAAAAAAAAAAAATAAATAAATAACGATAAAAAAAATATTGCTTGACGGATTTATGTATGACCGAACTATAAAGACATGTATAATTTGTAAATTTCATAGATCGTTTCTCTCTCTCTCTCTCTTGAGAAAGAATCGATTTAAAAATATCTTCGTTGTATATCAGCTGGACATTTTTGCGCACGTCTATTTTTTTTTTCACTTTTACCATACGAGTTAATTATAATAATTTATATAAAAAAATACAGTGGCGTAATTACGAGACGGCAAGACGATGCTCCAAAGGAGTCCTCGTAAATACAAAAATATTGAATTTTGTTTTGAAAATTCACGTTGTTAATATTATTAATTTGTTATGTGAATACATAAAACAGAAGTTGAATTTTGTAAAATGAATTTTTGAATTTTTCTAGTACAAAATAGACTATGGAATACTGTCTTCATATCGGCCCGAAATTATAGTTACGCCGTTGGTACATATAATATCTGCAATCTTGTGCCCGAAATTACAACGGTACGGCATTACACATTATAAATTATCCGTTACGATAATGTGAATTTGAATGGCGAGGATAGATCGTTGAAGATGACAATCCTTAGCCAATCAGTTATGGAAATCAGTTTGGAAGTTAGCGATATAATACCGCCTGCAGACTCACATAATCCATACTCGAGGAGATCGGCTTAACTAAAAAGTTACAACGGACCGTTTTAATTCGTCAAAGGTTTAGTACTTTTTAATTGGATACTATATAGACGGAATAAAACGAACGCGTTAGGTTCGGCTGAAGCCAAAATCGTTTTATTACAAAATATTAGAAATTTAAGAAAACACTCGAAGGATTAGGCGGTTTTTTTTTTTTTTTACAAACTTTTATTATTTATCATTTGAAACCGAAGTTAAATTCTGGCAAAATTTTGGGCGACAACTATCGGCCAAAACGTTCGTCGAGTACACATTTCTATTCAAATATAAAATCTTTTAACAATTTCAATTACTCCGTCCGAACGATTGTTATTAATGTCAACGCTATTGGACTAATCCGGGATTAGATCTCGTGGACGTTTTAAACAAATGATAACATCGAGTTATTAAGAAATTTCGCATGACTACCTCGTCAATATTCGATTTCGTGTTGTAAACACGTTTGTTTAATATTTATACGTACGAGTAAATAAGTATTGTATTACATACAAATATACATTCGGCGGGTATGGCATAACTAGTTTTTTGTTGTTGTATTTTTCAATACATTATTACATAATTCCGACGCCCGTACGTGACCGTGAAAACTAGAAAATTCTAATTAAAACTAATCCAACGATGGAAACGGTTAATTTGGAAACACATTTCGATGAATACCAGTCAAATAATCATTTAAATGTATCAGCTGAACATAAACAATAAACTTTAAATTTGGTAACGAATATTATTTAGTGCGGAGATAACCCCGGATGAAAATACGAAGACACGTGTGTGGCCGACGACGCGCGTGTGTCTCGTGTGTTGGTGTTATGTAATACGCCGTTTTTTCAGACACGGGTAGTTTTCAATAAACATTATAGCTGTTATCATTTGAAAAACAAGTTTTTTTTTAATTATTATTACATACTATTGATTGATTGAAAACGTTAATTTTCGGAATTATCGTTGTGTAGAAAAAAACGATGAAACCGATTTGCGATAAATTTCTGTCGAAACACCCAAAGCGGTATCGTCCTGTAGTAGATTTAATGTAAGTGGCGAGTTACTATATACAAGGGGAGAGGAATTTTTTTTTTGTAAAACGGCGTATTACACGCAAATGTAATGTATTTTTGTACTTATACGTGTAAAAAAAAAATAAAAATATTCCACACACGGTGCGAAAACACTCCGTGTTGAATGAAACCAAACGGCAGAAAGACTCAACGTTTTTACCGACGAAACCGGCTGCGCGCGCGTATAAAATACATTGTATATACGTATATTTTTTTTTTTTTTCAACGGCAGTGCTGCGGTGTGGTTATAGCGCGCGTTGTGTGTCGAACGAGCCGGCCGCGAGCGAACAGCCGCTATCGGCAGACAGACGTCGACGGACGGACGGGGACGGTCGGGGTGCGGCGGACGACGGAGAAAAAAAAGGTCTAATTCCGAACCATCTGCGTTTATGTTTCGAGGGTCGTCGTACGAGAGAGGGGCGTAGAGAAATTACAAAATATTAATTCTGTGAAAAACCGCGCGCGTGACTCGGCAACATCGCCGCTCCCGTAAACCATTACCATTACGCCGTAGACCGCCGGTTGCCGTGCGATGGCGTACGTACGTACAACTGAATTCCCTGTACGCGCCGCGACGTATTATAGCTGTTGATAATAATAATAATATTATTTACACGCGGGGCTTGCAGCGGAAAAACGAAATATTTCAAGAAGATAAAAACCCGATATGTCGAAAACGACACAAATACGTTTCACGCGACGACAACGCTGATAAATACAATATATGTATATTTTTTATAATAATATATGAAAAGAAAGAGTAGGAGGTACACCGGTTTGATTTTACTATACTATAGTCAAACAGGGGCGTATACAAGGGCGGGGGGGGGGTGGCGATGGGGCGATCGCCCCCCCCTAGATACTTGTGTATGTACCTATATCTACTGACAACTAAAATTAATCGAACTAAAACTAAAATGTCATAAAACATTTTTTTTTATTTAAAACTTATTATTTTTATATAATTTTTCGATAATTCTAAGTTGGCAACAGATTCGACGGGCCCTTTTTTCTATTCGCCCCTCCCCCCCTAAGGGATGAAGTAAATACGCCCCTGTAGTCAAACACTGCTCGGCTGAACCGATCGTTCGAGAAAACGATTGTACAAGGTGATTGTAACGAACGCGCTATTGGGAAATTTACGGTTTTCCGTCCGAATTCGTCGTAACGAACGTCCAAATAAATAATCGATATACTTTTGTCGTCCATTTGAAATTTCTAATTTAATTACGACAAGAAAACGTTGGCTCACGCTGTGCGGCATGCGGTTGCACAGGAAATTAAATGGTGTAATGGAAAAATATCACACAAATGCATTAATGAATCGAAAGACTTACATATTATATAATAACTTGCATAACAATATATTGTGTGTCAATATACTTGACGGCAAATAATGTCGTAAACCGATTGACAGCGATAGAAAACGGGATAAGACGGGATACGACCTGATTGGACCTGAAGACTGATGATGGTGGCCGCAAGGCTGGAAAACACGATGACGATTGTAACCGGTATCCGTTATTCGTGGCCGGTGAACGGCGAATGTAATAAACGGTGCGACGCACGGAAACGGCGTGCGTGTAGACGCGGCCGATAACGATTAACGGGCGACGTTATGTACCGCGGTAAACGCGTGGTCTGGTGGTCGGTCGGCGACGGTGCGAAACGCAACGTGGTCGGACCGACGTAACGGCGAGCTTGTACGATACACTCCGACCTTTACCGGTGACGGCGCACCGAAAGTATGAGAACACGGCTCGAGCGCGGGGACGCAACAACAAAAATTTATGTGGCAAGAGCCGGAGAAAAAATTTACGGCAAAAAGAAAAACGCGTTCTTTTGCGCGTAGATAGCAGCCGAGACAGACGACAACACGCACGAGACGTTACGAAAACTTCGTGACGGCGGTCCCCACTCCATCCATTGGCCAGGCGGCGACGACTTATCGCGCTGACCACGATAACCACGTGGCGGTGGAGTGGTATTTAAAGGCGCGCGCGCGTCTTTTTAAATTTGAACTCTGTTCCCAACACATACCCATTAATCGGCAGACGGGAATATATTGTGAAATTCAGAAACATTATTTATCACTGGCTTATTAACGTTAATAATAATAATTATAATAATAATAATAATAATAATAATAATAATAATAATAATAATAATAATAATAAAAAGTGACAATTTTTTTTTTTTTGTAAAAGCGCTGGAAAGTACACGCGTTTGTTTTAGATATAGATAAAATCGAGTTACTACATATATATGTATATATTTATAAGAACAGTTTTTATACGTATAAAATCACTCAAATATATTTACAAAAAAAGAGATCGAGGTGATTCGGTCGATTTTTTTTTTTTTATTTTATACTCATTTGATTTCTATATTTTCAATGTTATACTTAAAAAAAAACTACAATGCGTGTTATACGCGAGGCGTATTATGCGACGAGATACGCAATCGAGTTCGACATAATATTATATTTGACTGCGTCCGTTTTACTATGTACAGTAAATATTTTAAATATACGAGTCATATTAACGGGCAGATATACACGCAGGTGAATATTTTCTAAATCCCTAGATGATAAATTGGTAATTGAACGTTAAATGATCACGATTGTAAAACGATTTAACGGTTTCGACAAAAATCACGCACGACTCTTTTTCCGATATTAAAATAAATATTCGTAAATACTGTTAATATTCGTGTCGTAATAAGAATTGTTTTTAAATAATATTTATTCAAAAAAAAAAATGTATATAATAATAATTTATCATTTGAACGAAAATATAGGTAATTATTATTATTATTATTATTATTATTATTATTCAAACACAAAGGTATTTTTGTTTTACAGTGAATAAAATTAATACGGCGATTCTCGGCTATAATGATTTGTACACGAGCGCGCGCTATAGTTCGGGAAAATCGTTTATCATTGACGTTCCAAATATTCGATAAATACGTTCGCTACAAAATTCGACAAGAACGAATCGAACAAATAATGCGCGCCTACATTAAATATTGCGGTATCCGACGAGTAGTTGATCGACAATTTCGATATTAAAAAAAAATACTCGTAAAAATGTATGCCGTACATCCGACGACGACTTTTCTTTTTCTCTTGTTTACTGCAGTGTACATTTAAAAATAATATATAAATATGCGTAAGCGCGTCCGAGCGTGTTTTCAGTTCGATGAACGAAAATATTAATATTAATGAAATTTTAGTCTCAGCATAAATAAAGAAACATTAGACACGCGAAAGATGCAGTGTATAAAATATCAATATTTGTTGTTTATATACGTCAGAATTTAAGACTTTTTCCTAGATAATCGCTACATCATATTAATATACGTGTGAGTTGTTTCTCCGTCAGTTTATTTTAGCTTCTTATAAACACATAAACGTTATGGGTGTGTTTGCGTTTTATGTTAGAAAGATAAAAAAAAAAAAAAAAAAATACGAAACCGTACATAGAAAGTATCAATACTTATATATATATTCAAGAAAATGTTAAACTCTCTTTATGGTGTTTTTTTCTACAGTAAACACACACACACACACTATACATAAAGATAAAACTAAAAACTTGTTCGTTTATACTTGTAGCTACGCTACGGACGTCCGCAATAACAGGCTATTTACACAGTGGTATATTATGTTCACGCGGCACACCCATTGGTTCACAAAAATAAACACTAAGACATATTTCAAGACATATTTTACCACCGTTCGATTTCGTGTATAATCCACGTATATATATTTTAATAACAATAATAATAACAATCGTACTTGATTCAATCGACGACATTGTTTTAAACTTGTAACGTAGTGTGGTATCAAATAATTTTTTTTTTCACCGAATTTTTTGTCTTTTCTATAACACCGCAGACGCGTCCCAGCTCCTTCCCGAGACGTTTGATAGTATTAATAGCAAGAAAAAAAACACGGTCTCATCGTTTAATAAATAATTAGTTTTCTTTGTGTACGTACATATTGTAAAACCCTTATACTATAATATGAATTTTATATCGTACCCGTCGGTCCTTATTCAGTTCGTTGCGGCCAATATTAATTTATTTCGCTACATTTACAAATCAAAATTTTATATATATATACGAATTGCTGTTGCGTTAATTCGTACCGATGCGAATTATCTGATATTACAGATAAAATATCGGCGAATCAATTAAAAATACTTGGGCGCATAGAAACCGAGAATGTATACGAGCGATGTGCGCTTTTCCTTAATTTTTTATGAGTAAGATAATTTGGTACTGATCAAGATCTGTTCATATTAGTAACATTAAAATAAGTATAATCACACAGACGCCACCGTTGTGACAGACCATGTACGATTACTTTTTTTGTTAAAAGTACCAATTTTTTATCAATACTGCTATTCGCAAGTCACAATCTGAAATCATAGACGATTTTTAAATAGAAATTCGGATTCGACGTGGATTTTCGATTCGCTTAATTTCGCCATTTTTAAAATTTCTTCTCCCTCAATTCGATCTCTACGGAATCGATCGGACAACTTATTTAGTTTTGAAAATTTTCCTTTTTTTTACGGAAAATGTTAAGAGACAAAAATTAATGAAAATGGAAATGAGAAATTTCTTATCGTTTGGCGAACCGTCGTGATGGTATTAACTGACGAGTGCGCGGTGCGCCTTAAAATTTATCTATTCACTGTCATTTACGTTCCACACGCGTGCAAAACATACGATTGCCTATATACGACTCCTTAACAAATGACCGCTTACCCTATCTCCTCCTCCCAATCGCGCTATAGAGTGGTTTTATGGGATAAAACTGATAAAGCCAAGAAAACACCAAAACAAGTTCAAATCCGTTTTCATATAAATCTTATCAGTTTGCTCAGTAATACGATTGGCAAAACACGGATACGTTTTAGTAAATGAAAAATGGCCGGTACACCACCTCCAATCCCCTGAAAATCATCAACATGCCCTTAAACCAGGGGCGTATACAAGGGGGGGCGATGGGGCGATCGCCCCCCCCTAGATACTTGTGTATGTACCTATATCTACTGACAACTAAAATTAATCGAACTAAAACTAAAATGTCATAGAACATTTTTTTATTTAAAACTTATTATTTTTATATAATTTTTCGATAATTCTAAGTTGGCAACAGATTCGACGGGCCCTTTTTTCTATTCGCCTCCCCCTAAGGGATGAAGTAAATACGCCCCTGCCTTAAACGCATGAAATACGCATCTTACACTCATACGCTTATTAGAACCTTAATTAGAACCTTTTCTATCGTTTCGCATCAATAATATACTTACTTTTCGATTCACTTGTATTCGTTTATTTTGAACTCTTCGATAAAACGTACTTAAAACAATACTTTCCCGTTTTTTCTCATCAAACCTCCTCCCCCTCCGCCACCGAAGAAATTAAAGATTTAATGTATTTTTAGAGTCTCAATAAATTATACGTACTACTCAAAAGTTTAAAATATTAAACGACCACTAATCTTTTTTTTATGTCAAAAAATTTCCAAAAAACAAACATTGTAGGTGACTCTCGCTTTGGAAATAAATATCACAGAAAAGAATAAAAATTGAATTAGGAGTTTTCATCCTAACAACTATTACTGCAACGAGTATTATATCATAATACTCGTAAAGCCGAATGTGTTGAGACATCGATTAAATAAACAACGGTAATTATTATTATTTTAATATCTTTATTTGTGTCCGTGTCGCAAAATCGCACGATACAATAGTATTATAATGTATAAAGTACAATTTAAAACACTAATTACAAATTAAATATAACGTCGCAAAAAATAGATAACAAAATCAAATCACCGTATATAAAGCGAATAATTTAATATTTTATCATAAATAAATAATAATAAGAAAAAAAATTGACATTTCTATGGTATAATATTATTCTAATGAATAGTGTAATTACCTATTTATATTCCATGTATAAATCAGTGAACATTGCACATCCATCATTAGTTTTTATTGAAATACAAATCTCAAAACACAATTTGCGCCATGTCGGTACCACCAATTAAAGCAATTCTTAAATGTAACTCTATAGTTATTTCACCTTTCATGAAATAAATTAATAAAGATAAAATTCATTTGATATGGATATTTTTTTGCTTTGAAATACTTAAACATAATTTTTTTTCTCTTTTCATCTTATACGATTCTTGGTTAGCTATAACAGTTTCAGACAATATATAGTTTAAAATATATTATGCGCACAATTTTTTATTATTATTATTATTAAAAGTTTTGTTTTTACATTATACTTCAATAATTCACACTAGTTTAAAACTACAATATTAAAATTGAATACTTATTGTCGACAGTGTATTAAAAAAATTCTTCTAATCTAATTAGTGAGGTCAGTGCGAAAACTATTATTATCACACCAAAAGTGCATTATTTAATTCTACACTGGACTTTTCCTACTGAAAATTATCTAATTAGTTAGAACTATCATAGAGCTAAGAGTTTAAATATTGTGAAAAATACACGTCAAATAATAAGTATTTTATACGGAAGTCTAAGAGTTTTTTTTTATAGTTTTATTATGTTACCTACTTAAATTTGATAGAAATGTCATTAAACTAAAATTTTATTCGAAAAGCATTCTGTTAGGAGTAGTTTTTGAAAATTGAAAATGCATTTGTCATATCTCGGTTAACGTCTTAGCATGGTAGAAAGCCATCGAACTTCTTTAATTTCTCCAAGTTGAATTCGCGCTTTACTTTAACACCAGGCTGTAAAAACAAAAATTATAATGTAATTCTATACATTGTTTTATTTAAATATCGAGGTGATTGATTAGAAACTAACAGCTGGTTTATGAAAATCCCAAAATGCGCGTTCCCGACTTAACATTATCAGTTGATTATTCGGAGTTTGTTGCAGTTTGATCGCGTCTAATTCAGTATCTGCTTGCATTTCAATAAGCTTCCATCTATTCTTAAAAACCTTTCTAAGCTTTTCATACTGTTTACCCTCGTGTTTAGTCAACTCGCCTTTGTCTGAAACTCTTTTACAGAGGTATACAGCTAAAAAAAAAAAAAAAAAAAAAATAACATTTTACCTTAGAAATAAATGTTTATATATACATTAAGTACACGCATGCATATATTACTGTTAAATACCAGAATCTGCATTATTTTTTTAAGGAAATAAAACTAATAAAATTCGAGTCACTAATATTTATTTATACACGACACATAATATTTTACCATAATCACGATCTTTTGAATTAGCTGTACCACATTGCCAATAATATGGACACTGTAACAAAGAAGTGTTATTGTTAAATATTTAAAGATAAATAATATATAATATTAATTACTATTCTTTCCGTAAAACAATATAAATTTTGATTATTTTCAGTTAACTTTACGTCACTATATTATATTGTTTCATTTTTAATTCATACATTATTGATTTTTATTTAAATACAAATAGTAAATTTAATAAAAAAAAATTGCGAGTTTAGCTATTACCAATATAATTTCATTTATTTTATTTTTAAATAAAACATTTTAGTTTTAATTTTACAATCATTTTTTTGGCAATTCAAAATAATTATAGTGTAAACTTTTTTTTATAAAAATGAGTAGTTAACCTACTATTGTAGTGGGTATTGGGTATAATAATAACAATAATACTTTTTTTCTTAGTTATAATAATTTACAAAATTACATTAACGTTAATTATCATATATAAATGGTATTGAACAAAAAAATATTACATGTTTTCTTATTAAAAATAAAAAATTGAAAAAAAAAATTTTATTCCCACAAATAAAAATTTGTATTTGAAAAAAAATGTTAATTAATGAACTGAATTTTTAGAATTTTATTGCAATTTATAGATGACAAACAATAAATAATAACGATAATAATATTATTTTAATAAGATTTAATGTTGTTACAAATTTAAACCAATAGTAAATGAAGGTATAACCCTAAGATTTTAAGAATTTCTGTAAAACTGTAAAATGGTTATATATATATATATATATATATATATATATATATATATATATATATACTTACTTGAAGACGATAAAAGCCTCCGTCATTTTTCACTTTCAGATTATGGTAATCGATCGAGAACAAGTAACCATGAGAACTCAATAGATTTGCAAAATAAAGTGCGTGATCTATAAGTAGCAAAAATTGTACATAAGTTTTTTCCTCAGTAGATTACTTATATTTCTTAAAATATAAGTATTACTTAAAATACTCGTTACCTATGTCAACTCTCATCTCATCTACTATCCACATTATCAAATCAATTCCTAAAAAGGAAATATCATTGTGTAAAATTTGTGTATAACTACAATAAATACTGCATTCTAAAATATAACAGCGTTAAAATATTATATTGTAATATATTTTGTGTGCCAAATAAATAGAAAATTTGCTAACAATAAATAAACACACACACACACACACACACACACACACATATATATATATATATAAGTAAAATGTTATATAAAACCTATTGAGTAATATTTCTCGACCTTACATTGTTTTAAATATTATAATCGACATATGATAAAACTCGTATTATGGTTTAAATTAAAAATATTCATCAATTATTTCAATTAGAAGACGATACCTTTATTCGTCTAAATTCTGAGTTTAACTATTTAATAATTTTCAAAAGCAAATTAAACGTTACAAATTTTGACTTTATCGAGTCGTTTATTTTTATAATTCAATTTTTTTTTTAAATACTGTACATCTATTATAATTATTGAAATATTAAATAATAATAAAAAAAATCGGATTTCAACATGAAATATAAAAAATAATTGAACTCGAATTATATATATATATATATAAAGGGATTTGTGAGTTTTCAAATAGGTCACACTCCAATTATAACTGTTAGTATTTAATTAAATTGTTATTGTTAAATTAATGTTTTTTTTTTTATCATTGTTTATTTACTGTTGTAATATCAATTTTCACACGCAGTATTGATTAAACATATCTACTCAAAATGAAAATTACCCGTAAACACTGCTGGCACCACGGTAAACAAACGTTTGACTGTACGGATAGGAAGACCGTCGAGAGGGTCCTGCAATCGATACATCAGGTCTTTTATCTAAAACGCAAAACGAGCAGAACATAAAAAAAACGGTTTTTTTTTGTGTTATTGAAGGGACACCACCACGTATCAGCAAGAATGGGGGAATGATTGATGAAAGTAATTACGTTCTCGTGAATAATCTTCTTCAAAGTGGTATTTAGCACTAGGAAAAACTTATTTTTCTCACTGGTCGGCGGGTCGCCATCGAGTTGAAACAAATCGGTCTGAAACGGGATGCCGTCCACTATGTACGGATCATTTTGGACCGGTAAGGGTTCTTCCGACACCTCATCAGAACAACTGTACATAAAACAAATATCAACAAGTATATTTTATCGCAGAACAGAATAAAATAATAAATATAGAAAACGCATCTAACGATCTGTGAAATGTCTATATTTAGATAGATCGGGGCCGTCTACAAGATAGATCCCGTCTCCCACGAAAAGGGGGCCTCCTCGTGGAGAATACTTTGAATTTAAATATAATTTATCATATCAAATCAAATTAACAAAATCAAATCAATTTATTTTTAAAATAAATTTAACAGTTTTCTTACGACTTTTTTTTAACCGTGAGATCAGTAATTAAATCATTAAAACACTATTTTTTTTCAACAAATTTCGGGATTTCGCGTCTTCTTATACGGGTTTCAACTCTAAATAAGCCCTAGGGCCACCGTACCATTAATGACAGTCCTGAGATGAATAATTATTGGGTAATTTGAAATGTATTGTATTAAATTAAAATTTATAAATAAAATAATGTAATTGTAATTTATTTTGCAAAGAATATTGTACGTAAATACTAATGCTATGTATATTAAGATATTATTATTATTATTATTATTATTATTATTATTATTATTATTATTATTATTATTATTATTATTATTAGAAAGTATAAATAGTAGAAAATAAAAATATATATTATTTTTGTGGTATGAGATATTAGTAAATAATATTTTATTTACTGTGCTTAAAAATATTGTGAAAAATTGCAAAGAAAATAAATGATAGAAAACATTCGCACTAGTTAACGAATCAACTAAAATATCGTTATATTATATTTATTTTTTCCACTCTACGATATCAATGTGATATTTATTTTTTAAACTAAAATGATGTTTTGAAAATATTATTCAATTTTTTTTTTATTTGTTACAACCGTTGAAATAAATAATAATAATAATAATAATAATAATAATATTTGTCCGAAAAGATTTTCATCAATTTTGGAACACATTCAGAAAAAATATTTGTCTCTAATCTTGTACCATTATTATATACATTTGTAAGTTTTAAAATGTAAAACTGTTAATTTCGTGATTTTTTTTTTATTTATTTATAAAGTGCGTATGTTAAAATATATTATATTGCACGTGAAAATAATTTAAGCCGTGTCACCAAAATAAAACTTTTAAACGAACTTCATGTGATATATAATATATATATCAGCCGGCTTGCGTTGATTTGCGGGTTTCAATTTCCTAAAATTACAAATTCTGTCAGACTGCGTCATTGTGGGTAAGAAACATAAAAATAACGTGGAATTTATTACGTTTTCGGAATACCTGACGTTTTTCAATTACTTGCCATCAAAATTGATCGAAATGTTATGAAAGCCCACTTATGACGGTATATTGCGCAGAAAAAAAAATGTAGCTGCACGTCAAAGAACAAACAAGTAGCCCATCAAACGCAGTCACGATTCCGGGAATTAATACCGTCCTCGTCGTCCTGGCAACTCTAACGTCACCACATCAATCGATTTTTTTTCGAAAAACAACAACAACGCGCGCAGACAACAACGCAATTCGTAAAATATTGCGTATTTATTTATCTGTATGGAATGAAATCGACGTAGTGTGTTCGAACGAAACGACGACGTAGATTTTACACAATTTGAGCAAATTTTTCTCAAAACGAGAATCGTGCATAAGTAGGTCTTATACATTTTGAACACAGTAACATTTTCTTTCGTATTTGAACAGAACTTTCGTTGTTCAAAAGCGAAGCAGGATAATATTTCATTTTTATACTCTATTATTGGTCGACATTACGTTCAAGAAGTTCATAATAGGTTCGGGTTGAGTTCGTAGTCTTTTAAAATTAGCGTATGAAAAATTAGAGCACTATAGCGAAAAAAAGAAACGTCGTTGTAGAACTGAAATCGCAGGTGGGTCGTCAGTATATATTATGTCGTTTGTTTTGTTTGTTTTTTTTTCGATTTTTCGATTTTTCGAGTTCGCGACGCCACTGTAGAGTGTGCAACGCGTGAGAAAATAACCCGAGCAGTCGTTTCACGTGAAACGAAAATAGAAAAACAGTCGGTAAAAAACCTTCTTTAACAATACGCGTTTGTCAAACGATTATAGAGTATATATTACGTACACGTACCATTTCCCGAAGCAAGCGAATAGGCTTCCGATCGGTTTGAACGGATTATGCGAAACCGTCGCCATCCTCCTTGTCGTCCGCGTCAATGGACGATTTGCTGCGTTTACTTTATTATTTATTTATTTAAAGGACATTGAAGTGTGTCCGTCGTACGGTGTTGCCGTGAGACGACGGCGTCGGTCACGAGGGCCCACCGGATTATCACCCGCGCAAATGATTGCCTTTGCGGCACCTACGTCGGGGTTTTAGCGCGGGAAACGCGGGCGTGGCAGCGACGACGAACACGCGCATAGGACACGGCGCCCTCCGACTTTGACACTGGCCGGGGGGTGACGGAGACGTTTGAGCGCGCGCGCGCGCAGAACGTCGACGCGTACCAGTCACAAATCAATTGCTTGCTTGAATAGATAGAACGTAGTGTATTTAATGGTGAGGGGGCCGCCACGTGCCTCTCCTATTTGCTGTGTACACACGCACATATTATTATAAATATACGGGGGTGGGGGGGATGCTGGACCCCTTTTAACATAACGACATTTGAGGTAACAAAATCACAATAACTTTTAAAATATAGAAATTACGTAATTATAAATTAATGACGAATCGTTAAATGCCGGATCGGCGTTGGAAAACGGCCTTAAAGGTTCATTAACATGTGTATGTAGTTTGCGATGGCGTGCGAGATAAAAAAAAAAAAAAATAGGGCAGTGAAACGAGATGGAACTCTAAAGCAGATTAGAGAAAACAGGACAGGTGAATCGATGCTTATTGTTTAATAACCCTACAAGGAATTTAATACAAACGATACGTCGACGATCAGCTAAGGAAGTTAAACGAAGACTATTATTATTATTATTATTATTATTATTATTAGCAGTCGGTTGGTAGTTATGAGGCCCACAATTATGAAGTTATTAGTTATGAAGCTAAAAAAACGTAGGAATTTAATATATTTTTGTTTTTACGAATGCAAAATCAATGTTTATCACTGATTAAACTATCGTAATAATTATTAAAACAAAAAAAGCGCATAGAAGAATTTTTGAAAGTTAAATACTATTATCGAATTAAATTTTGATTATTTGATGTCTTTATTTTATCGCTAACCTCGTAATTTTTGTTCGTCCATAGAAATACGATTATACGAATGTCTGCTACACCCATTTTACATTTTTTTTTCTTTTTTTTTTTTTTTAGTGGTGCCTCTCTTTTCCATTACACATTTTTAAATACGCCACAAGCTCGTACAATCAGTAAGTGTTTCCATAGGGTATACTACATATAAGCGTAGTTCAAACTTTTATTAAAAGAAATCACTACTCGCTGCGTATACTCATTGCAAGCAATTCGTCAAGAAAGATAAAACATAAATATTGATTTCGGTCTATTTTTTGGGATGGGGATGTTTATTGTTTTTTCGCCCCCATGGGAGCGAAAACAGTTGCGTTACAAAGCAACACCATTAATTAGCATAAGACGTACAGACGACGAAGTAGATTAACAATTTTATTTATTTTTATACTTTTCAAAAGAAATTAAGTAAAAAATAATAATTTTAATTTTATTTGTTGTCATTATAAATTCACCCATTTTTTTTTTATCACAAAAAAAATGGCGTATACATATTTAAACACTCGTCGTCAGCATATAATATTCTCTCAAAAAAAAAAAATTGATGAAAACATTACCGACTACAATATATACCTATATATACACGCTAGTTGCACGATCAAGAGGGTTTAGAGAAAATTTCTCCGAAAATTTTAATATTGTCCTTTCCATGAGTATTCTTCTGTTCTAAAATCACTATCCACAAAAAGCTTTTCGGACAGTAGACACCGCAATAAATGTAATAAAAATTCTCGGACAAACTCCTATAGACAATTGACTGATTTGATATATTTTCTTGTGTATCATATTCAATTCCCCCCCCCCCGTGTATATTAACCGTTTTCCTTTAAAATTTCATACTTCATAATTCTTCCTACGATTATTTCGCTAATTCTCCTTTAAACCGTTTTTATACGCAATTTTTCTTTGTTAAGCACCTATAAATGTTTCTTAAACACCATTCAAGAGTGGGCTAGTTATTCGATTAGTTGTATAACTATGACTAATTGCTCATAAATTGTGTGTTACAAAGTACAAGAAATACTTTGGAAACGTGTAACTGGTCACAAACACAGCGACAAAGTCACAAATTACTTATTTACGTTTATTTCTTCGAGAATACAATGATAGGCACTACTAAATATCCAGATTTATTAATAACTACATTGGATACAATACGTATAATAATTACTGATTATAATATTCGTATTACGTCGACACGAGAAAAGTTGATAATACACAGAGACAATGGAATATTAAAAATTCTTCGTATTATAAAATAAAATAATACATCGTTTATTCACTATAAGCACTAATTACGTATTTCGTAATATTATTATTAATATAAATGATGAACGTATAAACAGATAGTTTAGCGCATGAAATCACACGAATGAGATTAAATGATTCAAATGTTCAAACTTTAAATGGATAAACAATAATTATATTAATATTTTTGAAAAAAAAATGTTTTATTACATTGAATAAGTATTTCAATGTTTAAAAAATACAGTACGAACGATGTACGATTATTATTTAAATTTAATATTAGATACATGTATATTTTATTTAAAGTTACAATTACAATTGTAACGAGCTACATTTTAAAGTCACACAGCTTATAATAACCATTTGAAATCAATGTATTTCTTAATATTTATTAGAGATAAATTTGAATTTGAGACGTATACGACAGTCGTATACACAATTATGTTATATAGGTGACAAATTGTATATAGTTTTTTTTATAATATAAATATAATGGATAATATATGTATTATTTTCGATTTCTTGTATTATATTATAAATAAATTAACGCGCCACAAAAAACTGATAGTCTACAAGACACATATTATGTTCTGACAGGGTTTCTTTCGCTGGTATTATGTTGGAAAATATGTCGAACTTCTTTAATTTCTCGTAGTCAAATTCTTCTTTCACTCGAACTCCAGGCTATAAAAATAAAAAAAAATAAATATGCTTATGAAATATTTAATATATCGTATTTAAAAACGTTATTAATATTACCATCGGTCTATGCAAGTCCCAAAATCCACGTTCTTGACTGTCCAATATTTCTTCGTCTATCTTATCGTGTAGCTGTAATGTCACTTTTATCTCGGCTTCGGCTTGCATTTTTATAAATATCCAGTTGAGACGGAATTCCTCTCTGAGTTTTTCTAACCGTTCGGCTTCGTAGTACGCCAAATCCGAACCAATTTTGCTTTCGATGTCTCTTTTGCATAGGTGTACAGCTAAGAATTAAAAATGAATATCGCGCATAGATTTATATAAATACAATAAGCGATTGGAACGATACTAAAGAACGGGAATTAAACTCGAATTGAAATTTTTGAAAATAACAAAACGGTATTAGAAATGGAAAATTAATTTATTAATTGGAAAAAAAAAGAAATTTTTATGATACACAGGATTTAGGAATAAACAGCCGAACAAGAACAGTGAGAAGAAGACGGGCGACAAAACCGAGAAATCAAATACAGCTATAGGCGATTACGGCCTCTAATAATATAATATAATTTTTTTTTTATAATTTGTGATACGTATTTTTACGATACATTAATATTTGAAATTTTTTTTTTTTAATTTATTGATGCTGAATTTTCGATATAATCACTTCGAGTTGTATTTGTTTTTGCGGTTTTGTTACCGCTATTTTGTAATCGTTATATTATTGTTCTGGTATTTTTTCGTGATACCAATACATGTATATATTACCGTAATCGTAATCGCTAGCTTCTGGTTTAGAAAGCGGCCAAAAACACTGAGGCTATAACACGACGAGCAAATGTGAATATTAATGATCTCATTAAAACAAAAACAGTCAAATAATAATTACTATTAATCTCTGTTGCATAATCATAAAATCATTTATAGTGTAGTACTTTATTCAATACAGAATGAATTTAAATTATAATATAATTTTATACGACATTATATAACTTATATTAGATACATCTCAAATAATAATAATAATAATAATAATATTAATATTAAACACCTTTAGACGTTAAGTATAAAAATTGTTATGATAATGCTTGGGAAAAATTATTATTACAAGAAAGAAATATTTTTTATACTTTTACGCTACTTGACGAGTTTGCTCGTGAAAATACTTTTAAACTGACATTCAATTTCGACGCAAATCAAATAATATGTACACATGTTTGATAAATAATCTCAAATCGAGTAGATATTAAATTATAATATTATATGTCCAAAAATATTAATAATGAACTTTTACATAAAAAAAAAAAAACAACTAATAAATATAACTAAACTAACATCAGTAGTGAACATTTACTTGAAAACGATAAAGGTGTTCATCGTCAGTCACTCTCATATAATGATTATTGACCGGGAACAGAAAGCCGTGAGAACAAAAAATATTTGCGAGATATAGAGCGTCCTCGCCTGAAATATAAATTTTATAATACGTATATAAATATCAGTGTTCTGTATATGCGTGGATTTCGATAATCGAATACTCATTATTTACGGTCGTTTATGCTCATGTTGTCCATTATCCATATTATCAAATCGGATCCTGAAAATAAATGTAATCGTTTCGCCAATAATTTCAAGCGACGAGGAAATATGCGCGCGTATGGGTTTACCAGTGAACACAGACGGGAATATTCTTCCGAACTCCATGCCTACGTGGTAAGGGACGCCGGTAACATCGTGATGCATACGCAACATCACTTCTTTTATCTAAAACGAACGCGGACGCGTTAAAACGCATCAACGACGCGTATTATAACGGAATATATTTACCGCTTTGTAAATCGATTTGGTAATCATTTTCTTTAATTTGGTTTCGGCTTCCTTTTTCGTGTCATTATCGCCCTGCGTTAAATCCTGCGTCGAACTTCTGAAAACGATTTGAACGAAAACACATTATCGCCTAACACACAGCATACGTGGATTGCAGTAGATACGGTAAATATCAATTTTTAAGTGTTGTGTGTATACACAATACATTTTTCCATTTCGTTTTACTTTTCGTACTGCACAAAAGTGCGTTTGAAATGCGATCACAGACACATTCATGAGTTAACCGCGTACGTTTATTTTAAACCGTGTACGTACCTTATTCCCATGATTCTGGCCACGAACGAAAAGAACGATTTTACTGGTTTGGAAACGAACAGAAATCCTACCATATTCGTCGCAATTCCGTCGAAAAGCGAAGATTCCAATGCCTGCGGACGACGGGCGTCGTGAAACGAAATGTTGCGCAATATTCGGATTTGCGCAATAACACGACGTGGACCGGGCAAAGGAGGTCGCTGACGATCGATCGACGACCAAAGCGTCGGCGCGGAACGCGATTTTTTTTTTACAAAAAACCCACAGTATCTAAGACGCCCGTTTTCCCCTTTCATTTCACAACAATTGACACATTTGATGGTTTTTTTTTTTTTACAAAAAGAACAAAAAAAAAAAAAACTTAAATTTATTAATTTAAAAACATTACGTTGAAATAGTAATTTTCTTTTCTTGTAAAATAAACTATTAAAAAAAAAAAAAAAAATTAATAAATAAAAAACGTTTAGATAAAACTATTATTGTTATCGAGCGTTCAATTAAAACAATTTTTATCAATATTCCGTTTTCATACGTCTATAAAACCGATATTTTGGGCGTGACAACAAAAAAAAAACATTAACAATAAAAGTAGAATTTTGTTTAAATGTTTGTAACCGGCTCCACGGCGCGTCGTAATACGTAATGTGTAAATAAGCACTGCGGCGTCTCGTGTCGCGCGGAAAACGTCAAGAAAAACGGGTCAAACAAACAGGTGGAGTCGAATAGCCCGTCGAAAATCGATACGGTATATTAAAACCGACCCTGTCGTCGTCCTGGTAACCGAACAGTTTTTAGCTGTTGCGCATATATTGTATTTGCATATTTTTAATCACTAGGTACTCCATTTGCGCGCAACAAGAAAACCGTCGTGTCTAATTGATAATTAATAAACGGGTGCAAACGCGGCTGGAACTAATCCGAATCGCATTATTATCAAAACGGATTGCGAATGTTCGGTATAATATAAGGTTTTATCGGGCCGATAAAACCTTATATTTTATTAGACCAACATCATCATCGTCGTCGTCGTCGTCATCACCGAAAATAATATAAGCGTGTCGATCCATAATTGATGATCATCACTACCTTACAGACACGGTATTATTATTATTATCATCCACGGTAATATTATTGGGCGGTGAGAGTAGGGGACATAGCCCGTGACGGGTTTGTTCGACAATTTTAACCTGAAAATGACGATATACGAGTACGTGAAAATAATGATATCTGACAAAAACGACACGATCCGGCGGCGCCGTTGGGGCGACAAGAAGAAAAATATAATAATTATAACGACTATTCACCAGCATCGGGCGAAACAATAATATCGCAATACGATTTTTATGCGACGGAGAACAAAACTAGGGAATAGTGTAAAATATATAACACGTAAACGAAATTCACGCGGATAAATCAATTATTATTTATGCGCCCAACTGATAATAAATTAATTATCGTTGATGATTTTTAATTTTGCGCATTTATGGCACTTGAGCATTATAAAACGCCGAAAACTTCGGAATTTCAAACGGTGTGTCACATGATAGTTAGTATGTACTCCCGAACGAAGATCCCGTTTTTTTTTTTTTTACGCGCCTAATACGCGAACGATTAAACTCAAAAACGATTCGCGTTTAATCGCGAAAATGTAATAGAACCGAACAGGTAATATTATGATAAATCGCTTTTATTCGTCGCGCCACAAACGACATTCGTGCAAGGTGCACGTCGTTTTGTTTTCGTTTTGCGCGTTTATGAATATATATATTTTATAATATTACATCACGTCGCGTTCATCAGCGGCGTGGCCACAGGGAAAGGTTTTAAGAGTTCCAAACCATTCCTTTCGACTGCTTCTTCTTCTTCTACATATATAACAGTGCCGCCGCGTTAATCTGTGTCGCCGCCGTTATGAAAATTACAATTGAAAATTGTAATTTCGAAAATCACGGTTTTCAAAAATTTCCTGCCGCTCCATCAAACGCCATAAAATTAGTTGCCCCGGGACAATTTGCCTCCCGTTAAACGCGGTTCCGCCAATTATTATACATTTACACACGATTCTCATTATTATTATTATTATTATTATTATTATTATTCATTCATATCTCGAACATTCGTTTGTAATCCAAAATTGTATTTTGGTTGATACACAGTATATTTAAGCGTTGGTTTTTCTAATTTGTTTTAAAACCAACGATACAAGCGGCCAATAATGATTAATCATCATTATTTTTCATGGCGACGAACGTAATAATAATTAAACCGGTTAAACTGGTTTGTAAAAATTGAAAAATTTACTTTTAACTTTTTTAATTTATAAAATATGTTATTTATTCGAAAAAATACAGAAAAAGTATAAATAATAATAATAATAAAAAAAAAAAATTATAAATACAATTTTTTTCATTCTCACGTTGGTTCTCAAATTTTTGCCTTCCCTTATCCCCTTGATCTCCGTTAAACGCGACTCTGATATAATGTAATAATAATAGTAAAAATAAGAAAAACATAGTCTAAAATATACGAAAATATATAAAAATGTTTTACTTAAAATTGGTGAAATACGCATTTAAAATTTTCGTTTTTTTTTCTCTCTTTTGTATAGAACGGATACAAACGGAATTTTTTCTGCTATAAATCGAAAGCGCATTCATTATTTTTCGCCTTGCCTGAACATCGTGTTGTGAATTTAATTCAATAACCCCTCCCCCCTTTGATTGATTTCCGGCTACGCCACTGGTGTTCGTTATGAGATTCGAAATTCAACAATCTCTACATTATTTATACACTCGACACTTTTGACGTTTTGCTTGCCTGCGCAATTGACTATAGACATATAATTAAGTTTCGATATCTTTAAATTAATAATTTTCAATAATGAAATGACGCAACGATGGTAAACGAATATTATGTGAATTGGATTAAAATATTTTTAATTGCGAGCAATTCAAATTTTTTTTTTTCTAAATGAGTCTTCTATATCTTACCTATTTTCGTATTGCTCGTGTTTTTTTTTTTTAAACATTGACACAACTGTTACGACTTGAAATAAGAATTGAAAACACGTTTTAATCGAGTGTTTACGAAACGTCAGTGTCCAACTGAAAACACGGATATATATCCGATAAATTCAATAGTATTTAGTATTAACAAAAGTTTTGAAGAAAAAGAGAAATATATAATATATATATATATATATATACACACGTAATATATAAGTAAGTGGATACATAAATTATATAAAAATAAATAAATGTTTAGGTAGTTGAGACATATATTTTATTATAATATATAGTAATTAACGATTTCATCGACGACAGTCATTATACAATATTAAGAACAGCGGGTACTCGATAAAGATTTTAATTTAAACATTATTAATATAACAATTTGAAATAATATATCCGCTTAAGATAATTTGGTAATTTATATAATATTTAATTAGTACAATAACATAAAAATGTAATAAGACAGATTTGAGTATCAGTGCGATTGTTATTAGATTCTGAGCGAAGCGATGAAACTAATGGTTGGTTTTATAGTGACGTTCATTTATTTTTTTTCTCGACTCGGAGTATTCCAATCATTACATTCGTGTCCCATTTTCCGGTAGAAAATTAGAAAATGTTGCTGCTGTGGTATTTTAGAAGGGTAATTTTTCGATTTTCTCAATAGTTTATCCAAAAATATTTAAAAAAAAAAAAATGTAATTTTGCAATAATAAATAATATTACCCCAAAGCTTTGCTCAGAATTTTTTTATCGAATGCAATAATTCATTATTGCTTTTAAACTTACAATAATAAGTAATTCTCATAAATTACAACCACAACACCTATGGTTCCCTATCATTATTTTTTTTCTTTAGGGATTGGTCAGAAAATGACTTTAGTTTTCAGCTAATGTTACGTGTTTAAACCTAACCAATTATAATAAATTAAAATGTCTAAATTTGAAATTAACCTGTGAGAATAATTGATTTAGATGGGAAATAAAAATTACAATAATTTTATTTTATTCTTTTTTTAATTGTGTGGATTAAAAAAAAAACAAAGTATTAAATAAAATAAATTATTAAATTAAATTAATTGTACTTATATCTTTATTTTATTAAATTTACCATTTGAGATCATAGTGTTCCTGTGTCTCACTTTAAGCTGAAATTATTAAGAATTATAATCAAATGATTATATTAAACAATTATTATAAATATAACTTACTTTAAATTCATCTAACCTAATTCAACCTCAATTTAAATTTTATAGCTACTAATTTTATAACTAGTTAGTGATCAGCTTTCGATTAATATCAGAATGCATTTTTTAAAACCTAACGGATTTTATTAAAAAAAAAAAATAGTATTGTTTTGAATATTTATATTTTTAATTTTATTCGGCAATATTATTTTCTTATGTATTATTAATATAATATATAGTATAGTTTTTTTATGGTTTTTGAAATAAACTTCAGAAATATTTGTTTAATTTTCGAGTTTGCTATTAATAAAAAATATAATATGATTTTCCGCTTGAATTACAATTTTTATTTTTTTCGACATAATTTGTTTGTCCAATACATTTCATTTTTTCGTTAAAGGGTATTTTGGTAATTTGAGTAAATAAATGCAATAAAACATATTATCTAAATTATACTCCGTTCTAGTAATTGTATTATAAATTGATAATTTAATCATCTTGAACATCGTCATCGTCGTCTTCTGGTCCGGTATAGTAAATATTCTCGATTTGCCACGAAATATTGTCCGCTGCTAAAACATAAATTTTTGGTTATACTTAAAATAATAATTATGGGCACTGGGGTGTGTTGGATTACGAAATATGATTTACAGGTTAGAAACGAGAAAACGTTCACACTCAGTAATTAGTCACGCGGACAATTTCGTTTTCTTTAAAAATATTTATATTTCTATAACTTTTCGCTCATATAGAATTAAAAGTTGTTAAATTTAGAAATTGACCAAACAAAAATTTTACAGGCACGTAAAGTATTTTTGTTCTCAAATTGTTTAGTCCAGTTTAATCTTAACGATTTTTTAACCTATTGGCTATCACACGAGTACCTCGACATGAAATGCAATAAAAAAAAAAAAAGGAAAACAACAATAACCAATATTAGTATCGAAAACATCATTAAATGCAAACAAAAAGAAATTGCTAAAGATGATTTTCTACATCGTATACTCGATTCGAATTGTATTCACAATAAATGTAACACAAAAAAATGCGTTTATATTCTTGTCTTAATAATTCATAAATTCCTTAGTATAATTATGATGTCAAACCACTATTATTTCACGACGTCAAATTATAATTTATAATGATCTTGTATTTTTCATTGTACGTATTATTTGTGTACTATGTTAGAAACATCCGTGAAATTAGGTTTTAAATTTTGTTGTTCTTACAATACTTACGGTCACCTGTTTCCAACGCGATTCGTAAAATCCACGATCGGCGGGCAATGTCATCGTCCATTTCGATCGACCATGTCGGACCACGCAATTCTCCATCGGCCGAATGCTGTTGACTCGAGTTCGAAGTGTTGTCCGTTTGAAAATGTTCAACAACACACAATTAATAAAATAGTAAAAAACCAAAACGAAAAATTAAATTAATTAATAAAAAAGATATTAAAAATGTTTACTCCCAAGAAATAATAAATATGTGTATACTTATACGAATATATATTTATACATTAAATATAAGAAATCAAGGATAATTTTTTACCACTAAAGAAATATTTTCAAACGACATGACCAATAAATTTAGTGTCGAAACTCATATTGTTAATAAATTTCGCATGTTTGTTGAACTCGTAGATATGTTATGCTAGAATTCCCGAAATTAAAATTTTAGTGATTTATTACCCACACGCATTAGGTCTCTAAAATTTAAATATTTTTCGAGAAAAAATTTACCATTTGTCTACCGGTTTCGTTTATGTGATAGTCAGTCGAATAAGATGGCCCTGCGATGGGCTCTTCGTCGTTTTCGCCCAGTTCGGCTCCATCTGTCTGCACTTCGGCGACGTTTCGTTCAGCGTTGGTGGCCGAAGAATTATTAGTGTTCGCTATCCTATAAGTACAGAAAAATTGCCGACAAGAGAGAAGTTTCGAATGATCGGATTTCACCGTTGATTTTACGGTTTATGCAAATGGTAATCGGAATTCGCATAACCGGGACGTCAAATAATACAATAATTGTAAAGGTTGATAAGGGATAAAAGTGCCCTTTTCTTTTTCGACCGGAACAGTTCGTCTCTGGTATTAGGAAGTGTTATAAAATCGCCCTTGTTTGTTACGGAAATTTGATTAATTTATAGATGCTTTGATAAAACACAAATTAAATTTGTTTTTGAAAAAAACCTTAGCTATTGGCTCTTTATGCCATTTTTTTAAATATTTCACATCAATAAAAATGTTTTAAAATTTTTCCAAATAAGCGAGTTATTCAGCTATAAATTGAATTATGTTATTATTTTGAATTCGAAATCAAATCATTGTATATGAAAAACGATTCAAAGAGACATTATAGTAATTTTCTTTTTTTATAATTAATAAATTTAAATTATAATAAGACATTTCTTAAGAAATTTTATAACATTTTTTGGTTAAAATCAGTTATAAGTATGTATAATACCTGTGGTTTTTATTAAATTTTTACGTTTATGTGCCCGAATCAAAATAATTATCGAATTTTGTACATTACGAAATGTTAATATATATATATATAATTTTAACGTTTAAATTAGATATATTTTATTATAATATCGATGTAAAAAAAAAAAAAATGAATTTTACTGCAAATTAAATTAAATTATAAAAATATTTTGTCAAAATGTAAAGTTACTTAATTTTGGAATATATATGTAGAAAAATTTAAAACCTTAATTTTGTATTACATTTTGAACCCTTAAATTTTAAAATTGTTCATAGTTTGAATTCAAATTTAAAAAAAAAATCAATTTCACACAAAATATACACATTTTATGTGTATAAAACATAAAACTGTGACTATCGAATTTTCAAAATTTTCGACATTGGTAAAAACATATTATAATGCATTTGAAACCTTCGTTCCGAAAAATTTTAAATTCAATTAAATTTTAAACATACAATTATTCAAATTCTCAAAAATGCTATATATTTTGCATGAAATAAATGAACTGTTTTTGATATTAAATTGAATACGCTATATATATAAAATACTTATCTAAATCGATTTTAACGAATTCTGGAATATATAAAAGTATGAAAATATATCATTAATCTAGAATTAAATATACAACCTCTATAATATTAAAATTAATCGTGTTATGAATTATATAATAGAGAAATAATTGTCATTTTGTGCAAATAATCATTCATTGCATCCGAAGCTTGAAATATATAATTTTTTTTTTTTTTTGAAATAACATTCGAAGTATCGTGGTCAAAAATTGACGTATGTTCAACATGAATAACCAACACCGATTAATTATCAAGAAATGGAAAATGACCGAGTTTTACACACCTTCCGATTATAACTTCCGAAATAATAAAAAATAAATAAAATTTCAAAATTTGTAACGCTTGAACTTTTTTTCACGCGCGATGTATAATAATAATACGCAAATAATCTTAATCTAACGGCAGATGCCCTTCGTAACGGTAGCGGCTCACTCACCACCATAGATCCGATACTAAAAGGCGCGAGCATACCTGTTATTGATCAACACGATCACCATTAAGAAAAACAGTAATTTTCTTAAAACGAACATCCACAAGTAAATGTCTTGAAGGATTTGAGGACACGTCGGTGGACACATTAGATCGTCGGTGCAGCGGACTGAGGATGTGATGTGTACAAGTTAGCGCGCGTGCTACTGCTGCTGTACGGACGGTCGTCTGTCGAATGTATGTGGACTCGGCGGTGTGGCGAATTCGACTTTATAGCGCGTGAAAAGTAAACAAATTACTACGAACGAAAGGTCTCCCGGAACACTGTCAGAACGGATTGCGTTACATTTGCCCCGTTTGCTCCCCCTGCCCGCCTTTTAAAGGACTTATGGCCTCTAAATTATGTTTACACGGAAAACCGTCGTATTAACGCTTTTATTCGGCTGTGCTTTATTTTTTTTTTTTTATACAACGCAAACGCGAGCGTTCGGAAAATGTCGACTCTCAAATTGGACGTAAAAGCGTTTCGTCGTCTCGTTCCGATCGTATTACAATCACGCGGGCCGCTAAAAGCGTCGCAAAATAAAAAAAAAAAAAAACGAATCCGACGTAATAAACGGTTAGGTTAAAATGTGTGAAATCGTGAATAGAACGAAAAAAAATCAACAGCAATAACCGTCTTCGTAATAATATTATCGCGCAACGCGCTCCGTGTGTCCGTTCCGTTTAGACACGATCGGCGCGTCGCTCGCTGCTTTTCATTCGATTATTATTATTATTATTATTATTATTATTATTTGCGATTTTATATTATAATAAAATACGAAACCGACAGATTTGGGACGCGCCATTGACGTCATTGGACCCAGGTTGATGCGAGGCACGACTTTCCGCCCACCACCACTCACCTCACACACACACACACACTCCGCGTTTAATTCGTTTTGCATTCCAATCTCGTGGGACCGGAGTCGCGAACATTAATACGGAGAAATAGAGTTCCACTTCTTTTCGGAAATGTTTCAAAAATCGCGTCTTATACTTACGCTTATCCTCGGGTGGTGGTTATTTATTTAGACGAAAAAAAGAGTTATACAAATGTATTGAAGACATTTTGTACGCGATAGAACGAGCCATGGGCATTTTATAAATTATCGTCGTCGTACTCGAAACGCCGTTCGGGGGAAAAATTGTTGAAAATTCCTCGTCGTCACATCGAAATAAACGTACGTTAAATGTATTTAAATAAATACCGTACGCATATTGCGGATATTGTTAATGAAATAATATTATCGAATTTAAATGTTTTAAAAATAAAAATTGTTGACGGTGTCTGACTGTAATTTTCACGTGATTTCTTCTGACCGGCGAGGGCGAGGAGACCATTGCCGACGAACAATTTTAAACTCCCTTTAAATTCAACGAAATCTTCATCTATGACACCGCTTCAGTCGCGCGGCAGTCGGCTTATTACGAAAAACATTACCCGCGTTTTTCTTTTCATTTCCCGAGAGCAACAAAATACGCGCGATGACATCGAATGAACGTTGGCGTAATGAAAAATTGTATACTCGGAGTGCTATGAGATTATTATAATATTATGTAGGTAACGAAATGTGGGTTTTGTAGATCGCCGCGGTTCGAGACAGTTACTTGAGATTTTAATATTACGCTTTAATATTTTATGTTTGAAAGCGGCGATTGGGGAAAAAGAAGACGACATTTTTTTTAGCATTCAAAATGTCATATATCAAACCAAATTGATCGACTTATTAAAAAAATAAAAAAATCGCGTGTGTATTGTTAACTACTCTCACCCGATAAAATGTCACGAGTTTTTAGTTTTAAAATTACGAAATTCGTTTATGTGAAATCGAACGTGTGGTCGATTTTACCGATATTTCTCGGTAGTTTTTTGTTTTCGTTTTCCTTAAAAAAAAATAATAAACTTCTGTGAAAATCGAAAAACAAACCAAGTAGACCGAATACGCTATTGTTATTTTGCTATACGGCGCAAACAAATATGTTTTACACTTTACGGACAAAATAATAATAAAAATCGTTAATGTAAAACGTGTGTATACATTATCTTCACTTCGCACTCTTTTCGATATATTGTAAAAAGCACAAATTGATACAGTAAAATACAAAAATAGTCATGCATGTCTCCTAACCCATAGTTGTATAAAACATAATTGACTCTGCGATCCCTTATAGCAAAAGCTATTCTTTCGAGTGCGTTTTTCGTGTTGGCACGTTTTGTTAGACGTCATTGTGTTACTCACAAGTTCGAAATTCATCAAATTAATCAAATTTATTCTTAATATATTTCCTATGGCGTTACTGCCGTTGTCACATCAATATCAATATTGGTAAGTATTTATTTTAAAATATAGTATAATTATAGTGAATTTCTTCAGTAGGTAGTATTGTTAAATTTCCAAACGTGTTTTTTATTTTTGCTGATTTAATCTTAGAATTTAGCATAAATATGGTTAAGAATTAAATTTCCTAAAAGTTTGATAGTATAGTATATTTGTAGTTTAATATAATGAGATTATAAAGTTTTGTCTACTAACTGGTTGAACATAAGGGATAAGAATTAAAATTTGTTATTCATCCAAAATCGGGGCCCGAAAAACTCCTAGAACAGAACTGTGACACACAACAACAGCACACTTTCAGTTTCAAATTTAATATTTAACTTTCGATTTATTCTTACGTTCGATTTATTTGACAATTTATATGGCAGAACAATGTTTGCCGGGTCAGCTAGTATATGTATATGTATATATATATATTTTTTTTTTTTTTAAGTAAAAAAACTTTCTAAAACTTTAAGATGTTGACCATTAATTGAATTACAAAGAAAAATGATGCTGTTAAATCATTATATATAGCTAATAATATATATTAATAAATATAAAGCTAGGTATGTCTATAATTCATCTAGACTTTTAATCAAAATTAAAATTATATTATATATGTTTATATTTAGTGTATATATATGAATAAAAACAAAATTAGGCTTAACCATGTACAAAAATAAAAATAATTATTGTAGACACAAAATAATATATTACAAACAATTTGTAATCTGTATATTATACATGATAATAATTAATAAATATTATTTTTATTAATTTAGGTACTGAGTACTCGTATATTAGTCAAATGGATAACCAAGATAACCAAAGTGGTTGGATAATTGTTGCCTTTAATGAAGACAATACTGTAGAAGCAATATCAAATATATGGATAAAAAAAGAATTTTGTGCTTGGCCTAAATCTAAACATACGAAAAAATTTATCGAAAAATACTACAGTTCAACCTTCAAGTGAAACTATATTAACATCTATTAAAGGTAGAGTATATTATAATAATAAATATTACACATATTAACTTGCATTGTAAAAATGTTATAATAATTGTAAATAAATACTAATATTAAAACTTTTTTTTTAGATTTTCAAAAAATGTTTTTAACATCGTATGCACACATAAAACGTGAAATACAGAGTTCAATGTATTTATGTCAAACTAATAATGATAATGTTGAAAAACTAATGAAAAAAAAATCTTTAATTACTCCTATAGATGATCATGCCAATATTATGGAAACTCTCTTCCCAATAAAGTCTGTAGAAGACTTGGAAAAAAAATTAATGATACCTGTTTCAAAGCATCCTTGGTAAATACATAATACCATTTATTTGGTGTTTATTTAGTTATAAGTTTCAGTAGAATAACTCTTTATATGGATTAAAGAAGAAAAAATCTTTTTCAAGTTTATCCTGTTATCGTTTAATTATAGGTAATTGTATTGTGAAATTTATATACATTAAATTTTTTTTTACATATATGAGACAAATAATTACCATTAGATAAAACAAAAGAACATAATATAACAGTTACATTTCATTTGTTTTTATTGATATTGATTTATATTTATATTTACTAGCTACTAATGTAGTTGTCTATTGTATTTTTCAGATGCATTAAGAACTTATTTAAAGTACAAACATGCCACAGACAAATAAATTGATATTCCTTTGGGAACATGGCTCTCATATGCTCCGTTCCAGCTTAAAGCCAAAAATAAAGTTGAAGAACAAAACACTTTGTATACAAATTAAAAATTAATAAGTGTTTTAAATAAATGTTTCGATGAATGTAAATTTTGTTACATTGTGATATTCTCTCATGTAAATGTAAAAAAGATTGAGTATAAGGCTTGTAAAGAAAGGAAGAATTCTAATTTTCTTATTTCTCACATATTTTTTTGGTAAAGTACGTACGTAAATATAGTAAAATATTTATCTGCATAAGTATTACAATTTTATATCAGAGTGTGAAATAAGCCTGTATTCTGTATAATTTGTATTTCATTTTATTCTATTTATAATTTATATGTTGTATAGAAAACAAAAAATATAAAATGTTATAAATAAATTAATAAAACATTGTGTAAAATATTTGATGAATTTAAAATGACATTAAAATAACTTTGTGTTAATATGATGGTAATATTATTTTTGTAATTTTATTGTAACATTGTTTCCGTGGCCAAAAAATTACGAGGAAATGTTATATGAACGTTAAAAATTTGTAGAGAACTTTCTAGTAACATTCATAAAACTTAAGACATTATTTTTTAAACATTATTTTAATGTTCACTCAATATGATCTTTACCATTTCCGCCGCCAGAACCTGTCATTACCCGATGGGTTACTTGGCTTGAAAGTGCATTGTTTTACAGTGAAAATTTTATAGATATAAAAGGAATAGTTAACCAATTTGATAGTTCTGACGCTTTATCAATTCGTGACGCCAAAGAAGCATTTGAAAATCCGTCAATACAACAACGTTTAACTCAAATATGTACACGTTTTTCGATAATACATCATTTAATTACACGTCTAGAAACAAGAAATTTACTACTACACGATTCGTTGAAAATTATGAAAGAATTATCGTCAATAGCTTCTGAACTGTCTCGTGCATTTCCAGACAGAATCAAAACAATGATTACTCAATTACTTAAAAAAAACCCTGGATAACACACTCTAAATATGATTGACGCATACATCAATGGTTCAAGTACTGTATTACCCATACGGATAACGAGTAACACGTCTTCTGAGTTTAAACACTGTCCTGTGACGTCCTGCGATGTTGAACGATCGATTTCTGCTTTCAAACTTATTTTAGATGACAAGCGCCATAGCTTTACAATGGACCACTTGGAGCAACACCTGGTAATATACTGCTACGAAAACTATAGCACTGATCATGAGTAATCATGACTTCATTAAGAATTATTAATTATTATATATTTTTTATATACGCTTTTGGACGATTATAAAAATAAAAATCTTATTAATTATTATGACTATAAAGTGTTTTTTTTTTTATTTTTTTTTTTTTTTTGTTGCATATTTTAACATTTTCTATTCATATTTCAGGCTTCTAATGCTGAATATTTGCGTACATATAACGAAGGTTTTTTACTCCATATAATCCGCGGTCTAAATTAATAATAATAATAATAATGAAATCGGACGGATTTCAAATAGAAAAAAATAAAATTGTGTTCGTCTCCCTGAATATAATCGACGTTTTGCCGGTTCCGGTTCGCCAGAAACGCGCGCGATGCGTGAAAGATACGGTCGTCTGGTAACCAGAAGAGACCCGGTGCTGTTTACTGTCGTTTACCAGGTCACTGGTAAGCAGTGATTCGGCGTCGCACACAACAGGTTACAATTTACAAGACGCAGATGACAACTAGCGCGCGTTTCCTCCCCCCCCGAAACCGCTATTTCGTTTATTTACGCTCTCAACCGTGTGTTGTACGTGTTGCGCCGGTACTATAGTTGCTCTCGTGTGCTTTTCGTTCCGTATTTTTAATTCATTCGCATTCGCGTTTATCGAGTTTATCCGAGACTGACCATTGGACTTCAATTCGCTTTGTTATCATTTGTCACGTTTAATAATAATAATAATAATTAATATTATTATTACAGGTACATCTGTCATCATGGTGACAGTAGACGGCGTAACAGGTGAGTTGAGTTTCGTCGCCAACTTGTTCGACGGGTATTTTCATTTAATTAACAATTTATCAACGTTTCGTTGATTCTAGACGAATCGCAACAGTTATCGTCCATCGACATGGTTTTGTCAAAGTGTTTTTTCGACATGATCAACGCACGCCGCAGCGCCCGGTTGATCGCAAATTTCGGTATGGTGAGTAGTAATTTTTTTTTTTTCTGGAAATAATTTCGCATACCTACTTTGTAATAAACGATTTTGAAAAACAAAAAAATAAATAAATACCCGCTGCTTGCCGCCACACTTGTACCGGTGGATCACGTATGTGTGCATCCTTCGGTGTTATCAACCGAGCTCGGCATCATGGAACGCACGAGTAGGTGTACACAAAATATTATATACCTATCCGTACGGACGATCATCATGCGTTCGACCGTTGATTCGTGAAGGTTTCGCACGACCGACCGGATTTTTTAAATAATTCGTTTCTGGCTTTGTGGTTTCAGATGCATACGGTGTCGGTCGCAGTGGCAATCATAATACTTTTTGTAACGACTTTTCGCCAAATGATCGAGTCCTCCCCCGTCGCTCGTAAGTATTTGCGTATGTGTAATCGACGCACGAACGCACAAAACCTATTATTGATTGATTGTTGTTTCTTTTCTTGCTTTTGATTTTCTCTTTCATCGCACTCGATTATGCCCCCCAGTAATTGTTTACGCGCAATACATTCAATAACAGTCGGTCACGTTTTTGGTAATAATTTTACTGTACCCGACGTTTCGTCGGACTAAAATTATTGATTTAAATGTTAAAAAAAAAAAAAAAAAATACTAAATTGTTTAGTCGTTTAAATGAATACCCAAAACGATTAAGGACACGTGTTATTGAAATACATAACCAATTTGTAATCCGTTAATTGTCGTTTCGTTTGTATATATACATATAGTAAAGGATCATTTTGGAATTGATGTGATGGAAATTGAATCGGAAAAAGAAAAAAAGGAACCGAACTTTTACTGTCTGATAATAATTACACTGATCACATTATTTATCTCAGCTGTGTTTTTTCGTATTAACAATGATTTGAAAAAATCTACAATTATTGTATGTATAAAAAAGGAAATTTTAATTATTACTAAATATAATTCAATAATTTATCGATGTCGAGTGTTATTATTTTTGTTTTAGCTCAATATTAAGAATATAAACCGTTGGTGTGTATATAACTCGTTCACAATGGTGGTCTATACGGCTTTCGTTGTATTTCAATCGCAACGAAATGAACCTGTTTTCAATTCTAATGCCTCTTTTCTATCATGTGCCATTTGTATGTATTACACAAAAATAATTTACAAACCACAATCGTTTAATAATTTTTAATTTACTTTTAGTGGTTTCATATTATATATACACGCAAGATATTATGCATTTGTTCATTATCAATATGCACAAAATTATCCTTCTTGCTGAATGTGATATGGACTTAACAGAATCCACAACATACCACGCTTGTATGAACGAAATATTTGACATCGATCCTGTTGTATCAGATCAATGGGATGTCCTGGTACAAAAGATTGATGATACACATTCAACCGAAGACAAAGCCGAAGTGTTTGATCATCAATGGTTGGTCATGCATACTACAACAGTATATTCATCATCAGTATATTCTATGTGGGTGTATTATGAAAATCGCGGTTCATCACTGAATGCTAATATACTTCCTAAATTTCTATACGGACAACTTATTAAATCATGTAACTTAATATTAATAATTTGTATCGCTCATTACATAAATTTATTATATATTTACATTCATTTTTACTATAGAATATTATTGTTTTAACTTATTGAAAAACCCTATAGAATATATATATATTTTTTTTATTTGCATTGATAAAATATTATTAAATAAAAGAACTTATTGTCTAAAATATCTCATATTTTACATTAATTATTGATTACTACACATTATGTGTATATTAATATTAGTACATATTATTCCGTAAGTATGTGAAAAAAAGAAAACGGTTGTAATTCCGTACAATATTAGATTTTTAAGTGAAATTAATGCTGTTTAACTTAATAGTTAATTGCATCGATAATGCCCATCAAACTATCAATCGTGTGTGCATAAATTGTCCGGATAGCGTTGTGTCAATTGGTCTTAAGGCACACAACTCTTGAAATAACTACTACAATTTGAAAAACACTAATGTTCTTGAAAATGTAATTTGTACAGTTTTAGTTGAGTTGTTTTTGCAGTTTTTCTGTGTATATAAATATATCGGAGATATAAAAAATTGTAACGTTCCAAACTTTAAGATAATATTTATTTTATTTGATACAGCCTTAGGAGTATTACTTTTACGGCACCACCAAAATGATTCATTATTGTATGCCAATATCGTACAAATGCATACTATATGTATAAATCATACTTCTTATAAATTAAGTAATATGAAACTATATTTTATATTACTGAAACAAAGCAGTAGATTATAACCGTATACTTCAAACAGATGTATCAATAAATACATTTTTTTTTAATAATATAAATTTATAAATGAATATTATTTGTATATTAAATACAGAAATATCATTATTACTATGACATTTTTGAAAAAAAGATATAAAAGATCGTCACGTTGCTTACATTCATCCCTAGAACTTTTTAGTATAGTATACAATTGTTTTGCTTGGCGCTTGTGAACTATCATTTCTGCAACAGCAGTTCTCTTGGCAGTTTCATTTAAAAATTTATTTTTTATTTTATTGGATAAATCTTCACATTTGCAACTTGTGGTCTACCAATAATATCTTAATATACATTGGGTATTTACCTTCAAAATATGTTTTAAAAATAAAATCAAGTACGAGTATATGGATCAGAAGATACTGTTGAGTGTAAAAACGACACAAGTCATTGACTAAAGACGTTTTCGCAGATTTTTCGGTTGTAATTTTATAGATAAAAAAAGTATAACTAAAGACGTTTTTACACTCAACACATAGAAAGACATGACTAGTATACGTTTTTACTAATATCTCAATTTCATGAAATATGTGACTCATGACGTTTTTGCAAAATTCAAATTGTGTTCTCAATATCTATCGAATAATATCTGAAAATCAAACGATGTGTAAATTGCTATAAAAATTGAAATCGTATTTACAAAACAAGTTCTATATTTCTTATTACTTAAAATCAATCAAAAGACACACAGTATACATATTTTTTTTTATTACAAATAAAATTTTATTAAGTGTTTACCTTATGCACTAATTACGAATAACAATATTGATACGTATATATATAAAAAAAAAAATTATTGGGATTGGGATCGCTTCTATATCACTAATCAACTTTTTGTTTTTAAATATAAAACAAAAATGAAAATCTTGCACCGAAACGAGAATTAGGTAAATATATTATTTGATTTTTCATTTTTTTTTAATGAAATTAATATTGTAAATTACAAGTTTATTCATATTACTTTAAATTCAAAAAAAAAAAGAAAAATTTTTCTAATCTCCCTTTAGTTTTCATTTTTTTGGTTACTCGTAATGTTTATACAGAAAACAAATTTAATTTGTTCGGTATTTTATGTCTTTAATTTAATTACATATTTCTATCGGCACTTTAATCGTGTGTTAATTTACAATAAAAATCTATATTTTCAGCTCAGCATATCAACTTTTATAGAACAGTATTAATGGGTAGTATTCGGAACTTAATCAACAGACACTATAAACATTGTACTAATCTATTGTATCGATAATTTTATTATCCTATAATAATATTGTTTTTTATTATTATTATTGAAATGTACGCTTTTACTTAATGACACTACATAGTTTCTCTTGAAAAACTCATTTTTTGTATTATCATCTAACAGAAAATCGCTACACTCAATATCCACGAATATCATATCAACTTTTCAATTAACGGCTGACAACATTCAGTACAGGTAAGTATATGAGAGCATGTGCAGTCTCATCATTATTAGTCAATTATTACTTTTATTAATTAACTTTTATTAATTAGCAATTATTACTTTTATGGAAAACGTAAGTAAGACGATTGTAATTTTGCATCTTAGCATGAGCACTGACAAGACTATTATTACCAGATGGTGGCCAAACCGCCTTTTCATCAGTCGGCTGCCAAAAGTTTTGTTTTCGTACAATGTATGATTTAAGTTTGTTTTTTTCATCCATATTTCAAATTGATAAAGAATACACGATAATATATAATTATTTTAAATAAACTTAATGTTTACAAGTCTATGTAATAGTTAAAAATATAAAATATGAAAATATTTAATATTCATTAAGCTGAAGATGACTACACAGTTTTTAAAATAAGTATAACGAAATTAAAGTGTATTATTCATTGCGACTTGGGTTTATGATATACTCTCTGATACATTTTGTTTTATTACAACAAAAATATAATTCATACGGAACGTTTTACATTATTTAACTTTTTGCCGGTTCGTAAAATAAGTAATACAACGATGTTAATGTATAATTGTTGTTGAGAAAACGCCACAATTGTTGTTTTAAATTATGTAATAGACAACATAGCGAAATCAACACTTTTCTAAGTAATTCCATTTTTGTAAAATAAAGTAACAAGATCTTTAAGATTTTCTTTTAAACAGTTGCGACTACTTTGTTGAATATTTTACAAATAAAAGTATGAGATGACCTTGAAAATATTTTTCCATTTCAAATTCAGTACAAAGCATTTTAAACTCTAAGTTTAACCCTAACGCCACAATTTATTAACATTTATATAATACAATTAATGCTAAAAAAGTTTAAAATGAATACTATTTGTATATTTCCGATAATTGGGAAAATTATTTAAAAAAAAGAAAGTATAATTTTATTTAAACAATAAAAAAAAATACCTTTAATAATTGGATGTCGAGCAGTAAAAGAGCTAAATGAATAAATTATTATTTAACAACCGCGTTATAATAATGATGGTTGGTATTCACTACTTAATAGTATAAAAATTGTAAATATATTTGTTATCTGAAACAGACATACGTATGCAATTTAACCAAAAGAATGAGTTTTATTATGATGTTCAATGGAATCCGAAGAATATATTTAAGTGTTGATACATATTAATAATGATTACAAGCAAATCAAACTATTTACAGTAAAACATTTATACTTACAATTTTATTCGCATCGTTAATTGAATTCCATCTGTATGAAATGTTATTAATAACTGCAGTACAAGAATTTAAATACGTTAGTTTTTGCAATTTTTCTTAGAAGTAATATCATATGACTTACCAATTGCATAAATTGACCGTTACTTTTTTTTACAATAATGCGGACAGAAAATCATTATAGAGAAAGAATCGGTCAACAAGCTCAGCCAATGGAACGTAATCACGTATCGTATAGCGTATTAGTTCGCACAAACGACATAGAGTGGAAAAGAGGAAAAAAACCGTACAATCGGATAGTTCAGAACTGTAATTATTTTTCTATATATTTCATCATTTATAAAAATACACCTCATATAAAAAAAAATACAAAACTGAATAATTGTATAATAATGAAAATTCATTTATTGTGTTATAATATTATAACCGGTGATTATCACAACAATTACGGTTCAATCGGAAACATGCTGTATCCCATTTCTATAATGTCGCCGATGTTGGTCTGCCCGTCTGGCAAGTGTCCCACATGCTCATTGGCCTCGGCGTCCCTCTGGTGGACGTTGTTCACCACCCGAGTACGAAGCACCGCGCCGCACCTGTGCACGCATCTCCAATTGTATACGTGAGCGTTGTCGTATTCCCTGTAAGTGACTTTGCTCAGCTTGTACAGATAACCGTCGGTGTTCAACACCAATTTGCGTCGGTAGGTAAGATACACGACCAGACTACTTGGCGACGACATTTTCCACGAATCAACCGGTACTCCCGTCCGCTCGTTGATTGACACAAAACGTTTCAAAATGAGAACAGTAAACTGGTCAACGACTGTGCAGCAAAAGTAATAATTTAACGCAAAACAGTAACAAACACGTACGTACCAATAGGTACTATATATCGCGTTGTCGTTTCGTCTTTATCAAAACACAGCCATATTTTTTCATTCGTTATCTCGACGACGCTTAGGTTACGCGGTGTATCTAACCGTAACCGATAACCGCGGTTGATCTCTCAAATGTTACCAATGAAAAATGTGCAGGAACGCGCCATTTCGTATGTATAATAAGTGGACACGAAGAAACGAATTTTAAATTGAGGGACATTCATAATTACATACGAGTTAATTTAAAAAATTGTGTAAAAAAACATATACGTATATATATTTATAAAATTATCTTTACTTTTTTGTGTATTATGAATTCTTGGCTTTTCACTAAAATATTAACATCGACTAATAAAAAATTATATATTTGAAAAATCACAACACCAGCCGCTTTTTTATTATTATTATTATGATCTTCTTTGTGATAAATTACTGCGTTTAACGCATATTTTATTACAATTAAATTTAACAGAAAATAAACATTTTATATAAAACTCATTACAAAAAGTTTTTAAAATGTGTTTTCACACACTTTTGTAATATGCTGTCTTATATCTACAAGTCCACCGTGTTCTATAGAAAACACCAATTTACATATTATACAATACACTTTTCCAACTTCATCGCTACGTTTTAAAAAAGGAAATTCTGATTTTAAATTTAGAGTGAAAACGCATCTTGTTCTTGGCATTTGGAGAACAAATTGTTATCACTTGTTTAAAATTTTTGTAAAATAAAATATTATTGAATAAAAAAAATTATATATTTAATAAATAAACCAAATCAATTTAAATTTCCTTATTTTCAATACCTTCATCGTCCGAATATGAATATTTCTGATGGCCATATCAGGTAAGATATACCTAACATATTATTAACACAAACACACACACACACACACACATATATATATATAGTGCAACATTAAGATTCTAGAACTCACAATTCTGAGTTTAATTTAATAGGCAAAGCGAAACTTAATAATATCGCACAGTTTCCCTTTTTTTCATCTTTATTTTTACTACAAAGTGGCGCCCAACTATAAAGCTCATTTCACTGAATTTGTGTACCTTATGTAGCAGTATATATTGATTTAAAATATTATTAACATCAATAAAATATAATTACAATTTATAAATAAACAAGAATAAAAAAAAGGGGGAAATATAACAAAATAATAAATAATAAAAATATATAAATATTACATAAAAATTAAATATCTAATGTAAATGATTACCCTATTAATCCAATTTTCGAATAATTCTTGGATACGATTAGCATATTAAATAAAACGGAATTAGAAATCGAATTAAACAAACACGGTTAAATTAATACTGGCACCTTACCTGAACTAAAAACAAGACTAATACAAAACTTAAACAGTGAATATTTACCAACAGATTTCATTACTCATGAAAATCAAAATAAACCAATTTTACAAAACAATGCAATAAAAGTGGAAATTAAAACTCCATATTTCAAACCTGGAACCTTTTCAAGATGGCGTTAAGAATGCCACAATTATTGTTTTAAACTATGTAATAGACAACATAGCGAAATCAACACTTCTAAGTAATTCCATTTTTGTAAAATAAAGTAACAAGATATTTAAGATTTTCTTTTAAATAGTTGCGACTACTTTGTTGAATATTTTACAAAAAAGCTATGAGATGACCCCGAAAATATTTTTCCATTTCGAATTCAGTACTAAGCATTTTAAACTCTAAATTCAACCCTAACGCCAAAATTTATTAACATTTATATAAAAAAATTAACACTAAAAAAGTTTAAAATGAACACTATTTATATATTTCCGATAATTGGGAAAATTATTTAAAAAAAAATTAAGTATAATTTTATTTAAACAATAAAAAAAAATACCTTTAATAATTGGATGTCGAGCAGTAAAAGAGCTAAATGAATAAATTAATATTTAACAACCGTGTCATAATAATGATGGTTGGTATTCACTACTTAATAGTATAAAAATTGTAAATATATTTGTTATCTGAAACAGACATACGTATGCAATTTAACCAAAAGAATGAGTTTTATTATGATGTCCAATGGAATCCGAAGAATATATTTAAGTGTTGATACATATTAATAATGATTACAAGCAAACCAAACTATTTACAGTAAAACATTTATACTTACAATTTTATTCGCATCGTTAATTGAATTCCATCTGTATGCAATGTTATTAATAACTGCAGTACAAGAATTTAAATACGTTAGTTTTTGCAATTTTTCTTAGAAGTAATATAATATGACTACCAATTGCATAAACTGACCGTTACTTTTTTTTACAATAATGCGGACAGAAAATCATTATAGAGAAAGAATCGGTCAACAAGCTCAGCCAATGGAACGTAATCACGTATCGTATAGAGTATTAGTTCGCACAAACGACAAAGAGTGGAAAAGAAAGAAAGAACCGTACAATCGGATAGTTCAGAATTGTAATTTTTTTTCTATATATTCCATCATTTATAAAAATACACCTCATATAAAAAAAAATTCAAAACTGAATAATTGTATAATAATGAAAATTCATTTATTCTGTGTTATAATATTATAACCGATGATTAACACGACTACGGTTCAATCGGAATCCTGTTGAATCCCATTTCTATAACGTCGCCAATGTTGGTCTGCCCGTCTGGCAAGTGTCCCACATGCTCATTGCCTTCGGCGTCCCTGTGGTGGCTGTCGCCCACCACCCGAGTCCGAAACACCGCACCGCATCTGCGCAAGCATCTCCAATTGTATATGCAAGCGTTGTCATATGCCCTGTACGTGACATTGCTCAGCGTGTACAGATAACCGTTGGTGTTCAACACCAATTTGCGTCGGTAGGTAAAGTACACGACCAGATTTCTTGGTGACGACATTTTCCACGAGTCAACCGGTACTCCCGTCCGCTCGTTGATTGACACAAAACGTTTCAAAATGAGAACATTCAACCGGTCAACGGCTGTGTAGCAAAAGTAATAATTTAACGCAAAACAGTAATGAACACGTACTTACCAATAGGTATTATTATATATCGTATTGTCGTTTCGTTGTTATCACAACACAGCCTTATTTTTTCTTTCGTTATCTCGACGACGCTTATGGTTATGAGGTATATCAAACCATAACTGATAACCGCGGTTGCTCTCTCAAATGTTACCAATGGAAAATGTGCAGGAACGCGCGATTTCGTATGTATAATAAGTGACACGAAGAAACGAATTTTAAATTGAGGGACATTCATAATTACATACGAGTTAATTTAAAAAATTGTGTAAAAAAACATTTACGTATATATATTTATAAAATTATCTTTACTTTTTTGTGTATTATGAATTCTTGGCTTTTCACTAAAATATTAACATCTATTAACAAAAAATTATATTTTTTAAAAATCACAACACCATCTGCTTTATTATTATTATTATTATTATTATTATTGTTATTATTATTATTATTATTATTATTATTATTAATATATAGTTTTTGTGTAGAGTACACATGATTTACGATATACCGTATATATATATACAGTACATCGTTTTAATATAATTTCCTATATAATAGGTAGTCTAATGTGTTTAATTTCAATTGTTATTTTCCATCAAAATAATACCCCATAAATCGGAACAACTTGAAGTAATGTTATATATATAAAGAAAAATTGTAAATAACAATTTTTAATATATATATATATATATATATATATAGAGAGAGAGAGAGAGAGAGAGAGAGAGAAAGTTGAAATAACGCGTCTGTCTGACATTGTATTAAATCTTTACTATCAAAAATAGACCGTAATTTAAAGAAAACATTTTTTTCCGTTAATAAAGTATAAAGTGACATATGTGATAAAATTTCGAATTTCTAATAACCATCAGTTTTAAAATGACGAAGAGATAATCGATTTTGACAAAATCGCGTTTATACGTAGGTAACTTTTTAGCAGCTTTTTTATTCACGCTTGAAAAAGATATTGAAAAAATCAAAAATACACTGCAATTTGTTATCGCGAATCGGGTATATGTGAACTGTAAATTACTTCATCTGGTAGAAATTTTGTGTACAGACAAAAAAAAAATAGCATCATTGTAAAACCAATACATTCCTCACTGCGTTTAAAATTTAAAAAATTATTATTGGATATTGTAATGATAGCCACTCTTTATTAAATTCTGTTGTATTATTCACAAAATTGTAAATAATAGAGTGCCTATCATTATGTTCTTATTGACATTTTGATAAAAAATAATTCATATTATATTGACGACGGACATCACCTCGGTCCGTCGCGCCAGTCTCCAGCCATTCCCTTTTTTCACTTTCGAGAATTCACTCGCTTAAAATTTTTGTAAAATAAAATATTATTGAATAAAACAAATATATATATATATATATATAATAAATAAACTTAATCAATTTAAATTTCCTTATTTTCAATATCTTCATCGTCTCCGAATTTGAATATTTCTGACGGCCATATCAGGTAAGATATAACTAACATATTATAAGCACAAACAAATATATATATATATATTGCAATACTAAGATTCTCGAACTCACAATTCCGAGTTAATCCTTTAAAGTAGACAAATATTGTAGTAAATTTAATAGACGAAGCGATATTTAATAATATCGCACCGTTTCTCTTTTTTTCATCTTTATTTTTACTACTATATTATTAAAATATACGAAAATATAATAATACTATTTTGTATGGTTTCCGTCGCCGACAACAATGTGACGACGCATCAATATTATAATGGAAACAAGAATCCAAAAAAAAAGCAATGGAAATTATGGACTCTAAAATGCTATTTAATAATATCGTAAAAACCTATTTTTTTTTTTTTTTTTTTTATAAAATAAACTACAAAATATACGAATTATCATTAAGGAAAAACGGGATTAATACGGGATAGACTTGAAAATACGGGACAAAATGCGTCCCGTATAACTTTTGTCGGGACACGAAGTTGAAATACGGGACAATACCGTAGTATACGTGACGTATGGTGGTCACCCTATACTGAATAACACGTTAAATAAATACACGTTATGTACGGAACAAGTATTGTAAAAAAAAAAAATATTATAACGTTTTGTTTTTTGAACAACGCGCTTTTCAGACAACAATCGTTAGATGGCGTGCGGCTACCTACCTACGATAATCACATCGTGTGTGTGTGGTTTCCAGCACTGTGCCATCATGTGGTCAAAGTGATAATACACGACAAACAAAACTGTGCAAAACTGCGCGTTCGTGATAGTGTGCACGACAATACAGGTGCTATTTGTTACTTGAGGTTATGTGTTTTGCGTGTAATTCGCGTGTCCCCACCTTGGGGCTAGTGCATGAATTGTAGAAGAACAATTTTTTATATATAAATTTCGTACTTACTGTTCACCGTATTTACCACTCATTACACCAATTCCATAAGCGTACGCCGCCGCCGTCTATAATTCCGAAGTATTGAAAACTCTACGGGATATCTAGGTAACGGATTACGAATGTTATAAAAAAAAAAATTTTTGACCATCGTACTATTTGATTTCTTCGAAATCGATTGTTTTACTGCAGGCTCTTCATTATCTTGCACGGTATATTCATATATTATAAAAATGAAATTGGAACAAAAGTGTCGTGTGCCGGGATGTACGAACAGATGGAAAAACGGCCAAGTAAATTTGACCTATTTCCATTTTCCGATCGATCAGTGCAGGCGAGTATTTTATTTTAAGACGTGTTTATCGACGCCATCGCGTCGTGCGCGCGTCACTGTACTCATTTTCTTTTTTTTGTTTTCTCGTATCAAATTAAATAATAATAATAATAATAATATTGTATCATTATTTTTTTTTTTTATAGACGTATTCAATGGATTGAAAACTGCAATCTTATAAATTTTCTACCGAATCATACTCTATTTCTTTTGCCCAAATTTCGTGTATGTAGTATTCACTTTGAGGATCGTTATTTTGTAAATCCTTTGTCCAAAAAACGCCTTCGTCCCAACGCGGTACCAACACTGTTTATACGTAAGCCTGCGGAGCCTGAGAGTTATCGTCTTGCTGCAGCTACTCCAGAGAGCAGCGGTTCACGTATATAACGCAATGAGCATATGGAAGACGATTTACACGATATTACAAAAAAGTACGGTTTATTAATTAATGACGGTAAACAATAAGAAAAAAAAATGTATAATTCATACGAATTTTTATTGTCACGATTATATAATAATTGTTGACGTTAACGATGGTACAATATTAGAATTAATTAAACGATTAGTTTCGAAGTCGTATCAATTTTAAATTGAATAATTAGTCGAGTTTTCAACTACAACAGTCTGTTCTCTGTAGATCTGTCTGTTTGTAGATGATACAACACAACATTAAAACGCGAATAAAATAAGTAAATTAAAACTCTACCTTGGCTACATGTCGATTTTCACCGATAACCGTTTGGTGACTACAAGCAGAAGCAGCAGCAAAAAAAAATCTTAAAGCAATTATTATCTAAAATAATCATTAATTTATAAAATAGGTAAACACAATGTAAAGAAGTGTAAAAACAGTAAATCGTTAATAATATTTAAATTTATATACATATAAATATATTTGTTTATTTACTATTGGTTTCGACCAAAAGTCATCATCGGGTATTAAGCAAAAAGTAAAACACAACAAAACAAAAATCTATTTGTATATTTAAAATGTATAATGTTTAATTCCTGTGTATAATATGTAACTATTTCAAAACAGAATATTGTACAACATATTATTTTTATAAATTCTGTTTTGGAAGAGTTACACATATTATAAAGAAATTAAACACATTACATTTTAAAATATTTTAAATACACAAACAGATTTGAAAAATAATATATTATTTATTAATAATAAAAAGTGAATATTTTAGTATTCAACGTGTATCTGTCTATTTTAATGTCTTGTATTATGAATATAAATGTTAAGGCATTATGAAGTAATGTGTGGCTAAAGGTACTTATTGATAATGAATGAAAATATATGTTTACTGCTCTATATCTTTTTATTATGTATAAATAAGCATCTGTGTTATAAAAGTTTGATTAATTTAATAATATACCTATTTATACAGGCACTTAATAATTTGATTCAAAAAGGATAAATATAAAACGAATACGATCCTCAATATCCTTATGCACACATGACAAAAAAATCCAAATTGCCATTTCTTTAACTGTACTCTCAATAAATATTTATTACTACTTACTATATTATTATATCAAGCATTCTTTAATGTATATTAACTTACCCAAACTTTTTGTCCAATGATTAATTCTCTAAACATAGATAATGAATTCATGAAAATGGCATGACCAAAGCAATTGAGCTAATTCTTTAGATAGTCGATATCGCTTTATGAATTCCCTTTCTGATAAACCTAAGCAAATAAGTTCAATTCAAGCTAATTTATTTTAATAATTTACAACTAAAATTAGATATTATTATTATTATTGATATACATCTTCTCACATTTATTAATAGATGATAAATCAGTATTTGAATATTCTTTTGTTGGTAAAAACAATAGTTAAATCAATTATAAAAAATAAATACATTTTTACAAATTTAATTGGTAAATTCAATCAAAAAAAAAAATTAATTCAATGCTCAGTTTTAGTGTAATCACTGTTGACTAGAATTCTCCATTTGTATCACAATAAATAAATAAAACAAACAATATTATTTCTTTTGACCATTTTTCATATTGACATTTTTAACTAAATTTACTGTATACTGTAATATAAGTAATATTTTAATAATTTAGTTAAACAAATAAAATAAAATTCTTTTTTTTTCGTCGTTTTTCAACGGACGCATTGCAAATTAGTTCATTAAATATTTACTATATCATAAATAATATCACATCTCAATCGCAAACATATTAATAGATTGAAATTTAAAGATTGTTAAGATAAAATATCTTATCCATGTGTACAATTTAATTATTTTTCATATTTAGTTAAGTATAGGTTTTAATCTCTAAATAATACTTTTGATAGCTACCATTTATTGTGTAATAATTTTCATCATATATTTATCTATATGGATTGCATAGAATTAAATAACATGTTTTTGTTTCAGGATTATTTTTGAAGTCAATTCGCAACACACAGTTTTCTTCATGTATTAACATACAATCTACATAGAAATTATTTGTCTACAGTTAATTTTTTAATCCAATTCATGGTTTTTATTGTAAATAAAAATACAGTTTTTTTACCTTTGTGTCTCTATATCTCAATTTAATTTAATATTTGTAAATTTTAGATTTTAAAAATCTATTTTATAATTTTAAAGAAAATGCCATAAACTATTTTTGTATATAAAATAAATTATTGTCCGCCAAATGCATTATTACATTCCGTTTTAACGTATTTACTACTTTACAATATTTAAAGAGTAATCATTTTTAAAATCATGTGATCACATTTTATAATTTGTATTATACTCAGTTGTATAATATTAATCGTTTTAAATATGAATAACTGTTATTTTGATGTTTTTAGATGGCATTTTTATAATAATTAAAAATAATATTGATTATAGTTAATTGTTGTTTGTGAATTTTTACAAATTATTGTATTGGAAAAATTAATTAAACTGGTTAATCGTCTTGACATAATCGACATAATTGTTTTTTTTTTTGACATTATTACTTATTTAACATGTTTATTGCTTAGCTTAATAATTTTTGTTCTCAGTAGGTAGTCCACAGCTCAAAATTGTCTATACTCTATAGTATTTGCAAGTATTTATTAATTCAAAAGTATTTGCAAGTATAATTGTCTGAATTGTTTAAAAATATTTAAAAAATAATTATTTTTCTTTCCATATATCTAACGGCAAAACGCTAGTGACTTTAATAACATGCAGAAACCTTGTTTTCATTGTGCTGTCGATGATTGTTCTAATCTTGAAGAATTTCTTAAAGACAGTGGCGACAGTACCTGACATTTAATTGACATCGAAAGAATATTTTATGTAAAATACAAAATTTTGTGTATCAAAAGAACAACATTGTGTGAGATAATAGGAAAACATATTATATGTGAATCGAGTTAAAATGTTTAATAACAGATTGAAAGTTATAGCGTCTACAAATTTAAAACTATTAAGTGACATAATAAAATAATTTTTCAAAAATACCAATGAGTAAAATGTGTTGCGATAATTGCTAATTTTGAACATTCAGAATTTCTGTTATTAATCAAAGAAATTGAGATCGGTAGTAATAAGCAAACACAATTTTCATACCTAAACAATAATTTTAAATACTTTATATATTTTATCAATAATAATAATAATAATAATAATAAAAATTATATGATAGGTGATGTTGTATTTTAAAATATTGTTTAAAAACAGTATTAAAATGTAATTTTAATATAAATATTTAAATACTTTTTCAGTATTGCATATTTAATATTTATGTAGTTGTATTTATATATAATTTATCCAAAAATATGACTAAATATTTTATTTTACATTTTAGGGACAACATATTTATTTAATTTAAGCATATAACTACTATTATTATAAGTATTATAGTTAATAATGCATACTTAATTACTAATATTAATATTGGTATACCTAATATTAGTAATACCTAATAATAATATACTAATATATACATTTATAATTTATATAAAAGAAATTAAAGAAAAAAAACAGTACTTCAAATTATGTACCTATGAACATTATTCATATACCAATATTAAATGTTGAAATAAAATCACCATATTTCTCAAAGCTCACTTGGTAAGACAATATGGGAAGCAGACACGATTATTTGTATACTCTCTTTCAATTATACAGCGAGTACAAGGAGGCAATCCTGAATGGCCTTTAATTTTAAGAATAAAACTTTTAGCGGGTACGTCACAACAAAAAAGATCAAATATAATTTTAAAATGTTTGCTGTTAATGTTTAATCCATTTGTCTATAAATCTACAGCTTCATTTACAAAATCTAATATAAAATCATTGCTGTCATTAGATTTTGGCATCAGCATAATAAACACCAACTGGGAAAACTTGACCAGTAAACAAAGTTTCTTATATATGCCAATATTGGCCAAAACTGACATTTACTAGATCTCAATAATGGTTAACCATCAAAACAACCAGCAATTTTTATAACATTAACATTATATGGGTCGTTGCAATATGTTAAAGGAGAAAAATTACGTTTTTTCGAAGAAAAAAAACAATATAAAAATGTCTACCTTATACTAGGTAGAATTGGACTATGGGCAAGAAGAAATTTTTTTTTTTTGAATTTGATGTATAATTAAATATAATAAATGAAATATAATTATCTAAAGTTCGTTAACATTTTATTCATTTTAATCATTCTGTATACAACACTCTGAGGGAAGAAACGTGGTTAGAAATTTTGTTAAAGTTTGTTAAAGTTAGGATTGGTACCAGGAACGTATGAGAATTTCAAATGTAATTCAAAATGCACTTCACTTGAATGTGCAACAAGTAATTGCAACATAATGCATCTGCCGACCAAGAATGTATGAGTACGGATGGTACGGACTGCCGTCTCCGTTCTCGATGCAGCCGCCGTCTCGTCGCAACCGACTACCTACCGACAACTCGGTATCCATTGTCGCTACTGGGTTCCTGGTACTCGGTTTCTCGTTTTACTGCGCCGTTGCCGTATTTCACTTCTCTCTTAGAAGTATAGTGAATCCTTTTATTTATTACAGTCAATCCTTGTTCGGGCCGGGAGCATAAAATAATATTATGCGAGCCCGGAAACCGCCAATCTTTTTAAACGTTTCTTAAATTTTAGTAATACGAAAAACTGTAGCCGCTTTGGCCCAAAAAATTAACAACAAATAATTAAAATACAGAAAATTATATATAAATACAAATGATTAAATAATTTTATAATTTATTAAGCCCAAACAAGATTATAATTTTCAAATAAAATAAATAATGTAAATAAATATAAAAAAACGTAATGAAATAATAATAAGCGTATAAAAATCACAATATATCTCAATATAATAATGTCAAATTAATCCAAATAATTACTTACAAATAATACTCGAAACGCAGACCGGCCAGCCGCTTACCTAATCCATTTGACTATTATAGTCATATATTTCAATAGCGGGTTATTAGGACCACGCAAACAATACAAAAATTACAACTCGATTATCAGAACTTTTACAACGTATAAAATATAAAATGCAAACGTATTAGACGTTAAGAAACAAAAAAAAAAACAAAAATGGACAGCATTTCCTCACTAACGTGTATTCGACACGACAAAATTTTAGCGACAATATCATGTACGAAAACCGCGACGGTAAAAAAAAAACAAATTTTTATATAACGCACACGATGACGATTCGCGACAACGGTACGTCGGCAACAGAAAACAATAATAATAAGGGCGTTGCCATCTTCCTTAATAATAACAATAATAATAACAATAATAACAATAATAATAATAATAATAATAATAATAATAATAATAATTTTAAAGTGTGTGCGCGCGTATATTTTGTGCATCTGATACCGCGGCGGCGCGATAATGTGTATTATAGTACACACTATAATTATTATATTTTAATTTTAATTGGCGTCAATAATCCTTATTTATTATTTATTAATTACTTATTATTACTATTATTTATAATTTTTTTGTATTAATGCAAAATATTATTCAGTTCTCAGCCGACTGCCAAGTGAAATCCACATCGGTCCGTATTTGAAAACTTCCTGTACCGCGGATTATCAAAAATCTTCCATACAACAGCACCTATTCACTACGCTATATAAACAGAGCTAAATCAATATTGTATTCGTTTGATTTTTTTTTTAACGGTCATATAATACGAGTATGTACGTTTATTCGTTTTTTATTCGAATTGTAAGAAAATATAAATAGATTAGAAACAAATTCTTGTTGATTAAAATAATATACGTATATATTGTATTGTATTTTTTGTACGTGTAAATATGCGAAAATTGAATATAATATAATAATAATGTGTGTTCGCGGATGTTGTATTTAAACAGTTCGTTTATTTATTTTAATTCTTTTAATAACACATTAAGTACTTATTGTTTGCTCCGTGTTCTGCGTGGACAGCCGAATTGTTTCCACAACGTGCAGCGCGCACTTTTGCGATATCGCGGATTCTGTGCTTTCTGTGTGGTATACGGACGTGTACGATACAACAGTCATAGACGAACAATAATTATAATAAATTACCACGTCCGTGATAAAAATTAAACGATTCAGGTTCGTTTTTGTCGCGAACTTGCAAATACGAGTTGTGCTCGAATTTGGGGCCAGAGGAAGTGCGTATAGGAGGAGAGAGTTCCTATTTTTTTCGTTTTTTTACCGGAAACGGCGTTAGTCCTTTTGACAAATAATGTAAAGAATTAAAATATAAATATTTTTTTTTTTTATATATATATAAATATATTCGTGCCCGTACGAGATTCGAGTCCTAGAACCTCCCACGTTATGTCAAAGTAAATTTCTTTGTATAACGCTCGTTGTTTTCTTCTTATTATTAACAGAGTTTCTCTTTTTAAATTTTCTCAATTCGATCAATACTGTACGAATGTAGAAAAAAAAAAAAAAAAAAAAATCAGACTTTTCGGAGAAAAAGGAGGAGAGCCGTCAATAGGAAATATCGACCGACGTGCGCGCGCGTATGTCGGAGTATTGCGATGCAAACGGATTTTCGGAAAACGTTGACAATCACTGCACGCGTACGGGGGGGGGGGGAGAGAGGAGAAAAAATAATAATTGTACGTACACTCCCCTCCCTTCCCCTCCAATGCGTCGTTCGATCGATCGTCTTCTATCCCGGCGGCGGCAACGTCGCACAAAACGCGTGTGAACGTGTGTCCCGTTGTTGTTGTCCCCGGGCACCGGCACGCCGATCGACGACCGTAAATAATAATAAGGGTGGCGGCGGCGGCGGCGTACCGTCCTCGGACATTTTTTTTTCTCACTCTTCATTTTGAAAATATCAATTATCCGTCCGTCCGCCCATAAGATTGTATACACACACGCCCTATGGCGTGCAGGATACCTGTACGTGTGATATCACGTCATGTTCTTAGTGCTCCGTGTCGGCCGCCATTACACCGAAGGTTACGGATTTTTCGGCCCCCCCCCTACCACGCGCATTAGAGCGGTCCTGCACCGTGAACCAGTGGTTAGGGTGGGTGGGTACACACGTCGACCATATTATTACGTACGGCAGCGTTTTCCCAATCTATTCGACTTCACGGCACACTAATTCCAAACCGTACTTAGCCGTGACACACTGACCTAATATTTATTATTATTATTATTATTATTATTAATATTATTATTATTATTATTATTATTATTATTATTATTATTATTATTATTATTATTATTATTATTATTATTATTATTATTATTATTATTATTAATAGGCTTCTATCGTATTAAATACTAAAGCATACAAGTATATCAATAAATTACTAGTGAATAATTTAAAACGGTCAAGTTAGGAATAACTCGTGTTGAATCATATTTTAATTTATTAGAAATATTAAATTTATTTCTACGAAAAAACAGTTGAGTGTATTACGATAACGTTATAAAAATCTGATGTGAAATTCATGCCCCGTTTCCCTTTCATTATACGTTTGCTCCGGGGTCGAATATTTGACAAGCATGTCTTCTTCCAATAGTTTTTCAGTTATAATAATTTGTTATATTAATTGCAATAATATTGATTTTAACAAAATTTTATTGCTCCAGTATAACTTTATGCGCTTTTTCGTAACGAACAAAAATGGATATTTTTAGTTCCGACAGGAGCGCGCGAGTGGAAAAAGTGTACAGTCGTATAATTCGATTACACTCGTTATAGGATGATAATGATTTGATTTTTGAGTTTATTAAAATCGCGTGTAATTTTTACAAAATAATATATTATATAAACGACTTTCCGTTTGGACTTGGTTTTTTCTATATTGTAACAATTATTGGCCTGTTCGTCCGCATCAAATCTGAGCGAATTATAATGTTAGGCCGGGCGCACACAGAAAGAGCAAAACTGCTCCGAGTTGCTCGGAACATTTTGTCCTAAACAGCTCGGAACAAATTCCATTCATACTGGCAAAACAGAACAGAACCAAGACACATTAATTGTGGATTAATTTTTGTTATTAAACACCAGTTGTCAAGATGAGTTCTGACGAAGACGACGGTCGTTGTACCGCTTATGATGTGGCAATTAGTATTAAATAGTGAAAGTAGTAACGATAAAAAACGCAAATCTGTCTTGTATCAATTTATTGCATATGATCTTTATCTGTATAATCGTAAATAGATTTTCTTAAAAATACTACAGTTATTAATTTTTCTTGATCGCATGCCATTTAAAATTAATATAATGAAATTTTCGTATTAAAATTGAAAAGATTAAAATAAAATAACGATATGATGAGGATAAAATAACGTGTTCACGCGAAGTTCGGTGTCGTAAAACAAACCAGTGACTTTGGTTTTCGTATTTCGATCGGAGCAAAAATAGAACCGGACCGATCACGAGCGATCATCATGTTTTGTTCTGCCTTGCCGTGTTCTGATGTTGACTGATTACTGTGCGCGCGTCAATTACATTACACATGTTATAATTGACTCCAAACAGCTCCGAGCAGTTTTGCTCTTTCCAGTGTGCGCCCGGCCTTAGTCAATAATTTATTAATGTATATATGCCACGACGAATAATAATAATTATCGATTTGTGGAGAAAGTTTATTTAATAAATATTCTGCGAATGTACATATGTTGTCGCCGCCGATATATTTCGATGGAAAATAATTTCAATAGGAACTTCTCAGACTTCTTCTTATCGCGATAATTATCGTCCGCGATTTCTGGTAATAGGATAAAATGAAAACGCGTGCGCACGCGAATCGCGTTTGGAAATAAACGATTAATAATAATGGAATTCGGACGACGTGGAAACGAGAAACGAACAAATCGCGTCGTCTGTTATAAATGTAACACACTACTGTGAATAAATTAAAAAATCTCTTTTCAAATGTACGAATTATTTATTTTCATTTCACTCGTCCGTTTAATAAGTGTTCCGAATAGAAAAATATGGACGTCTGCGACGTCGTTATTTATTATACGTTTTCGTACGCGCACGTTAAAAAAGAAAAAAAAATCTCATTCAACGGACGCGAGTGCAACGGGTGTTCTGCTGTTTGTTTTTATTTTTATATCGCCTACGAGACTGGTTTTTTTTACGGGCAAAAAAACACACGAAAGAATGTCTCTCGTTCCCTCCCGAAAACGTACATAACGATGACGCGTTTATGGATAGTATTTCGTCATTATTGTTCATCCGTTGCATCTGTGCCAGCTGATGCTGCTCAGTGTCACGGCTGCCGGGACATTCCGAATGGAGGTACGTTTGTAGAATCGTAAAAACGCAAGAGTTTTCGTTCGGGGGGGGGGGGGGTTTTGTTTAATCTCGTAAATTTTTAGGAAAATGAAAAAAAAAAAAAATTCTCGAAAACATACGTAGATCTATCCGTCTCGTCGGTTTTGGACGAGCAACGCGGGAAAACGAAAATGTATTATTGCTATTATGAATAGAGAAAAAAAGTACGATTAAATAAATATAGCCGACTGATTTATGACGGATTTTTTTTTTTTTTTTATATAATAATGGCGTATATACAAAAATATCGTTTGAAAACGATTTTTTTTTTTTTTTTTTTATAGTAGCGTACGACGATACAGTTGTATAATACGATTTTCAAGTTTATAATATATATATATATGTATATATAGAAAAAAAACATTTTATTTGTGGTATAAGTGTCAGTGTGTTCGTCTGCTCTATCGGCGTGGCGGATTCCAAAACGGCGAAAAAATGTGAATTCTTCAAAAAACAATTCGTCCACGTTCACTTTTTTTTTATTATTATTATTATTCGCAACAACTAGACGTTAAATATTATGTGTGTGTGTGTGTGTGTGTGTATACTTGCGGTGGCGGATTTTTTTTTCATAATAATTCCGTAAAAGTATTGAGCATTGAATATTCGACCTTTTAGACATAAATTAATACTCGAATATTTTTTCTAAAATAAATTTATTTATTTATTGAAACGCGTTACAACAGCGGTTAAACAGATTTTCGTGTACTGTCCGCAAACACACGGCCGTTTGCAGTGGTAAAACGGAGCACACACATACACGATCAATAATATTGCAAAATAATTGATATTGCGCAATATTGTGGAGGACGGTCTAGTAACAGATGTCGAAGGATTGTACAATGTATTGGATGAAATCGAACGGCGTTAGGAAATTCATTGCACGTTACGCAATGTTGTTATTGTACGTTTGCATGACGTTATGATGTTGCGCAAAATATTTATTAATTTTATCGGTTTGAATGCGAAACGATTGTGTTGTGTCGTTTACTCGCCAATTGTAAACCGACATTAAATATTGACACAATTTGACTCGGATATTTATTGATCGTTTTAGGCGCCGTTCAAATAACGTATCGGTTTTTCTGTTTTATACACACGTCTGGAGTCGTCAAATGTTTTTACCACAAAGAGGTCGAAAACGCGGTTTGGCCCGTTAAACGTCACCGCGACAGCCGGTCGGTCGTTTAGCCAGCGCCCGCGTACCCAAACGAGTTTTTCCTTTCACTCGTTTATGGCAACGCGGTCGCCAATAATAATAATAACAATTCCGTCAGAACATTGTGTTCCTGTTTCGCGGAACCAAACGCCAGTAGATACAAGAACATCGATTCTACATTTGTTTTTATATTCGTTTAATTACGCGCTACTTGTCCATGATTTTCATCCCGATTGAACAGCTCTTACCGAATTCCATATTATAATTGTCTGAAAAGTGTTCGGAACAATGACCGGTTGCCGCATCGCGGTACAGTTATTTATTTCAATAATAATAATAATAATAATAATAATAATAATAATAATAATAATAATAATAATAATAATAATAATAATAATAATTTCGTGGCGGAAAATTTCGCTCATAGAGGAACGCAATTGAATTTGTTTAAAAAAATTAGTTAGAAAGAAGTCGTCAAATGTTTTTTTTTTTTTTTATCGACACTGAACAGTTTATAGAAATTGGTTGTTATAATTTTCTTTTTAGGTGGTTAAACATTATATTAGTATTTTTTTTTATATTGCTGTATATTTATAAATGTAAAAACTACGCGTCTTGTTCAATCTCTTATTTTCACTTCTTATAAATTATAAGTTTTCGTTTCATTATATATAAAAACAAAAAAAAAAAAAAAAAAAAAATGCTAATATAATAAACCAAAATTAATTATTTTGTTACCAAATGGATTTTAGCTAATCACTCTGTACAACGTAAACGCGGTTTTCTTGTTGCCTTGCAGGATTCAGCACAGTACATTTTATGAAATGAGAACAGTATATATTTTCATGAAATGGAAATATCACGTCTGAGGTGTTTCTAATATGTTTTACATTATATTATCAATGTCAAATATATATATATATATTTCATCACTTATTTTTTCTCGTATTATTGTAAAAGTTTGTCTATTGATAATATTGAGAAAAGTCTGATCTTTGACTTCACACTGATACGAAGCCATCAAAACGAATTAATAAAACAAACTCGAAGGTGGATGAATGAAGAGGCTCGCTGGCACAAAGGACTGAAATGATTAAAGAGGGAATTAAATAGTTATTCGAAAAGACCCATTCTTTTAAAACTTTCTGTTGTTGCTTGTTGTTAGACAGATATTTTATGACTCCGGCGTGCGGCCAGATGTGTGTGTGTGTATTATTTTATTATTGTTGTTATTATTCATATAATATATGTTATCATTTATTACAGTAATCCAATACAAGTGAGCTTAAACCGGCTTTTATTCGAAATTACAAACATTTTTTTTTTTTTTTTTTTAATACATTATACTTTGCGTTACGACACATTTGTTTTTAATGTAATTTGACAACACGAGTACGTGTTTGAAATAAAATATTAGAATATTAACTATATAGTTCGGTTCTTAACTATTAACGGGATATTCAACGCATGCTTCTACCGGGGCCATTAATTTTCGGCTTCCAGAATAATATTCTGTAAAAAAAAAAAATAAAAATAAAAATTGAAATGTTTAACGACGTCTCAATAAAATTACGCGAATGGTTATGTATGATTATAATTGCGTTGATGTCATTTTAAGTCATAAATCGACCAAAAATCTATAACCGTCCTACGCAAACAGTAGGTTTTGTACTTTTTTGTACAAAATTAAAATACGATATGTTATGACTCAGGAATATGAGATTATGATAAATTATAAAATCTATATTTTAGGATTCTTTTAAAAAAAATTATTTTGAATCATTATTGCGTTACGAGTTACGATATTATGTGGTTACTATCATATATAATATTATATTCGTGTATTTATTATTTCTTTACGCCCTATTTATCTAGTTCTGATTTTGTAAGATATTTAATAATGATAGGTACTTACTCATTAAAGTATCGATTTCCCAAAGAAGGTAAGCGAAGTACTCCTTTAAATAATCTGAAAAAAATACATAAAATGAATGTAATATTATGTGAATCGAAACAATCAGTGTGTTTAAAACCTTTATTACATATAACACACGATTTTAGATTACCAGTTACGACTTAAAAATAATAATAATAATAATAATAATAATAATAATAATAATAATAATAATAATAATAATAAAATAATAATAATAATAATAATTAACTTATTTAAGAAAAAAATAATGAAATTTATAATTTCGTCCAAGTAATTTTTATAATTTAACATGTCACATGTAATAGATTGTAGTTGTACTCGTATTCGTTTAAAAATTAGTTTATTTTAATAAACACATTTTTAAATTATAGATAACACGTATTTACGCATTAACGTAAAATAAAACCTACCACTTTTCTTATCAACTTCTTCTTGGGCTAAAGAAAATCCAAACAAAATATTATAAATTGAAATATAACTATGTATACGAGTATTATTATGTTTTGTTCGATTTAAAGGGAACATAAATTACAAATCAAGAATTATTTAACAATTATGAATTCTATGAAATTCTACGAATTCATTTTGATTAATGTCTTATTGGCATATAAAATATATTTCGAAATACGTATTGACGTTTAACTTATCCTGTTATTAGGTAAATTTAAATAAATTATATATTTCAACGTTTGTCACACACACACACACATACACGGAATTGAAACAAATTCCTTTTTTCAATAAAAATAAGTGGATATTTCTTATGTTTTTATTAAATCGGGTTTACTCGATGCGAATCTAATGTGAGAAGCTGCCTCACCAAACAGCTGATTCATCCAACTGTTTACATGATCCGCATCTGATGCGTGAAGCCATGCGAAACAGAGCGAGCACGAACGCGTTAATACGGTGCGAATTAAAACAACTGAATCCTCCTTTGATGCACGTCCAAAAACCGATGAGCTTTCGCTCGCCACGAGGCTGCCTCGTGCTGATTCGCGAATCACGCGAGGAGACGTTCACATTGGTGGTTGAATCATGTCAAAACCTGCCTCGCCCATCGGATTCGCGTCGTGTAAACCCGGCTTTAGATTAACGTTGATGAATAATAATAAATAAAAAAGTAGTGAAAACAGAGAGGAATTTATAAAATTAAAAACAAAAATCAAAATGATATGTAAAAATAAATAATCAAAAAGATAGAAATCAAAAATTATAAGTTAATACTCGTGATAATAAATAAAAAATATATATAATAATAATAAATTAAATTTTATTCACTGAGATTGTAATACGCGTATTCTACAGCATCGTTGTTATTCGTATCTATAAAAATAGAACACAGATTTATTCCATAAGCAATGTCTTGTTGTAAATATGTCGTATTGGTTGTATTCATTTTGGAGTGTTAATTTTTTTTGTTGACGTTATTAAAGGTCAAAGTAAATAATCCCGTTGACAATCACAGCCTAAAACACTCAATGGTTATCCCGAGTATTGTAGAATTTTAAAATATTATTTTAATTATCTTAAATAGTAATATTGATAAATGATTGACCTACAGGGCTCGATGAAATTCATATCACATTTAATACAAATTTTAATATTTCTTCAAAATAAAGACAAATTGCTTACCAGGAAATTCTTTAAGTGTATCTAGAAAATGAGTAATATTTTATTAACTTATTTTGATATTTCAGTCATTTTCTGTGGTTTTATTTTATTTTGTTGGTTTTTTTTTTAATTGAATGTTACTAACGATGATTAAAAATAAAATTATATTAATTGAAATTTCACCTTTGCACGTATCAAAAGTCTCTTCAAAATTATAATTAAAACATTAATTAAATAGTTAATAAATTGTATTATTAAATTTGTTTATTTTTAAGAAGTATTTTATAATACGCATTTGTAATAGAAAATAATTAGTGAAATGCCCGATAAAATGCGCTGTTAGGTGTTTCATGAAAATATAAAAACTGTTCCAGAAGTCTGAAGACCACAGTTGTATTAAAGACACAACATTTTTACACAAAATAGATTAAAATGTTATCTATACAACAAAACAATGTAGCAAAAATAAAACAATGTTTTTTAAATATCTTTAATCCTTAAGAAGTTACGAGATTTAAAAAGAATGTTAAAAATTGTATTATTAAAATGCTTATACATTTTTAAGAATTAAAGACATTTAAAAACTGGCTATGTTATTGTATAGGTAAAATTATAATTTGTTTTGTGTAGAAATTTTGGAGTCTAAATTATGTCTGTAGCCTTCAGAGTTTTTTCTCGCGTGAAGCAATTATTTTGATAAAAATCATAGGAGTGTAACTTTCGATGGTAAAAAATATACCAACCTGGGTGAATATTTGCGCACCAATCTCTTGGTGAAAAGAATACTACAGTTTGGTCTCCTAACAAGAAAAAAAAATCAAAGGTTTTTATTTTAATCAAAAAGTAATCTTTTTCATACAATTTAATGTTTATTATTTATTAATATTCGTATGATGATCCTATATCACTTTTCCTCTATCGAGATATTTATATAGAAATCCACTTTGCAAGGTTAGGTAAGTAATACACCTCTGTAATTAAAACATGTCCATGTAACGGTAAAAATATAACAAATTTTCGAGAAAATTTTCAAATAAATTGAAACATTTATAACTCAATTAATAATGGACTTAGAAAATTGATTAAACCACTAGAATTTTTTAAAAGATACGGACAAAAATAATTAGTGGTCAATTGAAAGAGGGAGTTTACCATTTAAGAAAAAAAGTTGTATTGTGCATACCCATTCAAAGGAAAAAAGTTCAAATGGCTTAAAAATATGTATAATTAAGTATAACAATTAACTAAAAAAAGACAATTCAAATAGCATGACTCTGCGCAATGATATCGAGTGTTTTCAATTAGCGTTTACACACTGTATATTGAACATAACGAGTTAAAAAATATGTTAAATTTACTTGCAAAATTATTAAGAAATATTCGAACTTGAATGATAAGAATCTCTTGGTATACTGTTAGTCGTTCTAAAAACAAAAAAAAAAAATACTTCATTGTCATATTATACATATTTGGTCAGAATCAATTGTTCAATAATGATACTTAAACAAATAAAACATTTGAAATACAATTTCCTAGTCCATATATAATATTAAAAGATATATGGTCAGTGGCAGTTAAATTATTTTGTCATGGGGGGGGGAGGATGAAGCTGATTTTTCAACATGAACTTTGATCATTGAAGTCTATAATTTGAGGATATAAGATCACTGTATTAAACAGTTTTAGTATAAAGTACAACAGTGGAATATCCAGGAATTTCGTATGGGGGTGGTGGCTTAGATCCAATATTACCCATAGCCATTAGATAAATTCAGTGACGTAGATACAAGATAAGGGGAGATGCAATGGGTTCCCTCTCAAACAATCTTCTTGTCCTTGTCATTTCAAATTTTAAAATTTCATTTTGTTGTTTGTGCATACGGAGCTGAAATTTGATATTGATAAATTTATTGTAGTCTATAAAAACAATAAAAAATTTCAGTTGAACAAAAATATTGTTATTTTATTGCCACGTTTTTATTAATTCGCATCTTTGTTTGTATCTTTTTGTCCGGTACAAATTTCGTGTACAATTTGCTCAGTTACTATATTGAACAGATTTTGCTTTGGTTTTCATTAATGCGGATAGAATTATAATTATTTGATCTATAAGAAAACATTAAACATATAATATAATATGAATATTCTCTAAGCTATTGCAATACATAACAAGTAATTACCGTATTCAACGATAGGATTCTGAATATCATATTTTGCTATAGTTAAAATAAATAAAACAAATATTTATGTATATATACTACAGTTCCTTTAATTTGTATTCTCCGCTAATAAAATTAAACACAAATTCAAATAACATATACTTTAGTTTTAAATAAAGGGAAATTAAACTATTTTCAGAAACCAAAGTTCACTATTTTATAGTTACAAGAAAATGTAACTAATGTCGCAAAAAAGTGTTATTTAGATTCAACTATTATATTTTAACTGTAGTTTTATAAAAGAACTTTCACAATAATTATTATACTCACTAAAATTTCGAAAAAATATTAAAAGAGCTTCGTATGGTTTTGTATACCCTAAAATAATAAAAGTACTAAATAAGCTTAAAATTTAATAATGTATTAAATATTTAGAGTAACAAAAACTGAATATTTCATATAGTAATTATTTTAATTAAATGAAAACCAATGAGTCGTGATGATGTCCGATTTTTTAAATTTTGAATCGTCACCTGGGATATTTGGTGTTAAAACTCACATTATGTTTAATCTATGCCGTAGAGTCTACGGCGTAGACTGTGTAGAAAAATGTTGATAATAAATATAGTTAATGCAAAACCGTTTGAAAATTTACATAGGTATACACGGTGTTCAGTAGACAATTTACAAATGAAATAGTACTTTTGTTTCACGTAATGCACTTACGAGTATAAATGTTATTATATTTATTTTATTTATAAAAAACTTGTTATAGCAATTGATTAAAAATTAATAATGTATTAATGTCACCTAATTAAATATTTTTATAAACATTATGATTTACAATATTTATTTATTGGTATGAAAATTAAATGAAAAATAATATTTGTTATAGAGTAGACGTATAAAAATTATTTGGAAAATTAAAATTAAAATTTTGAATTGAAAAATGGTTTTTGCATTTTGAGTCTTGTATTACACTTATGTATTCTCGGATTGGAGAACATTTCCGCTATATCTTTGGCCTCGCATTCGATACGGGAAATTTATTTTATTGTCGGTTCGGTATTTATTTTAGGGATTCGTTAGCCACCCCGTCAGCCTAGAGCTTTGTGCGTGTAATGTGTTGTTGTCTGATAACCGAAGAACTAACTCGCTAAGAGTATTTGTCCTCATGCGATTTGCTCTGTCTTCGGTCTATCGTTCTCTTATATTTTGCTCTTTGCGATTCAAAATGTTCTCCATCATCTGATGGAAGGTTCACCAAGAGTGCGACACCGTTTGGACCGTATTATTGTCCAGGATAGCGTTTTCGCCACATGTGAGAACGTCCTGGAGACCGATGAGTATCGATGTCCGAGGGATAAGTGTTCATTGCAAGTCGGTGTTGTTTTCAATGACAATCGTTAAAAAACCAGTTGTGCTGTGGTATCCCGAATATGATGATACGCATTTTCATCGATAGCTCATGCGATTAGAAGCATAACATTTTGCATAACGCTGAATACAAATAAAAAACATTTGTTCAAACTAATAAATATAATATGTTACGAGATCCATTTTGTAAAAACTTTTCGAAGAAATAAATATATTTTACGATTTAACTTAATACATAATGTTTTAGCAATATATTATAACGAAACATATACGATGTGTGATCAATAAATTTATAGATACATAGGATTTAGTTTTACTTTTAAATCATGCTAACAACACACAACGACAATAGGTATTACGATTGATTATAAACACTAGTATAATGGTATATTACTCATAAGTCATACGGATTAGAATAAAAACATATTATATATTATTATGTTCTCTTTAGTGCCGCGGCGGAAAGGCGGGTACGAAGGGTGCGCCGCAGCGGACCCCGCGTTTTTAAAGGCTCTGCGGCGCCATAGATTCTCTTTCATTTTATTTAAAAAATATAATTGAAATAAGTATAAAAATGTGTCATAATGTTAAACACATATTTTTAAATAAAAATTCCTTGTATTTTGATATAATATTGAAGTGTTATGATGGGTAGTTCACGCACATTTTTATTTATAGTTTTAAAATAAATATTCGCAGAAAATTATCATAATATTGACGGTGCTTACGTTCAATGCCTGCTACTTTTTTGAAAATATCTAAAGGATTATTTGAAAAAAAAGAATAGGTGTATTGAATAATTTGACAAACATAAAATTAATTCTGTTATCCACTCGTATTATTTTTATTATTAAACATGTTATTATTTTTATTATACGAGTGTGTATATAAATATAACATATTTAATATAATTAAAATATAAAAAAAACAATAATAATAATTTTTATTAGTTCGATAAATTCATATGTAACAGAATTAGTTGTTGTAAATATTTATGAAATTTAATAAAATATGTAATTAATATTTTATATTACTTAAACAATCTACAATAACAACAACAACAATAATAATAATAATAATAACAAAAAAATTCTTTAATACGAATTAGTACACGTAATTTTTATACATTTATCAATATTGTTCGTTTAATTTAAAGTTGTGAAATTAATTACAAAAATGTAATAACAAGTAGTATTCTGTTAAAATAATCAATAAATGTTTAAATTTACTTACTAACATTAACGAAACCTATACAAAGGAAAATAATTTATTATTTTCTTTAAATATAATAAACCACGTACAGTATTAGTTGTAAATGCTGAAGAATTTTGGCTTACCGTAAGCATTATTATTATTTAAAATTATGATAATCGCAATAGTCAGTAGAGAAAAAAAATATTTAGCAGAAACCGTATTCATTTTTAGTCGTTAGAAAAAAAACTATTTTATATCAAATGTATGTGATAACTGTAGTATGGATGACAAAATTTATTTTCTTAAATATTTTTTTGCATACGTAATATTAGTATCAAGTTATCATTTATTGGTAATATAAGTGTATTACTCAAATAACAATATGTCGTCAAAATATTTGTACAACGGAGAATAAACAAGAATTCACAAACTGTATTTCATTTTTTTGTTTAAATGCTGCGATGTTATTTACTTTTTTTTGGGGGGGGGGGAAATTAACGCTGGGATTTTCTGTGTACTCAAAAATAAAGTAAATTAGATTTTTTCTAGTTTAAACCTACAAATTGTTGTAGTTGTGAGTAAGAAATTTGAAAACAGATTTAAATATTTCGTGAAGTCTTCTTGACGTTGATAGTTTAGGATTTCACTTATAATTGACGATTCCTCAAAAATTTATTAATTAAATTATAAATTGAAAATTTATGAGTTAATAGTGTTTAGGAATGTAAAAGTAATAAATGACAAAAAAAAGTTCGGAAAAGTTGAATCAAAGTTGAATTCGAGATATATTCAAATAAAATATGTTCACATTTGTGGTTATATGTGTATGTGTGTGTATACTTGTATATATATATAATGCACTACTATTGTATATAAATAATTATATCATATTTTGTTTAATATTTTTAATAGAAAAACTTTGTACTTTTACTGTTTTATTCACATTTACACAATTCCTCGACCGATCGGGTTTGCCGTCAGCTAAGCACTTAACGCTCGATTACGATTGATGATTAGTGTATACCATATGTGCTGATCGTCGGTCGAGCACTTTTTCAAGCTTTATACATGACTTTCAAAGGGGTGGGGTGCTACGAAAACGGATCATAACCATAACACAATTGGACCAACTTAAAAGTAAATATTTAACTAACAACCGTACTGTAAGCGCACACTGATTCTTGCGCTTATTTTGGATAGTACTACGGTGTTCGATTCGAAAGTAACATTTTCATGGCATGGTTAAAACCCAAGTGAAAATTCGGTATTCATTTTTGTCAAAAACACGGTGCTATGAACCAGATTTTCACCGTACCTTGAACCATAATTTATTGATGATTTATAACGGTGTCTGTGCCTATAATGCTACTCGGGTTATGCATTTATGTGATTATTGGATTATTACGTTAACAATGTATAGAATATTGTGACAACAAGTTATAATAAATATTGTAGGTGTACAATTATAATTATTACAATTATGAGCACAGGTACAACAGCTATTATATTCAAATGATTTTAAAGAAAAATGTCAAACTCGTAGTAATAAATAAAACTATGAAATTTCTACTTACATGATTGTCACTCAAGCAAAATTCAGGACACCCGCGGCTCGGTACGTTTTTTTTTTTTAAAATATTAATGTCATTCGAAACGGATATGAATATTTTAAAATATTCTATTAATATCATTTTTTTGCGGTACGTCTACGACGATATTTGTGCCTCACGTCTAATCGGATAGCGACAATATTCGTACATAACGTTTTGTGCGTCGTTTCGAACGCGACAAATATGAATATGCCAATAAAAACGTTTTTATTGTTTTGAGAACCGATCTAATTGTTCGGACTAATTAAAGTTATAAATCTTAATATTTTATATTATACTTTCCTCTAGTGATCGACAGCCAAGCGCTCTCGCGCGTAGACTGTTATTTTCTTAAAAATACTTTTAAGTGTAATAAAATACCATTGTTAATTTGTCAGTGAATACACGAAAAAAACACATGAGGTATGCGTAAATGTCTAATATTTTTCGAATGGTGTCAAGAATCAGTGCTTAGAAAAGATCGATCATCGTCATCTCTTTTTTTCGTCTTTGTACAATAAAATAACTATTATTTGTATAGGGAGTCAATTTGAAGATTGTTTACGTGTATTAAACAGTAATGTTAAAAACTAATAGAAATCTTAAAATTAACAATTATAATAAAAAATTAAAAATATGATGTACCTACATATTTTAATTAATAATATTGTTTAAAATATGTAATAACACTGGTCTATAAATTTAAAATTTTTTTAATCAGCAGAGTTGAATGTAAACTATTCTAAACCAATTTTTCGCGCTAATTTCAAATTTGTTATTAGATTTTTTCGATCGCCTTTAGTTTTTTACTTATAGGTTTTCAACTCTTATGGGTAAAACAATAAAAATTATTATTTTGTAACATATTAAACATGTGTACAACATGTACCAATGTGATATCATAAACGAACATCCATCAGGATAATAATATAACAGAGTATGTAATTATACAGAGGAATTTAATTGCTTGGTCAGAAAAACGAATATTATCGCGAGCCATGCGAAAGACTTGATCATTTTATGGAGTAAAATGTCAGAAAAATATGAATAAAGACTGTTTAAGCAGTACCGAAAAAAAAATTTGTAATATAATCCAAATGTCAGACAATATTTTGGGTTTTGGGTATAATGGATTTGAATTATGAAAACAGATCCGATTATGCCTACAAGTATTTTACGTTTTAATCGATGTGATTTTTGATATTTAAAAAAAAAAAGAACACATAATTATTCAGTAATGAACATTTAAAATTTATTTTATAACGATAAATTATAATATTAAATATATGTTATAATATAGTATCATAGAATAGGCATTCTAACACGAGCGAAAGTCATGCAGATTCATTGAAATTATGATAAATTAAAAGGTAAAATATTTACAATATTTCGTTAAATACTTAAATTATTATTTTTAATTAGTGCATGAATCGATAATAAGAGTCCATGTTCCGGGTGGATAGTCAAAAACAAATTTTTTTTTTTAAAATATAGGTTCATAAAAATAATAATAATAATAATAATAATAATAGGTTTTAATAAGTGCATGCTTCAATGGGAGTCTCTAATTTTAGATCAGGAAAACGATCTGAAAAAAATCGAAATTTTAATGTTTTTAATAATTTAATATTAAGAATTAGGTATTGACAGATATCAATATTTTAAGATTTTTTTTTATTAGAATTATTTTTAATTATTATTACCATAAGTGTTGTGAAAAGAAACACGTGTTGCACACCTATTTTTTAGTTATCATGACGATAATTACCTTTTAAAAACTCTATTCCCCGTAGAAGGTATTTGTAGTAGGCTTGTATATATTCTGAACAATTATTAATACAAATTTAATGTGTTTATCGAAACCAATGTTGTATAAAATGTATTGTAATAAATTCAATATAATTCTACATGTAAAAATGATACAAAAATATTGATATCTGTAGTGTTACAGTTAAGAGTAACGACATTTAATACTAGTTGAACACAATTTATGTCATTTAATGTGTCGATAAATATAATTGATTAAAATCTTATTCGTGCTTAAATTGAAAAAAAGAGTTAATTTCATGTGAATAATATTGTTAAATTATACGTGGTCGGATATTGAATATGTTGAAAAATTGTCGTTGAACACGAGTCATTAGTTTTTTTTCTATTTTTCTAATACATTCAGAATAAGAGTATACCTATTATAAAAACAATGAATAATATTTTTTTATAAACTATTGGTGTGACTGATTACATATTTTTTGGTTAATCGCCTATTTTCATTTATAATATTAAAATATAAATAGAAAGATAATAGAAACGTATAGTCACAGAAATATATTTAATATATTTGAAAACAATTATTGTCAATATCTGTGGTTAGACTGATGTAAAATAATAACACTTACCATTTTTTATATTTACAGACTCTTGAGCTAGATAAAATCCAAACAAAATATTACAAATAAAAGTAAATATTATTATTTTTCTATTTGATTAAGAGTAACACAAACGATACCATAGTAAATGGTTAGAGATTCAATAGTGAAAGGAAACATTTGTGTTGAGTTCATTATGGAATTGATTAATGTCTACATCGTAAATCAAGATTGCAAAAATGATGCAATACAATTCCTATTTACATATACATTCTGATTTTCGATGGAAATAGACTTTATTCATTATGATTCTTAGGTTTAATTTTATTAATTTATGAATAATAATATTTTTTTATGTATATTCACTGAGATTGTAATATGCACGTTCCAGGCCAACATTGGTTTCACACGTAACTATAGAAATGAAACATACAATTTATATCAAAGTTTATTGTTATTAACTAATTAATTGATTATTTCATCAATTATTTAATTTAATTTACATCGTTAAATTTTATAATAATTAAGTTTAATGTAACGGTCGACAAGTAGTCGACAAGTATAGCACTCATTTGTGCAATTCATAATTTTGTCTACTATTAACTTGACTGTTTTAAGTTTTACTGTTTAGTTATCGTGGTTATATTAGTTATTAAATAATATTGTAATATTGCTAATTTTAAATATAGTTCATTGTGAGTGGGGTGTGTTTTATTTTCCCAGAAAAGACTAATCGTCCTTATCATAAAAAAAATAAATAAATAGTAATAATTTGGATTGTTAAAAAATACATATTAAAAAAATGTAAATAGAAATGTTTATTGTTGAATGGTTTTAAAACATCCTGGAGATATGAGTTTTAAATGTTAAATGAAAAATAAAGAAGTAAACTTTTTTTAATTGAGTAAAATTATTATTTTTTTCGATATTAACTTTAAACATAATCAATTAAATGTATTTTTGAATTATTTTTGACTTTTATCTGACGACATTTATATTGTCTCTACTAATTAAATTTTTTCCATATAACTTGTCCGATTTTGATGTGCATGACATTTGTAACTTTAAGTATATATGTAATTTATTGGTATGGAACAAGCACTGTCGATAAATATAAATCATATTACATTTATTACGTTTTCACTGGATACGTGTTTTTTGGTCTTAATGTAAAATATTTTTATAGTAACAAAATTATGAATAGACTGGGTAATAAATATAGTTTTTAACTGAAAACAATATGGGTGATTTACATCCGTGGACCCTGGGGATATGGCCACTGATGACCCACTTAAACTGGGCCTGGGTGTGAAATAATGTGTGTAAAGTGTTATGTGTGTGTGTAATTATCGAAAAACAAATAATTATATTATATTAACTCCAGATAAATTAGTTAAATTTGTTTTGCCGTTCTAAAAATAGTTCATATAAATGTAGTAAAAATAACAATAATAATTCACAGAAACATAAGAAGGACTGGCACATGGGCGGAAATAATTTTTATAAATAATAAACACAAATAGTAAATTTAGTGGAACAATAATAATAATAATAATAATAATAATAATAATAATAATAATAATAATAATAAATAGAAATAACTCACGGTCCGTCGGTGATGGGTTGTTTGGATAGACGTTACCTAATAAAAAAATCCATAAACACTTATAAACACACAAAAGTGGTAAAATTATTCACACGATAAAAGTGGTAGCAATTAATTAGAAAACGTATATACATATATGTTTTTTTTTCGAGGATTTATAATATATTTATATAAGTAAAATATTGATATTAATACATGCAGCTAATCACTTTTATTATAATAAAGTGTTGTTATAAGAGGGGGATGCGCTAGAGCATAATGATTTAACATAAATCGTAACATTGTAATGCATAATGTTATTTGGCTTATTTGATATTAACTGATTTTATAAATAACGACGGTTTGATATATTCATTGTATGATTAGTTACAGGTCAATGAAAAACGCATTTAAAGACAAAACATCGGTTTCTCATTTTGGATGTCAACAAAAATCGAATATACATCTCTTTTTAAACAAACGTTACAATGTTTACTTTTATTTTTCACTAGGTACTTATTGATGTGAGAATGAATTTTCCGAACTGCTATATATTTGCTAATTGAAAAGTAAGTACAGAAGTGGGCTCGATATTTAAAGTGAATACAAGTTTCATTCAGACTAATATTGACATTTTTCTACAAAATAAACAACAACGAATTTCACATTAAATTTAAAGAAAATTGTAATTTAAATATTAGGATTTACCTAAAAATTAAGATTTTTTTTTAAACTCTTATAAATATCATACAATAAAAAATGAATTAATTATAGATATTTCGATAAAAAAATGTTGACTATTGAGAATCAGTTTGCGTGTTAAATTTCTAATCAATAATTCAATCTATCGAAGGAAGATTTGGAAAAAGATAATATTATTGTTTTTTCAATACGATATTTTTCATTCATAATGAATAAATGTAAAATGATATTAAATATCGTCATAATTTTGACGCATTTTGTAGTTCGCGCAGAATAAAATTTATTTGAAGTACTTTTTGTGTACGATTTTATTTTGTCACTCCCCGATAAATGTCCTACGGGCGCTTTATGTGTATTAATATAGTAAAAATTGCAATAATAATTCACAGCAATAAACACAAGATAATTACTATATCAATAATAAAATCATATAAAGGTTGTACATTTAGCTGAACAATCATGATAAACAGAAATAACTCACGGTCCGTCGTTGGTGCGTTGCTTAGTACGTTAACTAATAAAAATAATTCACAGACACTTTTTTCATGTGTGAGAGCAATTCATATTCACACGAAAATGATAAAATAATTCATAAGACAATTAATTGAATAACGTATATTTTTTTTCCAAGCATTTATAATATTATACTTTATATATATAAATAGAATATTAATATTAATATACTAATCGCTATTATTATTTATAAAGGCGGGTGCACCAGAGCATATCGGTTATAATGTATGTGTATTTATCACGTGTGCAAGTCGTTATTGCGCCTTCAGAGGTGTTTTGGTTTGAAGCTCGAGTGCTCCATTAGTTATCTCGGTTTTCTGACAGACATTAGAGACGGACACGGTTGGTGTGTATGAAATCATCAGTTTCATGTTGCGAATTGGCGATATTCCACTTGTGTACATGTTTACAATTTTGAAAAGTTAAACAGACCGACCGCGAATAACTCATTTGGAGCAGTGTTCAAAGTGTTTCGTACACTTTGACAAACATCGTAACACTAGCCTATAGTAAATGCCCGTTACATTTACAACGTTTCGTAACACCGAAGTACTTTAATTGTGTACTTATAACCTTATCACAATATCAAAAATTATTATAATAAACATTAATAGTTAATAATAAACGTTTTGAAGTACCTTCAAAATAAAATCATATTACTTACAAATAGTTCTTCTTCTTATTCTTTTATCTTGTAAACCCTCTAGAAAAAAATATAGGTGCGTTCTTCAATATGAGTTCTACACGGTTGTCTTTTTTTCAGTGGTTTTTTTTTTAAATTTGTTTATATAGTTGTTAAAAAAATTATAGTTAATTGAAATCATACCCCAGCAATCATTAAGCTTTTCTAAATATAGTTATAAAATACAAATAATACTTTTATAAATATAGTTATAAAATATAATTAAAGTATTATTACTACATATCATGAAGTTTTTAATTATCTTAACCAATATCAAATACAAAACTCTTACGAGAAAATGTACAAAAAAAATTACAAATTTAATTATTTTTTTTACGGTTTAGTATTTTTTAAATAATTATAGAACCAACTATAACGATTCGACCCAACATCTTAAATGTTTTTAAAAATATTTCTAAGAAATCATTTGTTTTTAGTGAAATCAATTGAAATTTATTTGAATTCATGAAATAAAACAAATAATAAAGCTATTTTTTTTTTATTAAAATTATGTTAGAATATTATTTTCAATACTAATCAATGTTTTGTGCCGTGTTTATGAAGTTCCATATTAATTTTAATGCATATATTTGATGTAAAATATTAAAATAGTTCTATTGAAAATGATAATAGTATATTAAGTAATTATAATAATTATACAAACGGTTATAATTCATATTACACCAAATGCTTGGTCTTTCGTAAATGTTTATATTTATTCCTAAAATATGAATGATATAAAATTAATTAAAGTTAATTTTTTGTTATAATTTCATACTGATAAATAATACTCATAAGACTGTAATTGATGATATTTTCCTCTATTATGATATTAAATATGCATTTTCATATGGGGTCTATATTTTTAAAGTCAAGCATCACCATGTTAAACAATTATAATTAAGTTCATTATATGAAATTAACATTTTTTAAATTTAAATTTAAATAGTTATTTTTAAAACTAAACTCTTGAGTCATTTTATACAATTAATGAGTTGTATGTTTCCTTTAGGTTATTATTGAAAATATCTTGATATCTACATATTACAATGTTTAATATTAATTATTTTCCATATTACTATGTTGTAAAATGTATGATAATTGTTATCCACATTTCATTATATTGTTATCGAAAGTAATTTTCACTTAGTTATACGTGAAATTAATTAAATATTTTTCTCTTCAGTTAATAACATTCATTTTAATTTTTAAATTAATCGTAAAAATATATTATATATCTAATTGTATTTAATAAAACTAACGAAATAAAAAAAAAATTGTCTACTTTCCATTTAAATAATATAGATATTGGATAAATTGATTGATGAGATTTTTGTAGTATCTTGTTAATCGATCTAAAATATACGTAATATTCATATATTTGGTTAGAATGAAATTCTTATTTGATATTATTCAATAATTGATACACATAAAAATCGATATTCTTTCAATTCTTATGTTATATTTCAATTTTTCAGACGATTATATTAATTAATATTATTTATAAATAAAATGTTAATATATTTTGTTAAATGTTTTTTTTTTTAGGTATTTTAAGATATTCATAATAATAACATGTTTTGCTTTAAACGTTTGAAAAATACATATTTCAATTACAATTCAAACTTTTCCAAATTATTAAATATTATTTAATATGAATTTATTATGAATTTTAGATGAAAAAACATGTTTGTTTAATATTATAATTTTAATTATTTTAAGAACTGAAATATACATAAACAGTGGCAGACTATTTTATAACATAAAAAACTGTTACCATATGCATTGCGTGGATTTTCAATAAGATCTTTTGCTAAAATAAATAAATAAGACTTAAAAGAAGCCAAGGTTATGTAAAGTATTCGATGTTATTGGCATCATGCGCTTCAAAAAAGGAATTTGTGTTCATAGATCGTACATCTAATATTAGATTATTATTACATTTAATAAATTAATGATCAGATTTATATTTACTCAATTTTTTATTACTCACTACAGTTAAGATATATATATGCCAAAGCTTCAAAACCGGTTCCATTAGCTATTAAAAAAAATAGATACATTATGTACAATATATAAAATGATATCTTCAAATACAGTGAAGTATTTTAAAGATCACACATTAATGTTAAGTCATTAAAAAAATGTTATTTATCACTTTTGTATTTTCCTTAATTTTAATTTTATTTAGAATTATTTTTGTAATATTTAAAATAGCTATATTATAGATCTATTATAAAATAAAATTTTAGTGTAAGAAAGTTTTCCTTAAACATTATAAGTTGATTTTTTAAAATGTTTTTGAATCACATGAAAACAAATTTTTTTATTAGCGGTGATCGTTATTGATGTTTGATAAATATTCAAATTTTAATAATCTTTAAAAAATAATTTACTTAATTTTTTTTTTATTTTAATATTGTTTTCTGAATTTTATATTTACAAAGTGGCTATGGCGATTTGAAAAAATAAATAAGCCTATATAATTTTATTACATTAAATTTGTTTTTCTTTGTAATAAATATTATATACAGTGACTATAATGCACAGTGAATTTATATACTATATATTTATAAAGGCCGATAAACTGGTGACACTTGTTAGGACGAAGTTTGATGTTTTAAATAACAATTTAATTACTCGTTTTATTTGAATTTATTATCATTGAAATTATTTATTATTATTAGTGAAAAATTGATTTCACCGATATATTAATACAATTGTGTATTTGCGAGAATAATAATAATAATAATAATAATAATAATAATAATAATAATAATAATAATAATAATAACAATAATTTAATATTAATTTCACATATAATTTATGAAATCAACATCTTACAATAATACTTTAGACAATTTGAATAAAAATTCTGAATAAAATTTTGAATAAAAATGTTCTTTTCAGTAGAAAAAATACATCAGTAATTGTACTGATAAATGGTGGTAATAAATGGTGGTACTTATTAATTTTATAATAAATGGTGGTACTTACGATTAATGCCTGCTATGTTATTGAAACGCTCTAAAAGTACAATAACCAATTTATTGACTTTATTTGTGCATATCATAGTAATAGCGTATATTTTTGTGTTATTATTATTATTATTATATTATAATTATATTGTTCGTTTGAAATATTCTAATTGACACATTAAAATAAATTTCGCATAGGAACAATTCGATTGAGTTTTTGAATTCTTCAAAGAACAAATAAAACAAAATTTAACTTATAGCATTGAACAATTATTTTAAGTTCTATAATACATATGTAGTATTTATTCTTACGTAGACAATCTAAATAAAAATGAAAAAAACGATCTTGTTTTATATGAGTACACATTCATCTAAGTACTTTTCATTAATAATGCCCGTTTTATCATTAGTTATGTAATTATATATAAATGAACAAATATATATATATACATTTGTTCATTTTTAAATTACTTACCTTGATCTAATTTCGCTACATAAAAGGATATAATCATTTTATATTTATTAATATTTAAATGGTTTGGTATATTCAGTACTTATATAATATAATATGTAACTATGTATAGTTATAATAAGTAGGTAAACCAATGTGTAGTGAACATTTACACATTCAATGACGAAGTGGTTAATTAATTTTGTTTCAAATTTGGAATTAAATATGGGAAGCCGGAATTCGGACGATTTTAACGCATAGGTGAAAGGTTAGCAAACGACGCGGCAAAATCGATTTTATAATGTGTAAACATTATATTCGTTTCACAGTGCTTGTCATAAATTTAACAAAAATAATATTAACGATAATTATTAAATCTACTGCATTCTATCTGTTTTTCGAGTTATTATTATTATTACTATTATTATTATTATTATTATTATTATTATTATTATTATTATTATTATTATCATTATCATTATTATTATTATTATTATTATTATTATTATTATTATTATTATTATTATCATTATCATTATTATTATTATTATTATTATTATTATTATTATTATTATTATTATTATTACTATTATTATTATTATTATTCTTTGTGTACCCAAATAAACGTCTGCATGGCTTATGAAATCAATGGTATAATTATGTAGAGTTCAAATAATAAATCAATATATAGTAACAATTACACTTACGATTGGCGTGTGCAATATCCACAATAAAAATAATCGCCGAAATAATTAGAAAAAATTTTTTTTTATAGAAACTACTCATTTTTAATTGTTAGAACCAATCAGTTAGATATTTTCAATTGTATATAAAGACTGTAGTGCGAATAATACATTTTCTTACTTCAATGTGTTTTTATGTTACACAATTTATATTATGTCGTTTAAATATTTACACGATGGAGAATAAACAAACATGTGCAACGTCTTGTACATGTGTTTACTTTTTTTGTTTATGTGTTATTTTATATGTTGTTTTCAGCGGACCTAATAGAGGTCGTTAAATCGAAGAAAACTGATACGGTTTTTATTTTAATTTTCAAAAGTTTACGTGATGTTTTTAAACAATTTTAATTGTTATTTTCAATTTGTTCCCTGATAGTATAAAGTAGTGAACAAAGTGTATTGACGGTGCCTGGGGATAATATTCTTACTAAAAGTTAATGAAATAAAAATAAAATACTTTAAACTAGCTAGGGATAATATACGAGTATAATCTTTGTTCAGAGATTTATGGTGTTTACCTAATATTTCCTTAAACATGTTATGTACATTTTAAATTATATATATATATATATATATATAGTAAAATATATCAATGAACAAGTATAACTATTTAAAAATATAAATATCCTATTAAAATATAATATTATATAAAAATTATTTTTCTATATTTTTTTTTAATGAAAGTATTTAAAATTTCACCTATAGTTATAATTTATATTTCGATGAATTGTTATCTGTGCAAGTCCAACGAGGGGAACGTTTTCTTGTCGGTTTTTCAAATAGGTTTTTAACCACTCAAGTGTTGAAAAACTTCTTTCCACATTTTCGGTAGTAATGGATATGGTACATAATAAATATTTTTAATATGACTTATGTAGTAGATTATGTGACATAGATTATGAGTGTCACTATCGTGCGACTGCTCTAGGCCTAATGCTACAAGTCACGTGTGTGTCGATGTATCGTCTTCACTTGAAAGTGAAACTAATTAATTATAAATTGTTTATTGTTTTTTTTTTTTAATTTTGATATTGTCAATTGGATATAATAAAATTGTGCGTTATTTAATGGTTAACTACATTATACATTATTATGCCTCTTAATCACGTTTATATTAAATGAGTCCCTCCTACAATCTCAGAAGTGGGATCACTAGACGAAAATCTAAGATGGTTGGCCCGAACGTGAAAAATTGTACATCGAAAAAGTATCGCCAAAGTGTTGTAGAAACACGACGTTTCAATTGTTCGTAATATGAATTTCAATAATTGAGGGACATCGCTTAGGGATTCTCTTAACGACAATGATGGACACGCTTCATACAGTCCGTCGTTTAATGTCAGTGCGTACGTCGAGCCTAATTCAGTCAGTAATACCCAACCGCAATTAGCGTTGAGAAAACACACTATCCGACTGGTATTTCAAATGATAATGTCACCAACAATAATAATTTACCGCTTTCTCAACCGTTTACGTCTTCGAATTCAAACGATATTGTTATGGCATTACATGAGAAAAATGGCTCTTGATTTAAGTCAACTTAATCAAATCGTTCAAAAATATTGTATTAAATACACCTTTCTTACGTACTTTTAGAACTTCAATGGTATTTTTTGGAATATTTCCGGAAATCAAACAAAAATAATTTCCTGTTCAAAATCATAGAGCTATTGACTGTTTATAAAAGGTAAAAAAAGTTGTGATAGAAAAATAATGGGGAAAAATTGATAACTTGTATATTATGAAAAGCTATAATTAAATTTAATAATATAAAACATATTAGCATAGATTACGCAGTTTATTACATTTCATTACATTAATGTTAAATATTTAAACTCATTATGATACTTTGTTCAAGTATCTATGGAAAATGCGTAATATTTACAATTATGTTTTTTTTTTACCTTAATCGTGTATTTTAATTATAGTAATTTACTAGTACAATAGTGAATGTTTATGAGAAATTTTTAAATATAGTAAAAATAAGTGAAAAAAAAGAATTATGAATATTTAGGTTTTATTAATAATAGCTTTTAATAGGTGCATGCTTCTACTGGAGTCTGTAATCTCAGTCCAGGAAATTTGTCTAAAAAACATTTTATAAAATAGAAATATTATTATCTGTATTAATATAATTATTTAAATATTAACAATATTATTTAATCTATGTAATCTATGTGTTTCTGAATTTTTTCTAATGAGAATAATTTTTAATCATTATAGCGTTAATTGTTTTGACATGAGGTGAATATTGTATGGAAATCATTAATACATTATTCTTTAAGCAACTTCTTTATGTGTACTTACATTTTATTTTAATAATATATATATTTTACTTGCTTACTTTTTAAATTAGTAATTTCCAACAGAAGGTATGCGTAGTAACCTTTTATAAATTCTAAAAAATTAATTAAAACAAATGTATTATGTTAATTGAAAATGTCCATGTATAAAAGTTATTATAGATTGAGTGGAATTTTAAGTTATCTGTTAAAATCACTCAAAAAATATTGATATCTGTATTAATAATATTTATTTTATGTTGAATTTATTGATATCGTTTAAAATTTCGTCATGTTTAGTCGATTTAAATTTATCTAGACTTTAATAAAAAATGAATTAATTTTTTCAATTGTATACATTGTAGAATAACAATTATGTTGAAAAAGTTTTGTTAAACATGTGTCATTTGGATTTAAACGAGTTTTTTATTTTTATAATACAGTTTCTATTAGTCTTAGATTCTGACAAAGCAGTAATGCTATAGGAAGGATAAAAAATTTTTAGGATATATTTGTTACGTACACTTTTATTTATAGCTAAGTAATATTAACTTATAAGTACAAAGAAAATAGGCACATACCAAAATGCATTCAATGTATTTAAAAACTACTCTTGTCAGTTCTAACTAGTGATTAGACTGTCATTAAATAAAACTTACTATTTTTAGTATTAACAAGGGACTCGGCTGGAGAAAAGTAAACGAAATATTATAAATTGCAATAATAATTAATAATAATAATATATTAACAGGTTTTGTTTGATTTAAAAGATTATGGACAGTATCAATCACATCGGAAATTATTCAAAAAATATGAATTTGACAAAAATCTATCAATTTACAATAAACGAGGTTAAAAAAAATTTTTTTTTAATCTTATAAGACATGTATTGTTATTTATTTTACCTCTCGTTATTTGATCATTTTAAACAATAATACATAGGTATTTTAATGTCTGTATTCAATAAGAGACAGAGAGTTCATTATTATTTTTTCTACCGACTATCGCCAGTATATCATTAAAGATCAAAATCATATTGATAACTTTTCTTATTATTTTTTACACTTATATAAGAGATTTAGCTAGTAATTGGACGGCGAATCAAAGGTTCAAATTAATGTTTGTATTTTAGTTCATTATAAGATCTTTTCTTTTTAACTCGCTCTGTATGTAGAAAATATGATGTAAGGCAAAACAGAAATATATGAAAACATTTTCGTTTTCGATGAAAACGGAATTATGTGTTTTAGGTTTAGTTATTAATTAATTTATAAATGAAAAATAATAAATTTTAATTATTTACTGAGATAGTAATAGGCTTGTTCCACAGCATCACTGTTGGTACCTGTATCTATAAAAAACCAACGATATGATTAATATGTTTTATCCGTATTTAAATAAATTTTACGCTATTGACTTTTTTTTTTTAAAGGCCAACATGCATAAATCAACTGATCATACACCGTAAATAGTGATTGCCTTTAGTATTGCCATTGATTTTATCATATACAGATAGACCATTGTGTAGGGATATTCGGCGACCAGATTTTTATTTATACGGGTAGTAGTTGCCGTTGTCATGATGTATAAATAATATTTTTATTAAAATGACAATCGTCGAGTGTGAACCTAATAATATACGAGTATGTGTGAGGAAAGACATTTGCAGTACATTCTGTGCCCGTTTGTAAACATAATGACAAAACTACTTTCATAATAACCATTATAATTTATAATACATGTCAGTAATATTTGTTTTTACACTGGTTGGATGGTTCATGTGTTTATGTGTTTTGTAAGATGAGCTGCCACGGAATTATATCAGAGTTCGTTAATAAAGATAATATTATATTTATAATAATAATTTATTGGATAAAATTATATCATAAATATATAATAATAATGATATATTATAATATTTGTATGTGTTAAGGTAGAACATTTTTAAAAATAAAAATAATTGTACAATAAAAATAAATAATAATAATTCACTGTAACACAAAAGAGGAGCAAAAAATAACTAATAATAAAAAGTAATGGCGATTTTACTTAAAAAAAAAAAAAAAAATATATATATATAAAATAATAATAATAATAATAACTTACAGTTCTGCGGTGTGACGATTTGAGAGCTACTAGCTAATAAAATGAATTAACAAACACATACACACATACGAAAATGGTATGGTATTATTATGGACAAAATAAAATAGTATTAGACACAAATAGTAAAGATGGTCACATTTACGATTGATAACATGAATGGCTAAAAATGTAAGAAATTAATCTAAACGTAAATAAATTATATTTTACACACTAGTATTTCTTATGGAATGAACCGTGATAACAGTTTATTTTGAACCGTTTGCTTTATCAATCGTAAATGTGACGTCACATTATTTGTGACTATAATTTATCGATTAACGTATATAACTACTACATATTATAACTATTCGAGGCCATGTACCAGTGGCGTAATTAGGACTAGATCATGGGAGTTCAATATTCTATTATACGAACAAATATAACAATTTGTTTGAAGTAAAATTTATATTTCATTTGAACAGGACAATTAAAAGATACAACAAAATTTTAGTTCATTTTATAGTGTCGATTATTTTTGGCTCCAGAGCCATTTCGTTGAGTGCATCCTCGAGATTGTAACGACGGCACATTTTTACGGCCTGCCAGCATAGACAATCCGTTTAATCGATTCTAATGAACATAACATTTAGTGAATTCCAAGGCTTGTCAGCGTCTCCAAAACCGTGTCTCGTTTTAACATTTTCCGCCTGTTTACATACAAGCGCGCTTCATTTACGCAACCCCTAATCTGACCAAACTTTTATTAGTACTATATGGTTTTGGTCATCTGATAGAACAATCAAGGAAACTTATGTTTTGTTCCAAAATTCCATACCACTAATAAAAAAAGGCCAAGTTGATAATCCGTCACTAATATCATAACCAATGATTACGCCACTGTTACGTACAATATATCTTATACTGTATTTGAGCCTAAACAAATATGTATATTTATTATCATAAAATGTATTAATAGTTAAAAATAAATATTTTAACAAAAATAGAAACAAATACCAATTACTAACGCGAAAATATTCTGTCACTTATAACTTCACTTAAACTATCTAAAAAATATAATTTTCAATAAGTTACATTATTTTGTTATCTTAATTTTGTAAACCAGTTATTTGTAGAGGTATTTTTTCGTTATTTTTATACAAATATAATAATAGCAGGGCGATTAAAAAAATAAAGTAATATTGATTAAAATCTTACCAAAGCAATCATTTAGCTCCGCTTTAAAATTATAATTAAAACATTATTAGTATATAGTGCATAGGGTGACCAGATGCGGGACAAATACATAAAGGGTGGAATTATGTTATCATAAATAAAACGAGTGAAATTCGCTCATCGGATGTCAGTAGAGGTGGAAGCACTTTGTTTGTTGGAAAGGATATCCTTGTTGGATGTATTGAATTTGAAAGCAATAATAAATCACTGCTATCAATAAAACGATTCTAAGCATAGCTTTAATGTAATATACATAACGATTATATAATATTATATTTATAATGGTATACAAGTATATTGTGTCTCTCACATGCCATTTGATCTTTGACACAAATAAATAGGTTACCATAATAATTTTTTTTTGTTATTTTCTCAATTATATAATGTTTAATTTGTAGTTTTCTTTTACGTTTTAGGAAACTACTAAGAAAAGTGACTTTTCTAAAGTACCAATTAGGTGAAATATATTACCGGAAACTGGGTATGACTGAGTATCAGAGCATTCCTTTTGGTAGAAAATTTGTTAACAGAGAAAAAATAAACATCATTTGAAAACCACTTCTAACTAGATCCCTTTCTACGATTAGAACCTAAAACCATAGCATTATAATTATTTATTATTATACACATTCTTTATTTTAATAAATAAACACCATTTTAAGATAATAATAAATAAATTATAACTACAGGTATTTTTATTTCTTGAAAAATAATAATAAGTGATAATAAAATAACTGACCTGATAACACTGACTATATAATATAGTCTGTAAATATTAAGAGATATTTTTTTACGGCTTATATAGTCAATGTTACCAGGTCGGTTATTTTATTCTTTTACTTGCCTTTTATTATTATATAATATGTTACCGAAATTTATTTTGTTATCACTTGTTGTTATTTTAAATTCCACCTAGTTGGTACTTTAGAAAGGTCACTTTTCAATTTTCTTAGTCATTTATTTTTTGTGAAATCAACTATTTTAAAAAACGAAATAAGACAAAGTTTTCAAAATTATCTCCTTAATATTGAATTAATATTTAAAAAAAAAATTGAATAAATAATTTGGATTATGCTCATGAAATTGTACATTAATTTCAGCGCAATTATCGACTTAAAATAGTTACGGTAAAAATGACATTATAAGATATCAGATAATAATAAAAAACACACCAACCTAAATATTCCGAAAAGCACCAATCGATTGGTCCACTGAATAATGGTTTATTTTGTTCTAAAATATGAAATATTTTATATTAGTTAAAAAAAATTTTTGTTTTAATATTTTTATAATTTTAATTTTTTTTTATTAATATTTGTATTATTATTAATCATATACTTCGTATATTAAAAAAAATTTATGTAAAGATCTGTTTATCAAGGTTGAATATTATCCTCTGTGTTAGGAAGTTAAAATAAGTTTTATTTTTTACATATATGTAAATTTTTGAGTAATATTATAATTTTATATTTTCGTTTAATTATAATTTAAAATGCCTTAGTACGTAAAATATTACTACATTTACAATTTCTCAAAATTGTTATTTGTTATTCACAATAATTGTCATACCAAAACTCATTTTTACTTTATTATAAATTATAATAATTAAACTTAATTAAATAACTTCATTTTTAATTAACAATTAAATTAATTTTAACTTTTATTTTATCTATATATACGAGTTAAAAAAAAAATTAATTAGTCATCTTACGTATAAATATATTAAGAAATTGTACGACTTGGTTGATGAGGGCTTGATAGTATATGGTTAATTTATCTAAAAAAATAAAAAAAGATTTGTTTGCTCGGGATTATTTTTTGAATTTATTATAAATCTAATAAAAAAAATTAATTATTATTTATTAAAATAATATTAACTATTCTAAATAAAAACAAAATTATGAATAATCTTTGAAAGTCTATTAATTAACATAAATAATATTACAGTATTGAATTTGTGAGTTCTCAATATGTTCTTTTGCTATAGTATAAATAAAAAGATATTTAAAGAATATATAAATATTTATTTTATAACATATAACAGCTTTGTGAATTCGTACTCGCTATTAATAAAATTAAATTTATTAGATATATTTATATATATATATTTCCAAAAAAAAAAAAAATGTGTTTTGTATGTATTTTAGACACATAGGGTAGACTAAATTATATTAAATTTGTATTTTTACGATTTTTAAGAAAGAACTAATCGATCATTAATATAACTCACTATAATTTTTAAATATATGTATAAAAACATCATAACCGCTAGCCTTCCCTGAAATAAAAAAAAGTTCAAAGGAATTCAAAACTTTTTGTGCAAAATATAAAATAGCTTTTTTTAAATGTTTAAATACAATTTTGTTATAAGAAATGTTTATTAGAGATAACAATTCAACAACAACAAAATTATTATTATTATTATTATTATTCCGATTTCCTTATAATTAAAATTAAATGTACAGTAGAATAAATAAAAATTAGAATATTATAACTATTTTTTGAAAAAAAACCCTAATCTATAGTATTAAATACAAGAAAAGTTTTTGTGTTTGTCAGATCTTTGCGGAACACTCTGTATACATTCAAATTTAAATTAAATTTTCCTAAAATTAGTCCCGAAGGTATGACTTCGTAACAGTTGTTTGAATTTAATTTCGTGTTATGAATCATAGATTAACATGAATTACATGTTTTATTTGAATTAATCATTGTTGACATTATTGATACAAACATATTGTATTTCTGAGACGACCTAATTTTTACTTTGTTAAATTGGAGCATTTATATGTGCGTCATATGGTTGGAGAATTGGCGTTCATATTATTGTAAAAACTCATTGGAAAAAAAAAGTTTACTAGTTTATTGACAAAAAAATAAACATTTAATGTTTTTGCGATATATGAAATCTTGATCAGTAGGTATACAGATGTGTATATCAGTGATATAAAAACGATTATTTGATAATAATTTTGCTTATAAACCATGCGATCAATATCTTAAGATTTTATTATAATATTACTATAGACAATTTGAATAAAAATTGTATTATGTTTCTTGGATAGAAAAAAAAATACATTAGTACAATACTGATTGTACTTACAATTAATTGTTGCTATTCTATAGAAATGATCTACAAGATTATTAGACGAATTAATAGGTGTAAAAAACAACATGACACGTACGTTGTGAATTCTGTTACATATGTTGGGTTTTTAATTAAATTAAAATTAAACTTTTCATAATATACTCATACGAATTTGGTGGGACCTTGGAACAGCAGTCTGATGTCATTAACGTAAAACTGATAAATACACTTATAACTTTTATTTAGAAAATTTTTATTTCTTTAACATGTATTTCATACGTTGCTATAATTTTATATAAATGATTATCCGCACATTGATCGCGGAACATAAAATATATAATACATCTCGCTTCGCTCAGAATCAAAAAGTAATAGCAATAATAAAAAACTGCTATGGCGTATTTGTATCATAGGGAATCTTGTTCGTTATCATCTTACTCGGTTACCAATTCTTTCAATTTATTTCCAAACTGTTCCCAAAGTGTTTTTTTTTCGTCGTCCGATAGAAATTTCAACTCTCGAAATCCAGAGTAGGTATTTTGTAGATAATTTTTCCAGTATTAAGTCCATAATTTCTTTTCGATTTTTATGTCATTTAATGTTTTTTTTTTTACTATAGTCACAATTTAATATTTACTAATAATTATTTTATTGATAATAAAAAAATTCCGTTGTTGACTATATTGTTCCAAGTTTTAAATGACGATTTTTTTTTTGACGACTTAAATACATAAGTATTTTTTATTAACGATATCGCGGTGTTTTCAATAATTCTCTACGGAGATTGTAAAGAATTATTGCCATCGTTGACACACATTGATAATTGTATAATTAGTCGACCAATAAAGACGTTTCTTTCCTGTGTCTATTTCACAATATTATAGTATACTATACACATATTGTTGTTAAATAACTGTTTAATGTATTTAATTATTCATCTTACTTATACAATCTAAATTAAAGGGAAAACAATTTCATTTTATACAAGTAATCAATGTCGCCTGTTTTATTAATAATCATGGAATTATCTACGAATTAATATTGTTATTCCTTTTGTTAAATATTGTTTAATATACTAAAATATTTAAGAAACAAGTGGCATTGTGTTGTAATAATTAATAAAACAAATGTCCATTTTTAAGTTAGTTACCTCGGTCCAATTCGGCTATACATAAGTAAAGTATTTATTATTATTTAATTAATGATTAAAATATAATGTAATTAAGTATGTACAGTTATAATTGTAAATAAATGTGTAGTACATTTTCAACTTACGATCAGCGTGAACGTTATTCGTAATTATGACAATAGCAAACATTATTAAAAAAAAATTTTTTTTTACAAAAACTGTATTCATTTCTTTATTTATAAGAATAAGATCAGTTGACATCGATGATTGTGTACTATAATGACTCCAGAGCGAATAACACATTTTCCTTCTTCGATGGGGTTTTCTATTAAATAAATAACATTTTGTCCAAATACTTGCATAATAAATTTTATGTATATGTATATGCAAAATTATATGTGTACAAAAAAAACACGTTTACATTGTATGCAATTTTTTTGTTCAGATGTTACGTTATTATTTAATGTGTTGGGGTTATAACAACAATTTTTCTGTCTCTGTCTAATGCTCGCGAAATACAGACTGTCTTTATTTTAAACGAACCGAGCGATCTGGTTGTACGATATAAGAAGATCACGCATTTTAATATTTTCTTATAAGTTTCTCATAAATTAGTTTAAGAAATAGGAAATTTGTAATTTCTCGGTTTTAAGTAGAATTCACGACAAATACAAATCGGTTTTCTATGTACATTCATGTGCTCAAATTATAATAATAATAATAATAATAATAATAATAATAATAATAATAATAATAATAATAATAATAATAATAATAATAATAATAATACGAAATACTATAGTGGAGATTTCTGAATGTAGTGCGGACAATCCAAAAAATCCAAAAATCCAAAAAAAAAAGCTTATTTACTATCTCCACCCGTATATTCAAAAATTATATCGCTTGTTTCGTCTTCTATTCAAAACCTAACCTAACAGGTCCTACTTACGGAAAAAAGTTTCACTATTTGGGGTCGGCCACTTTTGTCCTAGACTTCCACTCAACTTGATCTCTCACATGTTCCACGCACACACCAGCATTTCTCATATCACATTTAATCATTTCATTTTCAGTCTTCTTCTTACTTAGTTTAGTCTTTTTCTTAAATTTGATTTTTAACAATAATAAAAAAAAAATTAAAATTAAAAACGTTCAGGTTTCATGGAAACTGACGTAATTTATGACGCGTGTTAGAGTGTTTGAGAGATATTTTCCTAATCGACGTTTTCTCAAAATACGAGTAGTATTATCAACGGAATCGATTTTATTGGGAATTTATTTTTAGGAAAATAAAATTAATTGTGAATACTGTCAAACAATCGCATTACGAGTTAATAAAATAAAGGACAATATTAGCAAAAAAATGTAATTATTTCAAAGCTTTTTTTAAAAAAAAACCCCCCTATAAAGTTATATAACGTGTTTACGTAATTATAATACGTGTATAATATTATAATCGGAAGTGTTTTGTGATGAGTATATAAAAAAAATTGTTTTTCGGCTGATTAAGAAAAATCGTTAAACAGTTAGAAAAAAAAAAATAGTTAGAGAAATGTTACGAGAAAAGGAAAAATTTCATCTTTTTTTTGTTTAGATAAAATTGATTTAGGTGATACCCATAATATTATTAGGTCGTTGAATATTTTACCCCATTCCCTTGGAAAAATATCGAAATGACGTGCTCAGGCATTATTCAGATAATGGTCACTAGTTCAATATAACTATGTAGTCAATTTGAATAACAAATAATGTTTGTTTTGTCCGACGTATGATTACAGCAGTTCTATAGTTTTATTGGCATTGTTCACATAAAAATCGTCTTGTTTTTCTAACTTGACCGAATAAAATATTCCCACTTGTCCACACACTATGCAAAAACTCAACGTGCGAATAATAAATACGTCGACAATAATATTGTTGTAACTGCGTAGGCGAACATTTGTGTAAATAAGTAAATAATTTCGAGTAAATAATAATAATAATAATAATAATAATAATAAAAAAATAATAATTAAATTTAATAACTGTTGTATGATCCATTTTTTTCTGTTTATACGTATAGTCCATAAGCCATTATAATATGTTCTTATGTTGTATTTTGGTCTTATAGATCAATAATTATTGTCAATATCACAGGTCCCACTCTATCAGTACATGTCTGGACACATATCTGTTTTTCGTTATTACTAGTGCACGGGGACATGGTGCATAGGAAGACGGAGCTCCTCTTTTTTTTATGCTCTACAGACCATTAAGGCCTTTTGCATGCTTCCACCAAATTTCTCCACACATTCTGGTCCATCGCGCCATCCAGTCGTTTTGATATCTTGTTTTATCCGATTTAATCATTGCTGTCGAGGTCTTCCCCTTGGTCGCTTTTTTCTTGGGTTTCTGACCACGACATTTCGTATAAGATTTTCACCAGCTCGCCAAACATGGCCCACCCATTCTAATTGTTTCGCTTTCAAGAATAATCTGATGTTTGGCTAACGTTTCCAGATCTTCGATTTTTCGTCTTTCATATTCTCCATTTTGATTTTGAACAGGTCCGTGGATTTTTCGTAAGACTTTCCTTTCGAAGGTTAGTAATTTCTCTATAATAGTAGACGGAGCTCCTCTACTATTTTTTTTCTTTGTTAATCTGCGTAACTCAAATGTTTTTTTTTCTTACTGGACGGCCTACTTCCTACGTTTATATTACAGTAAATTTCTTTGTAAAATGCAAATTTTTTTTTTTAATTTTATTAGTAATGAGGCCGTAAATACAAATTAAAAGATAGTTGTCGACGAGTTCGTTGGACCTGGATGTGGTCAGCGCGTTAATTACGAATATTATTGATTATCGTTATTATATAATGTTTGTGAATTATTTTTAATTATGATTATTACGTAAGAGGGCAACCATTAACAAAGACATTTAACAGTTTTATGTTTTCTTTTAAAAAAATCATACGGTTACAAAAACGTTAATAATTAACATCGTACAAAATTTCAATCGATGAGCATTCGGAGTACTAAACGAAGATTATTGATAATAAAATGGTGCAGTGTTTTACAATTTCGTTTTATATTTAAATTATTTATTTTAACTACAATGATTTGATAATACAGTGCATGTTTTAAATAAAAATTTAAATATGAATATTAATAAAAAAACTATAAATAAGTGTTTCTTAAAATTAATATAAGCTCTCAATGAGTGCACGCTTCGATCGGAGTCATCAATTTGTAGTCAGGGGAGTTTTCTAAAAAATACAAAATTGAAATATTATTTCTGTATCGATATCATATTAGGATTTAGATTATTTTTTGTGATTATTGAATCTAATATCCCTGATTCTTTTATTTTATAATTATTATTTTTGTAACGTGAAACTAAACATTAATTTTGTGGCATGAAATCATTACAATATTGAAAATTAAATTCATTATTTTTCAAGTATCTTTATTTGTATCGACATTTTATTTTAATTATTTTATACTTACACACCTTTTAAATAAACAAGTTCAGACAGAATATATTCGTAGTACCTTTTTATGTATTCTAAACAATTAAATAAAACAAATTTTTTATGTTAACTGAAACTACCCGTATATAAAATGTATTATACTCGTAAATTGGGTAACTGTTAAAACAATTCAAAAATATTATTAACATTTATTTCATGTGGGATTTATTAATACCGTTTAAAATGTTATCGTAATGTTTAATCGATTTTAATTTATTTAAACTTCAATAATGAGTTCATTTTAATTAATTAATATTTTTAATTATATACATTGTAGAGTAACTATTATGTTAAAGAATTTTCATTGAACACGTGTCGTTTAAGTTTAAACGAATTGTTCGTTTTTCTATATAATATAGTACCATTCGGTTTTTATTAGTCTTAAATTCAAGACTGTGTACCACAATATAGAAGGATAAGACATTTTTTTATTTATAGGTAAGCATGATATCACCAAATAAATACAGAGAAAGGTAGAGGTACATACCATAATAAATACAATATATTTAAATATTTTCAGTTCTAGCTAGCGGTTAGACTGCCATAAAATAAAACTTACTATTTTTACCATTAACATGCGACTTTGCTGGAGAAAAGTGAACATATTATAAATTGAAATAGTAGTTTTTAATAACAATAATAGGTTTTATTTGATTCAGAGAACTATGGACAATAATAATCATATCAAGAATTATACTAAAAATATGAATTAAAAAAAAAAGAAATTCCATGAATTCGTTTTAACCTTATCCCGGTTTTTTGATAATTTTAAACAATAATATGTTCCAATGTTTGCATTTCATAGTTAGAATGGATTTACTCAATAAAGTCATTTTTTTTTTACTAATAACGACAGTATATCATTAACATAAAAAAATAAACCGACACTGATTCACATTAAGTTTTGACGGTTATATTTAAGAACTACGATTGGTAATTGGATAACGATTTTTAAATCAAAATGAATATTTGTATACATTAGATTATTATGAAAATGGCATATACCTCGCTAAATGTATAAGTACGTGTAAAAATATGATGCAAATCAAAATTCAATTATATAAATATAGAGAAGCACATTTTAATTTTCGATAAAAATACTATATTCTTCATACATCCTTAGCATTAGTCTTATTTATTTATTACTAATTATAAATTTGATTGATTTACTGAGATTATAATAAGCATGTTTCAGAGCATCATTGAAGGAACCATAAACTATAAAAATGAAACATACGATTAATACAATATATACAATACAATATACGACAGATAACGCATAAAAAATTCGGCTTTGTCACTATAATTTTTTATTTTTAATATATCATATATATATATATTAAATATTATAATATATATATAAATAATAGTTAGCCGTGGGTTAGGTGTTGAATTGCTGAGATAAAATTTTAGAGTTTTGTTATTACTATACATTTGAAAACAATTTTATTTTATTATTTTTAATATGGTATTAATTTTTTTTATCATTTAACAACTTTTATTTTCGCAAAGATAATAAATAATTCTTTTTTTAAACATAGAGTTCATCAGAATATAAGACCATATATTATTTGTTCGGGTCGTTTTGTATTTTTTTTTAACCAAGTGCTATTATTATAAATAAGTTAGTGACACGTTTCTGATTTTTGGCTACTTTATTCGCTCTTACGACTTGTTTCAGATGTTCAGAAGCGTAAAATATTATTGTATATAATAATTATTAATTATTTATATTATATAATATAAAATATTGTACGTGCGTTCCGACAACAAATACTTCGAAATTTAATACGTTTACTAATATTGTGGCCAACACACTTGATATGTAGTGGTGTATATAATTAAATTAGCTCTTCTAGAATTAGCTAAAATAGCCGCGCAAGAACTGGCGAGCTTTGTGGTACAAATGTCTGAAAAGGGCCGTATCAATATAATAGGTAACACAATGTAATATGTGTATTTATAATTATTATATTATAAGTAATATATTTTATATGATAATTATAATAATAATCATTATAATTATTTTATATAGGTTGATTAAAAAAAAAATGTTTCCATTATATTTTACAAAATAATATTATTTTAGTACATGGTGTTGCTATAATTGTTTAATATATAATTTTTCAATAATAAAAAGAAATAAACTCAACAAATCAACTTACAGTAGTTTATTTCGTTGTGTGGACAGACGCTATCTATTAAAAATAATTCATAGACACACGCACACACATACACACGCACGAAAATGTTAAAACAATGTACAAAAAATAAAATGACAAAAATTATAGATTAATTGTTAGTAAAATTTGTAGTTATTTCGAGCACAGATTACCACGGATAATCTATGGTTCGAGCCTGAGCAATATTATTTATTAAACAATAAATATCATATATATTAGTAGTTAAAAATGTTTTCAGAATGAAGACGAATAACTCACGAGAACTTCTTCCCGGTTCATTAAATCTTTTTTCACTTATAGCCACTAAAAAATATGTATGTTTGATAATATAAGTGATATTTTGTTATCATATTTTTTTTACATCGGTGATTTTTAATGGTTTTAATTCAGTTTATTTTGATTTCGAGCAGAGCGAGGGATTTATTGGTTTTGTAATGTGTGTGTGTTTTTTTTTATCTCAAAAATTCTACCAGAAGGAGTTGGTACATTAGAGAGGTCGTCATTTTTTGATTTTCTTAAAAAATCTAAAAATATAATTTAAAAACTAGCGAAAAATTTACATAAAAACGGTAAAAAAGCGATTTCGTCCAAATCGTTAATTCTTCGTAATTTTAAAACTAATGGGCATAGAACTTTGAAATATTCATCAAATACGTAACGTTATATTATATTAAAGAAAAAAAAATGTTTCGATAAGTTTTTTTTAATTTTGGACTATTAATAGCAAGTTTAAGTTTTGAGGTACTATTAAATCATAAAAAAAAAAGACAGTGTCTGTTATATATCCAAAATATTACATAGAAGCTCCGCTCAAAATAGTTTTATCGAATGCACTGATTTATCGCATTGTTTTCAAATCCATAGAGTAATATCAAAACTCCAAAAGATTTTGTATAGATTTATCTGAAAAATCCATTTTAGCAACATACACAACACTTGCTGTTCACTATTTTTTTTTTTAAATATGACGTTATTTAAATGGTCAAAAAAAAATAAAAATAAAAGAGTTACTTAATATTAATATTATAATCTTACCAAAGCATTTATATTTTTTATCTTTAAAATTATAATATTGAAGCGATATTAGTATATACTAGACGGTTTTATATTATCATAGACAACATAATATGAAATATTTTTATGAAATACGTTTCAAAATAATTCACACAATAATTATTATTCTTCCTACGATATAGCATTTTGAATAACTACTATTTTATGAGTGCTATGATATGTAATATACATATCATGGCATATATTAGATTTTTCTCGGCTTCCGCACATCCCATCGGTGGAACGCATACAAATATTATTAGTGTAAATGCTATTTTACATATTAAATTATGATGATGGCGTTCTACATTAATAATTTCAATCCGTTATTATTGACAAAAAGTGTTCTACTTAAAGTGAAAATAAGATATAAAAATATATTACCTTGTTTACATTTAAAATAACACCATTCGACTGGTCCATCGTATATTCTTCCATTTGCGTCTATAATATGGAAAATTATGTGTTGTTTAAAAAAAAAATCGTTTCCTATGATTTAATATGATCGTTAATATTCATACGATTATTATTGATTACATATTTCCTCTATTAAGAAGTCTATGCATTTTTATATAGGGTTCACAGTTGAATGTTACGTTCCATGTTAAAATTTAAAATTTTGTTTATTACTTACATAAAAGTTAGTCAAACATCTTATGATATTGTACAATTATTAATGAGTTATACATATGGTTGCGTTCAGTAATTATTTGAATCGTTTCAGCACACGTAGAATTTCTATTTCTATTCTAATTCTCATTCACAACAATATTTATATCAAAGTTAATTATCTACTGGATTATGCGCAAAATCAATTCAACGTAAATAAATTTTTTTTCTTCTTTAAATAAATACAATAAAACAATATAGTGATAAATAATATTTTAACTTTAAATTTATTTATACCAATTAAAATTAAACGAGTAAAAAAAAAAAAAAAAAAATCTATCAACTTACTTGAAAATTCAGCTAGAAATACTATTGTTTGATTGATGAGGCTCTGGTAGTATGTTATTAATGGAGCTAATAACATTATAATAAAGCATTTAGGAATAATTTTCATTATATTTCATAAACTCCGTGTTACACAATTTTCTTGTATTTTACGTCATAAAAATCATAATATTATTGTTGTTCATTAAAATAATATTAGATATTCCATGTGAATGAATAAATATCACACAGATATCCTCTGCAAATCTATTATGTAATATATCAATTAATAATTACAGTATGCGATGGATGGATCTTCAATCTGGACTTTTGCTGTAGTTATAATAAACGAAATATATATATAAAAAAAAAAAAATCATGTGTAGCATCGTACACGTGGTAGAAGTGAAACTTCTTACAAACTAGAGAAGGAGAGAAATTGGAGTTGCGCGCGCGCGTGTGTGTGTGTGTGTGAGAGAGAGAGAGAAAGAGAGATAATTTCAAAAGAAATATAACAATATACAATTTGTGTAAAAAATATTCTGTTTATTATTAATTATTCACACTATCATGGGTTGGTGGTTCAATTGCTAATGTTGATACGATTGGTTGGTGGTAACTAAAATATGAAATATATGTACGTGATTCGAAATTTTCTAGATGCCGTGTAAAAATTGCATCTATTGTAGTTCCGGATTTTGTTGTTGATTCTTTGGGATTGTTATTAATAAGAAGACCAAATGATTCTCGAAGGAAGTTAGTCAACGGCAAAGAATCATTAGAGCCGAAATTTACGTTGAAGTCTCCCCCGAGAATCATAGGGATTTTGTCTTCGCCTCTTCCAAGTGCATTTGCACCTGTGTGACTATAAACCAGTAGGGAGCGGTGAATGAAATATATGATGTCTTCTAGATTTTGATTCGGTGAGATGTAGCAGGAGCGGCGGCACAAAACTTATCGCCGTCGTCGTCTTGACGGCGGGGTGGTGGTGACTATTCGCTTTCCGTAACGAGCGGATAAATCGTCTATTCGCCAGCCGATTACACCCGTACCGAACAAAATAATAAATGATGGTTACCGGCGAGGTAGGTGTGCGGTGCGCAAATCTGATTCGCAGCACCGTGTTTTTGACAAAAACGAATACCGAATTTTTACGTGGGATTTTTAACCGGTTCCATGAAAATGTTACTTTCGATTCGAACACCCGTAGTTCACTCGCTGTTCAAAATGAGCGCACGAATCGGCGTGCGTTTATACGGTACGTTAGTCGTTGGTCATAAATATCGACTCGCAATTCCGTTATGATTACGGTCCGGTTTCGTAGGCACCTCCTCCCTCGACCATTCGAAAGCCGTGTGTGTATAAGGTTGGAATGAGCGCTCGACCGATATAATAATAATATTCAATGTGCGCTGATCATCTGCGAGATCGAGCGTTTAGCGCTTAGTTTTGACAGGTGAACTCGGTCGGTCGAGGAAACGCGTGTAAACCAGTAAAAGTTAATGAAATAGGTGTGAAGTAAACGTGTGTACAACGAGGTGAATCGTTATTTTGATTTCATTTCATTGGAATACTCGAAATAAAATTATTTATAATAAAAATAATAAATATAGTAAACGCGCGTACGATTTGGTGGTCGCTCGGTCAGCGTCAAACTAAAAGCCGCGTATGTTATCGACCGCGATGAAACGGGAAACGAAAGTGGGTCAGCAGCAGATAGCGCTACGACACAAAACAAGAGAGGATGTGTGTGTGTGTGGTTTAGTGAATGAGTGGTATTTGGCTTTTATACATAGGTACGCATAATATGTATTAGACATAGAATTTGACAGGTCAAATTGACTAAATTTAATAGTTGTTAATTTTGTGTTTTTACATAACTATTCGATTACTAATGTGGCTCACTGTAGTTTTTAAATATGTGTGTTAAAACGTCGAAACCGCTTGCCGTCCCTGAAATAAACGAATTCGAAAGGAAATTAAAACTTTTTGTAGAAAATGTAATAATATCTGTTTTTAAATTTTTTCAAATACAATTTTTGTTTATTAGACGTCACTTTAACGTTAATTTCCAACAACACAAATTCTTTTTTTATTTATTATTCATTATTAAATAATATAATTTCAAAATGATTTGTTTGGAATTTCGTATATGTGTCATGGGAAAACCAGAGGTACTGAAACAAGTCAGAAAGTCAGAAAAGTACAATATTTCAATGAATTAATCAAATTAATCATCTAATAAACAATTCAATAAATTATGTAAATTCTATATTATTGTTATTTTATTCAATAAGTTTATATGCTTATATTCTATAATTTAAAATAATAAATAAAAATTGTAATAAATAATTTAAAAGAAAAAAAAGGTTGTTTAAATTATTTTGGTAAACGTCCCGGTCAGTACTCGAACTTTTATGACAACCCTAACGTGAACCAACTATTGGTACAAAAGGAAATAAGCGAATATTTATTATTAATTTTTATATAAAAATCATGTGATCGACACATTTTACAATATTATTACTATTAAGACAATAATAATGAAAAACTTGTTATGTTTTTTCGATAGAAAAATACGTATATATTTTAATGCAATATTGATAGTGTGTTTGTATCTACTCACGTTTAATGTTTGCTACTCTATAGAAACGACCTTAACAGTTATTTTTGAAAATAAAAATAATTAATTATTAAGCGCATAGAACAATGTAAAATGTATACCATATGAATTTTGTTGTCTATATTGTGTTTTTTTATATATAAAATATTATTATCTTCTCTATTATAATTTATAATTGTTTATAATGGACAATAAAAATTTTATATTAGATGAGCGAATTATATCTAATATATATATATATATGTATAATATGTAAATATGAGAATCGTACTGACGAACGTTCTTCAACTGTATTATGTTTTGATGGATTCGTATTAACCACAACAGTAAAGACGAGTATTCCACTATTTCTCCATTTTCGCATTAATTATTTACATGCCTATATTTTATTTTTTTTTAATACGAAAATGGTAAACGAATATACATATATGTATTATATTTTTTACGCGCAGAAACTCTGTTAGTTATTAAATGTTTCTGTTGAAATTCCAACAACAAAACTCGAAAGGGAGTTTCATTTATTATTCATAACCACCGGGACGAATGTAACGTACCAGAAGATGCCAAAAGTATTTACGACAGACAACGTTCTCAGTAAGTTGTCTGCGTGGTGAGAGAGAAAGAGGGAGCTCGCAGACAAGAACACGATATGATGGCCATTGCAATATATGATTAATGTGAAATTGTTTAGTCGTATATTGTATATTGTCGAGTCGCGGGTTTTCGCAGAGCGGTGGACATCAGATTTGCGTACCAGATCGGTCTATGAACGACGTGTATACATATTTTAAATATATGATGCCTAACACGAAAAAAAAAATACATATTTTTAGACTTAAAAAAAAAGTTATCTTGTTGCGGTACCGTATAATAACCAACTTTTTTTTTTCAAACCCGAAAAATCACGACAACCTAATTGGCATAATGCCGATTGTGTTATAAGCGTATGTCACCTTTGTCAGTGTTCACAACACTAAAATACTACAGATTTATTCGAAATCTGTAAGGCATTACTTGAATATATGATTTTTTTTTCGTATTTTTTAAAACTTTTATACAGTAAATGATTTGATTTTAGTAGAAACTGATTCAAATACGTATAGAAGGATGGAGGAGTTTTACAAATATTAGGCGGAAGTAGATTTTTTTTTTAAGTTGTTATAGAAATAAAAAATACAAATTATTCGATTTCGATGAATGTACGATTATTTGACTGTTAATTTTAATAGCTATTAATTTAAGTAACGAAATTTGGCTTTCGCTAAAAACTCGTGTAACTTCTCTATTTTCAATGAGTTAAAAAAAAATATCATGTTTTTAATTTGTGTATAGCAGAACAGAGGTGTTTAAACTATGAAAACAATATATCATTTACATAATATAATTAATTTTAATAATTTTGTTACTGTACAGTGACGCGGTGTAAGAATAAACCCCCGAGATCATTTATCATCGGATGTCGTCAGTCGAGACGGTGAAGATTTATTTTTAGCGACGTAATATAGGAAGAATTAGTTCGCGAAAACGAGAACGTTCGCATGAGACGTCCTTATATGGTATTAAGTTTAATAGAATTAGTATACAATATCACTATGATTTTTTTTCCACACTTGAAATTAAATTAATGTGATTTAATATAATGTTCTTACTCAGACAATCTAAATATTAAAATAAAAGACAATTTTGTTTAATATAAGTGCACTCGATTTCTTCTTTTTTTTTTTTGTACTGTTATTAACGTCGTCCGTAGTATTTGTAATTATGAAATTATGCGAAAATAATTAATATAATATCGTTATAATAATTATCGAGTAGTCGTATAGATATATTTTAATTATTTACCTTCGTCCAATGTCGCTGTAAAAGTTCGATTCTACTATTATCTACACGATATATGAAACCGATATAATTAATAAACCGCGTACGGTTTTTTTAATTATAAATCGATGTAGTAACTTACGGTCAGCATATGCGTTGTCCTTAATTAAAACAGTCGCAAAAACTATTCGAAGAATAAAATGTTTAACAGAAACCATAATCATTTTCTAATCTGTAGAACGAAATTACATCATTCGTTGCAATATAACAGTTACAATACGTTTTTAGGGCGAATAACGGAATTTTACTTCTTCGACGGGTTTTTATATTTTACAAATATAATAATGTTGTCTAAATATTTGTGTGACGTAGAATAAAAGAAAAAAAAGTGTACAAAATTATATTTGCCTACTGAATCAGTTCAGATGTTACGCTTTATTATTTGACACGATGGGATTGGGAATGTGGATTTTCTATAGTTGTTTAACGCACGCGAAACATTGTTATTTAGACATTTTCTACTTTTAAATTATAGCGTTTAATTGTGAAATAATAAGAATCCGTATAAATACAATTATACTCGAATCAATACAGTTTGAAGTCAACGCATTTCAAATATGCGTACAATTTTTAAAATATTAAAATTTCGTGAAATATTTTCGATTTTTTCCGTTTTTGTAAAAAAAAAAAAAAAAAATACGTAAACGACGATTTACGAACATCCCAACGTTTCCGATCATTCGAATACTTACGTAATGTGCCGACAGAAATACCGGTACTCTGTCCAATACTATAGGCTATTAATATTACACATACGAGTATATTAATATATATTATTCCAAGATTATATTAAATACAAAATTTAAATATGTAGTAAAATTATAATAAGAAGTACATGCGGGCGTAAGTAGAATTATTAATAGTTATGAGCCTAATTAATAGCTATAACCCCGACTCACGACTTCAGAATACTTAAAGATGCAAATACATTTAGCCATGTAACCAATTTTCTGTAATACATTAAAAAATAAATAAAACGAACACATACATTTTATTTTCGAGAAAAAACATATTATTTTATAATATTGAATATATATAATATAATATATATTTAGGCGCAAATTCTTTAGTCGTCATTTATTTTATTCAATTCTTGTTCTACATTTAATATAACTCGGTCACTAAATCTATTTTGCGTGATACGATGGATCTTAAGTACGTTATAATAAGTATGAATAATATAACAATAATTATAATTCTTTATATGTGTATACAAATTTTTTTTTATCACAAATAACGAATTCTTTGATAAAAAAAATTTTCCTTGATTTTTGAAAGGATTCTTTATAAATATTAATGTAACGTTTAAGGGATGGCTAATCCCAGTGTTGAGTAAAATAATTTTTAAAAATACAAATTCCGAATATTTCGAAAAAAAAGTATTCAAAATATGTATTCGAATTATATTTCGTGACAATATTATTCACTAATTATTTTAAATACTTTACAAAAATTATTTCTCAGTAATAAAAGTATCAACTATTTTATTGAATTGAATATAAAGAGCCATCGACTGTTTGTAGAGGGGAGAAGGGAAATAATAGTTTAATCCAGTGTTTATAAATTAACACAATAACTAATAAGTAAATTAATAATACCAATTAGTTATAACACAATTCTGATAGCATAGTGTAATCAAATATACATGATTATTTGAATACGGAGCTGTGTCCAAATACCAAACATAGCGAGATTATTGATAAAATAATTTATGTGGTTTTAAACGTCTACTGCTATTACTCATATTCTCCCCCCCCTTCGAAATAATCACTTCTTATTTATTTTAAATAGCAAATCAGTTACTATTTAAGATATGAATGGGTCGTCTTTAAAAAGTATTCGGAATAATTTCAGAAAAAGTATTCTACCCAAGTCCGAGCTTAAACCGCCCTAGCCTTATCTGCTAGCTACGCCGGCGGATAAATAACGCAATAGTTTGTCGTATGTGACCAATTGAAACGACTTTGTATTACGTAATAACGTAATTACGACTACTGTGTAGAAATCCTGTGAAAAAAATAAAAGCAATTCGCCTTGTTTATTTAAAAATCTATTATTCACACTTGTTCACATAACACAACACACAATACGAGCCGGATAACCGTATGACGTATACCATGCCATATTTTTATTATTACGCCGCGTACGTGTAGTTTAATGCGCGTACCTATGTATATGGGTACAATCAATATCCTTTGTAATGATTTTAAATTAATAATTAATTTATCGTTATTATAAAATGATACTGTAGAGCCATTATATTATTAATATTGAAAATAAATATTATAAAATATTACAATCATTTGCACGCGTATAAAATTAGTAGATATATGTAATTGGAAAATAAAATAAGGGCGGACTCTGTGGACTCCATTCAAAAAATAAACATTCTCAGCGTACGAGTGGGAAGGTAACCACCAGTGGGAGACATCGATTCCCACAACCCCCATACAAATACCATTTAATTTACACCATAAAATATATAATTCAAGTACACCATCAAATATTCTAGCGTATGTCTCAAATTATCGCTATATTAGCCTTATAGATTTAATACAAATGTAGAAAAAGAAATATCACGAATTAAAACCAACTAACTATTTATTAATTACATACACGTTAAATAATTAAACTCAAACGGTCGTATACTTGTAAATTCTTAATTTATAACGATAGTATAATTTACATCACAATCTAACTGTTACTTAAGGCGATTTAAGAAGCAGGTATTTTATTTCTCTTTTTCTTGCACACACAAAACACAGGAAAATAGACGTTTCCGACTTCCAACGTACTAATATTATTATTATTATTATTATTATTATTAGCATGACTCATGAGACGGCCCGTATACTTTCTCCCGATAGTATAGGACAATATTAAAAATCTGAGAACTCCAACAGTATGTGATAAACGACGGTATTTTACAATAATTTTCGTGAGCTCGACTAATAAACGATAGAATTAAAGAACATCAATTGAATTTCAATAATAGTTTTCCGAACGAATTTTTTCGCTCGATGTCGCCTGGTCACCCACCGCGCCGTGTGGTTTATTGTAATAACTGATAAATGTAAAAATAAACAATTACGACTAATGCCGTTCGCTGGGAACTGGCCGCCATGCAAAGTTATGTGGCGGCGAATTTTTAAAAATTTTTTTTTATACTTACAATTTAATAATTTACGTGATAAAACATTGATTTTTGTAATTTTTATTAAAAAATTGATATTTTTTTAAAAAAAAAAGTAAATAAAAATGAAGATAAATAAGATAAAGGTTATGTATAAAAAAAAATGAAGAGTAGCTTCATTTCCCTGCGTCCAAACTGACAAATCAACCACTAGTATAAAAATTAAAAAATTCAGCGAAGAAAACTATTGTACAGGTTTCATACTAATGTATTTTCTTTTGTCTGAGAACATGTTCAGTTTGTTTTTCACATGATCGTCTATCTAATAATATCATTGGTTTATGTGCGACAGAATCGATGAATCTCTAATAATGACGACAAATTGTCTACGCGCTATACTCCTTTGTTGAAAAATAATAGGAGGAAATGATATATAATTTTTTTTAAAAACTATGAAAAAATCATAAAAAAGTTTTAAAAATATGAAAAAAATCAAAGAAATAACCTAAAATCAATTATGTTGAACATTGCTACGCCTTACAACGAGCAAGGAAATAAATGATTTCTTCACGAATTTCTATTCCTGTACTTATATAGATAATAGAAATCGGTAACATGAAAAATTATTATCGATAACATGTTACAATAACGTGTTTTGTTTTTTGTATTTTGTATGTGTAATGTGTACACTTGTCGTATGACGCAAATGCCACAATTTACAAATACGGTTGTATTTATTTTCCATAATTTTCGATATAGACAAATTTATTGTTATGTAAACGTTATTTGACACGTTTTTCGATAGTTCATTTAATGCAAGTAGACCAATTGCACAAAAATACAGACACTTTTAATTTTCACAAAATAAAATTCCTGTTTTTGTTGTAATTTGTAATTAAAAAAAAAAACTATTAATGTATAGGTATGAGAACTACATAGAATTTGAATCAGTTATTTATTTCAGTTTTATAAATACAGAATCCGTTTTTTGTAAAGGTTTACAATTTCGTTGTGTACATAAATTATTTATTATTTAATTATATATAATTAATAATAATAATAATGATAAATTTAATGTTGTGTGCGTGTTTTAGACAATTATTAGAATATAATGAAAGCCAGTTAACAAAAAATTATATATAAAAAAAAATGTTTTTATTAAAAAAAAAAATAAATTTTAAGAGCACGCTTCTATCGGAGTCATCAATGAGTATTGCGGATAGTTATCTAAAAGAAAACACAAAACTGAAATATTAACTTTTCTTTTTTATTACTTTTATCAAGTTCATTTATATCTATTTCATATTGGGATATAAATATTAATATGCGACTTCATGAAAAAATTCGCATCAACGCTATAAAAATCGATTTAATACCCTTTTTTTTATTCGGAATAAAAATATGGTGTTTTATTACATCAATATATATATATATATATATAATGTAATTACATCATATTAAATTCGTCTTATTTATTATTTATGCGTATTTGGTTTTATGATTATTATATTTACGTTTTATATATTCAAATTCCCATCGAAGATAACCGTAGTACGATTTTGTTTGACCTAAACGATTACACAATAAAAATTTAATTTAATGTTAATTGAAGTTAACGTATTAAATACATAGTTTTGGATTAATTGTCAATAAGATACGATTAAAAAAAAATTTATATATATATATATATATATATATATGTATATTGATTTCTGCTATTTAATCGACAGTAATTATATTTATAATTGCACGTTAAAATAACTTATTATAAATTTAAATGCCCACACACGTTTAATCGATTACAGTTTACGGCATCTTTATTTGACAAATAAGATTTAAGACAAATTAAGGCGATTGCAACGCGACACAATTCATGCGCGATTTATGCGATATATGCGATACGAGGGATCTGTGCGATTACGGGGGCGCACACGATGCGATTGTCGTGCGATTATCATCATTATCGTTGTTTATGTATTATTCGGTTATTATTAGTCGTTTACTGACGTTTGCGCAGTTCTTTGGTTACCTTTTTTAAAATGTCAAGTTCATCTAGTGAACTTATAATCTTAATCCTTATAATATTAATCATAACAAAAACCATAAACTTCTTATTTAACATTAGTCTTTATAATATTAATCATTACGAGTTTGTGTTATTTGAAATTACCGTACTTTCGTCGGACGAAAATGAAAATAAATAAGTAGCAACTGAAGGACGACTGTTCGTAGGGGGAAGACTTAAAAGTATTTCGTCTATGAGTTCAATAGACCTGCGCTTATAGGTTCTCAGTTGTGAATCAGACATTGTTAAGAGATCTGGTATAAGACTATTTAGAAATTGTTTCACTGAATCTGTCCTGGCATCAAAAGTAGTAGCTGCTAATTTAGCTTTCTTGGTTCCAAAATATTCGGTAAAGGCTTTGTCAACATCAGTGGAAATATTTTTATTTCTTTTTACTCTTTTCCCTGGAGTAGATTTGGATTTTGAAAATGTCAATTCTAGAGTAGTAACGCGTTCAGTTTCAGATTGTGTCGTGATTAGTGGTATGCTATTTGAAGTAAAAGGGTGAGGGGATAGTGGTAGAAGCATATTTGGTGATGAGACTAACTTGATGTCCCTTCTTGAATACTCCGACATAGAAAAATTATAGAGTTCAGGATGTTTTTCAATTTCACCAACAAATTTAATATTGAATGCCTCCATAGTTAAAATTATATATATAAATAAATAATATGATATAACAAAAATAAAAATGTAATTACGCGCGATCCGTGCGACGCGACTGCCAAGCGATCAGCTCGCGTCACAGTCACGTTGTTATCAAATTGCACCATTAGTGGATCATCATTCACTTTGCTAGGAAATCGCTCGTATCACATATACATAATTACGCATTAAATCACGCATAAATCGTGTCGCGTTGCAATCGCCTCGTGTACAGAGGGCCTTAGTTCGTCACAATTGATTTTTTTTTGTCACTGTAAATTACATAGTTAGTATTCAAAGGGGCATTGAACCCTTAAGGGAATATTATGCAACAATAAATAACATTCGGATTATGTTATTTACAATATTGTAATTGGCCGACGACATTAAAATATTACAAATACATTTATTTTCATAAAATTGAGACAAATAAATAAAAAGATACTAATAATTATAAGAGACTTAAAATTATTGATATTTATCGATATATGAAAACCATATTGAATAGAAAGGTGCGGTCTATTTTTAAAGTGTAAAATACAGATTTTTGTTAAAGGCTTAAAAAAAAAAAAAAAAAAAATGTTATGCTCCGGATCCCGTAAATTTTAGGGATGGCCCTGTGTATAATGTACAACACTGTCTTTAATAGAAAATACGATGTTCAAGTAATTATAGGGAACATTGATGGAATATGACTTAACTATGGGGACAAGGGACATGACCTCGCCTCGGTGCGGTATTGACTTCATAATTACACATTCATAAGAATAGATCATTGATAAATGTAGTCTGTTAGATGTGACACAAATGAGATTAATTTATATTTCATTAATGCAATATTGTTCAATATGCATTTATAGTAGTATGAGATGGAACAACAAAAAGAGAATTGGACATCGTGGAATACGAAGGAAGTTTCAAATTTATTTGGGAAAGAAGAGAGTGAACATCAATACGTCCGTCAATTAACTTATGAAAAAATACTGAATTAGCTTTTAATTTTCAATCTGCAATAAAATAAAATACGCGAGCTTGCACATTACTAGATTATAATCATGGGGAGGGTGAGGGATTTTCAAAATATATTATATGATCATAAAACGAATATTTATAATTTTCAGAGTTGAACTTTACATATTATGTAAAGTCTTCACGATTAGATTGACGGAAAATGACACTCACTATTTTTCTTATTAATTATGTCTTCAGCTAGAAAAAAATCAATACAAAATATTATTAATTGAAATAACTATAAGTGTAAGTTTGTTTTATTTTATTTAACATCATTCACAAATATGAAATTAATTCGAATTAATTTTAACTCATCTTATTTTAAATTTATTATAGCCTATGTGACACTTATTGGTGTCTGAATTATAATGTTGTTCGTTAAATTTAAATCTATGATATGTCTGTATACGAGAAACACAAGGGATTATTCTATTTTTGTAATTTTTAAAGGACCCCGTAAATTCTAGTTTTTTTCTATACTTAATAATATCAGTTATTTAAGATATATATATATCTTTAAAGATAAGATCAAAGTGAGAATAACTCACATTTTTGTTATATTTAAGAGTTAGGTCCATTTATTAGACCTAACTTATTTATAACGATTTAAAAACGAAAATGGATATTTGTACTTGGTTCATATTATTAAAGTCGTCGACTATCTCGATAAACATCGTTTAGATATCTTAAATTAGGATAACAAAAATGATACGCGGTAAAACCTTGTATACAGATAAGTAGACACACGTTCTCATTTTCTATTATGAATTGAACTATGACTCATAAATTCAGGTTAATTAATTTATGAATTTTGATGAATTATAATTATTTATACTCACTGAGAAAGTAATATGCATGATGCAGAGAGATATTGTTATTACAATCGACTATAAAAATTAAACATACGAATTATTAAATGATAGGTAATATTTTGTTTATAATAAATAAATTATGAACTATTTTCGAATGCAAATGTGCATAAACCAGCTGAACTTAATACGCTTAGTGGTTGACTTAAGAGTTGTAAAATTTGAAATCAAAAAATAAATTTGTTTAATTTTAATTTTCTGGGCTCCATATTCCTGGCAACTCCATTTAATACATTTAAAACTTAAATCGGGACAATCGTTTATATTGATTTGTGCACTTTACATAATATCTATTATTATTTATTGTTTATATTAGGTATGGTTTATATACCTTAAGTCATTAATAATAATAATAATAATAATAACAATAATAATATTAATAATAATAATAATAATAATAATAATAATAATAATAATAATAATACTTAGAGTAAATTAAGAGTAATTAAGTTTTAAATGTATTACGGCCAAGGACATAAAACTAATTTTCTGATTGGTTATTATTATTTTAGGAAATTTATAAAAAAATTATAATTAAAATAAAACAATTGTTTTAATAGTTTTAAAAATGTAATAGACGGACAAACATAAAAGTTGTCTCGATATATAGAGTGTCTATTATGATTAGTCGTTAGTCTATACTGTGCACATTGAAAAAGTAAAGACCTAACAAATTATTATAAATATTAGTAATTTTATTAAATAGCTGCCATTCCAATTAAAGACAAATATCTTACCAGGAAATCCTCCTCCGGTAACTGTATCATTTAAAGAATCTAGAAATTATGTATAGTCGATAAATTATATATTATTTTCTTAAATTTATATGCTGGTGATTTTCAGTGATTTTTTTTATACTTTATAAAAATGTGATATTACTAAGGTAATAGAAAAATCATTTTTACTTACTCAAGCAGTATTGTTTAGAAACTTTAAAATTATAATTAAAATATTATTAGTTATATACTACGTAGTTTTAAACAATTATTTTCAAAAAGCATTTCATAATGTACATTGATTACCCAACCTGTATAGTATTGCTCGCACCATTTTTCTGGTTCATCGAACCTAATGCCCCGGCGATTGACTAAAAATAAATATTGTTTTAATTCAAATGATTTTATTTTCTTCGATTTTATTAATATTTGTATTATTTTCATGTTGATTATAAAAAGTTGTTCTTAAAACGTACCACGGGTCTTTACGAGCGACAAAACAGCGAGGAAGCGAAAAATTGCAATACATATTTTACTGGTACCATACCACGGTCGAGGAAGAAATCTCGGGCTGATTCTCTTGAGCCCATTCACACCCTCGAGTGGTTATCCCCATAAATTTCTGAGTGCGTCCCGTAGTACATGTTCCGGGAGTATCCGTAAAAAAGTATCGCTCATGTGTGTCCCGAAATTACGAGTATTTTTTATCTTTAATTTAATTTTAATATAATAATAAACATTATGCAATAGGTATGATATATACATAACTGATTTGTTGATAAACTAAGTAAAAAATTTAAATATGGGGCTAAAAACAGGCCCATATTTTTAATATGGGTTGATTGATTTTTGTACTCTAATTTTTTTACAAACTCACTTCGGGTTATTTGTTTAGTTTCTATAGTTATTAATATTTGCATCGATTAATTATATTCTTTTTTATTATCGGCTTCAAAGGCCGTTTAGCCTCATTCAATAATCATCTAATTCATGAACTTCCTTCATCTCTCTTTTTTGCATATGTTCAGCGTTACCTTTCGTAATTTTCCACTCCTAGTATTGTTAGATTCTTCTCTTAAATTTTTCTTCTCATTTATATTATCTCTTTGACCACTTTCATTTTCGTTTTATCTCTCTCGTTTATTACCGTTTTGCACTTATTATTCAATCGCACTGCTAATTTTTCTTTATTCTATATTCAATTAATTTATTTGCTGCGAATGCGATAATTTAAGGTTATTCCATTTATTCTGACCAATTTGTGGTGTCACATTCAATTGATTTTTTTTTATTTATTAACAGTGAATTTTTTTTCCGATATTGCTAATGTAGAAATTCTGGTAGCTACTTTTATATTAATTAGAATTTTTTTTGTAAATTCAAGTACATTTGAACGGGATTTATAAAAAAAAAAAAACAAATGATAATTCACATTTATACATTTATGGACACACTCGGACAATCTTATAAAATATAATAACAATAAAATAGGGGACGCATTTGGGTTACAAAATTTAAAACGGAGAGTATTCAGGGTATCCCTGCAAGGAATGGTTTCTGGGTGGTTGATGAATTTCATCCCTATGATTATAATATTACACATTAAATGACTTGCGTAAGCCAAGAATCAGTTTGGGGAGTTCGTGGGTTGGCATAATAATATGGCTGCCTTTGATCGTTTTCTTGCTGCCCTTTAAACACTTAGAATTCATCCCTGTGTGCTTGCGTCGCCATACCGATAATGATTCAAACATCGGAGGACCTTCACATTCCCTTAATGGATTTGATAAGTTTGAACTCGTCGAGCGTTGCAATACGATCTGTAGACCACTTCCCCCAATCCTAGGACCCTTTTTTGATCCCAATTGGAGCCATCGTTATCTGCGGTTCACCATTGGTGGCTATCGGGTTAAAAACGGCTTGTAACCATTGTTCGTCTTAGCTACATGCTCACGTTCGCAATTCCTCGCGTGATATTGTAGGCCCTAAGGCCTAAACAATAAAAAGAGGAGGCCAAGGATTCAATCTTATCAAACGATAGAGCTTCATATTATTTTCTTCATTTAGATGTTTTGTGTGTATTTCTTAAATAAGAATCCATTTTTACGGTTGAGTATTATGGCAAGTTAAAAAGTAAGTTTATAAATAGTTACTTTTTCGTAATGAATATTTTAAATTTTGAAAAGTTTTTTTAAAAATAAATTATTCAACAATATTGTACAATTAATGTGTTGTTTCGTTTGGTTAAATTGTTAATGTAAATGTTTTGGTACATACAATGGTCCTACATTAAGGATTATTGAAAATCGTTATTTATTATCTTCATATCGAAACTTATTTTTTTAATTAATTAAATGTATATAAATATACGAGTTTTAATTATTTATTAGTGTTTCTTCTAGTTAACAACAGTTACTGTAAGCCTTAATTTATGTATATATATATATGGGCGTCCGCAGGCAATTTATCGGATAGGAACATAGTAACATAGTATACAATGTCAACATTAGTGCATAAAGAATATATTGTTCTTTTTTTCTTCATCAATATTAAATTTATAAACCTATACTAATCAAAATATCAATAAAATATTTACTTAAATAATAATAAAATTACACATTTTCAAAATTATATTTGAAATTTTAAAGTCTATGGGGTCAGATTCCTCGTCTTGCCTCCCCTTTCGGGCACCCATGTATATATATACACACTTAATGAGTTAAGGAAAAAATAGTAAATTATTACTCATTGCATTAAGAATTTCTATGGTTTGGTTTAAGAGAATTCGGTAATATCTTGTTAATGGACCTAAAGAAAAGAAAACGTCTTATTAATAAATTTAGTTAAAATTTACTATAATATTGATACATAAACAATAGGCAATTAATAAGCACGTGAATATCAAATTTTTGATTAATGTATTATTATATTGAGTTAGTAAAAAAACACTTTTTTCATATATAATTATTATAATTCAAATGTGTTATAATAATGTAATATTTTTTTTTTAATCATATTTTTCGTAATAACAATAATGATGGAAACATCTGGTTATTTTTTTTCCTTTAAGCGATTAAAAAATATTTATGAATAGTTTGCATTATTTGTTGCATATGGAAATTGATGTTTTATACATATTACTCGATGTAATTCAATTTTCTTACAAGAAAAAAATTATGGTTTAATGTATTGTATTAAACAAATAATTACCATATGCTATGACTTGTTCAATTTGGTGATGAGCTATGATAATTATTAAAACGTTAAAGAAACATTATATGTGTTTGTACTTAACAGCTTTATAAATTTGTACTCTCCGTTAGCAAAATTAAATATAAAATATATCTAGTTTAATACAATATTAAATATATTTGAATTAAAACGATTTTTAATACGGGAATAATTAATTGATCGTCATTATGTTACTCACTATAATTCTCATATATGCGAATAAAAGCGTCAAAACCACTACCGTTCGCTAACATAAAAAAAAATATACGAAGAACATTAAAATCGCAATAATATAATAAATATGTTATTGTTAATAAACCAAACTGAACCTTTCCCTCCCAAGATTATTACTGTGAAATGATTTAATATTACAAATAAATCACGATCAGATCAACATCTTTTAATAATAACAGTATTTTATACGATTCGAATAAAAATATGATATTGTTATTATAAAATAATTATTCTGTTAGAAAAAAAAACAATAATTGGTTGCACTCACGATTAATGCCTGCTTTTGTGTATAAAGAATCTAAATGTCGATTTGAAAACAAAAATTAAACTAATATATGTTTAAAACGAATTTTATGAACTTTATTCATATTGAAACGTTATAAATTACCCACACGATTAATTAGCGAAAAATAGCGTTTGAAATATTGTATAAATAATAGCCGACGATGTTTATTAAAACATAATCCGAATACCAAAATTAGTTCAAAGTCGATAAAATGTAATATTAAATTTTTCGACATAACATTAATGGCGATTTGTTGGTTTGTGATTTTTGATGGCTTAACCAGGGAAAAATTGAAAAACTAGGTACTTTTAGCTATTAAATATCGAGAAAAATATGGGGAATAATTGACGAAATAGGCATGCGTACGTACGTGGTAATAGTATTTTTTTTTTATAACGAATATAATAAATACAGACTCCCATATTAAATGAAATAAATATGAAATCTAAAAACGTAGAATCAACATTTAGGTATTATAAAAATTACACTGTACATTTTGTACCGAACAACGTTTTAGCAACTATTCGGATGATTGTCTTAACAAAATCTAAATTTCAGAACATCGCAACGTTATCTAAACGTCAGATTGTCCAACACAACAATCTTATTGCGTTGCGTTTAGCTTGAAAACAATTATTTTATTGTCCCAGTAAAATAATGAAAACGATAAAAGCGGCTGTTATATTTTATTCTTATACGAGACTATTTGCTTTCCATATATTTTAATAAATATCGACTATGTAGGTATTTAAATAGGAATAACAAAAACAAAATATTTAATATTTTTTTTTTTATATATAATTTACAGAAACCAAAGAATGTATGCGAACGATAGGATGTCGTCTCCGACAAGGTGTCGCGCATGCGCTATCCACGAGTTTTATATACGTGTTGATGTGTTATACAAAATTATTTATCAATTATAACTAAATCAAATTCCGTTTTGTCAAACTCTCTTACGTGTTATGTTATATTAAATACAAATTACATATTCGACGCTTAACGAATAACAGATAATTTGTATCATCGAAATCGTTAGTGAAGCAATGCCTCTGCTACAAATCTTAAGACTACGATTCAACGCGGAGGGTTTGTTGTAATCAAAGCCCCGATTCACACTCGTACAACACGACACGACACGATAAAAATCACGTCCAATTCACATACGACCGACAAGAAACGTCGCGGTAGTTTGTCGTGTCGTGTCGTGTTGTACGAGTATGAATCGGGCTCAACACGGCCTACCACGCTGAAGAAATGGCAGCTTCCCTCGACGGTAGAAGATTAATTTGCGACATACAGAAAAACGTACGGCGGATGGAAAAACGTTTACGGTTTCGTGGCGATCCCTCTTCTCGAGAAGGGAGATCGCCTGGCTGGCATTCGCGCACAGTGGCGATATTGTCCGAGGAGAGCTGGACAAAGGGCCAAGGGGTGACTTCTCCTGGGTTCTGCAACTCAGGGGATCATCGAAAAATGCGAACTCGGCTTGAATAGTAATAATAACCATAGCATTTACACATACGCATAGGTTTTGCTATAAGTGTATATTAATTTATATATATATATATTTTTTTTTTGTATATTTTAACAAATTCTGATCGTTTTTAACAAAAATTATCAATTTTGTTTTAGAGCTGTTGGGGGCGGGGGAACACTTCGATTATTCCAATCAAAAAAACTCGGTAAAGGTTATAAGCAAGTCCAATCGAAATACTGTAAGTATGAAATAATCAATTTTCTCTCCAAATTTATGATCCCCAATAATGCGACCAAATGTGTGACTCTTTACTAGTGCGCTGGGTGGCGGTTTGTCGTTAAGGTTACAAAAATAAGACGGGAAATTTAAAATTAAATACGTATTTTTAATTAATTCATTTTGTGGACCCCTGGTTTGATAAAAACCGCAACTCTGCGCTTTAGTATATACAGTACGTATAAAGTCGCGTTGGTCGTGAAACGTACTATAGTCGATCTTATGTATAATATCACAATTTTCCTAATGCTGAATACTATATAGTTTTATTAAAAATTGTAATTACATTATTGTTATGTAATCATCGCTTTTTATATATTTATTGTTATAATTTCCTTCAAGTAAAAATGAATAATAAAGATTTTTCTTTGAACACATTGCGAATTGTACATTTTTTGTTTTTCTAAAACAACATATATTTGAGTGAAAAAATGTTTATAATTATATTTTAACGGTTGTTTTTAGTGCACATATAAGCACTAATTGTTATGGTTATAACTGTTTTATACGGTTCTGAACACTGATAATAATAATTGCACGTCTGTTTGAGATATTCAACAGAATTAATTTTCTATATTTTCCTAAATTCTTTAAAAATTATACAATCTTTAATCTTACCCATACACGCTACATTAAAAAAAAAAAACATTTTATTTAGTAAGAGTACACTTACATTTTATAATTCCACTAATTTTTCGTGTTACTTCTTATTATAAAAACAAGAACAAGTGTTTAATTATAAGTAGTATTAAATATATATACATTATTTTATTACTTACAATAATCCACTTTTTCCATAGAAAATAAAAGTGTTATTGTATTATTATTTAAATAACGAATAAAGTTTAATTTATATAATTTAATGGACAATGTACATGATAAAAATTAAAATCAATATTTTTATTTATTATGTAATAAAATAACAACTTACATTTGGCATGAGTATTATTCACAATTATAACTGTTGAAAATGTTATAAGGAAAAAAAAACGTTTTACAGTAATCGTCGGCATTTTGGTAAGATTATTTTACCATTAACTCTAGAGTGAATAACAAAATATCGTTCTATGGGTTTTATATTATTCAAACAAAATATTCGTATGATGCATAATAAAAAAAAAAAACATTGTATTTACTTTTTCTGTTCAGGTCCACGTTATTATTTGATTTGCAAGAATTCAAAGCATGAAACTTCTGTAATTAACAACATGTTTCTTACATTCAGCGTACCGATCGATCTTATAACGTTATAGGTAACTTGTATACGGATTTGACATAATCGTGAAATCTGTATGGTTTGATTATATTCTGAACTTCAGTTTTGATTCATAAGTCCTTCTAAAATAAATAAACAGGTTATCCATTTATACATTTTTTAGGAAGTAAAGATAAAAAAAAATAATAAATTGAAAATTTGATTTAAATTATAGAATTCATGAAAAATTCATTTTGGTTTTCTGTGTATGTGAATAATATTACGAAATACATCCCATTTACGTACACATCTATTTTTACACAAAAATGCATCAATTTTTCTTGAGAGTAACTTTCATAAGTAGAATCTGTGTGAACCCATCCTCATCGTACATATACTCGTAAAGAAGTTATATGCAAAATTATCGAATATTTACTTTCTCCGATTTTTGCATTACAGTAATATATTTTACTAAAAGAAGGTTTTTTTAACAATAAAAAAAAAGAAGATTTTTTATAATTATTATCGTATTTCTTACATTATTTTTAACATTCACAATTATCTGCCTGTTCACGCTTATCAACTTAATTTTTAAATTAAATTAAAAATTTTAATCTCCTACTTGTCCATACCATGATGAAATAGAGGAATTGTAGCTTTTATCATACATTTTTTCACTGCCTCTCTTTTTTTAAACGAGAGAATTAATTTATTCAATTTCCTCTCTTCATCCGATCAAATCCTATTTTTCCTTTCAATTCTACTCTCCGATATTTAACCACAATATAATTTCATTCTTTTACAGTTTCGGTTTCCTTATTTAATTTGTTATTTTTCTTTTTTCGTGTTTTTATCAATAATTTCTAAACTTAAATCTACATATTATTACGAAAGCTTTGAGATAATAAAAAATATATATGCTACTACATATTACTTTTCTACGTATTATAATGTTGTAGGTTGTGTGGGAATTTAAAAACTTATCGGATTTACAATAACGTGTATTCATTTATTTGTATAATATTTGTGAACACATTTTCGAACGATGAGAACGCTTGGATTTTTAATTTTTTACATTTTGCAATTTTAACATATTCTTTTATTTGTTCAGATATTAAGAAACAAAATAATTGTTCATTTTATGAATTTTAACACTAAACAATCTTGTAATTTTGTACGTATAGCCCTCTGTTGTACTAAATGTTTGTTAATTGAGTGGTTTTTTTTTTTAAAAAAATTGTGCCTATCATTTAAAAATTTAATGAACATTTCCAGAAATTTAAATACGGTTGATCTAAAAATAAAATAAAATGTTCACGTCCTTATAACTATAAATGTATTAATATTTCAAATAATAAGACTCAAAATTATTTACGTTTAAAATTCTATACATAACTCAAATATGTTCGAATTGTTTAAACATATTTTTCTACGTACTTTCTTTCATATTTCCCAATTTACGCCTTACCAGTCCATCCTCGAATGTGATAAAGTGAATACCACTTAATTAAAATTCTTATTTATTTTGTGTCCATTATAAAACGGATATAATAATACCTTATGTATAAGATCATGTAAATTAATATTGAATGGAAATCAAATTTTTATCCACATTTTACAAAACTATTAGGTATCTGGTAAATTTAATTACTAACGAAATGAAAATATTGTTTCACTATAAAATATTTCTCTCTCTCTCTATTTATATATATATATATATATTATTAATATAATTAGTATAGTATAAATATCCACTATATTTATATACTATGATATACATATAAAACTGCAAAAGTATAAACGACTATTATAGTCGGTATTCAGTTTAGAATGATTTGTTATAAATTATTATTACGTCGCGTACGTCTTTTATATATTATTATTAAAATTATCGAGGTAATATGTAAGGCAACACAGTATTATGGAATTGTCTTTACTATATTTGAGCTCTTATTTTTTTTCTTATTTACGCCACTGTGCACACCGCTCAAGACTTTTCATATATTATAAATAATATACTCTACCGCGCACATTTAATAAAAAAAAAGTATAATCGAGACTATCAGCTGCTAATAACTTTAAAAATATTTCTCTCCCTATATTGTGTATTGCGATATTTTATTACAGTAATCTAATTTCGTGAATTTCCGGCTAAAACTCAAGGAATTCATGAATTCCTTTCCAATTATGGGCATGAGGTTTTCAAGGTTTGCTGACCACGATAGTGGTAATGAAAATGAGAAATTCGAAATGACCGACTTAAACAAGATATCAGCAAATGTCGATATTTATTATGTTTATTTTTATTACACTATTATTATTTATTACACTATTATTTTTATTTACACTATGGCTTCGATTACCAGTTATTGTTACTACTAATTTTACAACAAGTGTACAGTTACATAAAGTTTTTATACTACATACAGCCAAGATAAATATCATAGAAAATTTATCGACGCATCATAAAACGTAAATGCGGAAAATTCCTGATTTTTTTGAAAAACTTCATAAAAAATCATAGAAGCGAAAAAAAATTTTTTTTAACAATAGGTGTCTAATTAAACAAACGAACAAACGAACGTGGAATGTTATAGTGGACATTTTTTTTAATCTATCCATAAATATAATTTTACAAGTGTGATTAATTAGTATTTAAAAAAAATTAAATTAAATTTATTAACTAATTAAAAAAAAATTAAACTATTTAAACATTTTGTTAAGAAATTCTAAAAAAAAAAAAACAATTGCATACATTTTTAATAATGATAAATTATTCTTATCGAAATTTAATAGATAACTTATTCTTATGAAGTAATTGAATAGCATCAAGATGGTTGATTGTGAAATGTTTGCACTCGACCCGAATAAAGAAGTGCCGCCGAAATATTCATTCATTAACGCAAGTATCGACGATAAAATGTGTGATTAATAAGAAATTCGATGTACACTTAAATTCTTTATTTTAATATTACAGTAGTTCGATTATTTAAAATATTTACAAGTGTAAAAATGAAATTCACGAGCAACGAAGTGGTCGTCTTTTTTTCCATACGGCTTAATATGTATATTCGAAAAAAAAAATTCCCTCTTTCGCCCATTACAAACTCAAATATACGTATTAGAATCATGTACAAAATGTAATTCTACTCCAATTCTGGGTTATTGATTGATTTTCCTTTAACACTTGGTGCGTTCATTTATTTTATATTGTATACGAGTTCAACGTTTTGTTGTAGTTTTATTTATTTTATAATGGTTTGACTATGAACAGTTTTTTATATAGCACAATTGCTTTGATTTTTTTTTTTTGTTATTTCATAAAATTTAAGTGCAAAACGCTATGATCTTTGAATGATTTCAATAACGATTATTCACTATTTTTAAAGTTTCAATTCTCATATTTCAAAATACGAAAAAGTATTTAATTTTCATGTATGTGATGTTATTCACGTGATGATATTCACGTTCAGTCGAACAAAATTAATACCTACGGTATCTCAATTAAATTGTCTAAAAAGAAAATACAGAATATCTTTAATAAGCATTTAGATTTTGATTTTTGAATAATATTTGCGATTATTTCCGTTTCCGTGTAAAGATTAATAACGATTTATGAACCGACTTACACATTTGTAGATTGACGAGCCAATATGGCTAATAGTATCCCGATAATATCGGAACATAAAGTTTGAAAATACTAAATAACTTTACTTGAACATATCACGATAAGTGTATAATTTATAAAGTTTTGTTAAATTTCGTTTGCTTTTACTATTTAATAATTCTTTATTCACGCCTATACACATACAGGCAATGCGGAACTTTATAGTGAACTCTTGATTTTACAACACAGCGTAACGTTCGCGAACACTCACACACACACACACACATATATATATAATATCTTTTGGGCAGGCCCGTATTTGGAGGAGGGGCAAGTGTCCCTTGTTGCCCGGGACGGCAATTTTTTAGTCAATTAGGGGGGCGGATAATTTATTGAAATTGCCTTGACTAGAAAAACAAGAAAAATAATTTATATATTTATACTTCAATTTGTTGGGAAAATATTTTGATAATTTTGTTTAAGCCAGTGTCACAAGACTGGTGTAGTCTGCGAATAACCGACAATCATTGTATTTTAATATCATTTATATATTGCGAGTCTTATGGGAAGTATTTAATCGTAATGTACAACGATTATTTTCACTCGCCGAGTTTCCTGTTGTTTTTGGGTACAACACGAGTGATTTGTGTTGTTGTGTTTTGTTACAAATAAAATTACACCTTTAAAATAGATATAATACAAGACGCGGGTGTATTGTTTTTTTTCTATATAATTATATATAATATACGTAAGTACTTCTTCAATATTAATATTATAATTTATCTACATTATATAAGTGTGGGTCCGTATTTAAGGGTATGACAAATTACTGGTTACTGAGAGTAGTGTACGCATACATATATATAAGATAAGGTATAGAACAGTAAATTAAATTTTTTGTGAACATTGTAACAAAAAAGACATATCTTACATAAAAAAAAAAAATTACTTTCTTGAGGGGGAATTACGAAAGGGTGGCTAAAATGTGTTGGCCCGGGGCACAAAATGTCCAAATACGGCCTTGCTTTCGGGAGATGTTTTCAAATCTGCGTATTATGATCCATATTAATATACAAAAATCAGAATTGAAAAATGTTCACTAGATAGAGAGAGAGAGAGAGAGAGAGAGAAAGAAAAACACACATAGCCGAACTCATCGAACACTCTGTATATGTATAATATTATATAATATAAATGCGCAAAGTTTTACACAATATACCGAATAGACGGTTTAGTGAAGTGAATGCGTTCATCGTGTTGGTATTTTTTTTTTCTCTTGTTATAAAATGTTGCATATTCCAAGTAATGACGAATTTGTATACCAAGAATTCAATACCAAGAAAAAACATATAATTTCAACACCGTCTCGGTCAGAGTAATTTTACTGGTTAAATTATTCTGAAAAACCAGAAAACGTTTTTTGAGAGAACAAACCATTATATTGGATATTAGACTTCAGGCAGCCTTGCGGTATTAACAAAATTGAAAGCGTCGTAATTCCTACGGTTAAATTATATGTCATAAATCAATAAAATATTACGTTCCTTGTTGCTCCCGGGGAACTTTACAAAAGTATGTTGCCGATCCAACCCGTAACAAATTGTTTAGCACGCTTCCGTACAATACTTTCTAAACGCTGACTAGAAGAAGGTGTACAATCGAAACGTACAATTAGCTACAGCAGTCGACAATAATATGTTTAAGACATTTTCCCTCCGAAAGACGAAAGGATTAAAAAAAAAAAATTGAAATATATAAATTTTAAAATGTACTTATACTCGTGTATATATATATTCTTTGTTTTTATTTATTATTCTACTATTTTCAGATATTTATTTTATATTTCCGAAGCTGTGAAGCAAAAAATATTAATATTATATAATATTGTTACGTTATTATTACTGTTGTACATACGTTTGCATCCATACGTATATAATAATCAGCATTCGAATAAAAGCGAAGTTATAGTCGTGATTTATTGAAATTACATAGTTAATTATATATACATATACAATATACACGTATTGAATTGTGCGATTGCCGTTGAAATTTAAATGACAAAAATAATTCGTCGTTATAACAGGGTGTACAAAATTTACAATTTCGTTGCATATTGAAATTAAATTACAGTGATTTGATAAATACGCTTGCACGCGCGTTTAGATATAAAATTTCAATTAACGACGACGGATAAATGTGTTCTTACGAAGAAAACATTTCGATAAAATAGTTGTTTAAAGTGCGTCCTTTTTTCCGAGTCGTTAATTCTGTTTTTTGAATTTCATGAATTAAAAAAAAAAAAAAAACATCTCTAATAAGTGCACATTTCACGCGGAGTAATTAATCTTGCGCGAGGAAAATGATCTAAAAAAAAAAAAAAAAATTAATATTAGTTTAAATAAATTATTATTCGTATTGGATCGGTTCAAATTCCATATTGGATTAATAATATTATGACATGTTATATCATAAAAGTCGATATGTAAGTGGTTCAAAAAAAAAAAGATGTTTAAGAAGTATTCAATACACACTTTACACGCGTTTGAAGACGGAATAAAAGTACGGTATACGTGTATTGTGTATTATTATGAGACAAAAAGATATAACGCCTAACATTATATTGTATTTTACAGGTTAGGAACAGTACGGGATTTCTTAATGAAAATTATTTTTAATCATAATTGCGTTATGTAAATGACGTCCGCGCGCGTTTAATATTTTCTTATTAATATTATAATGATACTTGCTTTGTAGTTGAGTGACTTGCCATCGAAGGTAATTGTAGTACAATACTGTCGGTTCTAAACAATCCATCATGCATTTTAATTGAAACCGATCATTTATTTATATAAATTACGTAATAAATAATATCAATTTTAAATTAACCGAACACATCGACACAAAAGTATTGATTTTTCGTATTTTAAATTCGACTTTTACTCATTGAAACAATATTAATATTTATAACCGTTTAAAAATATGCCGACAGTTGGTTTAATCAATAATAATAATAATAATAATTATATATATATATTATATATATACAATTTGTCCGCGCCAAATAAATAAAAACGAGTTCAACTCCATTTATTTATTCATTAAATTATACACCTATACACGTTACATTTCGTAATCTATTGCGTTTTACGTTTTCTATTATATTTTATTTATTATTTGATTTCTGTTACTCGTGGATTTTGATAAAAAAAAAAGCGTAACTCCTTTACACAACAATGCATAATTTTTTCTGCTAAATTATTATGGAAACGGATTAGACACAATGTTTTGTTAATCATATTATGTTACTCAAATCGTTATTTATAATAATATGAAACTATTAATACAAACAATATATGAGATACGTACGTATATATAGCGAAATATATTTTGCAAACAACTATTGCGTTCATTACGTTATTTTAATTTATTTCATACAAATTATTATCTTTAATTTGATGATCGTAAACAGACCAGTTGCAATTTTCAAAAGCATCCTATCATCCCTATTATAATATTATAAAATCACCGCACGGTTAGATCGACGTTAAAACAGAACTTACCATTTTTATTATTAATATTTGCTGTGGCTGCAGAAAATCAAACAAAATATTATAACGAATTCGAAATATAAGCGTATTACATTATTATGTATTGCTCGAGTTTAACGATATAGTACCTATATCAATCAAATAAATAATAATTAACGAATATTAATTTATAGCAAATCAACGAATAATTGATTTTAACTAATCTGATATTATTGACGTTTAACTTACACCCATATTTGATGAATTAAAAGGACTTAAGTCCATTTGTGATTTATGTGATTTTTTTTTTAGTTGACACTTTGTTTTTTTTTTTTTTTTTGATTATAACGCCAATATATCGTTAAAAATAAAGTCAAAATGAGACTAAATCACATTTAGTTTTGACAGTTATGTCGTTATGTTTAAGGGTTAAGCCCATATGGTACCCGTCAGTCGGATAATGAATCGAAATTCAAAAGAATATTTGTACGAAATTATAATTGCGAAATTGATGAATGTCTCGCTCAATACGAGTATGTTTGTGTGTGTTGTACCTCGAACATGTTTAATTAGGATAACAAATAGGAAGCCCGAAAAGATCTCGTATGCGGAAGCACGTTATCATTTTTGATGGAAATCGATCAAATTCCTTATGTTTCTTAGGTTAATATTAATTATTTTTCGATAAATAATAAATAATAATTTATTCACAGATATTGTAAAATGCACGTTCCATGGCTTCAGCGTTGGTTTCAAAAACTATATAAAAATAATACGCACGATTAATAATATGATAAGTAATGTTTTGCGTGTAAATTAAGAAACAGTTGGCCTATAATTTTTTTTTTTTTAAACGCCAAAATACACATAGACTCGTACTTAATGTATATCCAACACAATCCGGGACATACAGTTGTTGTCCTGAGGACAGTTTTACCAACTATTGTAACTATTGTAGAGATTTAAATAAATAAATATTTGACACTGTCGCATTTCGTGTAGTTTAGATCTCATCCGTTCCAAATGTCTATACAAAATCCGAATGACAATATTATAAACTGGACCTGTATTGCACCGATGGTGGGCAATTGGTGTGTGTGTGTGTAATGTCCAGCCCCCTTTTCTCCCTTTATTGTGTAACGTCCCTTCCAAACAACTTGTAACCTCCTTGTTTTAATTCGTAACGATCTGTAATTTGACGAAAGCACAGTTACGACTTGTTTCTCAACAATAGGGAACCCACTCCGAAATCAACCGAAACAAATTTTATTATATTCATTTTAATTTGTAACTATATACACCTAACTAATTTTCTTGAATTTGTAACTTCGTCCTTCACGAATTGAAATGTTTTTGAAAATTCGAGGCCAGTGCCCGTTACTCGTTCAAATATCTCGAAAAAATTTGTATTGATATTATTTTAACTAAACTTTTGACATTTTTAATCACACTGTTTCCGAGTTATGGCCGATTTCTCAATGAGGGATCAGCTCCTTTTACAAGTTGATAAAATCTTCGGAAATGTATTGTAATCTTTCGTACTCTTCATCGATATAATTTAAGTTATTATTCTTACATTACAAAAAAATCTCTATAAATGCAAAGTGTTATAAGTTATTAAAATACGTAATACAATTTTTTTGAATTATTTCGAATTCCGAATTCCGTATTCAATGAGGAAGGATTTTCGGGTTAAAGTCCCATTCATCCTTGGAATTTCTTCAATATATTTATATATATATATATATATATATATATATATAACATTTAATAAGGCTTTCAAAAAATACATTATTTTGTAATGTAAATTTTCGTATAAACACCACTCCCCTCAAAAAAAAAAATATATATATATGTATTGAATACGCATAAATCAATGGGACGAAGAATTTTGATGAATTAATAATCAAAAGCGTAAAATAAAAACAAAATTTGGTGCTAAACATCGTAACTGATTAAGTAATAACTTTTAATAATAAATTCATTAATCATAATTATTAATATAGTATACGTATTTAACATAACATTTTTTAAAACGCCTGTAAAATAAAAACAAATTATTTACTTCCAAAACTTCCTCCTGTTTCTGTATTTGCTAAATTTTCTACAAAATGTGTATTTTTGATAAACAATACTGCGTTATTTTTAATTTGTAAATCGATGATTTTTAGTATTTTTAATTTATTTTTTTGAAACAAATTTAATATTACAAAGATGATTTTTTAAAAAAAATTAATGTTATTTGAAATCATACCCATGCACGTAGTTTGGATCTCTATTAAATTACAATTAAAGTATTATTAGTTTAAAATTTAAACTTATCATAAAAGATCGACTTTAAATTAAATGTATTTATAATACAATTTTAATACGTTATGTAATATAATATGTAACACAAATAACTATATTGTACGCCATAATTTAGTCGTTTCCAAACATATTTTCTAAAATTTATTTATTTTTTCCTCAGAAAAATTAATTTAAAAAATATTATAGAATAACAATAAAAATTTAATATCTATTAAAATTGTATATTTTTGTTATTATTATTATTATTTCGGTGCATATAATTGGCATAATACCAATAATTTTATTAAGATGATATTGTACTATAATATACATGATTATATTTTATAGCTGTAATAGTTTTATCAAACATACCAACCTGAATAAATATGTGTACACCATACCAGTGGTGTATCATACTTTATGTTATTTGTGTCTAAAAAATATTTTTTATTTAAATTTAAAAAAAAACTATTTACACCTATGACTTTCACTAATCACATGTTTTCTCTGTTGAAGTTTATATGCATTTTTTATATAGTCAACGGCTTTGAAATGTTGGACAATGTATATTTATCTTATTAAAATTACTAACTCCCTTATAAATATTTACTCTTTTTACATTAAATTTCATCATAAGTCCTTTTTTTCAAATAAATTGTTGAGTAATATTATATCGAATTCGTTGGTATAATATTACAAACATAATAGCTTGGACATAATAGCTCTAAACGTTGAATGTCTTTTTTTTATTTACAACGTTTCGATTAAAAAAAATTCTCCGATAATTACACTCGTACCTATTTTCCGATACCAAATTTTGCTGGGGCTGTACTTTTAAGAACGTAATTTTTTTTTAATTTTTTCGATAACTTTAAAACACAGTCCAAAATAATACCAAAACTTTTTGTTAAAAACGGCAAAAACTCGATTTTGACAAAATTCAATTTTGTACGTTAATATAATAAATAATATTGAGCACCCGAGCTCCGTCAAGAAACATTTCATTGAATGCAATGATTTATCATTTACTTTCAAATTCATAGTAATAGCAATATTCTAAATCTTTATCTACATAATTCACTTAAGCGACATCCGAAAAATTCGCGGCTCGTTGTGCTTTTTAATTTTTATGTGTTCATAATTAAATTTAACGAGTTGTAAAAATTTGGTCATATTACCTAATTCATATATAAGATCACGGACTTGAGAGATGAGAAACTCGCAATATGTTGCAAAATGATCTGAAAAGACATATATCATGCGTACAATACATTGCGTTTAGAATTGACTGCGTTTTGACATTATTTATTATCGATACTAAAACAACAACTAACATATGTGAAAAATATTTAACAATTAACATGAAATTACAGTATATATCACTCAACGGGAACTCAGTGGAGACTTTCGCTAGTAAAAAAAATAAATAAATAATACACTTAAAAATATAAACATTTAACTGTTTTGTAAATTTGTGTTCTCCGTTATTAAAATAAAACAATAAATAATATGTTCTGGATAAATACGTATATTTATATATATTAATTGTAATTAAAACGAAATTATATATTATTTTCAAAAACCAAGCCCAACTATTATACATACACTCATCTATCAATCTATGCCTATGGTAACTCAATTAATATCGTTAAATATAACGTTTTCTTAATGTTTTAGATACGCATAAAATGACACACTAAATTTACTACATTTATTAACGATTGGATTTTTATTTACACGATTTTTGGGATAAATTGATCATTATTTTACTCACTATAATTTTCAAATATAGCTATAAAAGCATCAAAACCATTTCCGTCAGCTAAAATAACAAATAAAACGATTCAGTACATTAACAATATATTGAACATTCTAAGCTACAAAAAAAAAAATTGAATTTGAATAAAAAAAGTATTGTTATTTAATGAATACTAATCAAGGGATAGTTCGTGAGAAACTACAATTTTTTTTTAATTGAGATTCATAATTCGGAAGTATCATAAGTCTATAAAAAAAATATTGATAATCAATATCGCGCATGAACTTTTATACGAAAAATATAACAAAATTCATTTTAATTTTAATTTATATATATATATATATATATATATATATTATATATATATATATATATATATATATATATTATATATATATTTTTTTTTTTTATTTATTCATATATTAATATGAATAAATAAAAAAATAATAATAAATAAATTTATACACTAATTAAGTAGGTATTATGAATAATATTTTAATTGTTCTTTTTAAATTTAATTTTAAAATATATCACGACACCAGTATTTTTAATTTAACACGTGACACTCGTATATAAGAGCAAAGCTCGATATCAGTTCAACATACTAAGAGCATCTTTACGAAATAATTTAAACGGCTATTTAATATTCATATTTTCACCTTAAAATAATTACTACTTTAGACAGTTTGATAAAAAAAAAATCATATTATATTGATAGAACAAAAATATAAGCATAAATGGTGGTACTTACGATCAACGAGTGCTATTCCAAAAAAAAAGCCTACACATTTCAAATTTGAAAAAAAAAAATTATTACTGATTTTGTACGTATTTAAAATAATTTTATAATATTATATACTATATGAATTAGTTATTTATACTGTAATTTCTGTCATATTACATATGAAATCATCATTATTATTATTATTATTATTATTATTATTATTATTATTATTATTATTATTATTATTATTATTATTATTATTATTAACTGTTTTCTAATAAAAACAGTTATGTATAAGACATATTCTAATGTTTAATAATTAAGACATTATTTATTTATAATTATTTTAATACGTTTTATAAAATTGTAATATTGAACATTTTTACGTTTTTTATACGTAATAAATAATATTTGATCGTTAATCTTACCTAGACATTCTAAATTGTTGTTAAAAAAAAGACAATTTTATTTATTATGAGTATACACTTTATTTTCATACATATATGTAGTAATTTGCCCGTTTAATTCGTAATAAATTATAAAAAGAATATACACACATACTCAATTACAAATAGTATTGTTATACGATCAGTACAAGTGTAATAAGTACAATTCAGAATTACTTACCGGGGTGTAATTCCACTATACATGACAAGAATAATGTTATTATTATTTTAACAATTGATAAAGTCAATTTATGATGTAATTAACCGTGTAGGTACTGTTTTAATTATTTGTAGGAAAATCACAATTTACCGTCATCATCAACAGCGTCGTCCACAATTATAACAATTGCAAAAATTATTAGAAAAAGAAAACGTTTGACAGAAAACGTAAACATTTTGTAATCGTTACAACAAAATTATTTTTTCACGCCGATGGCATATAACGAGTGTAGAGCGAATAACAGTTGAATATTATTATTTTATGAAGTTATAATATTAAATCAAATAATATTATCTAAATATTTACATGGTGAATAACATAAAAAAAAAAAATATGTATACATTTTATTTACTTTTTTTTACTTATCCCGATGTAACGTTATTATTTGACTTGTAATGTTTGGAAAGAGCAATGTTCACATTTTGTGAGCGACACGTGAACGTCACTCGGTTTTTTCGTGAACGTGTGAAAGACGTTAATACTCATAGTTTTAATGGACTCGGAAGATTTACACGTCATTCAAATTTATTTAGATTGATTTAAATATTATAAACATATGTGTTCCTCACGTATATTGTAGTAAACAGTGGCGTTGCCAGGATTATGCAATGGAGGTTAAGTATGAATGAAACTATAGGTTTTTACATTTTTTTGTTAGGTTTGTTGCTCAATGCTCATACACTTAATACAAGGACCCACTTCAGTAAAAACGTAAAAAAAAAAAAAGCAACAAGGGATTTAAACACTTAAAAACCCCCTGGCTAAGCTTCTGGTAGTAAATATTTTAAACAAAACGCGAATTCCATTCTCAGTTTAATATTGCGCGTGGTCAAATCGAGTCAGTTCTCTTTCGTTTGCCGTTTTCGACACGTTCGAAATCAACGTATGGTTTGCGTTTTTTTCAATCTTGGTGAAAATACAACGGAAACGTACGCAACGATTAAAACTGCTTTTGACGATAATTCTTTCAGTCGTTCCGTGACTTTTCAACGAATTATATGTTAGTTTAAAATAGTATAAATATGGCATAACGTCATTTTATAAAAAAAATTATAATCTTCGTTGCCGCCTACATTTACACGTTTAAATCGTTTCCATGATTTGGTAACTGTAAACTCACATAAATTAAAATAACAATACTAATCCTTCAATTCCAATATACTAAGTATTAAATATGCTATTGTCGACTTCCTTGAATAAATTCAGGGAGGCACATAGTGCGTCTGAGTGAATATTATAACGGACGAAATGGACAAGTGCGTGTCGTTGGATGGTGGATGTCGAAAATGAACACGTTGGGATTTTATTGTCGAATACAGTGATCGATTATTTTTTATTGGGTAAAAATGTTTGGCATAATCTAGACGAAATTGAAAGTTTAATTACATTTTCAAAGTCTTCTTTAACCGGACATCATCGCCGTTCGTGTATGGCGCACAGAAGGTTAGGTTAGAGAGGAATACGCTTTCTTGTAATCATGGATGTTCACGTTTCAGTACATATATATATATATATATATACATAAAAATTATGTGAATTATTGCGTTGAATTTATTGGCGCAACTGAGGGAAGTGTCATTAGCACTCTATACATAAAAAAAAAAGCGCCACCATAAAGAATAACATTGAAATTTGATTTGAAAATTAGATATTCTATACGAATGAAGTCTCATTAAATTATAGTACTCGTTAAGTAAAATTTAAAGTATTATTTCATTTTTGATTTGTACTTAAGGTTGACTTGAATTAATTATATTTTTATTATTTAAAAAAAAAAAAACAACGTAGTAATAAAAATGACTAAACTTTTTCTTTATTTCTATGAGTTAGTTATGTATTGTGAAATCAAAAACATAATATAACTTTCTGTGTTTTCTCATCTAATCATCATATGTTTTCGTTACGACGATCGGTATTGCCGTCAAAACCGTTTGATTACATAATATTGTAACGTATTGTGGTCGAACTGTTCGACTTCGATAAGTTTCGGGATGAGAAGCACACGAAACACGGTGCGCCGTGATTCTCCGGGTTAAAATAATTTTCGAATTATATGTTCGTGCGTTCGAATATTCATTCAAATGACTATGTCCGATACTGTTCATTTCAGAAGTCCAAAATTGTCTTTGCCCTTGGAACATACGAGTTTCAAAGATTACGGAGGCAGAGACTATTTTTTTTAAAAAAATATATTATATTTATAAACTGTATATTATTTATTATTATATTGTATAGTACATAACTGTAACTTCATTACACCGTATTTGTATAGGGTTTTCACGAAGAACAGATTTTTCAACACTCAAGAGATATGTGGTATAATTCAGTTTGACGAACTATCGAATTTGCTGCTCGTATATAGAATTTTGTCGCGTTTTCTACAATGTGCAAGTGAAAACAAAAATTAATATTTTTTTTCCATCAATATTGTTTGTACACGAACGAATGCATAATAATGTAGCCGTCTAATAAGATTCTAAACTTATGTAGAAATATTATTATTATTATTAACGCACTGAAATTCGTTATTACATTCACAATCAACGAAATACGATTTCAATATATCACAATAATAATCATAATCGATTAATCTTCTATAGGTACAGTGTAATATGCAATTGCGGATGTGAGCACAAGTAATTCAATAGGCATAAGTAAATACCGGTATGGTACAAAAAAAATGTATACATATTATATATTCACAAAATACAAAACGATAACAACGACAACACCGACATCAACAATCTGCGTCGTAATATGCGTTGGCTAGAATTCATTGAAACAAAAGGTAATAGCAGTTACAATTTGTCTATTGCGTGTTCCCGATTCTACACGATGATATGTAAATCCGAATCCAGTGAAGTAAATCGATTAAAAAAAAAAAAGTTTACAGTTGTCATAGAGAAATTACACGAATTTCCCCATTTAAATAATATTAATAAATTGTATTTCATCAGAATTCCACGTTTACGTAATACTGTGTACGCAGGTATTGCGTATTAATATTTTTGTAATTTTTGTCTTACATTTTCATTGTCTTCTTGGACTTTTTAGATACGCATAATAATAATAATAAAGACATTTTCGCGGAAAACAAAATTTGGAAATGTACAGGACAATAAATTTTTAATAAAATATTAATAAATTATATATTAAAAATTATATTTACTAATACCTAATATTTAAAAATAAACTGAATTGAGAAAAAAATATAAAAGAATAATTTGTACGTAGTAATATGAAAAAAAAAAAAGAATGATTGGAAATATAATTTGAAGTACACCGAAAAAAATTATTGTTCTCTATATGATAACTAGTAAACAGAAAAATTAAATTTTTAACGTATTTACACATTTTTATATATTAAGTGTAGGTTTTTCAAATGTTTTTTGCTACACGAAAAATTCGATCTTTAGAAATATAATTTTACGAAAATTTTCTTTTTTGTGTTTATATAATGTGGTTTTATACTAGTTTTAAAAAGCTGAAGAAGCAATGAAATAACCTTAAATCGTCAACGATGAAAAAATATATAAAATAAAAATTTCAAAATTGAATACCATCAGTGGCGTATTCAGTATTTTCTCGGGTTATGGGAATGAATTTCCGAAGAAACCAATACTTTCATTAAAAAGTGCTTTATACTTTATAGGTATATTAGATACCTATTACGTACTAGTTTTAATATTATAATGATATAATTAATAATATAATAGATTTATTAAAAAAAAAGTGTACGGTGTCATGTATTATTATGGCCTACTATACACAATTAAGTAATAACTAATTTGGTATTGATAAATCATTGCACTCGATAAAACGATTTTGAGCGACGCGCTTTATTGTAATATTATTTTTATTTTAGGAGAAAGGGCGATTAATGAGAATATATTATGAGAATATCTGTTATATAAGATTAATTAATTAATAATGATAATAATATGTGATGCAAATGGATTTTCACAATACGAGTAGATCATCAACAAGCAATCAAAAACAAACCTATGGAATGACAAACTGGACTGGAGCAGAGGTAACTGACCGGTTTGTCGACCAAACTGAAACGTGCGTACGCATGTAATTTCGCTGCTCCAACAACCAACGAGTTTTTAGTTTTATCATTTTTCATAGCGCGCTATTGGGACACTAAACAACTAGTTGTTCTTATACGTACTTTTTGTACAATATTATTTACAATTCTAACTACGTATTTTCCGCTTTAATAACATTTATGGTTTAGAGATTCGCGTGTGGAACACACTGAGGACTAAACTGTTAAAAATATTTCGACCAACACAGTAAGCAGGAGTCTGCTCCTCCCGTCTATCCGTTCTCGTCGTCAACAGACAATCGATTCTGGGAGCGTTAAATTGTATCTGTTAGGATAATCGTCGAAGCATCCACAGTGAACAGGCGCGTGCGCTAGGTATGAGGTCTGCACGCTTGATGGTTAACTTTAGACCGTTATTCTCATGACTATACGAGACGTTGAAAATGATAGTATGGTTGCACGACGTTAAGAAAAATTAATTTCAATAAATTAACGATTTTAATCTTCAACAAAATATGTCATAAAAACATAAATTGTTGACAATAATCAAATAGGTACTTCGATCTAACATGTTAAAAAAAAAACATTGTAGGTTACCTACTACAATCGAGATTATTAAGCTGCACGATAAATTTTATTCGATAATTTTATAAACAATTATTATATAATTGTTTTATTTACACGACGATAAAAAAGAATTCTGATTTATTCGGATTATAATTTGTTAACAAAATAAAATAACATATTATAAAAAAATAACAATATGTAAATTAGTATATATATTAATATAATCAAAGATAAACTTTCGCATAACAGCGGGGCTGCTGTTCAAGTCGCACCGAACATTCGTCATCGACGGCGGGTTTCCCGGTCTACGCGATAGTCGGTTCGAGAAATGTCTCAAACGACGGTCCCATCCCGCTCGTTACGACACGCCACTGTGCGCGACATTCACCACGAACTTCGCCGTTCGCTCGACGGATTCATTTTCAAATCGGCGAATTCAAGTGCGTCGTTATCCGCCTTCGCTGACCCGTTCCCCGTTCGGGTCGTGCGAGCGCGACATTCGCGACTCGTAGGTGCCATTCTCGAGTCCGCGGGATCCATCACGTTCACGCCGTCGCATTTCACCGTGGAGTTCTCCGGCGAGAACGTCGTACGACGTCACATTCACCGTCAGTCGTGGGATTAATTCTACCGGAGGCCACACTGCAGTACTGCACCATTCCAGTCAGCTGTCGCACGTTGGTGATATCACAATTGTTTAATTCAACTTATCCGTTATCATATGTGTTGTTTGTTAATTATTATATTTTACGCGTCGCGGCCATCCGTATAATTGTTATTCGTTGTACTGCGTCGTAATCGTTGTTCGTTTGTGCGCGCCCGTATTGGTTTAATTTGTACGAATATTATCATTATTTTTTGTTCTCATTATACGTGGTTTGTATTTAAAAAAAAAATTGTAAAATTAATTCTTTCTTTATTCGTTCTCCTGCCCCGCCATCAAACGCGAGTCGAAGCGACAGACTGCCATACTCGTAAGAGTCGTTTCGGCGCAACAGTGACTTTAATAATAATGAAATTATTCATTCAGTTAATATAAAGTAATTAAACAAAATTTATTTTGATTATGATAATATAGTATATTACCAAAATGATGGGTTTGTCATGAGTAGTCCTTTAAGTGATGTTCTTTCTGAATTATACATGAAAAATTACTAATCAATAAACATATTTTAAACATCAAGGTATACATTTATTATATTAAGCAATATATAAAAGCGTATTCCAGAAATGTTGATGACACTTTTGTTCTATTCAATGGTACAAATAGACAGGCTGAACTTATAGTCAATAATTTAAACAGAATTAATAAAAACATCCAATTTATACTTGAAATACAAATATATAATAAAATCAACTCCTTATGTCTTACAATAAACTATTAAAAATAAATTTAATTTCAATATATATATATATATATATATATATATATATTTAGAAAACCCACTCAAACTGAGGACAGTTATTCCGAATGATTCTAATCAACCATTTGCGCATTTCCATTATATTTTATATAGACTCGAGTGGATTCCCTTAAACAAATCTAACTATAATAATGAGTTTAATATAATTTGTGATATAGAAATTAAGAATAATTTTGACATAAATACTATAAAGAAAATTCACAACAAAATTAAAGTAAAACTACGAAATCAAATTAATATTCTACGTCTATCTAGTAATGCAATTAATTATTTTCCAATGAAATATTATATTTTCATGTCAGAAAAATTTGCTAATATTTTAAATAGAAATAATAATAATAATGTAATAATAGCTATTAAAAGTAAAAATAATTCGATTCAAACCATATATAATAAAATTTAAAAAATTACAAATAATAATTCTATCGATTATGATAATTATGGCGTTTATTAACTAATTTGTAGTTGTAATACATTTGATATCGAAAATACTGATAGAAATTTTAAAATTCGATACAAAGAACATATTTCAGAGATAAAATTAAAAAAAAAAATCTTCCAATTTTAATTTTGCTAAACATGTCTTAGAATGTAATCATAGTATACATTTTGATATAGAAAAAGATTTTATTATAATATTACAAGCCAAAAAATAAATTTATAAATTTGGTATTAGAAAAATTACTCGTTTATAATGAAGTTAAATGCATTAGTTTTAATAATATTTTAAATATACAAATTGATTTTAAAAATAATGAAATTTATCAATATATATTAGACAATGATACATTACATTTATTATTCATTGTAACCTGATAATGACTTATGGTCGTCACCAATTGTTACATTCTTAAACATTTATCAACTACTCCAAGCATTTTTCTTAATATATATATATATTATTTTTTTTTATATAATATATACTAATTTATTATATATATTTTTGTTTTTTATAATATATATTATTTTATTTTTTAGGAGTATTACAATTTTTAAAAAAATTTTCTCTCTTAAATTTGAATTTATTATTTGTTCATTTAATTTTTAGCTTACAAAAATAAAAAAATTCTTAAAACAACATTTAATCTAGTTTTTTATTATAATTAACAAGTTAAAATAAATATGACTAATTTACCCTGCTTTGTCGTATATACACCACTTTTATTTGTTTATTATTTTTTCTCTTTTCACACTATTCTTAAAATTTCAGTCATTGTCATTACAATTAATACTAGTCATTATACGAATAGAGCAATTGAACATAATTTTCGTTACGCTGAATTATTTTCGTATTTAAGTTTGTCATTTAATCGAACAATTAACAATAACCGTAATTTCAGCAGAAATGAATTCACATTAAACTAATATTACAGTTATGAAATTAATATTGTACATAATAACCTTAAATAAAAAACTATTGTTAATTGCCAAGACAATTGTCATTGAGAACAGAGGGATTGATGACAAGTAACAAAAATATTTAAAATAAGACTTGACAATTATTATATATTATTTATTGAATAAATTATTAACAAGTGAATATTGCCTATTTTAATTCCTTCTACCATACATGAAATACAGTTTCAACAAAAAACAAAAATTTTGATCAATAACACATATTGAAAATAAACGGATAAAAATAACAAATGTAATGAGAAAAAAATGAATACAATTATATATGATTTACCAATTAATAGAATTTATACAAAAATAATAATAATTGTTTTTTTTTTTATTTAGAGTAGTTGTCAACGCTTGTCGCAAAATTGTTGGCCGAAGTATCTTCTGTACTTTCTTTACACCTTAACATTTTAAATAAAATATATTTTTTTAATTATTTGTATACGCATATAACATAGATACATTTAAGTAGTTAGAAAACAGAACTTAAATGTTTTTCTTTAACCAAATCGTATATATAAATCTCATTAAACATTTTAGATCAGCACTGAAATGATATTTTTAATTATCGTGAAAAAAGTATTTCGTATTTTATTATAGAACGCATTATTTCTTATTACACATAACATTCTATTTAAAATAAAAATACTCACTTTGGACGAACTGGATTTCTCTTATCATCACGATAGACTTGTGGTTTTAAACGAGGCATCTTTCTACGTTTATCGTATTTATGCTTGTGTTTGGACCTTTTCTTCTTCTTAGTCCTGACATGAATAAAATATAAATAAAATTATATTATAATAAATTCGATTCATTAATTAGGTACTCATTAACTCACTTTAAACTAGCTGGATCCGTCTGGTCATTACTGTAAACTTGACGTTTCAAATGAGGCATTTCCCTTGATTCGTCAAATCGATGGTTGGATTTGGATTCTTTATTTTTTTTTTTACTCTTTTTTTTCCTATTGCATTAGAACAAATACAAAAAATATTATTCAATGTATATAATTATATATATAATGATAATTTTTTATTAAATCGTCAATCAAGGAATTATAATGTCAGATCACACACAATCGACGTTAATAACGTTTCAATTCTCTTCGGTCACAGTAAAAGGGGTACTACCACCGATTAAGATGCGTTTATGACAAAAATATTATTTATCTTTGTTTTTTTTAACAGTGATATCGAATTATTAAACATTTCCACAGACATAAATTATATATATATAAAAACAACCACAACGTATTATAAGTTGACTATTTAGATTTTACAAGAACTGAATAATTAACATTTATCAATACTATAGGACAAAAATCGACAACACACATACGACACAAGACGTAAAATATTAATTCAATTATCGTAATACGCGGCGTGTTAATTGTTTTTATAGAAGCGCATCACAGAGTGGTTTTTACGGATTAATAAATATACTTACACCGGTTCAATTTAAAAGTTCACTGTGGGTACGCATTCGTTCGGCCAGTCAATACTACTCTACAAAGTTAACGCATTTGGCCGAAACACTGTAATTGTCAGATAAACTATGGAGCAAAGTGTACAATAATCGATAAAAATAATAACAATCAGTACACACGGTGTGTGTGTGTAATTTAAACCGTATCGAAACGATGAAAATCTTCGGCGTGGTAGTGAAGTCGAATCAAACGCGTTTAGTCCAAATACAACGGCTAATCGTAGTAAAAACCAGTAGAACAGTAGGAGGCGTTGTTCTCAGCCGCGCGGTCGTCGTTTCGTACGAGACACGACGAATATTGTGAAACGTAACGTCCGAGATTATTATTACTACTAATTACCGATTTACATTATTATATTATAATTAACACTCTGATCATTACTTACGACTTGTCCTTGGCCATTTTTTACGGGCAAACGGCGTGCTTGTTTGGCGTTGATGAAAACGATGTGGGATTGGGGGAATAAAACGCAAATTTCTCGGTGTCCAAATATAAAAACGAACGCTCCGCCACGGATTACGTAACAGGTGGACGGGACTCCTCCGCTCATCGTACAGCGATCGCCGCCGCTGGTCACCGTATTGATAATAACGACAACGGTGCGACAGTGCGACCCCACTCGGGAATAGTCGACAATCCGGCGGTTTCGAACGGTGAACGGTTTGAACTTTCAAACGATTTCGCTCTGCGTGCGTTATCGTAAAAAATTTTTTTTCCTCTTTTGATTTTTTTGTTTTGTTTTTTTTTTTTGTTTGCCGGTTCCTCTTCTTGTCTACTCGTGAAAATTCAACAGAGTTCGACGAGTGTTTAAAAGCTTTTCGCCAATAACATATTATTTTAAGGTCGTTTATAGTTCGTATTCATCGGACAAACTAAGATATTACAAAGACAACGCCCGTAAGAGAAAAACACTTATTTAACCAACCAACTCCGGCCGCCTTAACTCATCGGTTTTCATAACTACCTACGTTGTAATGCGCATGTTTTTTTTTTTATCATCATCAACCGTCAAAAACTTTTGGGTTAGACATGCTAAAAAATATATATATATTTTTTTTTTTTATTACATCCGAACGTTTATGGAAATTTTTAAAAACGCACATTCGACAAAAGTTGAAATATTTCTGAAAAGTCCCCCTGTTACTGTTATAGAGGAACTTATAATTATTATTATTATTCGTCAAATCTGTTTATAAATAATAGAATTTAATAAATGTAAATATTATTTTTAAATTGTACACATTTTGTTTATATGGTGGAACACATTTGTTCGGTACTATAATATTAAATATTTTGTTTTCTTTGTCAATATATTTTAAGAAAATATACAGAATAATTTTTAAAAAATACTATTCATTGTTAGTGTGTTACAAAAAGAAACTGCATGTGTAGATACACATATTTTAATCCAAAAGTGTTGTAGCTGATGTCTACTTTACGATTATAATTACTGTAACGCGTTAACACAACTCAAATTAGATACATTTTTTTTTTTTACTCAGTAAAATGAAATTAAGAATTTAAAATATCATAAGTAATACTTATCGTTGAAAGTATTTTGAAATGTAATCAATATTTTTAAAAATGTACTTCACTACAAGACGGACGATAGTTTTAGTGCACAATACACATTATACGGTATGGAGAATACGATACGTACCAAACTTTTACCATAAATTCTTCTAATTGATTTTTAAATTTTTTTTTCCAAACATTCATTGGAGTGAGATTATGATTTTTTTTTAAATATAATATATTTCAATTCAAATTTCATCATTATCGAATACAGTACATAGATAATTCTATAGGGTAATATACAAATTATTAATGATTTGAACAATGTCAATATTTTGTATGAAACAAAATGGATTTTATTATTATTAGTTGCTACAGAGACTACACTAAAATGTAAAATATAATAATCAATATAAAATAATTACCAAAAAAGTACATTTAATATAAAATCTTAAGAATTATTTTACATTGGTAATGATAAAATATTTTTACATAAATTACCAAAGATTATTGTACTATACCCCGTGTCTCCGATAACTATTACACAATACAATACAGTAATAACAATATTTTGTAAGAAACCAATCACACTTTATTACTTTTTATTATTATACAGTTGCTACAGAGTACAGACTACACTAAAATGTAAGATTCAATAATCAATATAAAATAATTACCAAAAAAGTACATTTAATATAAAATCTTAAGAATTGTTTTACATTGGAAATGGCATAATATGACATATATTGTATGCATATTTATGCAAATATGTCATATAATGACATATTAAAATTAAAATGTAAAATACACCTAAGTCTTAACATGAAGAAATATATCTATATTTTATAAATGATAATATATATTTATTAAAATAATATATAATATATATTTATTAAAATAATATTTACAAAAAAAATGTCTATTTTTAATTAAAACATTTAGTCGTTTATTTTTTTCTTTATCAAATCGAATTCAGCCTCTGAACGAACTTTAGTTGGTGGCTTTATGCTAATATCCTCAATTTTAAAATTATACGTTTTAATTATACGCGACAGTTTAAAATGAAAATATTTACATAGATCCTGTGGAGGATTGCCATATCCAAAATGTGTATCTTTATATAAAGTTTCAATGATTATTGCTACAGGATTGTGCTTAAACAACAGCAATGGGTGAAAAATATTAATTGTTTTACGTTGAGCAGCTACCATTGCAGTATAGATCAATATGTCCCGATTGGTTTCTTTAACCTATAAAAGAACATCATCACTTTACTCGATACTCCTAATCAATTTACATAGGTATTATATTTAATTATTATAATAAAAAGCTTACATTATTATTACTATCATTATATCTAGGAATGATCAGTAAATGTTTAATATGTTCACACATTTTCAATTTATCTATCACGGCTATGGTGAAACTTATATTCACCAATTCCAAAATCTTAAGATTTTTATTATGCTTAATTGCATCAAAAACTTTTATGGAATCATTTGTCCACAGTCCATAATAATATTCTAATTTCAACATTCTTAAATTAACAAGTCTGTTTACAATTGCTTCTAGATGATGACCAATACTATCGCAGTTTCCAATTTCTAATTGTGTTAGGTTCGTCGTAAGAGTATATAACTGTTTATAAACATTTTCAGTAAACATTGGAACAGACGTCAATTCCTGAACAAACAAATATAAGAGAGTGAAATTAAATATTTTATATTAATACAAAATATTATTATTACTGAACTCACAAAAACTATTAAATGTATTAACTCCTGTAATGGTGGAAAATCCTGTGATGTTATGCACTTTAGTCCATATAACCTTATTTCCTTCATATCTTTCATCCGATTCGTAAAAAACAAACTGAATGTCTCATTATTGCTTATGTTTTCATGATTTTCATCATTATTTGTTCCGTCAATCATTTGTAGGTTTCTGAAAAATAAAATGTTTTCCTTTTTACAAACCATTAACTAGTAGATAATAATATGTAATATATTTATAGTTTTTCACTTATTACATTCTTTTTGTATCTACTTTAAGTACTTCAATATCACTATTCAATGATTTCATTATAGCACTAATTATAAGGGAATTGCAATTTGTAAAATGAATATGTTTGTCTGTATAATTTGAGTTCGATATCTTTCGGATGGTCTCGCGAAAATATATCCAAAAATCCTGGCTCCAGTCTATTATGCCATTAGAGGGTATCCTATCAATTTCCAAAAAATCAAAGTTGAGAAGTTCATCGTAGTTGAGTTTGTACCAGTCAGGATTTCTATAATTAGAAAATAAAATAAAGTCGAAAGTTTCTCTTAAATATTTATGTTTTTACAAGACACATATTATTAGTAATGACAATAATAATAATAATAATAATCCACCCAGACAAAACTAGACATCATTTAATACAAATTGGTCCAACCCGCGACCCTCGAAGCCTTTCTTTGGCATCCCACAATTAAATTAATTATTTTTTTTATTAATTAAAAATTAAAGTCACAATAATATTATAACAAAATCGTAATATGATTATATAAATTTTACATTTCATTGTTATATTAATAGTTTAAATACTTTATACCAGGGGTCGGCAATAGGCGGCCCGCGGGCTAGGTCCGGCCCGCGGAGAGGAAATAACTGGACCGCCAAAAATATTTTTCTTTAATGCTGGTTTTCCGCACATTTTAGAATGTAGATATTTGATCTATTTTTATCATGTATTTGGAGATTACGATAGCGTTAATCGTTTATCGCTGTTTATAATAATAATCACGATAACAGAACACTGTACAATTATAAAAAATTGGCTCAGGACAAGAAATTTCATTTTTCTCATTAAACTTTTAAGAATAAAATTGTGTTATTATTAGTATGAATATATAATTACCTAATAAATAATTAAATATTAAATAATTGGTCTTAAAATGTGTTTTTAATACAAAAATAAATACATTAATTATAAACTAAAGTTTAAGTTTTTTCTGGCCCTCGAAATTTTTTTTTTCCAATTATCTGGACCGCCATAGAAATTAATTGCCGACCCCTGCTTTATACTATAAAACGTCATCAGATTTGCCACCACAGTGTGATTAATTGATATTGAAAAATTGGCTTCTGAAAAACAATGCCAATCATCGCATTAAAAATCTAAATCTAAATTCTAAACATAAGTAACTTAATCATCGTTAATATTAATTTGAAATGTAATCATTTGTGCATTATATAAAATAATATATAAATTATAAATAACAATAACACATTTTTTTTTTTGGTGGCCCCTAGTGTTTTTATGAAAGTGTAAATTAGCCCGCCAACTACAAAAGGTTGGACCACCCTTATTAAACTTTAATATATGTATTTGAAATACATAATTGTTAATTAGATAAAAAAATGTTCATATTTCAAATGATACCAGTCGAATGACAGTAGATTATCACATACTGAACATGTGTTACAATGTCTTAATAGAAAATATCTGAAGTGTACAAATTCATTAATTTTTTAGTACACACACACACGCATATATTTACTTAAACAATAATTAATAGATTAATGCGTACAAATAAAATCAATATAATATTACCCATCCGTTTTGTTGATTTCACTAGTTGCTTCATCGTAGTTGATTAAATTGCCATTAGTTAAATCTTCACTGAGTTGAATGGCTTCAATCGGCACGTTATCATAATTATATGCTAATACTGATCTGTAATGTAATTATTTGTGCATTTATAGATTAATGCGTACAAATAAAATCAATATAATATTACCCATCCGTTTTGTTGATTTCACTAGTAGCTTCATCGTAGTTGATTAAATTGCCATTAGTTAAATCTTCACTGGGTTGAATGGCTTCAATCGGCACGTTATCATAATTATATGCTAATATTGATCTGTAATGTAATAATTTGTGCATTAATAGATTAATTCGTATAAATAAAATCAATATAATATTACCCATCCGTTTTATTGATTTCACTAGTTGCTTCATCGTAGTTGATTAAATTGCCATTTGTTAAATCTTCACTGGGTTGAATGGCTTCAATCGGTACGTTATCATAATTATATGCTAATATTGATCTGTAAAGTAATAATTTGTGTATTAATAGATTAATTCGTATAAATAAAATCAATATAATATTACCCATCCGTTTTATTGATTTCACTAGTTGCTTCATCGTAGTTGATTAAATTGCCATTTGTTAAATCTTCACTTGGTTGAATGGCTTCAATCGGTACGTTATCATAATTATATGCTAATATTGATCTGTAAAGTAATAATTTGTGTATTAATAGATTAATTCGTATAAATAAAATCAATATAATATTACCCATCCGTTTTATTGATTTCACTAGTTGCTTCATCGTAGTTGATTAAATTGCCATTTGTTAAATCTTCACTGGGTTGAATGGCTTCAATCGGTACGTTATCATAATTATATGCTAATATTGATCTGTAATGTAATAATTTGTGCATTTATAGATTAATGCGTACAAATAAAATCAATATAATATTACCCATCCATTTTATTGATTTCACTAGTTGCTTCATCGTAGTTGATTAAATTGCTATTTGTTAAATCTTCACTGGGTTGAATAGCTTCAATCGGTACGTTATCATAATTATATGTTAATATTGATCTGTAATGTAATAATTTGTGCATTTATACATTAATGCGTACAAATAAAATCAATATAATATTACGCATCCATTTTATTGATTTCACTAGTTGCTTCATCGTAGTTGATTAAATTGCCATTTGTTAAATCTTCACTGGGTTGAATAGCTTCAATCGGCACGTTATCATAATTATACATTAATATTGATCTGTAAAGTAATAATTTGTGCATTAATAGATTAATGCGTATAAATAAAATCAATATATATTACCCATCCGTTTTATTGATTTCACTTTCACTAGTTGCTTCATCGTAGTTAATTAAATTGCCACTAGTTAAATCTTCACTGGGTTGAATGGCTTCAATCGGCACGTTATCATAATTATACATTAGTATTGATCTGTAAAGTAATAATTTGTGCATTAATAGATTAATGCGTATAAATAAAATCAATATATATTACCCATCCGTTTTATTGATTTCACTTTCACTAGTTGCTTCATCGTAGTTAATTAAATTGCCACTAGTTAAATCTTCACTGGGTTGAATGGCTTCAATCGGCACGTTATCATAATTATACATTAATATTGATCTGTAAAGTAATAATTTGTGCATTAATAGATTAATTCGTATAAATAAAATCAATATAATATTACCCATCCGTTTTATTGATTTCACTAGTTGCTTCATCGTAGTTGATTAAATTGCCATTTGTTAAATCTTCACTGGGTTGAATAGCTTCAATCGGCACGTTATTATAATTATTTGTTAATATTAATCTGCAATGTAATAATTTCAGCATTTTATAAAAAAAAATCTAAATTATAAATAGTAATGGCACTTCTTTTTTGTTGTCTCCCCCGCAGCTTTTTTATAAAAGTGTAAATTAGCCCGCCAACTACAAAAGGTGTCCAACCTTTTGTAGTTGGCGGGCTAATTTAAAGTTTAATAAGGGTGGTTCACACCCTTATAAAACTTTATTAAATATATTTATTTAACCAATAATTAATAGATTATCGCGCACAAATAAAATCAATATAATATTACCCATCTGTTTTATTGATTTCAATAGTTGCTTCATCGTGGTTGATTAAATTGCTATTTGTTAAATCTTCATTAGGTCCAATTGTTCCAATCGGCACGTTATCTATAAACATTAAATCCTTATTTCATTGAATAATATATTATAAAAAAAGTGTGTAGTGAATATGACGTTAACTTATTTTGATTATTTCATTACGGTGTATATTATTTGATATACGTAATACTTTTGCAATGCGTCACTACTAACCTTTGGACTCCTCGTTTTCCGTTTTTATTTTCTTTGCAATTCTCGACTGAAAAAAAAGAAATCCGCCCCCCCCCCTCGCAATTATAATATTTACAAATTCTTCTAACCCGTGTAAGTATTAATAACTCTACACGTTAATCATATACTTATTTTAATTACATTATATTTATCTACAATCAATTCTTTTGTTTCATCATTAAGGCCGAGTTCTACAGCACTGAATATAAAATTTGTTGCATTCAAATATTTAATATCATTTTGTTTTAGATACTTATGGACTTCTACTATTGATCGTAGACATACAGATTTTTCATTTGTATTGTAGTAATACACGTCCAATAGTTTTATGGCCGTTGACTTCCTATACACGACTTTTCGTAACCACCCTGCGGAAACGAAAACATAATAGTATTTACAATACCTACCCACATACATTGCTATAATTAAAATTGTTCTTCTACTCACCGTATGCAAACGGAACTCTGTACTTAGGATCGTTTACGTCAATATCCTTGCGCTTTCTTTTACAAGACTCCATTATATTTTGGAAAAATGCGGAAATTGTCTAAAAAAAAAAAAAAAAAAAATTCACATCAAGTAATTTACGCGGCCATTATCGATCCACGATATAAACCGACTGGTGGTCTAAATTAAAAAAAAAAAAAAAAGAAAAGAAAACGTTGTACACCTGTTTAATTTTCAAATTACCTTATGCTATAATAGCAAAAAATAATATCTCGTACAATACGCGAATTTAATTGTAATTAAATAAAATACCGCCAATATTATTTGATTATTAACTGTGTTCACTTTTTTTTTTTAAATATTATTTTATCGTACGCCCAATGTCCCCGGCACTCGCTCTGAACGAAAGCGCAATCAAACACAAACAACGAAACACATTTTTTAGAGACCTCTTCTTACGCGACCGCACACACACACGTAAACGCGTTACACCGGCAAACTCACGACTGAGTTACCACCACTACCGGAGGCCCCTGCGACTGTAAAATGACGACCCAATGGTAGGTTAAATCGTTGCTGGCGCGTTCTCACGAGCAAACCAGTGAACAACGACGCCGTGCTGATAACATTAATTATCTATCGGTTTTTTTTTTATCAGTTCGTTTATTCTCTCTTTCTCTCTCTCTCTCTATCTCTCACTCTCTCTTTCTCCGAAATGTCGTGGGTTTAGAGGAGGGGGGGGAAGGGATTTTTTACGACAATTCAAAAAAAAAAAAATAATTTCGATTACTTGCCGAAAGAAATTCGAATCGCGTATGTTTTTAAAAATACGCGTAATTCCTCGAAATGTTAACGTATTTAATTCGTTATTATATTATTATAAAATTACATTGAAAAAACAATCTGTCCCGTTGTGTTCCGAACTGTTATTAATTTTCATGAAAAATTCTTTTTTACACAAACGATTATAGTTGTTCCTATGAGGAACGGTAAAACTCGCGGTTAGAGCGGGTAAACATTTTTTTTTTTCGATTTAATTGACGATAATACCAGTTATTTAACAAAAACTAATTAAAGAAATTTAAAATAAAAAAAATTATTAATAATCAATTTTTGAATGTTTTAAGATAACAAATTTAAAAAAAGTGGGAAAGTCGTTTTTTATAGTAAAATTCCCTTGAAGTTTATTTATATGATATTTGATACTACACGCACGCATTCATTCTGTGTTCAATTCACTATTGACGAGTTCGAAATAATAATATTAAATTTTACTTGAAAGCATAACTGCCAAGTTTTTCAAATAATTCATAAAAAAATATTAAAAATTACAATAAAGATTTAAAGAAAATTAGCAAATATACATTTATATACTCTAAACGTTTAAATATGCATTTATACGCAAAAAAATTTTCGTATATAATTTCCACAGTAATATGAAACAAATTTGTACCAAACTCATTTTCACCTAAGAATTATATAAAAAAAACATGCAAATGCATTAGAATCACAGCCTTGCTCATAAGTCATGCAGACAGCAATTTCTTTACTATATAATATTAAAATCGTTGGTGTTTTCGTTCGATAAATTTTTTTTTCGAATAAATGTGTTTGAAATCTCTCATATGAATGTATTTCTTTAGTTTAAATATCAACATTTAATTAATTAATTTCCCATGCATACCGAACACGAAACAGATATATTCCACGGGCTATACTTTAAACAGGACATTTTCCGACTTTCTCAATAATTTTTTCAAACATGAGAAAAAACTACCGAAAAATGATATAAAAACGCGATTACGTCAAAGTCCATTATCGTTATTTCTTCGTAATATTGAAACTAATATTTCTATAATCATAGAAATATTCACCAAATACGTAACTTTTATATTGTATTAAGGGAAAAACAACAAAATTTTTTTTTTTTTAAAAAACTACATTCAATTTTAAGTTGTTTATAGATTTTGAGGTATTCCGTATATTCATAAAAGAGGTGTAAAACTTTTTGTTTTAATAAGCTTAAAAATTTAACACAATATCAGATGTACCTGCGTTACATTTACTGTAATCGAAAAAAAAAATCTTGAAAATCGTTAATCACAGTATTTTCTTTTATAAACATTTCGAGTTTTTCGACACAAAGTGTAGTTTTTTTTTGTAAAAAATCACATTTGTTCGTTTATGAAATCTTTTCGACATGGCTAGACAAGGTTTGTGCCACCAATACGCGGCGGCGGTACATAAAACGACCCATCTCTAAATGTATTTTTTGTCTAATATTGTAAATAAATGTTATGGTTTTGTACACTATTAATGAAATATCATTTCCTATTCTCCAAATCATATAACAATAATAACACACGATAATTAATTGTAATTGTAATAATAAATGGAATTTTTTTTATTGAAATCTCATGTGCTAGTTTGTCCGCTGTCTCCGTTTTTTGTGTTACTTCCAATCCAGAGTTATTTGACTTTCAAATTGGGGGGGAGGGGCAACTTAACGGCGGTAGCCTCCACATAGGAATCTCGGACTTTTTTGGTGAAATCGTTTGTGCTACGATTGTGCTGGTTTATGCCGTTATCCCCTTCATTTGTGCTACTTCCTACCCAAAGTTATTTAACATTCAAATAGGAGAGAACAACTCTTACCAGCCCCCCCCCCATACAGCGAAAAGTGAATATTAATATTCTATAAATATTTATTCAGTGGTGATTATACATGATGTTCAAGGGAGAGGGGGCAAACTCCCTCTGCCAATGAAATATCCACATCGAAGAATAATAACAAAACAGAACTATTTGAGAATTTACTAAGACGAAATGCAAATGTTGAAAAAGAAAAAAGAAAATAGTTTTGCTTATAAACAGCGGTTCGACAGCATTGGATTGAACAGTGGAGACGTGGCGGTCAACATGGACTCATACACACACACACACACACAGGTTTTAGTAATCCTTCAAAGGCTACAAATTAGTATGTTAAAAAAAAAAATTGTTTAACTTTCCCTTCTTCGTTAACAAAAAAAAAAAAACAAAAAAAAATTACGTTCTTAAGTTTTATTTTAATGAAATTAAATTATTTTCGTGATGTTTGAGCACCAAAAAAATTATCAACGCTTGTAGTTTTTTTTCTTTTAATTCTACATTTAATATCGTCACGCCACTGTGTGTGTGTCTTGTTAATGTTTCTAATCTGCGAAACGTAGGAAAAGGATGAACTCATTCTGTGAATTCACAGTGACGCAGTGGACGATTTTCTGGATATAGTAATTTAATATATTTTAATCGAACACTTGTGTACGGACAATGTTCGACGATGATATTTTAATACTAACGTGCCACACTTAAAAATATCGATATTTAATTGTAAAACTTATATAATTCGTGCCGTAATATCGTACAAACAATTGAACGCATCATATAAAAGCACTGAATACGCATAATATTACTATTAATTTTATAGAAAATATTTTTATTTTAGTATAATTTTTTCCGTCCATTTAACGGAGATATATTTTATTAAAAAGAAAAAAATAATAATAATAAATAGTCCGTTAATTATTTATGATATTATATTACTATTGAATGCGTTTATTTACCACAAAAAAAAGAAAAACGTTCATTCGATTTCAAAACGTATTCAAAAGTCCAACTTCCAATATGAATAAAACCGCAACAAACCACCTAATCGTTTATAAAAAAAAAAAATAATAATAATGTAAAATGAATACGCGCAAGAGCCGCCAACGGAATCTCGCCTTGTAATTTCTTCTCAAACAATCGTCTTAAAAATACATTTATTTTTCCAAAAAAAATAAAAAATAAAATAAATAACGTTCGTTTACTCCGTTATATAAATAAATATTAAAATATGTATCTCATCAAAAGGCGATAATTAATTATCGTTTCTCACTCGCCGTCGTACCACATTGTCTGTTGTTCGTCGCTCATCATCACGTGCATTATATTGTTTGTGCAAAATTTGTTTTTCGTTTAACGTTCGTCGTCGAATACGCGCGTTAGATTTAAATTATTATTTTTTTTATAATCGTTTATTACGCATCGTCATCGCGTTTTTTTTATCGCGGTGTTTACTGAATATATTCGTTATAAAATTATATGCGAAAAATTGCGCCACTGGAACAGAAGTAAACTTCTGTAAATCGCACTCGCGCTGCCGGTTAGGTTGCCGCACGCGTTGCTGTTGACGGGAGGAGCGTCGGGCGTTGACAACACGAGTAACATGGTCAGCGCGAGTGACGCGTACTAATATAGCTTTTACTACTATTTAAAACTTTTAATTACTCTATACCAGTGGTTCCCAACCTTTCTGACACTATGGACCACCACTCAGAGAACTTTCAATACGTCACGGACCACCATGATTTTTAGACTTTAATTTTTCTCATAAACAAGAATCATATTTTTCTCACATATTAGAATTTAGAATATTTAGATTATAAATAAATAAAATACTATGCGATTCCTTATAGTTAACCTATAATCTAATAATGTTTAAAATTGTTCAATTTTGAAAAAATTTTATACAATATATCAATAATATATATTATTTGTATCACGCCCCAAAGGAGAAATGAAATATTTTTAAATTTTGTAGGTATGGCTCGCGGGACCACCACACGATGTCTCGCGGACCATAGGTTGGGAACCTCTGCTCTATATACTCATCGCATACTATCACAATCGATCGGGAACAGACAACCACCGCGTCGCGTCAGTGTCAAAGTATTTCTTTCCGAGAAAGATCTGTGTGACCGTCAATGACGTTGACGTCCCGTGACGACGGTTCCTGATAACGTGGATATTATCGTGTAATGCCTGTTAAACAATGTCTGACATTCCGTATAGTGCGAAATCGGCCTTTACTCGCGAACCGTCGTGCGTAACTGATGTAACAAAAAATATGCGCTAATATAATAGAAACACGCTTCATAAGTAAAAAAAGGAGTTCGAAATATGCAATATAAAATGTTCACATTACAACATATAGGTCATAAAACAAATTTCACCGTCTCCTCCTCACTCTGTAATTTTTACTGTTAAAGGAAAAAAAATAATACGCAAACGCATTAACATCCGCCTTTTATTAATAATACAAACGGACGATCCGTGGCGTCCGACCACTGGACGCCGGCCAGACACATACGAAATAAAATGACACATTTGACGAGTTATTATATCGCGATCGCGAACGTATAATGAGGAAATACTATGGAAAATAGCTTTTTCTTCTTTTTTTTTCTTTTTTCTTTTTTTTCTGAAAAGAAATGTCGGTTTCACCGAGTTCAGTGTTGGCGATATCGTGCGATGTAGCAAAGTAACTTCACTGTAGTAAAGTTGTGTATTATTTACAACTGAATTCATTCGCGTTTATCGACTGTGACGGCAACAGGGGCGGCGGCGGCGGCGATGAGTTTCTGTAAACGCCGTCTAGTCTCTGGATCGTCGTTGTCCATTATTAGCGCCGTGTCGGCCCACCTCCAGTTATCGTCGGTGGCCGCCGTCACGGACGCTCTGAAGTTCGCGAGCCCGTCGGCCGTGCCGTCGACCAGCGAGCACAGCAAACGGACGGAGGTCTCGCGCAGCGGCGCTCGTCTCTGGAGTTCGGGCGACCACAGCACGAACGACACGAGCAGGTCGACGGTGCCGCGGTCGCGGGCCACGTACGCGTTGACGGCGCGCACCTGCACCGCCCGGGCCAAGCCCGTCACGCCGCGTAGCGTTGTCCGGTAGTCCGGCGACCGGGCACTGCGCATCAGGTGGTCGACGAGCACGCGGCCGGGCCGTCCGACCGTCGTCGGATCGTCGCCGAAGAACCGGTCGCCCAAGCTCGTCGCGGCGACGGCGCCGTATGTCCGTTCGCGGGCCGTCCGGTTGGTGGCCGTCAGCCGACCGACCGCGCACAGCAGCGCCAGCACCACCCGGTCATCCGGCTCGACGTACGCTCTGTACAGCGCCCGGTCCGCACAGGCCAGTTCCACCATCGTCTCGTTGCCCATCCGGTGTTCCGCCAACGCCATTACGGCCGCGGCTCCGTAATACCGCACCTCGCACACGGCGTCACCGACCAGCGCCATCAGGTTGCGTACAAGCCCCGCGTTCCGCACCACACACACCTTGCCCGCCGGTTGTCCGGTCAACGCTCTGATCAGCGCGCAACACCGTTGACGCACGTACGGTTCCGCGTGCTTCATCAATCGGTTTAACGGCGATAACACGTCCAACCTGCCAGTTAATAATCGCGTCGTCATTATTATTATTATTATTATTATTATTATTATTTGAAGCAGCTGTGCACGTTGACGAATTCGTTATTTCGTGCTCAGAAATCCGAGTGAAATAAATATTCAAAGACAATAGAAACGGATTTACGAATATTGGCGGGGGTTTTTTTTATTATAAATTCTCTCTTTTTCTTTTTTTTTTATTAAAATCTCGACCGTTTTCATGAAACAAAATAGCAAACAAACGTTTCCATGAAATTGATGAGGGGCGGGACAATATCGATTTTTTGTTCCCCGTTAATTCATTTTACAGCATTTTTGAGTTCTATCCTGTTCATAATTATAAATAAATATAATTATATTAAATATGACGCGAATTTTATTGAGGAAATTCGAAACATTTTGTTTACGTACAAATTGTATTTATGAGTGTCCAGGGCCCCAGAGCATCGGCATCCCACTGGTACGAGCAGAAAACTTGTGTAAATTTAACCAGACGTATAACTGCAGAATTTCTAAATATCATTTTTGTTCCGCGTTAATTCATTTTACAGCATATATATACAAATTAATAAATAAATCATGCACGAAATTATAATAACATTAGAGAACTTACGGAAATCGTAATATTCAACGGTGTTCACGGAGTTAAATTTAAAACAAACGAAAATGCCACCCCGTGGTTATCTGATCGAGTTTTACGTTCAAAACGTATAAAAAATTTTTATTTTTAGCATTTTTCGCGTTGTGTTTTTCAATTACGCTTTGCGAAATTACAATTTGTGAAATTTTTTTATTTAATACGCCCAAATATAATACGAAGACGTGATTTTTTTTTTCTTTTTCAATTTTCTTCGATTCAAACGGCGTTTGATTTATTAAATTTATTCAATAACCTATCAACGAATACGAGGAGCGTGTATGGACAACCTTAACATGTCCATGGCTTTGAGACAATCGTGCGCTCTTTCGACAAGTGCTTGCAACGATTTGCCGACCAACACGCAGTCCGAACTGAACAGCAATTGTTTGAAATACGGCAAGTCATATTTGCCGTAAGGTACGGGCAACCGGTCGCCGTACGTCCACGGGATCGGTAGAAGACATCGGTCGCATTCCGTTTCCAATTCGAACGAGTAATTCGAGTCGAGCAGAACGTCGATCAAATGCGGCCAAACGGGCGGTTCGCACGTCGCCGTCATCGCGGCCGAAACGCGGTTAATGTTTCTTGATGTGTGACGGCGAAATGTATTTATTTCTTCGTCTAATTCCACAATCGCCATAGTAATATACACAAACGTTTCCAAGGGCAAATTATTTTTATTTTTTTTTTCATTATGTTTTTGTAATATTAAAATATGTATATTGTATGTCTCGGGTTCACGTTCAATAATTCATAGCATAACTGCAATCACTAAAGTGCTCGGAACGAATTTCAATACGCAGTCTTACATGAACTCAAATACTGTGAGCTGCTGACACTACAGTTTTGGAACGTTACCCCAACCCTTACTTTGTCGTGCTCTTGTATTTTCGGCCCCGTATTAGTCCGAATTTCGCGCGGTCCCGCGCAGAGTTCAACTCGCCGGACTAACATTACACAAATCTATATAATACGCTTATATAGCGTTTATGTCTATTTTTCCAAACAATTCGAATATAAACGATTGTTCCTTTTTATTTTCTCCTCTTATTGAAACGTTGTATATATGGTTAGTATTGTGGTAAATAGTTTTTCATTCAAATGTGTTAACAAAACATAGAACAATAAAGAACAATCGATGGATTCTGAGAGAAAAAAATAAAATAAACCAAAATAATACGTTTGCATAGTGTTGTTGGATTCCGGTTTGAAACTATGTATTTTTAATTTATTTCTCTGGGTGCGTCTAACTGAAATGACGAACTCTTACATGAACTCAAATTATTGAGCTTGTGACCATAATATGACGCCGTTATTACGTCATTATATCTACTTTGTCGTGCTCTTGTATTTTCGCCCCGGACGAATTTCGCGCGGTCCCGCGCAAGTTCAAACGGCTGCCGACCGCCAGCTAACATTACACAAATCTATATAATACGCATATCCAGCGATTTTTCAATTTTTCCAAAAAACTACATTATGAAAAACTAAACTTTTAATAAATAATAAAAATAGATAATCCGTATCTTTATATCACTCGACACTCAATATCGAAAAACAGTGTTGCACTTACAATTATAATAATAATATAATATAATCAATTCAAAAGAGTGCAGCAGTTCAAATACCTGGGCACACTAATTACCCAGCAGAATGAAATAGGTATGGAAATAAAAGCAAGATTGCAGGCTGCCAATAAATGTTATTTTGGCCTGACAAAGTTATTAAAATCTAGAGTAATCTCGAAAAATCTGAAGTCTCAAATATACCAGACACTTATCAAGCCAGTGGTGACATATGGGTCGGAAACTTGGACCATGAGGAAAAAAGACGAAAATGCTCTTTTAGTGTTTGAAAGAAAGGTCCTGAGGAAAATCTATGGACCATGTATAGACGAACCCACAGGTGAATGGAGAATACGTAAAAACAAGGAACTTCAGGATTTGTATCAAAGACCAAGCATTAAAGAAGATATCACCAAAAGAAGACTGAAGTGGGCTGGACATTCTTGGAGAAAAACAGGGTCATTGATAAAAATAGTACAAGAGAATACACCAAAAGGAAAACGACCACTTGGAAGGCCGAGGCTACGCTGGGAAGATAGGATCAAAGAAGACATAGAGAAAGTGAGTCCAGGATGGGATTGGAAGAAGTTAGCCTTAGATAGGGAAACTTGGAGACAAATTTGTTGGACGACATGGTCTTGAAGGCCGAAGTCACGGAAGAAGAAGAAGAAGATATAATATAATCAATAAATTATTAACACCTGGTGTTATCTATATCGTATGCGAAATTTTAACAGAAAAATATGAAAGTTGTATCAGAATTTGGATTTTCATCTATAAATGTAATACTATTGCACTAGTCATGGGGGGGGGGGTCCGGACCCGGAGTCCATCCCCTTGGGTGCGCCACTGATACAGTGTCACGTTTTTTTGTACCGATTGCAATTCACATGTTTCACATATTATTATAACGGCCGACGCGAAAGTTTATTTGAACTCACTACGTATACAAAATAATTTTAGTCGTAGAGAGGGGGAGATATTTGACGGAGCGCTCGTATTTCCGTCAGTCGTATGCGCGAAACGGTCCCCCTGGTCTCTCGGCGAACAGAGTATAGTATTTATTTATTATTATTATTATTGATTGATTGTATTCAGAAATGTCTTCTCGCGATATCCGCAATATCCGAGTGGATACACAAAAAAAAAAGCCAATATCCCAATCGTTGCACGGAGCAAACTGATTTCGAGACTTCTCCGTTTCTTATATATAAAGGTAATGATAATTTATCCGTTATTGTAAATTGCACGCGCTTTTTAATTGACGCGTTATTAATTGAAAAAGCCTCGTAAAAATAATTGCACAATACCTATACAAAGCGTGTATTATTTTATAATAAAACGCGCGATTTCAATATCATTTCAAGAAAAAAAAAAAATGCGTAAAATGTTGGACCGAGTGTACGTTTTCGACGGAACAGAAAAACGTACACACGGTATCTCATATTATAATAAATACGTCTGTTGCCACATTAACGTTACCACTCCCCCAATCCCCCCCCCGCCCCAGCGCGTTTCACATCGTACGCGCGACGAGCGACGTCAGTACGTGTACACACGATTTTCGAATATTTGTTCCGTCGTCCGCTCGGAGCCCGTCGCCGCGGGCCGTGTACACCACTCCCCCTCGACACACGGTCACTCGATAACAATCACCGCGCCGCCGTGACCGAAAACACGTTCGACCCGGACCGCCGACGGCGCACGGCAGCACAGACAATGAACCGCATCCCCCCCCCCCCCCGGACACTCGATAAGCAGCACGGTCTCGTATTCGACCACGTCGACACAATATACGGCGCTGTTGGAAAAAGGCGCGGCTGTGCGTGTGGAACGGGCCGAAGACCCCCGACGCCGCGGACCCTCTCTATTGTCTATTGTCGACGTCAGCCCACGTCTCACGTTTTTCTTTCCTTCTCGTTTTGTACCACGACCGTCGTCTCGCCCGTCACATGATATTATGTTTTTTTTTTTTTTTTCTTTTCTTCTTATTCTTCTCCTGCGTCTTATTATTCATTCGTACAGCGGGGGGGAGGGGGAGGATTCATTCGCGGAAAGACCTTTTTGTACGGTTTCTTTTAAATCCCATCAAATCGTTCGTTTACGCGTTTATTACTGTAGTCCCGTCGTCCCCTTCGCGCACCACGGTCCGTAATAAATTATCCCCGAACCCCTGTCAGAGTAACGCGCGCGCGCGTACGTTACGACGACTCGGTATCGTCGTATTCTCACACGCATCTTTTCAGAACTCTGAGCCTTCGCGTTCGACCACACACACACAGTGGCGTATTTACGGGGGGGGGGGGGGTTCCCGGGTCTCGACCCCCCCCCCAGAAAAAAATTTAAAAAGTCATAAATAACTTGGTATGTTGGTACCGAGAAAGAGAATATTAATTTTATATTATGAGTTTTTAATGTTTCTATTATAAAAAAAATATATATACAATATTTGTATAAATAACTTGTGTTTAACTTTTGGTTATTTTTGTCGTTTATCTTTTTTATTATAAAAAACTATTAATTTGTATTAATAAATCATAATAGTAGTGAAATATACATAATATAATTATTACATCATAACTCGTATGTGTTTTTTTTATATCATAAATTTATAGGTACTTAATATTTAGACTCCTCCCACAAAAAATTTGAAAATACGCCACTGCACACACACACACACACGTCGTTTATATACGATGGAAATATCCATTTATCGTTGTTGTAAAGACATCATTGGTTTTTTTTTTCACGGGTTCTAAGGAATGCATACGGAGTGAGCGGGTCTCTGCCGTATGGCCAGGAATTTTTGTCGGCGAATACTAAAAAATAAAAGATAAAAAATAAAATAATTTAAGAACATTGCTAGCGAAATTCACGTTCGTTATGACGGAAACGTATTTTATATAAAGATTTTCACACGGGAAAACAAGAATTTTTAGGTTTGGTTTTCGTCGTGCGTCATAACGTCCTCGGTGTTTATTTATACGCAATGGTGGAAAACACTATTCACGAAATTTCATCGTGTAAACAGTGATATTCTGTTGTTGTTAGCTCTTTAACGAAATCTTTGTTTTCGCGTCATTATAATGTTTTTTCCTTTCCACATTGGGCAATTGGAAAAAAAAAACTATTACGTCAAAAATTTCGTTCGGTTAGAGTTATAAGAAATTCAAAACGTCGAATTTTCGTTTCAGTTGTATTGTTTTAATTCAATAGACACTATTTTGTACATTAAATTGGATATTGTGTAGAATAATAATAATAATTATAACTACGTTTTTATGCCACTAAGTGTAAATCTCAGACTTTCGTGTACAATGAATTTCTTTTGTAACGAAGAGAATGATAAATAAGAGTTATTATTTAGACCGCGTGCGTTATCGGTTATAAATTATTATTATTATTATTATTATTATTATTATTATTATTATTATCATCATATTTTACGAATCGTGTCGATCGTATAAAGCAAAAAAAAAAAAAACGCCGTCCGGTCCGATAGCCGACAAACTGATTACAATAATATCTAATTAATATAAAAAATATAAAAAAAATTAACATTAACTATAAACAATATCGAACATAACGATAATAATTTCCGTCGAATACATATATATCAATAGTTTGCAGGCGTATTGCGCTGTTCGGGTTCAATAGGTTATGTTTCGATAAAATAACTCACAGATGATAATATTATATTGAACTGTTTATAGTGCACATTTTAAATAAAAATTCATTTATTTTTCAATAGAAATGTATTGCGCAACACTGCTAGTTCATCGGAAAAAAAAAATTACATTTAAATATCACGTAGCAATCAATATTTACAATTTTGCTATTGACGAAACATTTTGTTGAAATCCATACGATATCCAGAAAGACGTGACTGTTATGTTTTATTCGTATACATCACAATAATATATGTATATATAAATAAATCTATTTTATAATAGGTATCGTATGCTTTTCAACATATTTTTCCGGATTTTTCACTACAAAATATATTACATTTATTTTGTTACTCATACTAGGTATATAATAATAATAATATAGGAAATAACCGGTATATAATATTATGTAGTAAAGTCTTTAGGGCACAAAAATCGACGCCTAAGACCCGAATACGCTTTTTTTTGTTGTTTCGCCTCGGAACGTCAAATATTAAAAACACATTAACGACTGTAATTTATTTGGTAATTAATTACTGTACGGACAGGAATGTTCGAATTCTCTCAGACACCCAAATCGAAATTTTTTCCCACCAAAGAAAAATATGAAACCTCTCGTTTTCAACGAGAATGTCGTTATTATAATCGATGCACGACGTGCACTATGTCTATGATATTTTACAAAAACACGTGTGAGCCATTAGCTTCAAATTCGCCTCGTGCGGTGTTTTCTGGTATAGGACATTAATGGTTCGATTACATCCCCAGAGCGTTCGTATTCGGATTTTCGTAAATGCGATTATAGAAAGCCGAACGTTGTCCGTTCACTCTAATATCGATCCCAATAGTGCTGCACGCTTGATCCCGACGCTGTTGAAGAGCCGAATAATTTACATAGTCTCGAGCTGAACAATTTTTGTTTTCTTCAAAACTGTTGTATCCGTATTTTCTGAACCGGTTCATTGGGTTCAGGCGTTTACGTGTACGATAATCCGATGGAATTTATGGATAAAAAAAAAAAAAAACTGGTTACGTCGGACAGCAAAATAAACGTAATGCGCGTGGGTTCACGATTTAAAAACAAAATTAGTCGTCGTTTTACAATATTGAAATGCCGGTTTAAACCGCTTATTATAATTTAAACGAGAATCGAGTATAAGTTATAAATCGAGTGTAATACGCGTATAGAGTGTGCCATATATTTTTATGGAAATTTTCTTACAGTACAATTATTTGAAAACAGTGCGAACGATTTTGTTTTTTTGTCGCCGATATGTAAACGACTGCGTGCCAGTACAATATTACACACGCGTTCAATCCTCCGTATTATTTTTTATTAAATAGGCATTTCGCATAAATATCCATAAAACGAAATTTTACACCGGAATTTTTTCGATTACGGAACTATAAGAGTTTTGATTTTTCAAATTCACCGACAACCATTCAAATGTACTACGAAAACTAAACACACTTCTCTATTAAAATCCGTGTGTCACGAAACCTTTTTATTATAATAAAAACGAGTCTATTAAGTATATTTTTTTATTGTGACGCGTATATTTCTCTATTTCGTAACCGTAACGAGCATGCATCGTAACTTTCCTCGAGTGTATTATTCGCGTTTATAATTCACGTAGAATCTTAGATCTCAGATTTATATTATTTATAAATAATATAAACTATATATCAATTATATTATAATTAAGTCGAGACGTCGACTTGAATACATTTCGGTCAAGTAAAATGTATATACGAAAAAAAAGTCGTGTTATCGATACGATTACTTCGATAATAACGACAAGGGTGGGCAGTCGCTCATCCCGTTTAATGATCAATTAAGTGAGAATATATTTTTAAAAAGAAATTCGAAATAATAAGTACGAATGTCTACAAATTTTCACTGAAAATATACAACGCAATTATATTTTTTATTTTAATTTTCTTGAAAAATTGTTGAAACGGGAAAAAAATGGTATGTTGTGTTGCAATGTCTGTTAATCAATAAAACAGTAATAGCAATTGTAGACGGGGAAAATTTGGAAAATAACGAGAGGACGGATTTGCTGAAGACCCTCGGCGATTTGATATGGTAAAAATAATTTAAATGATTCTAAACGATCGCTGCACGCTTTGATTTGCGCGCGTTTAAAACGCGTTTTTGTACAATTTTTTTAGAAAAGTATATATTTTATATTTCATAGGCCGTGTATATTTTATTAATAATTTTTTGTCGTCGGCATTCGAGGGAGAGGACATTTCGTACGTGCGCTGCGATTTCACAAAAAAAAAGAAAACACAATAAGGAGTCGGTCAGCGATAAAATACACCGCCTTTATAATACGTGTATAACGTTTGAGACGTGGTCTTTTTTTCTCCTTTTTGTAAGGAATAAAAGACATTTTAAATCCGAACCCCGTCCAAAACGTGTATATTGTATTCATATACCAGCCTATAAATTACACTCTCTTCCTGTCTCGTGTACACGAGCATATTATACGTTTACCATACTGAAATATATTAAAACTATTCTGGAAGAGATCACACGTATATCAAATTGTTTTCTCTCTTCTCCCTTCCCCTAGTACTCGCTTTTTCGTTTATTATATAATTTTATTATTATTATTATTATTTTGTTGAAATATTTCATTTCTTCGTTATTACGTTATTAAGCGCAATAAATTTCCGCGTGTTATATTTAATGTTTTTTTCCCACGAGTTTTTAACAAACTTATTATAATTGAATTGAATGGAATTCGATTTCTTAATGAATTATATATATATAAAAAATCAGCTCGTCTATAGTATGAGTATATTCCCGTTATTTGCTGACTTTATTTATGTGCATTTTTTGTAATGCCCAATTATTTTAATCAATCATCGTACTTTTTTTATATATGTATACATATATGTCATTTTAGGAGAAATTTGATTATTTTCTATTTTGTGTACATTATAATTCGAGGGCAATTGACTATATTTGTCGATCTGCGTTGAAGTGGCAGCGGCGTTATAATATTATTTAGTATTTATTTATTTTATTCGTATACGAGCAATGTATAGGATCCGAGGTTTGGGATAATAAATGAAAATCCGTTCCCACATGAAAACGCTTGTTGAAACGTTGAAAATCATTAATTTTCAATATTGTGTATCAATTTTTTCAGTGCGTTATAGAATAAATCCGATTCAGGCGACGATAATGTGTTCAAAATGTACAATAATTGCGATGGAAACACGTGATACACGTGAACAATTCGATTTACGTTGTAAATGTACGTATTATAAGTACATAGTAATTGCTTTTTAACGTTTATAGTTTATTACGATTTTATCGATAATATGTTTTAAATAAAAAAAATTGATTTATTTTATAATAAACAAATTAGATTTTGGTATTGTGCGTTTCGTTGTTTTATTGTACTGTTTGACGTCGATCTATTTGATATTCACATACGCTTCCGGCGATAATATGAAATACAACAACGACCACCGGTTTTAATGCCCCACGTGCATATACATTTTATATTTATATAAATAAAAAAAAAAATCCAATTCGTTATAATTATTGTGTAAATCGCAATTCCTGCTACAAATTATTATTATTTAAAGTCGAATACGTACAATGTGTTTTTTTTTTTCATGTTTTTGGCGTAATATTATATTATACGTGTTACCTACGAAATGATTCATTCCTATAGCGTTTTTATTATTATTATTATTATTGAAAATTTCTTTTTAAATAAACTGGTTATAAACACGGGAAATTACTATATGATAATAATATTATTTTATTATTTATTACCGTCTACATATTTTCGTCGTTTGTTATTTTCATGCAACTCAAAACGCTAAATTTATTCATATCGACTACCGTGCCGTGTACATTGTACCTAATTAAATTTTATTGCTCTCGGCTCGTGTTTAAAAACCGAACGCGAGACGCGATAATAACATAATATAATACGTCGGTGAAACGTATAAAGAGGTCACCTTGTGACTTCCAGTACGATATTATTTTTAATAACATTTTTTATTAATATTTCGATAAATTTCACTGAATGTTACGAAATAATACGGCGTCCGTCGTTGTATATTGTGCCTCGTTGTTATACAAAATAATAATTTAAATTGTTACAAAAAACCTCAAAGTCTCGGAGAATAATTATTAAGTAATTCGAGTAAAATTTATAATTTCGTACCCGTGAGAAGTGACTTTACGGCAGGAAAGACGTTATTTTAGTCCTTTGAAATTAATAAAGTCGTATCTCCGTTCAACGATAACGGTAGAAACTAAGTCATGCTCACCGTTTAAAAGTATATTGTTGTCAAAATTAATATTCAAATGAAGGTTATTGAAACGTTTTCACAAATGAAAAGCAAAAAAAAAAGAAAACGAAATCATAATTGTCATTCGGTTAGTCAATTTTATTTGTTTTATTGAATATTTTATATATATATATATATATTGCATTTAGTATTTATCTCTCGCCACACTAAAAGTAAAACATATCAATAAAACAATTGATGAGCAAAGTGAAAAAAAAAAATTCGTTCAATGAAAAATAAGCGGTTTTACAAGTGGCCTGATTTGAAAATGACCGGCCCACAATTGTCGTTGAGTGCACGACATTTCAAACACTCGAATCGATCGCGAAAATCGAGTCTCTTTTTATACGAGTACTCCGTTTTACTTTTGTGCTGGAAAACCGTACGAATAAAACGCCGTCCAATTCGCATTTTCCACCGCCGGCGGAAACTAAATGAAATGTCGACGTTCGTTCTTATACCACCCCCCCCCCTCTAGTACGATCCTAGAACCGTATTGTGTAGAAAAAAACTGTCTTACACGAATTACAGTTTAAAATTTAGTCGCGAATTCATATGATAATATTGTACTGCGTGTCTTCTTGCTCCTGAAAGTGTCATCGGTTAATCCTTCTGGTCATTTATCGGCACGTTTTCGTTGTACCAATTACAGTGGATTAAATTTTTCTTTTACGAATGTAGTCTAACCGGCGGCGGCTAATGTAACCGTTGAATTAAAAAGATGTTGGCGCGACGATTTCGTAAACAAAGACACTCGTAATTTCAGCGGGCAATCGAACTTTTGAATCACACCCAGTCGTAAATATCGTCATGCCACGAAAACACTTTTTATCCAGGTCATCGGAATTGAGTGTTCACCGCACAATATACCGCACATTTTACTAAATGTGTACCTGTAAAAAATAATTCTCGTTGACGACGCGTCCGCATCGCTGTGTTATACATACGGCTCGTCTCGGTAAATGTTTCAATGCTCTTACGAAAATATGCAAACGTGTCGCGTAACGTTACCATAATAATATTTTATTACGAATTGTTGTTTATTTACCCCCCCCCCATCATCCGTCGTCTTGTCGCTTACGACGGTGTAATTCTAAAATACCAAAAAAAAAAAAAAAATGTAATATAGATTAGATGATGAGCGAGATGTGTGGAGAAAAAAACAATAATCGAATATCTCGTGTATTTATACGTTATTGAACATCGTATTTTATGGGTTTGTATATACTTTTTTACTCCGTGCAAATAGCGCCTACGTCTAATAATAATAATAATAATTAAAATTTTGTACGTCAATGGTGCGATTAAGCCGAGACGACAAAATGAAAACATTGTATTGCATTTATGAGCCGACGAAGCCGAGACAAGAAAATAATATTATATAATAAAAACATCGTAAACGTTCAAAGGAAAGGGTTGTGCGCACGCAGCTTATTTCTACGTGTTTTAATCAAATTGGATTTGCCGGATGTTTTGTGATTACTTTGTTGTGTGTGGTCGTATACCGATCGAAGGTATACGATAGATTGATATTTGTTTCTTTTTCTTTTTATTTAGAAATTGTCGACATTTTCAATTTGGTTATGAGCTGTAGAAAAATTAGCTTGGGAAAAGGCGGCTGTTAAGTTAAAATAGCGAAATATTTTTTTTCTTCTAATCGTGTAAATGTTGAGAGAAAAAAAATCGCTGGCCCATAATTCAAATACAACGCATAAGCCTTTGATTACACGACTATACGATTACACTCTAGCCGTGATGGTCGGTGGTTTAATCAGAAAATTGATATAGTTTTTTTCTTTGCGTGTTATATTATAATGATAAATGATAACAAACAATATTATCAACACATCCAATAATTATTACATTTCTAATCAGATCGTTTAATTCAATGTCTCGACTTTTAAATAATAAGTTAATATAAATACTTATTATTCATTATACGCTTAGACTCCACGTTTAATCATTTTTTCAAATAGAAATTATTTAATAATTTTGTTGGATTATTTTATCTAATTCTCAATGTTATTAGTTTAATGGAAAAAAGTAATACTTTTAATACTGTGAAGTTAAGTACAAGATAATAACAACGAATTAATTTAATTTTCTAAGTATTTGAATATAATAAATTTTCGTTTTTCTGGTTTATGACGCCATCCTTTCTCTCTCTCTCTCTCTCCCCCCCCCCACCATACAACAAAATTCTTGTCACTCGATTATTATCGAATAATACGTTATACCTATTAATTTTTAAATTTCAAATTTAACGGGGAAAATGTGCAACAAATATTATACAATTATATACGTATGTGTATAAATGGACACAAAAAAAAAAAAATCAATTATAATATGTTAGTACGATATTGTGTATAGGTGTTTTTAACAAGTTATATATTAAAGTGATGAACGCCGTCAAGTTAAATCGATTTAATTTTCATTAAAATTTTTAATTATACATATAATATAGTAATCAGTGGCCAATTTCAATATTAAAAATATATTATACCAATTGCGTAACGAGTTTACAATGTAGCCGATGGGCAACCGTAACAAAATAAACGTCGTGCGCGTGTTCGTGACGAAACCTTTCTAATTCCGTAGACGGACTGATAATTTAAAAACAATCCTCTATGGACAACACACACACCTACACATACAATGATCTACGATTGTGTCCATAACTAGGTTTACGAAGAATATTTTAAAAACTTATTATTCCCACCTGCTCGTATGATAACCACTCCGGTTTAGCCTCGGCCATAGAAAACTCGTTTTTTTTTTTATATACTTACTTTCGAATAAATCATATCAATTATTTATTTGAATCGAATGCGATTCAATGATTCCCGTTTCGAAAAAAAAAATGATTGTTCGTTTACGTTTACTATAATGAAAAGCTTTTGAAAAATGTTTTCTCTCTCTCTCTCTCTCTCTCTCTCTCTCTTTACTAAACATTTTTACATATGTAAAATATATGTAAAATACACAATACTTTAGGAAAACTTCTAGAAATCCTATTTTAATATGTACACACAGAAACACGACAGGCGGTTCGCCTTTTTTTTTTTTACGTCATTAGGTGTACACGTGTAATCGATGACTTTGATCGATATATTTTATAATACTCACTTTCATTTTTAAATAAATAAAAAAAATTTGTATTACCACGTTTTGTCGTACGGAGGACTTTTCTTCTTTTCATTGCGATTCGCGCGGAAAACAACAATATAATTACATATTATTGTAATTATTATTATTATTATTATTCGTCCGGCACCGTTGTTATCAGTGTTAAAAGGTATTTCAGATAGGAGAAATAAATTAAAACATCGTTTTCTTGTAATATGTAAACCGTTTAATTTAAAAAAAGATTAATAGTAAAATAATTGTTTAGACCATACAATATATTATAAGATGTTTTCAATTTTAAATTTTAGATATTTTCACAGTGGAAGAATGTTAAAGAATGGGAGCTATGGACATTGTTGGAAATTAATTAGGTACTCTTAACTCTATGGGAAATCTTTGTATAAAACCGAGAATATCGTTGAGAATGTCAAACCTCAGATGACGAATTCGTACCTGTGGACGTAGTTGAAACGTACGATGAGTTCTTCCGTTTTTGAATTTCTAAAACGGGTGGAAAAAATTATTCAATACGTATTTTCTTATATAAACACGGACGAGTTATTTCGGACGTTACCTGAGAATAGTCTCGTTCGCGCCGTTTCACCAGTTTCAACAAGGAGAAGACAAGGAACAATTCGTTCATCAAAATGGCTATGAAAAAAAAAAATTAATTGTGTATACAACACAATTAATGAATGTTTATTTTTAAATTTTTTTCGACAGAGAAAATATGTTTTAGATCCTTTTAGGTTCTTATTAAAAATTCATCTAAACCTAATCGCTAATATTTGTATACTTACAAGTACGTTCTACAACTGTTCGTATTTTATCGACCATTTGTTTTAAATAAAATAAATATTGATTTTTTTTTTTTTTTATAATCATTATTACATCATTCGAACAATATACAAAAAAAAAAAAAAAAAATGTATTGACAAGAAATAAGAATCCGCGTAGTAAATCTAATTCTACGTATCTCCCATCTCATAATTATGCTACTGGCCAAACAAATTATTATCGTGTTTTCTATTAAAGAAACCGTTTTGTCGTCAAATTTCGTCTAATTATACTTAGCCTACAGGGAGAGGGCGAAAGGGTTTAATTCTTGCTCCGGCAAAATTGTATAAAAGGAGCAGAGTGCATCCCACCAAAGTGTTTTAATTGTAAGTACGTACGGCGAAATAAACGTGATTTCTTTTCCCTCTTCCACAGTGTTTTTTTATTTATTTATTATTTTATAATAATGAATTATAAAAACACGTACATAGTGTAATAAATAAACCGATTACAACGTCTAAGGACAATCTCTTGGTATACCAGCAAAACGTTAATTGGTATGTGGAGAACAAAAGCGCAATGGACACGTTCCAAATTACCCAAGTTTTGTACTTGCTGATTCTCATCTAGAAGAAGAAAAAAAAAACGGTTTTTTTTTTCTTTATCGATTTACATTACACACGTACGAAACAACAATATTGTTTTCGTCGGAAAAAAACCAACGTATCGAACGCTCGGAATGATTAGATTAAAAACACAAGTAAATCACACTTACGATGCGAAGGCGTGTAAGATTAAAGTTATGATATCCCAAAACGGCTATGAAACCGCAAGTGAAAAGAAACGTGATCATATTGTAGATGTCGTAGAACGGATTGTCAATAAGCTCTTCTGCAAAAAAAAAAAAAAAATTGGTTAAGAAAAAACAAAAACAAAACTGATACCGTGTGTTTATCATACAATCGTATGATTACTGTGGTGGGGTTGGGGGGGGGAAGGGAGAACTACGTACTCGTGAATTTCCCATAAAGTCCGTATTGGTAGTGCAGTGTGTATAGGAACACAAAAACGTAGAAAACCTGAAAAGCAATAACCCGTTAATAAAATTCGAATTTCATCGGCCGCCGGTAGTGGGAATGTTATATGTGAACTCACAAGGTTCAAAAACGCCATGTTTAGAGTCACCGCCCAAAACCATATGATCGACTTGTCCAAATCGTTTAGTGTACGTCTATATCCGGCCAAGCGCAAAATTGCGTTCAACAACGCGGTATGCATTCTCCTTGAGAACAGAGGATCGCGTTTCCCGAATTCGTCCATTTTCTCCTGTTTCGATGACAAAAAAAAAAAAAAGAAAAAAAAAGCGTTTTATAATATTTATTTTTTATAATATTTATTATATAACGAATTTTTCCACATCGGTGTGTGTGTGTATACGCACCGTAGTCTTGTTTTTTTCTCCTGTTTTTTTCTTTTTCCCCGAACGATATCGTTCTCCGCGTCTGCGCGTTTATCGAGGAGACGTTGGTGTGACTGTGGAGTGTACGCGACTATACGTAGTGATGACGGTCAGCATTTTCTGCGTTGTGCGCATGCTCAACAACGTACGGGACGCGATCGGCTGTTTATTATTATTATTATTATTATTATTACAATAAATACGGCGCGGCGTATTATTAATATATTATATATTATTATTATTATTATTATTATTATTATTATTATTATTATTATTATTATTATTATTATTATTATTATTATTATTATTATTATTATTATTATTATTATTATTATTATTATTATTATTATTATTATTATTATTATTATTATTATTATTATTATTATTATTATTATTATTATTATTATTATTATTATTATTATTATTATTATTATTATTATTATTATTATTATTATTATTATTATTATTATTATTATTATTATTATTATTATTATTATTATTATTATTATTATTATTATTATTATTATTATTATTATTATTATTATTATTATTATTATTATTATTATTATTATTATTATTATTATTATTATTATTATTATTATTATTATTATTATTATTATTATTATTATTATTATTATTATTATTATTATTATTATTATTATTATTATTATTATTATTATTATTATTATTATTATTATTATTATTATTATTATTATTATTATTATTATTATTATTATTATTATTATTATTATTATTATTATTATTATTATTATTATTATTATTATTATTATTATTATTATTATTATTATTATTATTATTATTATTATTATTATTATTATTATTATTATTATTATTATTATTATTATTATTATTATTATTATTATTATTATTATTATTATTATTATTATTATTATTATTATTATTATTATTATTATTATTATTATTATTATTATTATTATTATTATTATTATTATTATTATTATTATTATTATTATTATTATTATTATTATTATTATTATTATTATTATTATTATTATTATTATTATTATTATTATTATTATTATTATTATTATTATTATTATTATTATTATTATTATTATTATTATTATTATTATTATTATTATTATTATTATTATTATTATTATTATTATTATTATTATTATTATTATTATAGTGTGTACAGTGTTTAAATAATTTAAGATTAAACCGCCTTACGGTTTATATCGTATTATAATACAATTTCTTGTCAGTAGTCGGCGGATCAAGACATTTTGCGTCCGTACAGGCACTCATTTTCCCTAGCGCCTCTTTTCCATCACCAACACATTTCCAGTGGTTTTTTTTTTCATAAACACAGAAAAAGAATATATATAAAAAAGCAATGTGTACGTTTGTTTTACGTTAATATCCACGTCGTACGTCAGCAGTAATAAAAAATCAGTACAATAAATTGTCAAAAAATAAAAGGACCGTTTTCTCGTTTCGAAACAAGAGAATTCCTTAACTAAATCTCAGTGGATGAGAAAAGTTCTTGGGAAAATCGGTTTTCTACGTTAGCCAGAGCTAGATCTCAATTAATACATATTAACGTTTTTTAAACACAATAGTCAAACAAAAAATGACGACTGTCGACATTACAATTATTGATATTTAATAATGTATCCTAAAATCTATATAATCAGTATCTTGAAATCTATAATCGATAATAGTAATAGAGTGTTAGTATACAATAACATATGATTAAGTATAATATTAAAATATTACGCATATTAGACAGTCATCGCATATTGCGTGATAGCTGTTAGCATGGATTTCTGGTGTAAAGGAATCGATTACCGCACGCCGATCACAGTAACAGTCGTGGCGCACGTCGTTTGGGTACGTACCAATGGTAATAAATAATATTATCTTCGTGTAACGTAATCAGGATTATTAAACGATTTACCGATTGACTCAACGTAAGAAACTGTTAGAGTACATTAATTATTCAATAAATTTAAATAATAATACAAATTATTATTTTTCACACACCGCTTCAACGAGATAAATAATTCGCGTTAACAAAAGTATTAGTACGATTTTTTTTTTTTGTAGCGAGATATTTTGTCGGCGCCCTATACGAAGTGGCACTTAATATAAGCCAATCGGGCCTGATGATTAATCCGTAATTGTAATTCTAACCATTTATCCCCTGAGTAGCTAAAAAAAAAAAAATTGTTCAAAAATTTATTTTCGTTAATACAGTACGAGTACGAGTAATTACATATGTGTTTGATGAAAACAAGACTCCATAGGAGACAATATTAATTTCGAATAAACGTAGGTATAATTTCCAACAGAAAATGTTTGATTCCGCACTTTATTCGAAAAATTGTGACAAACGATTTTCGAGATTTTTTTTTTAGACACCTGCAGGCCCTTGAATGACTCGAGAATAGAGCGAATTATAATGTTCCAGATGTCGTAATAGGGATTTTTTTTAATTTTGATTTTTAAAACGTACAGAAAAAACTTTTTTTTTATATGCGTTCAATTTTAGTTCCTTCGTGTTTTTCGTAAGAAGAAATAAACGTTGCCATTTTATTAAACATGTGCTGATCTATGTTCGAATTATAAATTATTATTTTACAAATTTCTTTCTATTTTCACCGGTTTTAAAGCGTATTTTAGGATTTTTTTTTCTTCGCTCGTATTATATCGCGCGCATTCCAAGCACTTGTCAATGCTTTAAAAGCCAATCGTTGTAGTGATTATAAGCAATATTACAATAGTCTATAAATTCAAACGTTTGCGCGTCTTGTATTCGTCCACTGCAAACACAATGCGTAAGACGGAAACACCAAATGGAAATGTGACGATCATCTTAAAACCGACCTATCTTTGGTGCTACTCGAGGAAATATTTCGACACGTTTTCTTTTTCAAGTAAAATATTTTAATTTATTCGGTATGTGTGCTATTTTTATTATTTCTACGTTCAATGTTCGTGTAATGTGCACTTGACGATTTTTTTCACATTCATCCGTTCAAAGTCCATGCCCGCATTGTACTCTGTACTCGTTTAGTAGATCTATGCGTGATTTCGTTCAATTTTATTTTTTATTCTGTTGTTTTTCGCCTAATACCGCCGGCTAACGATGACTTTTCGTCAAAACCGCGATAATAAAATATGAACAAAATGTAATAACAACAACACACACACATTTATATATATATATATTTTTTTTTCAATAGTAATCTTTGCCTCGTCTGCATATTCGTATAAACATTATTACACGTTTTTAATGTGTATTTTTGTTTATATATAAGTACAAATTTATTATTGAATCCCATTTGCCATTCGACGACGCAACGCACAACAACAAGAATATTATTTTAACAACACGTATATAAAAACGTCTTAGGTATGCGTTAACTTTTTATATTGGATAAAATATTATGCGTACACGCGTACAGCGTCCGAATAGATCGAGAGAGAGAGAGAGAGAGAAAAAAAACAGGATTTAAATTTGAATAATATTCAACTGACGACTGACCGCGGGCTATAACGCCGACAATACACATACGTTTTATCGAAATAAACGTCCAAAACGAATGTTTAAAAAACCGGATTCTTTCTTTCTCGGCGGTGGCGAGGAAAAGTAAAAAACTCGTTTTAATATTACCTCGTGTGTTGTAATATACACGCACTTTCCCGACGACCACGACGGTCCAACCACTTGTGCGTCTGATCGTCTGTCGCTTACAATGAGTAAACGCATTTCGTTGTTGTAGTTAAAAAAAAAAAAAAAAAAAATCGTTCTCTATTTCTCTCCCTCTCTTAATTTCCCTCCAACGAAAAATTAATTATCCGTTTTTGTAATTAACTACGTGCATGTACCCTGAATGTCGCGCTCGCAGGTCTTAATCCTGCGACGGGACAGGGGGACGGGGCGATACAATATTTCATCAAGTCGTCAAATTCGATTTTCGAAAACGCGTAAAATAAATTAACGTTAACCGTGCTCTCGAAATGTACAATCGGTCATATTAACGACGAGTGATCAGATGGCGTGATAAATTATTATTATTATTATTATTATTATTATTATAAAAAAAGTTTGGTTTTTAGCGAACGGCGAATGGTTTTTATTAAAAATTTTCAATTTAAACATGACAAATCTTATAATATACTTTCGTACGAGTTGTGTACAGTGGCGTATGTAGTGGGAGGGGGGCAATTACCGTTTTCGGGGGCAACAAATTTTTAAGAGTTTTATTCCAATAATATTATACTACTTTTTTTTTTTTTTGAAATATTCACAGTTTTGAAAATATGCACCTTAATATATATGTATATGTAAATCAGACAATTATTTCAATAGCCAATTTTGGTATAATAGATATGAATTTCTTTTATTCGCATTGCGTTTAAACTGATGTAAATCGTAACCTGTTGCTTAATATTATATTAAAAAAAAAAAAAATTTTTTTTTTGTTTACCCTTCACTATGACGACTATAAAACTCCAGGATGCGTTTAAAAAACGTTAGAATCAAACAACTCGTTAATATTTATTAACAACGAGTCATCGGATAAATTCAATTGCTACACTTACATGCACATAATTTCTCAACATATTATCGAATAAACCTATTTTGTCAAAAAAAAAAAAAGAAAAAAAAAAGTTGTCTGATAGTTAACCGAAACTCTTCAATTGCCATCCACCTTAACCAACACTAATTTATTATGCCTTGGTTATTATTAAACGAAAAAGTAATATTGTGTTGCACATTTGTGTAGCAGCGTTATACTTTATATATAATATATAATTTATTTTTTTTTTGCATACACTTGGTTGGTCAAATGGGAGGGGGGGACAAGAAATAAATGTGTACTTAGGACAATGAAATTATAAATACTTATCGGCTATTTGCAGCATTTAATATATTATATATGTTGTTCTTCGATATATTATCTAATATATATATAAATATATCTTTTGGTACATAGGTATATATAAATCAATTGCAACAACAATTTTTTTTCGAGTAAAACACCGTTCATATATTATTAAATAGCATTTCGTTCTTATACATAGTAATACAAATACTGAGCTATTCGAGCCCGTTAAATTATTAATATAAAAATAAATAAATACGTATGTAGTGTTCAAAAATGCGTTATAAAATTAGGCAGTATTACAATATATGTATATTACTGTTTGTAGAATCCCGCGGTATAAACTATATAATAATATGTAAAAAATAATTTTAATAAATTACGTCTCGTATTTTCGTAGTAACGGAACATTTTACAATAATTTTCCGCGTATTGCATATAACGTTAATACAATATTACAAAAAAAAAAAACGTATGAACGAATATTCGCGGATATTACGATATAAATAAAAGGAATTTTTTTTTTTTTAATAAATTCGAAAATATACAAATAGTGAATCGTTGCTAGTTTAATATTACATTATTTAGTCGGGGGAAAAAAAACAATAATTTTATATTTTTTTACTTCGTATTTCGAACGGAATACGAATTTCCAACGGTGTGGAATATTACAAATTATACTCAAACTACATTTATATAAATAATTAAAATTTTCGTGCAGGAAATATTATTTTTTACTTAATCATTCGGTGCTGCGGTGCTACATTATTTTTTATGTACGCGACTATATTTGATTAATATATTGTAATAATAGTATTATTAGATTTGTGTAGACGTTATCGATTTAAATGCGCATTAATTCGTAGATCTTTATGACGATGAACATCTGAGACGCGAGTATTACTATTATGAAAAAAAAAGAAAGAATTTCACTATTAGACACGATATTAACACGTTCCTGTACACGTCGTGATATTGTTTTGACGTGCACGCGGGCTATAGCGACTACGTATAATTTCAGTTAAAAAAAAAAAAACAAAATTGTAAATATTATACTTAATATATATTCGCGATCTCTGCGTTATTTTACTTTTTATTGGGATTTCGAAATGCCGATAAATTCGATTTGCATCTAATAATAGTTAAAGTACTTATTGATGATATTGAAAATTTACTTTATACTGGAAACGCTTCATTTAAACCCTGCGCAAAAGAGACATTTGTAGTTAAATAGATTCTTATATCGAAATACGTGCGATATAAAATTTACCGTTTCCACGATGAAAAGCGACTCGTAAACTGAAGGTAAAAAAAAACGATTTTTTTTTCTTTTGAAAATAAATATCTAATGTGCGTTTGAGGTACAATAATTCTGAGAATATGAATAACGAATACAAAAATTGAAATGAAAATTTGTAAAAAAAATCTTATCAGATCGCTTAATTAAGAAAAAAAATTATTATTATTTTTTTTTTTTTAAAGATTCCGCCCTTTGTAGTGGTTGTCGCGATAACCCGAAATTCAGATTTATGTAAAAAGAAAAAAATCGGAACGTAATAATACGTACAAACGAATGAACATCCAAATAGTTCGCTGCCATAAGAAGCGCCGACGTAACCGTATACGGAATAATCGTACAAGACGTAGTATTGATAAACGAAGAAATGGGCGATAATCCATGATGAAACGTTATCGATGTCCATCTAAGAAGAAAAAATATATATATTTGTATTTAATCGAATTTGTCGTCGTTTTTCGTTTGAAAAATAGACGAACAACGTCGTGTTCAAAAGGCTGGACAAGTGTTTTTTATTGTCCAATTACAAATAATCGAAATTGAAAACTATCCAAAATCCATTTATAAGTTGTTCGTAATTTTCGCGAAACGAAATCAACTCGGTTAGATTCAGAGGATTCGATTAGAAGAGAGGAACAAAATCAACACATAGTCTATTAATATTTCAAAAGTAACGATACGTCAATTAATGTCTTGTTTGTATAACAGAACCTCGTCGTCTTCGGTTCACCGAGTCACGTTGCACAGTAGACGTTTTAAATCGTTACGGCATTACATAATGTCTTATATATTTTAATGTAACCACTAAAACAGTCGTTTGGAAAACGTATACTTTTAAATATACGGTTATTATTTCTTTTCCGGGGGAAATTAACACATTCGCTTTCCCGTAAAGTGACGCTATTTTCGGTTACTGAAGGGACCTCGCAAGATTTCGAGTTGAGTTTATTGTAAAATAAAAGTATACTGACAAGAGAAACCGTTCTAATAGGGGCTATATTTAATTCAGTGCCCAGCCTTTTTAGTACATTATTGCTGCAGCGTGTACTCACATTCTCTCTGCCTTTCTTCAGTTGTTTGCTAAAATAAAGAGAAATCAGACACATCAAGACATTCATATAGAACGTAACCTTGTCGGACCACTCTTTCGGCGTCTCCGCCATTTGTATTGCTTCTGCACAAACCGCAAAATATATATATATATACGTTACAATATCAATATCGATCTAATAATAATAATAATAATAATATGTCGTCGACATTTTACGTAAACGTTCGTGTTTTATTTTATTTTTTTTTCTGTGCACTGATATACGGTTTGTTAGGAACGAACTTGAGTATTTGCGCGTCTTGTTCGTTAACGAGCACAAAAATGGCCATCAGAAAAATTGATTTTTGCGTCGCTCGCATTTCAATAGATGTTACTGCGCTGTATATTTTTATTTTTGCACCTGCTTCGATAAATATTTTGTAGAATTGTACGATTCGTATTTAATATTTTTTAATGTAACGTCGCGCGTGTTGATTTGTATAAAAATATTTATCACGGCCGTTATTCATTGTGCCCGGACGACTTTCTTGTAAACACGTCATTGCCGACTTCATTAGCGGTAAAAGTCCATTTTCGGCAAACGGGTATCGATTGAGAAGCCGTGAAATAGCCGACGAAACGACACAAAAAGCGTACACACATGATAATTGAAAATCATCGAAGAAAAGAATCTCACGACTGATTCGGGGAGGATGGAGAGGAAAGAAAATCAGACCGTTCCAGTGCGTTCGTACATTACGCGTGTTGCAATGACGTTGCAAAAGCTGGTATGGGACACGGAGATTTTTTTTTACTTATAGTTATTGTGTTGTATATTAAATCGGGTAGAATTTCTTAATTTTTTTTTTTTTTTTTTACTCGCAAACGATATTTATCCCGATCAAAACAAAAAAAATTATTTTTTTTTTAAATTTTAGTAATTTTTTACCATCATTAACGATCGGATCGTATTTTTTTTATTTTATAAGATTTATTATAACTTTGCAGGCACGTCTTATAAAAGTAACATTTCGGGCGACAGACGACGTTTTTCGACAATTTTTTTTTTAATTATTCAGTGTCATATATATATATATATATATATTTATAAATTAAGCTGTTTATCGGCGAAAAAATCATATTCAATACATACCTGTTCCCGGAATAACATAATTAAAGAAAGCTGATATGAGATTCAACAGCACTATGCAGCAAAATGTCTGAAAATAAAAGTATAATCGTAATTTTGTAAAACGTTCAATCATAATTAAACGTGTAGGAATAATGTTTCAACGAATTGAAAACAATATAAACAAAAATTAATAAATATCCCACAAAATTATGAGTATTATATGTACAGCGTGAAAACTTAGTCTATAGTCGTTATTAGTGAATTCGGCAATGGGAAAATGCTATGGTAGCCAACGAATTGAACCATATGAACATTGTAATCGAATTTGGATAGATTAGCGTTTCCCAACCGGTGTGCCGAAAAATTTCATGATTATTAATAATAAACATTTTACGGGGGGTTTTTTTCCATCGGCAATCACCTGACTCTCATTATTTTAATAAATAGTGCAATAAAAATTATCATAACTGATGGATTATTTGGGAGAAGACACTAGGCGATGGTTGTCACTGAATTGTCAACTATTCGACACCGGAGGATATACGAGTACGTATAGTGAAAAGGAAACGGGGCAAAATTTCTCGCTAGATTTTTATAACGTTATCGTAATATACTTAAATGTTTTTCCATATAAATAAATTTAATATTTGTAATAAATTAAAATGTGATTCTACTCGTACGTAAATGAGTTTTCGTAACCCAAATAAACATATCATTTCGAGTTATTTACACTGACATACAATTGCTTTAGTATTCAATACGGTAAAAGCTTATTATTAATAATAATAAATATTCGTCAGTGTGAAATGTGTCACGGCTAAATATAGGTTGGAATTAGTGTGCCGTGAAGTCAAATAAGTTGGGAAACGCTGCGATTGATGATATTGTATACCTGTGTTATAATGGCGTACGCGTATTTGCATTTTATTAAAATTTAATTTTTTTTTCTTTACTAAATTTAATTTTTAATTTCACTATATTTTATTTTACGAATCGAAACATTTTCGGAAAAAAACAATGATTTTTTTTTTTTGGTAATTCACCGCTTTAAGCGCGTACGATATATATTTATATGCAATAATAATCGGCGAAAATATCGTTCTGTTTCCTACAACGAAACATTCATAAACGTAATATATAATTCAATTTTAATTCATCGTTGTAAAAATGTTTTTCTTTTTACATTACATATAGGTACGTCGCTTTTTTAACAAAAAAAAAAAAAAAAAAAAAAAAAAAAACAATAATCCGTACGAGTCAATTAAATGTGTATATTTTTACTTGACTTACGTAGACGTATTGGAATTGAATTGAATTTTAAAACAACTAATATACAAATGATTTTATCCGCGTCTAATATCTCTGTATTGTACTTGTAGAATAGAAGTTATTGAATTTTATTGCAAACATCGAATTATTCGGAAACGATTATGGAAATTTGCATATGAAACTCATTACCGAAATAAAGGAAAAGTGGACGGACGAATTCAACTCTCGACGTCGTTGCCGCGAGGCCATAGAATTGTGTTGTAAAATATAATTTTACAATTTGTCTCGTCTCGATTTTCGAATACGGGACATCAACTAGTTGATATGTTAAATAATTATTACTTATTGACTTAACTATATATTAATATAACTAATATAGTTTATTTATTAGGTTGTATATATAAGACGTCTGTCGACAAAAAATAATATTTATTTATACTGTTCAACGCAACAATTAACATAAAAAAAAAAAAATTAGAAATTCAATTTTTTTTTTTTAACTATACGTGTTGTTTGTTATTTCCAAAACCCGTTTTAGGTGTCTATTTATTTCCCTATAGAAATAAATCTTAATTTTCAACGAAAAAAAAGAAAATATTTTTGCATAAGAAGTTAAAAAAAAAAAAAATAAATAAATTACTGAGTTAACTAAAACTTGGTTTTTATTTTTAACTACAGTCAAGTCGTAAATATATAATTTTAACTATGTACATGAAAAATATATATGTACACTTTTCGTATTACTATAGTATTATAAATATCGGCTATATCCATTGTAACACGATGTGTGTGTGTTTTATATATATATATATAAAAACCGTGCCTGTTTTTACTCACACAATTAAAGTAACCGATGAATTTCATCGCGGTCCACAGCACGTTCACCAGAGTTAACTGGCGATCACGGTGTATTAATCGTTGAACAAATTGCAAGTCCAGTACGTCTTCCATCGTTTGCAGATTTTCGCTAGTGCAGTTTATCTTTTCGGAAAATCGGGCGTCGAACGTCTTCTTCTTCTTTCACCACGTCGAAAATACATTCGTTGTACGATTGTCGAAAAAAAAAATCGTTTTTTCAAATTCCATCGATCTCTAATATTATACGTAAATACTTACCGAGATTATCGTTTGTGTCACGGAGCTTTCTCGGTTACGCTGCTGTACCGATGCTCGGATCGCACGTATAATATGAGAATGGTGCTTGGAAGCATACGCCGGACGATATGTAGTGTGTGTAACTTCGTTTTGCGCATGAGCAGTTTTGCAGACAACACGCCGACGTGCGCTCGGCTACTTTCGGCTGAGCACCCGATTATTATTATTATTGCAAATAACGCGCATAAATTAAAAAAAAAAAAATATTTTATAATTTATAGACGCGAGAGAGAAAAACGTGGTTTTCGCGGTTCAAGAGAAGTCGCACAGTGTTGACGGGCGACGGTGGACTATGGCGGGGAATGATAGTTCGTGTATTCAAATGTGTTTTTTTTGTTTGTTTTTATTCTAAAAACAACCGGCGATCCGAAGTTTATTTCGTTATTTAACACGTGACGTATTGAATAAAAATGGATTTCGTTATTCCGTATCGAAAAAAAAAACCACCGTTCCGCTACGTTAAATTTGCAGGACACTTGTGAATGGAATATTTCGTCCGAGAATATTTATTTTTTTCATTTAATATTTGCATACAGTGACGTATTTACGGGGGAGGGGCGGGGGAGGTCCAAAGGTACAGGAGTAAAAGAGAAAAGGAGATTTTATCCACACATTTAATATTTGAAACGAGAGAAAATTGTTCGTAGCGTAGCGTGTACTATTGATTTTTGACAGATAAATAAAAATAAAAAGAATAATTTGTATTTAATATGCGACGGTATTATACGATTTGCTAATTACAATTGAAATAACTTCGGGCATTTATTTTTCACTTTTTTGAAGTGAAAAATCCTCTCCCCGACGCGACGGCGGTTTAACAGAATTGTAATTATTCTCGCACGCGTTGTTTGTGTCAATAAAATCGATTACACTATTCGTATGGAAACAAATTGATTATATTATTTAACGATTTAGAATTATTGTAAAAAATCGCTATTCGCCACCATAATCGTTACACGAGTGTATATTGTAATCACGCACTATATACACAAGACGTACACGTGTTTCACGTGTAATTTAAACGTTATCGAAATTAAACAATTTAACAAACCCGTTTCCACCCCCCTCCCCCCGAAAGTTTCGCGACCATAATTCGATGGAAATAAGTTCTAAAATTGTAGAGAAATTTTTTTTTTTTTTTTCTACGTCGGTGTTGTTTACACGTACCCGAATTCGACGTCGGACATTTTTCGGGCATCTGACCCAATCAAAACCGTTCCGTTTACGCGAAAAACGTTGACAGCACTTCGTTGCTGACGGATAAAAGCATTTGGGAAACGTACGTTTTTTTTTAAATTTTCCAGTTATACGAGAAAAACAATTCAAATGACGATTTTAGTTAATAAAAACGGATTCGTTGGAAACACCATCGACCGAGAACAAAATATTGGGCGACGGTAAATCGTTTGTTCGTTCGAAAAAACGATTGCGAACGAATTTAGTGTGTAGTGTGTACGAAGGAAATTAAAACGACGACGGGGCCAACAGACAAGTTGAGAATGGTATGCGCCAAGTACGTTTATTATAGAGAAATAATAAACGTAACGGACTTGTGAAAACGACCGTTTTTGTTTTATACAAAATAGTCTGAATGTCAGAATTTTGTTTTTTTTTTTTTTTTTTATTTCAGTTCCGACACGAGCGAGTCCCCGAGGTGTCTCTGAACGAGCGACGACTCTCGTTCGTAATCTCTATAACGAAATATAATTAATTTGATCGGTATTTTCGAACGATTTTTGTTTTTTCTCATTTCGCGTTCAAAACACCTTTCACCCGATCGGACGGCCGTAAACACATTTTTATCGGACCATCGGCCATGAACGACCGCGCGGATTTTCGGGAAAAAAAACAACGACCGGCTCCCCGGTGTCACGCCATCCGTTTTCTCGATGTTTTCAACGTATCCGAATATTTATATTATCGTGTTTTCGTCTTTTTTTTTTTTTTTGTTTTTACACGCGTTTTATTTGTAATAAGCAGTGGACGTTGGCCGACAACACACACCGTCACATGAAGCGGTACGACCGGTTTTTCTTCGAGAACCGCGCCGCTCCGCGTGTAAACAACACATTCCGGCAAGACGGAGGCGGCGGCTCGTTTGCTGCTTGCCGCTTGCTGCCGGGTCGGTGCGGGAACGGTGCGCGGCGACGTCTCGTCGTAAGGTCATTTAAACAGGTCACACAGCGGCGGTGTGTCGCCCCCCTCCCCCCCCCCCGCGGGTGGTTTAAAAATAAATTCAAGGCCACGCACGCATTATATAATACTTAACCGTACTATAAATCGCTTACGCTACACAGTGGTCCAGAGAGAGAGAGAGAGAGAGAGAGAAAGCTGGAAATTATAGTGAAAATAAAAACTGAAATTGGTTATTTTTTGAAAACAGAATTTTTATATCAGTTTAAACATGATATCGAATGGTCATTTAATTTGACGGTGTCGCTTAAACGTAGACAACGTAATGATTATGAAATTACGGCTTTTCATAGTGTTTATTGCATACTCATAAAACTATGTTCATTACTTCCGAACGATCGTTCGAACGAGATGAATAATATTGTATCGACGATTTTGGATTATCGTTGGAAAGCCTATTAGGTAAGGAAATAGTAAATTTACTATGGAATTCACGTAATTTATTCGCCTAGAATAATATTATATTTTGTGTACTAGTTAATTTACAGTGTTTATTTTGAAATTTTAAACCGTATTGTAGTTTAAAAATAAATAAATAAAGTAGCGCGAAATAGTGCCATATTGTATTTTAAATACAAATCTATAATCTTCTTTGAATAGGATTTTATGGTTTCCAGTTCCCGCCCGGTTTTGTATAAATCGGTGTTTTTCTTTAGAGATTATTGAATAAAACGGAGTTAGAATTAACCGTTGTGCACTGAAGAAAAACTGCTTATATTTAACGAGGGCAATATTAAAGATATTGATGACCTTGATGAGGAAAACAGTGACGAAGGACTTATTGAGTATGAGGAAATAGAATAAAAACAACTATCCTACAAACATTTGATCTCTATACAATATCTTAATTATTATTATTATTATTATTATTAATACACTGCACACTGTATGCAAATGAAGTTTAATATTGAATTGCTAAATAGAATACTTTTTTTTCGTGTTATACTAAAGTAAAGGTTATCATTAAAATAATTTTGTACCACTGTGCACTAATGACAATATACCACGTATTTACCGATTTTACCAATTTCTAAAAGGAGTGAAAAAATTGAATAAATATTAATAAACATTGTACACTTAATTTCTTTTTCAAATTTAAATTTACGTTATTGTTTTTCGACAATGTTTTTAATAGAATTCTTTTTAATTTTCGTTACTGTACAAAACTTAGTGTAGTTACGTGGTATTATTAAATTTTCCGTGAGACACGTGTTTTTTGTTTAGTGCTATTGAAATATCGTAGACATTTTATTAGTCATATTATCCCAATTTGCAGGAAAAATAATACATTTTAAGGTTATTATAAGAAAATAAAATTTGTGCGCAAGAAGATTACGAATATATTGATAAGAAAAATGTCAGACACGAGGTATTGTCGTTAGTTTAGCGAAATATAAAATATTATTATGAATCTATCGAATTCGGTTTTATATTTTTAAAAAATAAAAATTATCCCTTTATAAATATTTATTATATAAGATACACTAATTATTATTTAACATTAGTGATTCACATTTGTTAAGAGAGTACAATATTTAAACATTTAATTTAATTAAACAGTTTTCAATTTCTTTTCTTTCGAACAAATATTACATTTTTTTTTCGATTTTTTGAAAACTAGTTTTTTCTTCTATAAATACTTTGCAAATCTACATCAATTGGTATAATTTTTTTTTTTTGTATGTATGAATTGTTTTTATCTAAATTTTTACAATCATAGCATTCTTTTCCGTTTTTTCTTCTCAGTATTATCATGTAATCGAAGCGCGATTTTTTTTTTGTAACATTATTGTTATACATTTTTATGCGTTTATTCGTAAACTTTTAATACGTCGTTTTTCCTAGTCTTAATAATTATAATAATATGACCACCGCATAAATCACGTATAAACTAAATAAATAAAAATCAATCGCGATTTGTATATACGGAGAAATTAAAAAAAAAAAATCTGTTGTGATAAAATAATTTTTCTTTTGACTACACAATTATAATCGTTAAAACATTAATTGATTTTATTATATTTATATACGTTTATAAAATACAGCTAATTACATTGATTATCAATTATATATCGAATACGATAACGAGCCGGAACAAAGTTCTTTCAGACAAGAGTCTCGTTAATCCAGTCATGTCTAGTCCGGATCAATCAGTTATTTATATCACTTTTCGAATGAGTTCAAAAGCAAATTTTTTGTTTTTGTTTTTTTTTTTTTACAGTTGTATTTATGTAATATAAATACATTTTGATTTTCCGTAAATGAGGTATTTAATAAAATATTAATTCGTATGTCGAAATTTATTAGACACACAATGTAAGATTTCGACTGGAATAGTCATTTTTATTAAACAACGAAAGTTATTTATAATGCCTTACACACGTAAACCTCGTTCTACACGTGTTTTAAACGTCATTCCGTTTAGTCCCGGTGGAATCCGGTGGTGCCATCAAGTCCCGATCAGCGAGACATTGCTGCAGTACTCGTGTGTTTATTACGTCCGCGAGTGGCACATCGAATTAAATAATTTTCTTAAATACCTCTGGATTTTAGATCATTTTTTTTTTAAATCACCCAAAAAGCACGTCAAAATGTGTCGTATAAAACGTTAAATAAGAAAATTGAAAAATTTTTTTTTTTATGTTCACCGAGTTAATATTTTGTTGTTTTCGACGTTTAACCAAAGGTTTACTTATAACGGAGTAAACGCTTTCCATTAACTCGTAATTTTATACGAGTTTTAATTATAATATATATATATTAGTATAACCGAGTAATTAATATTCAGGCCTTGGCCTTTTCTATACTGACTTCATAGAATTTTAAATAAAAAAAACTTAATTTTCACATTTAAAATGCCTACTGAAACGTTTAAATAAATAAATGGTATACCACCCGTACCGAAATTATAGTACCGTCGGCTATCATTATTATTATTATTATTATTATTATTATTATTATTATTATTATTGATTGTATTAATTTATAATTTTCTGTTTTTTATTTTTTATTTATTTTATTATTCGTAAACGAAAATTTGTGTTACATTAAATTAAATAATATAGAATTGTAATTAGAACTTTTTTTTAATCATATTTATCATTTTTAATAAAAAATTGATTGTCTAATTTCGTTTAACGGCTGGCACAGGTACAATCCACTTTGCGCGCATTAACTTGAAAATACTAAAAATAATATACGTATCATTTGCGCTCAAAAATTCGGGTTTTTTTCGATTTTCGTTAGTTTCTAATGAATAATAACGTATCGGTATATAATACGTGTTGTATCGGAAAGTCTGAAAATAGATCCGCTCTATATATACATACATTTACTTAAATTGTAGGCTCCTAACGTCTGTCGGGTCAGCTAATATATAATAATAATAATAATAATAATAATAATAATAATGATAATAGTAGATAAACAAATAACATTTTTGTAATTTTCTTTTCGCGTATGCTGTACGGCGTGTTTTATTCGTGTGCGGGGTGTGGTGGTGGTCGTCGTCTGTACGTTAAAAGAAATATGAAATTTTCCTAGTGATTTTCAAAATGAATAATACGGACGAATTTAAAGCCGCGTCCAGCACACACTAGTAAAAATTTACGTTGTGCGTCCTCATATTCGGCGCACATTTTTTTTCGCGCGTCAGAAAATACGCGTGTGTGGACGTGTTCGCCGCGTAACAGCGCACGCGAATATTATTTTCGGAGCATTCCACACACAATCAGTGGGCCGTTGATTTTTTTTGCGCCGCAACGTGAATTCGCGTCGAAACGTCATTTTAATGTGGACGTATTTTTTAACTTAAACGCGTATAAACACACGGTATACACAATACGATTGTATAAAATCGCGTTGATCCCGGAAACACAGCTCACGACGAGAGTATTTATAAATCAAACGGTGATAATGTTTTTATCGAATAATATTTTTTCGAGTAAAATTACACTAGTGTGGTGAGGATCCCCCCCCGGGGCTTGATACGCCTGTAATGTGTACGCAGCGCAGCGCATAACATCACACACGATTCGAGCATTGGCGTGGCGTGTACCAGTGTGTTTATCCGATCTTTGTACTGGTGGGGGCGACCCCCTTTTTTCAATTTTTCACATAACCCCTAAACTGTTAAAAGGTATTAAACTTATTCGCGATAATAATATATTATTACATAAAAAAAATATATATATAAAATAAATAAACATACACATGTATATCAAAATGTATATTTAAATATGAAAAAGAATAAAGCCAATGAGTATTAAATAAAAAAAATAAAACAATGTTGTTGTATATATTATATTATATTACTACCGGTTTCGACAAAAAAGTCATCATCTGGTCAAATTAAAAATTATTTTAATTTTAAATTAAAAATTTTTTTTTAATTATTTTTAATTTTACCTGATGATGACTTTTTGTCGAAACCGATAGTAATATAATATAATATATACAACAACATTGTTTTATTTTTTTTATTTAATACTCATTGGCTTTATTCTTTTTTATATTTAAATATACATTTTGATATAAATGTGTATATTTATTTATTTTATATATATTTTTTTATTTATTATCACGAGTATTAACTTATAATTTTTTTTTTCTATCATTTTGATTATTTATTTTTACAAATCCTTTTGATTCTTATTTTTAATTTTCTAAATTCCTCTTTGTTTTTACTACTTTGTTATACATTATTACACTCGGTACCATGCGTAGTAATATTATTGTATTGATTTTATTGTTTGACATTTTTAATCTCCTGTACATCGATTTGAAATCATTTCTGTGTTAGCGATTGTATTATGTAACAAAAAAAAAGCAATGAATAAATAATACGAAAACAATATAATAATATCAGTAGTCGGGAGACACCGTGGCAGCCCTCCCATCCGACGAATTGTGAATAAATAATTAGTTTTTTTTTTCTTTTCAATTAGGCACCGTCTGTACGTATATTCATTAATAAACATGAATTAAATCGATCGGGCCTTGTACAGGATAGAAATCCTGGCTACGTCACTGGTATTTGTGCGAAAACTAAAAACGCGCGAGTGTGCGAACAAAAACCGCGCGTGTACACCTCCTGTTTATTAGATATTTCATTTTGAAATTTTAAAACGAGCCGCGGTATTTTTTTGTTGTTCTCGGGTAAATGTGTGCGCGCAAACGCGTCTCGACCCGGTCCCCGCGACCAGTCGTCGACGACACTACACACATGGCACACACACACACACACACACACACACACAGCGCTTGCTTTACTGTACGCGGAGACCGGTTTTTTTCGTGCGGAGAATGCGGACGACAATGTAATACAAAATAATAACGCAGGGGAGCTGGCTGGCAACCGGCGGCAGGTGGTCGCCTGTTGTACGAAAACTCGTACGGAGGGTGCGTCGCACAGCAGTACAAGGTCATCATCTAAGTCGAACGATTTACGAAGGGACGCGCGCGTTGTCCCTACGCGCGGGCCCCTCGTACCACGTAACGCGACGTTGCCACGCCGTTCGCGTTCTCTTGTCCGAATAAATAAATATTTCTACTACTCGTTTGTCCTCGGTCGTATCAGGCACTGTATACCGTTTTTCCCGTTGAAATAGAGCAGTAAAACGAAAAAAAAGAAAGCAAAACAAAATCCACAGCGTAGTCTCAATTCGAGACGGTCTTACACTGCCCATGGTCGAAGAATACGAGAATCGAAAAACGAACCGGCCTGTCTAATATTTTAATAATCCGATCGAATATTAAAAATATCGTTTAAAAAAAAAAAACACACACACATTTTAAAAAGCCATTCGTATAATCGCATAATACTATTTAATTGCATATGATAATTAATGCGTGTCTACATGTACAGGTATAGTATTAGTCGCGAGTATAATGCCAAAGCCGATATGTTATAGAGATGTGTGTTTTGGTTAAAAAAAGAAAAAGAAAAGAAAATTCATAAACTGAAGTGTTGTGAAATATATATATATATATATATGTAAAAATAGATCTCGCAATAATAAAGAAATATAACCGAATTATTGTTTATATATCGGTTGTATACTCGTGAAATATTGTAAATATGTACTGAAAACTAACGCGCACGAATCCATTTGGTGCGTTTTTATATTAATTTGTCGAATATTCGTATACACGAGTATAAATATGTGTTTACATACATATTCAATAAACGACGACGGTTCGGGATTATAATGAGTTCACTTCCCCCCCCCTCACCGTTTTATTACCGTAAACGTCCGCGTAATAAAATGTCGGTCGAGGGGTGGGAGAGAAACCGAGTCTCCCTCGTTTTCGTACGCGCAGTGTGTATTATATACATAAGTATCCATCCGCTGTATATAAATAACGTCGAGTCGTTGAACAGTGTGAGAGAGAGAGAGAGAAAAACTGTTGCCGTAGCGCGGGGACGGCGGTGGTGTGTTTTTCTATAGTACACTCATCGTGGAAAGAGACGCGTAAATTATTTACACCATTCAGTTTTTTCGTTTTAATTTGGGAGTATTTTTTATTTTTCCTCTTCGGTTTCTTATTTACCGAGCTCGTGTGTACACACACACACACACATACACACACTAACCGAGTCATCGTGTCCAATATAATATTATTACAAAATACATCGGTGTTGTTTCATATAGGCGCGTTATATGAGTTAACAACGGATCTGACGACGACGGGCAGCCGCGGTAGACCTTGGCCCGTCTAATTTTTCGAAAAACACCGAAAGACGCCGTAAATGTTGTACCATACCGGTTATTGTTTTCGAGGAAAACGACGAAAACACCATACGGTTGGTTCCCCTTCACTCCGCCGATAACGTCTCGTATTGCCGCATACGGTGCAGCAAAATAATCCGTACATAAATAACATAATTAGAAGTAGAGAAAAAGAAATATATTATAATCCGGTCTTGTAAATACGTTTTAGACGACGAAAATTCGCGGAATACACGTTTGTTCCGGTCGTTTTATTCCCGTCGCGGAATACGCTGATTTTTGTTTTTTTTTTTTTTTTGTAAAAACGAAGGAAAAAATTAGAAATTTTTTATAATTTTTATAACTAATTGAAAAACCGAATTTTTTGCCACACACACAAAAGCGTATACACACTCGCGTACACGGTTCTATAGCAACAACGTTTCAAACGTGTTTTAACAGTGCTTAAAAGTGGAAAAAAAATCCCTCCCGAGGGATTAATGCAGCGTTTCTCAAACTGTGGGTCGCGACCCCCTGGGGGGGGGTCGTGTGTCAATTTTTGGGGGGTCGCGAGAAGTTTTTTTTTTAGATTATTTAACTTAAAATAAAAAATAAATATTATTATTATTATAATAATAATTATTATTATAAAGTAGTAAATAAGTACTAAAAAAATTTGTTTTTTAAAATTACTTTTTTGATTCTGTAAATCTATATTTATCTATTCTGTAAAAACTATGGGAGTCGCGATAGATTTTTGGAAGAAAATTTGGGTCGCGGTCCTACAAAGATTAAGAACCACTGGATTAATGTAATAAATAATAATAGTTAATATTATTATAATATAATATTTTAATAGTTTTAAGCGTTTCCATACACGATTATATTATGTAAAACGTATATGTGTATACAGAGTGATTTTTATGCTTGCTCGGCCCATTTAATACTCTTGATATATTAACATTGTATTTGAATTATATTTCGTGTAAAATATAAAAACGCTAATAATATTACATTTTTTTATGAAAATATCCGGCGAACGAACACACGGGCACATACTATGTATGTCTATGATTGCAAATATTTCTATGGCCGGTACGATTCGTCGTGAATTTCATCTTTAATTTTTCTATACATTATGTTACCCCGTGGACGAGTATTGGAGTACTTTTCATTGTATTTATTTATTTATTTTTTGGTACGTCTATGACATCTTATTTTTGTTTTTACAGAAAAAAAAATACGATAAATAAATTAAAATTTAAAGGATTTATTTTTTCTCATTCCTTTTCCTCCTTTCCCCCACAAACAATAAAAATTCCCGTGTGCTCCGGACAGAGCCGTCACACAACCCACATCCAAAGTATATCGTCGACACGTCGCAATATTGATTGGAACAAAAATACTTGGACATTGAAACACAAACAATGTGTATAAATCATTCGGCGGGATGCTTGGGCTCTGTAACACACTCACATATCCAATTTGAACGACACAGTGGGTTCGCCACCTTTACCACAATAAAGTTAAATCAGTTTACGCCACCGTAAATTACTAAAATGACACAAAAATGAAAAGGGATAGCACTCGTCGCACACTATTTACGTATAATAATAATTTTATTTTAAAAACGGGGGAAAAAATCGTGTGGGTCGGATTTCAATTCATTTCGCGATTTTAAGCTGTAAAAACTAACGCGAACACGATAATTATTTAAACAATAATAGCAAATGGATGGAAAACATATTTGACTTGTATACGTATATATATACACACGATGATCCGTTGAGTTAAAAAATGTAAAAAAGAACATTCAAATCGGTTCATTTTACACATGCGCCGTAATAGATCATCAATAGCTTATCATATTTGTATCAATTTATGGTAAAAAAAACGCGTACGCTGACTGCTATCCAATTTAATTATTTTTACTCGAGTCGTGTTAACAGAGAAAAAAAATCACTCGTCTTCAACGAGTAAATCGCGTCTAAACCTTAGTAAAGACGAAATTCGGTTATACATAATACATAAATTGTTGAAACATGTATTTGTGTGTGTAAATTAATATTATTTTTCGACTATTAACAAATATATTAGAATCATGAATTTAAAACTCGGTTAAAATATTTTGTGTATAATTTTTTTTTTTTTTTAACTCAATCTTAGTAAGTAAATACTCTTGTCCAGCTTTGTGAAAAATCCGTAAAAAATTTTTCTTTTTAATCAGAAATATATATTATCAAAAAAAAAAAAAAAAAAAATGATTCGTATACTTTTAAAATAATGAATATAGTTATTATTATAAATAATAATATATTTTGAATATGATTTTTGAATACGCGGCGTTTTAAATACTTTTTTCCGTTGTATTTTTGAATATTTTACGTATTCTTTACAATATTGAATATAATAATAATAATAATAATAATAATAATAATAATAATAATAATAATAATAATAATAATAATAATAATAATAATAATAATAATAATAATAATAATAATAATAATAATAATAATAATAATAATAATAATAATAATAATAATTATAATAATAATAATAATAATAATAATAATAATAATAATAATAATAATAATAATAATAATAATAATAATAATAATAATAATAATAATAATAATAATAATAATAATAATAATAATAATAAATAATAATAATAATAATAATAATAATAATAATAATAATAATAATAATAATAATAATAATAATAATAATAATAATAATAATAATAATAATAATAATAATAATAATAATAATAATAATAATAATAATAATAATAATAATAATAATAATAATAATAATAATAATAATAATAATAATAATAATAATAATAATAATAATAATAATAATAATAATAATAATAATAATAATAATAATAATAATAATAATAATAATAATAATAATAATAATAATAATAATAATAATAATAATAATAATAATAATAATAATAATAATAATAATAATAATAATAATAATAATAATAATAATAATAATAATAATAATAATAATAATAATAATAATAATAATAATAATAATAATAATAATAATAATAATAATAATAATAATAATAATAATAATAATAATAATAATAATAATAATAATAATAATAATAATAATAATAATAATAATAATAATAATAATAATAATAATAATAATAATAATAATAATAATAATAATAATAATAATAATAATAATAATAATAATAATAATAATAATAATAATAATAATAATAATAATAATAATAATAATAATAATAATAATAATAATAATAATAATAATAATAATAATAATAATAATAATAATAATAATAATAATAATAATAATAATAATAATAATAATAATAATAATAATAATAATAATAATAATAATAATAATAATAATAATAATAATAATAATAATAATAATAATAATAATAATAATAATAATAATAATAATAATAATAATAATAATAATAATAATAATAATAATAATAATAATAATAATAATAATAATAATAATAATAATAATAATAATAATAATAATAATAATAATAATAATAATAATAATAATAATAATAATAATAATAATAATAATAATAATAATAATAATAATAATAATAATAATAATAATAATAATAATAATAATAATAATAATAATAATAATAATAATAATAATAATAATAATAATTATTATTATTATTATTTACGAATTAGATATTTTTCTGTAATTGTGTGCCAAGCACATAGAAAATGTTTAAAAAAAAAGCTACAAATATTGTTGGTGTCAAGACAAAGACATTTTTATCCGTGTCGAAGATTGTTGCCGACATAAAGTCTAATTTAAACGAGAGAGGAATCGCTGAGATCACACCTGAATTCGTGTCCATGCTGGAGTTTAGAAGATATACAAAATAAAAAAAGTCACGTAATTCAATTTTTAAGCTGCGTTTACAAATAATCAATTGCTTCTAGAGAATTGGCAAATAATTTATATTATGGCAAGCGGAGAAAGCAGGAAAATCGAATGGATACTTTGGCCCGTGAAATGTGAATAATCTGGGCCGTGGCTCTCTCATCGAATTCCGCCGACTCAATATCGAAGTGCCGACTTCGACGATATGTCAGAGGAGAGACCACAGTTATTGTCCACCGGATTAAATGATTGCCATTCCACGTGCCGTTCAAACAATGATAAGTTATTTCTAATATTGGACTTGTATTATTTTTAACGATTTTAATTTTTAATATAATGATTTTCACCTTATACTCGTAATATAGACAATATCCGATGTCCATTTTTCTATACAGTTGTTATTACGTATTATACACAAATAAATTATTAGTTATAATTCATAATTTAAACTATTTAAAGACTTGTTCGAATTGAATGTTTAAACATCTTATTCGATGTATCAGATGTGCTTTACCGTGTACACTTTAGTTCCTTTTATTTTCATTACAATATTCGAAATTATATAATTCTCTTTGTATTTTCAATTCCCGTATCGATCTGAACGTATTAAATGTTATAATACTTTCATCACATACACTAGTCATTTAGTGTACATAGTTTTTATACAAGCGTTAAAATAAAACTAAATGAACGTTTTAATAGTGTGACATTTGGGTATTATGTATTGAATGTAATTAATATAAAATTTAAACTGCACATGGACAAATTGTTCAGAAAATGTTAAGTGATTAACCTAAGTAAATCAGAGTAAATTTGTAATAAAAAAATGAATTAGAAAAAACATCCATTAATATTGAATGTATGTAGTACATATATTTTTTCATTCAATAGAACTAAAAAGTATGGCAATGGGAAATTTTTTTATACATTTAAAATATTATCTATTTACAATCAAATAATTCCTTGTACTGATTTAAATATTACAAAAGGACTATTGTTAAAATGATTTATATACATGGTTTAAACACCATTTCAAAAGGATTTTTTGATGATTGTTCAAATAAACTTTTCATGAATAATTGTTCAAATGAAGTATTATTAATGTTTTTTTTTTTAGATGAAACATTTATTGAAATCGAGAGCACGCAGGAACAAAATCCTTTAGTTTCATAAAAAAAAACAGGAACCTGTAATTCATAATCTGTCTTAAGTATTGTTAGGTAATGCAATTTACTCATACAATTTTCAATAATGATTTTTGTTTTTTTGTAGATTTGACACTGGAACTCACTGTTGTCGTTATTATTATTATTATTATTATTTGCCACCACGGTTATCTAATAAGTAAATAACTGTGTTATTCGATAATCGCGATGTCAATTAATAATAGTAAATAAGTAGTAGTAAACATACAACTGTATTTGCCATCATTGGTTATCGTTGAAACAATTTGAATAGTCACTACATGTTAATCAGTATAATTAGTATTATAGAGTAATGCATTTATAAGACAATTTAATTCTGTTTTAGTTCTGAATAATTATAACATTTTTTTTTTTTTATAAACAATTAATAATGTTTAAAATATATTTGGATTTATTCTATGTATAAATAACCTCACTAGCTACATATATTTTGTTATTCACATATAAATTATTACATATTCAATGTTATTTTTTAAACATTTTTTTCTTTCTTACAATATTAAATGAAAATATTATGTATTGAAATAAAACTAATAATAGATAATTTTAAATTAAATGTACATTATTGTATACATATAGAAACTGATTAATAAAAAATAAATACAATTTATATAATAATTTATTGTTTTATATATGTTTATAACATTTAACATTATAATCATTTAATATGTTTATTAATTAACAAATCAAACATATTAAACAACAAGGTATGTATATATATATATATATATATATATATATAACAATATATAAAAGCATATTTCAGATATGGTGATGGAACTTTTTTTCTATTTAAAGGTACAAATAGACAGGCTGAATTTATGGCTAATAATTTAAACAGAATTAATAAAAACATCCAATTTACATTTTAAAACACAAATAGATAATAAAATTTAACTCCTTTGATCTTACAATAAATTTAATTTCAATATATATGTAGAAAACCCACTCAAACTGAGTGCAAGTACATATTTCAAATGATTCTAATTATCCATTTTCACAAACATTTGCATTTTGTTTTATATAACCTCAACCCTTAAACAAATCTAACTATAATAATGAGTTCAATATAATTTGTGATATAGAAATTAAAAATTATTACATAAATACTATAAAGAAAATTTGCAAAAAAATTAAAGTATAACTATGAAATTAAATTAATATTCTACCTAGTAATGCAAGTCATTATTTTCCAATAAAATATATTTTCTTGTCAGAAAAATTTGCAAATATTTTAAATAGAAATAATAATGTAATAATAACTTTTAAAATTAAAAATAATTCAATTCAAACCATAAATAATAAAATTAAAACATTTACAAATAATTCTATTATTATTGAAAAGACTCTTAGAAATTTAAAATTTGATACAAAGAACATATTTCAGAGATAAAAATAAAAACAAATCTCCCAATTATAATTTTGCTAAACACGTCTTAAAATGTAATCATAGTATACATTTTGATATAGACAAAGATTTAAATATATTACATGACTAAAATTTTTTTATAAATTCTATGTTAGAAAAATTATTCGTTTATAATGAAGTTAAACGTGTTTTAATAATATTTTAAATATACACACTGATTTTAAAAATAATGAAATTTATCAATACATATTAGACAATATGATACATAATTTTCTACAAGTTTGTTTTTATATAATCTATGTTACTATGGTCGTTTATGGTATTGTTTCTTATTATTTATAATAAATTCTATGTATTTTGTTTATTAATTTTATATACGTTTTTTCTATTATTATTCATTGTAACCTGATAATAACTTATGGCCGATACTATTTGTTATATTCTTAAACATTTTTTAAATACTCTAGGCATTTTTTCTTTATATATATATATTTTTTTTTTTATGTAATATATACTAATTTATATATACATAGTTGTTTTTTATAATATATATTATTTTATTTTATTATTTATATGCAAACACAGATTAACAGGATGGTAAGATAATAAAAATATATTTGAATATACTTCAATGATAAAAAGAAAAACAGTCTCTTGTAATGTAAATGTTAAAATGTTCCATGTAAAGAACTTTAAAATTCTTTAATGTTATCAGTATTGCTGAACGTGATTCAATTTCAAATTTCAATACAATACATGTTTCAAGATAAGTTTTATTAACATAAATTTCAAATACAATTTATTACATCTTTTGGATATTGTGATGCTCAGATGTACTCTTGAAAAAATTACATTAAGGTATTCTAAGATACTTGTTCAATAATTTGTCAAAAATAATACACCATATAAGCCATACATTCCTTCTTTTTTTTTTTGCAAATCTGCGTTTACTTATGACGCTCAACAAACAACATTATAGGTTTTACCTGGTTAATAGTCATGTACAAAAATCAGAATGTTTTATTATTATTTTAGTTAGTTGTAGTTCACAGATAGATTATACTTTAAATTTTTTTTATTACATTATAAATTAACAGTTGAGCTTTTAAAATGTTTGTATAAACATTTCTTTTTTATTGTTTATTCTGTATAAATATTAATTTTTTAATTGATATTTTTAAATTAAAGTATGTTCAATTAAATTTCTATTGATTTGGTTTATAATAGTGATTTTCAACAATCGGTACACTTCATCTCCTACACAATTATCGTGGTACACCAATTCATATTTAATATACCTATCGATAATAATATGAGTAATAACTACATACAAGGAAAACTATTATAACAGATTTAAAGCAGCATACTTTAAGGACGTTTGTGGCACGTTGGTGTGCTGCGGCATACCGGTTGAAAACTATTGGTTTATAATTTCATTTTCCTTTTTTTTTATGTAAATATTGTAAGATGATATATTTATTTAAATATTTTAATTTGAAAAAGAAAATTCTCAATCATTATTTTTTTTTGAAGTTGCTACTGCAAGATATCATATTTATTATAAGAGTCAATAAGGATTGTTGTAAGTTAGTATTGTATTTTACTTTAACTGACGTACATGTGTTTTTCGTTGTCAGCTGGTTGTAATAAAAGTAAATAATTTTTTATAATAATATGCGTTGTAAATTTATTTATTTGTTATTTACAATATATTTGTATATTTATAATATATTTATTCACCTAAAATATTTCAATATAATTTTTGTATTTTTGTATACAAATAGAAAATAATACAAATTATTTTGATTGCATAATGGACTGAAGTAATTTCATAATTTTTTTTTTCGTTATGGCTTAGATGTTAGCAGTCATAAACCAAAGTTATTTTTTTTCGTATTATTATTTTTTACTAGAATAATGAGTAGTAACTTATGACTTGGAACGTTTCTTCATTTTTTGTTTTTCACTAGTTTACAATATATTTGAATTGGAATAAGATTATTATGTTCCATTCGTAGGAAAGCTGTCTTCATTTTTAGCTCGTATTTCCAGCCTTTTTGTAATAGTTTAAATATTTACTATACATAAATTCAGTTCTATTTATATTGTTCAATATTAGATAGAGAAGTTGCAACAATTTTATTTAAGTACTAATTTTAATTAAAATTGTATAGATATTATTTATTGTCAATGCACAAATTGATTAAATATTTCAGGATAATAATAATCAATTGAACCGTATTTGGAATTAATTTGTATCGTTTAATATAATATTAATTTTCACTTTTTTTTTCTTTTTGATAAATATTATTGTATACTATGTAAGTGTGCCGTATTGTTGAAAAGGTTTAAAATATTTAATTACAGTTTCGATTTCCAAGTTGTATTCAATGCTATTTATTGTTTACAAAGTAAATTAAATATATTAAATCCCATTCAATACTATAATAATAATTTAATTAAAACAAATAAATATAAAGATATAAATCACGAAATAAAACAATTTTAAAAAAATAGTAATTTTAACAAAAAAGTTTTAACGGAATTTACAAAATTAAAATGTAATCGTAAACAATTCGATAAATTGCAGGTAAAACGAATGGAAATTTTAACGTAACCGATATGATCTAAAGAATACAACTTTGAAAATAAAATTGAAAAAAAGAAGCTAATCCGAATTCAAATTTTGCGAAACACGTTTTAGAAAATAATCGCCGTATAATATGTGTATAATGACACAGAAATTTTAAATATACAACATAACATTTATATAAATTGTGTTTTGGAAGAGTTACACAAATAATATGAATTGTGGTGGCCTAAAAGTCAATTTTCGCATCAATAAAAAAGATTCGTCAATGTTTCCCCCTTTTATTTCAATGTGCAACATCATAATTTTCGGCAATGTATATGCGGCTGCAGATCGATTTATCGCAGGCGTATTTGTACAAAATGAATACGGACCTGTATATTACAAGAAAAACAAACTGATTTTCTTTATACAAAAAAATTAAATGTAATAAACTGTTAATTATTTTAAAAATAATATTTTATATAATTATATATTAAACAGCATTCATAACATGTTGTTTTGCTGTTTTGTTTTAAACAAATTAATTCACTATATACTATGGCCGGGCAAGAAATCCGTCACACTTTTATCCGGATTTATGGATTTGTTTTTTATGTGACTTATAATTATTTTAATTTTATTTTATTGTAATGAAAATTTAATACCATGAAATTTGACGAACTAATGTGTACTTATACGTAATTTAAACAGTTATTTATAATTTGTTAATACTTACTAAAACATCAAGTTTTGTTAAATTTTGAAATTCATTTTATGCCTATATAACTTACAATGATATCATGACTTGATTTGTTGACTATATGTATCAACTTTAAATATGCTTGTTATAAAACGAATTCATTAGATGTATGAGTTTAATAATGCGTAACAATATAATAATAATAATAATTTTTTTTTTTTTTATTCGAAATATACAATCTGTTTCTTTAGGAACAATAAGAATATGTGATAATAGAAAAAATATTTACATGATTATTTGATGAGAGGAGTCATCCAGTGGTAACACTACCCTTACTTGGTGAATTTTTTTTTTTTTTTTTTTTTAGTGTATATTGTTATTTTTTAAATTAATCGTTAATCGTTGAGAAGATCACGACACAATTTCCTTCTGAGCCTCCTGGGGGGAGGGGAATAATGATAATTATTATTAATATTATTATTATTATTTCGCGTAGTGAACCATGGAGTTGGGTTAATACAATTTATTTTATAACTGTTATAATATTATAATAATATGTCATGTCATAACGATGCATGCGTTTTAAATAGAGTTATCTATTGGGTATAGATAACCCAATTAAAGTTATCTTTAATGCATAATCTTCGAACGGTTAACGAAAAAGCTCTTTTGAATATGATAAGTTAAAATGTTAACTATATAATACAATACAGGAATGATCCAACAATAATTGTTATCGATATAATTATTTACACGGACATGTCCTCTTACAATTATCTTGAGATATCGAAAAATATCAAGTGGAAACATATTTTAAAAATAATAGTGTGTAGTTTGAATAGTAGTAGTAGTAATTGCATTCACACGTGTTGACATTGACTTTTACTGTAAATCGGTAAGTAAAGTACGTCTTAAATATGGTATCATAGGTGTATGTTCGAAACATATGTTATAAAATTAAATTTATTAGAATATAAAAATGAGTCATTGAACGGCAAAATCGAGTGGATAATCGGTGAAATCCGAATATGCCCCACTACTACTGTATACAACATTTCTTTGCTGTTTTAAATTTAGTTTTATTAATGTTTTGATTTTTTCAAACTTTTTATTGCAATGTTCTCAACTCTCTTTACGTAATTTGTACGTTTTCATTTTTTGTTCCATTTTTTTATTTTACATTATATTATACTATTTAGCTTTATTGCATGTCCACATATATACGCCTAATAATAATAATAATAATAATAATCATAATAATATATACAATTAATTAATATTATGTCGTAGATTGAAAATTTCTAAGTCGTTATAGCTGCAGTATTGTAAAAGTAATAGTATAAATACGATTATCTACTTTCTAAAACACAATGTTTTGATTTTATTCGAGAAACGTTTTTTATATTATATTATATTTCGTTTGAAAAAATTTCCTTTATTTTTATACCAGTATTACCTATACAATTTCGTTTCAATTGGTTAATTCTCCGGCGTAATTGAATTTGTTATAATTATTATTGAGAAATCGTTATATTTTATATTCTATGTTTGTTAATTATAGAAATTATTATTATTATTATTATTGAATACGCGATTTTAATACATTATTTTCACATAATATTATTGAGTGTTATAACACATTTTTCTGATAATACAAATATATTTCGACATTCCGTACACAATAATAAAAGAGTAGAAAAAAAATGTATACACATTTTAGGTTTATGTAAAAAAAAATATTAAATTTTTTAATATATATATATAATAAAAAATAATATAATATTGCATATTCGAATATACAATAAATCCAAAGAGTATATTATGCAAAACAAAACATTCATTGTTTTGACGACTAATCATTATCCGCGGGTACATAAAATAAAGTAAAAAAAAAAAAAAAAACTACATTACAATATTATTTCGTTTAGGATTTCTAATATTTTCTTTACGCTTTCTACGTGTTGATTTTTTTTTTTTTTGTTATTTATACATACAAATTTCCTGTGTATATAGTGTATTAATTTATAATTTTTATTTCCATTTTTGTCACACATTATATCGTTTTCGTTCTTTTATTTTATCATTCGATTCTTCGTTTGTTTTACTATTATTAATAAACGTATATATATATATATATATATATATGTGTGTGTGTGTGTGTGTGTATGCTTTCCACCGTTCATGTATTATATACACGCTATTATTTACAGCAAAAGTACATATTATAAACGAATTATTTATGACCGATAGTATTACGAGCGTATTTTACTTTCTGTTCTACACGTACGCGTTGTCGTTATTCACAGTCGCCGACTTCCACGTCACGGTATAGATATTATTGTATTGACCGAGCGCGCGTTCGGTCGTCGAATACTTTCTATTTTTCTTTTTTAACCATAAAATTATACGCGCACTTTGCTCAATATTCGAAAAACTCATTTCAATAATCAAACACATACATTTTTATAATAATAGCAACTCCCCCGCCCCCGCGATTCACGTGGTAAGTATATAAATATACGCAGTATGAAATTTTCGTCGCTGGGAATTTTCTTTTTAATTCTACGCGTTTTTTTTCGAAAAAAAAAACAATTTTTTTTAAGCCGAATATGACTTACAAATTGACGTACTTCGACATGACGGCACGAGCCGAGCAGATACGATTCCTCTTGTCGTACTTAAACGTCGACTTCGAAGACATTCGATTTGACCGCGACCAATGGCCGTCGATTAAACCCAGTGAGTATAATATATTTACATATTATATTATTATGTATAACGACGAATTAGCGCAGTGCGTATACAATATAATGACGATTAAAAATAACGAGAGCGAATTTCGTCTTTTCTGTTTTAATCCGTTATACGCATGTCATTTTATATCCAACGGAGCGGAACGAGGAATGATTGTTTTATAATGCGATGTGTTTTTTTTATTTATTTACGTTTGTACGCGAAAATTCTACGTGAAAGAGTGTTCCGAGATCTTTGCGTTTGTCATAACCAAATAACCAATTATTGTTTTCCGTATGGAAAATCGCATCTATAATTGGTATGCTTTGAAGAAGATGATTTTCTCCATAGGTACACGTTTTTCAAACGTCAGAAAAAACGCGATTTCGTCGAAATCCACTATCGTAGTTATTTTTTCGTAATTTCGTAATTATTATAGAGGATATTCACGCATGCGATTATTATGTGACTTTATATTATATATGTAGGGAAATATAACAATTTCTTCAAAGAAATTACTTTCAATTTTCAATTGTTTATAACAGCGATTATTATAGACTTTTGGTTTTAAGGCTTAACAATTCAATTAAATGTTTGAGACGTACGCGTTACTTCAAACTATACATTCGCAAGAAAAAAATCTCTAAAATTACTCGTTTTTTCATTTATTAATAACAAATATTATAATATTACACTGAAGCACCGTTCAGAATCGTTTTATTCGCCAAATACAATCAATAACAATTGATGTTTTCAAATTTTTAACAATAACAAAACTCTATCTTTAAGACTTTATCCGAGTAATTCGCATTTAAGCGACGTTCACAACATCTCGCGGCCCCGTATACCCTTATCATTATTATTATTATTATTAAATCATCATAAATTTACATGATACGTACAATTAAATATGATTAATGTATTTCTTTTAATCCATAGTTCGTGCAGTTAAGGATAGTTGCATTACAAAATGAAATAATAGCTTATATTATGCATTAATAATATTATATAAATAATATTAGTTATAAACAAATTGAAAATTAAAACAATCTAAATAATTTTAATTGATTAAGAAATCGAACGAGCAAATAACGCGATATTTTTATTAATTGTCGATATCATTTCGTACAAATAAGACACGTGCCATCAATGCCCATATCGGTGCGCGTATTGTCAATATTTTTTGAAACGAATCGACGTGTGACGTAATGAGCAAATTCCATTTTGAATTAGGTAAAAGGTTAACAGAAATATTTTCAGCTTTCATCTCCTGTAACAATGTGGCTTAAAAAGTTCGAATTGATTCTGAAATCTTGAAAAAAAAAAATAAAATCGCGACAAAGTAGTTTGCAATTTTTTTTGCTGCTCTGTAGAATCGTGTAGAACAAATCGTATATACAGATTTTTCACTTGTTTTAATCACTTACCTACACTATTATTTCACGAATTATTTCGTTATTAACGTTTAACACGTCAGCGAGCATTCTAATGTTTATTCATCGGTCTCTGTACATCAACCGGTAAGTTGCGTTGTATTTTGTCGATCGTTTTTTCGTTTCGAACGAAATTGGACGACCAGCAGTTAATTGACTGACGACCATCCCAAAAACCGATCATAAATACGTGCACCGGTTGATTACCATACACGGCCTTTAAGTTTCTGTGCGTTTTTACTTGCTTTAAAATAAAATTTAATCACCACGCTACGTTTCGTTTTCGAAAACATTGAAAGTACACGGAGACATTTTCGCACGTTCGATATATTCGATTATTGTTTATCGATCAAAATCGTATTATTAGGCAACTAAAAGGATTAAACCGGGGAAGGGGGAAAAATCAGTCTCTTTATTTAATTTTCGTATACTGCGTGTTATATTAATTATATTAATATAATTATTCAGATATGCCGTTTGGCCAAGTACCGGTATTGGAAATCGATGGAAAACTGCTCAATCAGTCGATAGCCATTAGTCGATACTTGGCGAAAAAAGCTGGACTGGCAGGCAAAGACGATTGGGAATCGTTATTGATCGACAAGGCCGTTGATAACATTTATGAAATGAGACAAAGTATACAATATTATTACAACAACAATATATACATATAATACAGAACAATTATTGTATTTTTATTTATCTTGCTATATTTATTCAGATATTGTTAAATATTTTCACGAAGAAAACGAAGAAAGCAAAACCAAAATGTACAATACACTCCTGAACGAGACAATTCCGTTCTATTTGGACAGATTTGAAAAAATTGTGTGTGAAAACGGCGGATATTTTGTAAACGGAAAGGTACGTCTTTGTAATTTATTACATATATTGAAATATCAGTTATAGGACGATTCAAGTTTCACTCAGTGTCGCAGCCAAAAGTGGAGTGGGTATTATAAAAATACAAGCTTATATAATTCTGAATGTCACTGGCGAATCTGAATGTCATTTAAAGGGATATGTGAATTTTTAAAAATTTGTTGAATAAGTATTTTAAAAGAGTATTCATTTTTACTTATATTTTTTTTATTTATCAAGACTATATAAATATACTAACAAAATTTGTTATTTGTGTATTTTTCCAAATTTCTGTCGAAATTTTGTAAATGCAGGAATAAAAGAAAATCACGACATAAGGGGAGAGACGTCCCTTCAAATCCATCACTGAATTTATAATAGTATTAAGTATTATATTCCTATTCAAAGTTGTAGGGATTTATCACAATATAAACTCAATAAATATATTAAAACAAGTAAACAGCAGTCAAGGAAGAATTAAATGTTTGGGAAATTATAGAGATCGAGATGACAAAAAATAAAAATAATTTATTAAACTGGGATTTTAATCCATTATAAAATAATTTGTTTGAATTTATAAAATAATTTAATATTGTAAACGATATCGGGAAACGTATTCGTTTGATGACTCATCGTTCAAAAGCGGAAAGTGGTAGGTGGTTTGTTATATAAGGACGGTCAGCGATATATAGGATTTTTCAAATTTTTGCATTTTTTTCCGACGCATTTTACTGTCAAAAAATATTCGGACCAAACAATTTATTTAAATTTTTAATTAAATTTAAAACTGTAATTTAATTACAATTTTATTACAAAACTATTGATTTTGTCGTTTTGTTTCGGGATCGTACTGAAAATATCAACTTTCATCACCAGTAATTACACTATACGAGAAGAGTTGGATCAGGTTCAACCTGTTCCAGACAATCCTGTGAAATGGACATTCGCTCGTGTTTTTGCTCCGCCGAAAGGTTCTTTGTTACCATTTTTGCACACAGCTTTTTCATGGACAAATCATCAGTTAAAATTTTTCTGACAGTTTCTCGTTTCAAACTAACTTCATCAGTCAACATTCGAACGGTTAGCATTGAACGTTCGATCTTGACGCACGAGAGTGCGTACGCGCTGAACATTTTTGTCAGTTTGAGCTTCAACCGGTCTCCCACTTCGCGGTTCATCCCCGATGCTTTCACGACCATTCTTAAAATTGTTATGCCATCGAAACACCTGAGCACGACTTAGGGCTTCATCACCGAACACTTTTCACCAATTTATCGTACGTTTCCATAACAGAATCGCCGAGTTTAACGCAAAATTTAATCGCGTACCGCTGTTCAATATTACGCTGTTCCATTTTTGTAACACGCCTTACGAACACGTTGTCGAAAACATAACACAACTAGAGAACTAATGATCGTACGAAAATCGCGAGCACATATGCCGATAGAGGAGAGATGAAAGATTAAACGACCAAAGTTTCAGATTCGCAGTGTAACCACAAGCGTGGCAAAAAAAAAAACAGTCTCATTACTCATTGGTCAGACCCGGTATATATAATGCGTGTTATTGAAAAAAACGATGTAAATGTTAATGAAAAATATATTTTTTGCGTATAATAATTTGCATATTTATATAATGCGATAACTTTTTTTCCCCGTTTTATTCTTTTTTCTACATCTGCATTTCGTCTCGGTACAATAGATCATTTTCTTGGTTAATATTCTTCGATGTGAATATTTCATTGGCAGAAGGGTTGGTTCTATTTTTGCCCTCCGTTGTACATCATGTATAACCGCCGCCACTCTAGCGTCCAACAATGAATTGCGTATCGAAAACGTTCTAAAATCTTATTTTTAATTTCTGTTTTTTTTTTTTTGTCTAATATTCACTTGTTATTAAGTAAAGTGCGTTGTGAACTGTAGTGGTTTTTTTTTTATAAATAAGATACGATACAACCGTCATATTATTTCGTATTTATTAAGACACGTATATTATCCGTGTTTAAAATACTATTTGTCACTTTTAATTCTATATTATAGTATTCGTAGCTATAAATTTCATAGTTTTCAACACAAAGTTCGTCATGATTCAATATCAATATTCGCGTATTACGAAACATTGGATAAATTTATTATTTAACTCCCTAATATTTTGAAATGTAAATATTAACTAATAAATATTCTTTTCGATGCAAAGCCATGCGCAGGATTTCATTAATATCACATAACTCATATTATAATATTTATTCGCATTTCAAAATAAGTTAATCATTATTAGCTATACATTGTTATTGTGTTACTATTATTTATATAATTATTAAAATTTAAAAACTATTATTTCTGTAATAAATTGGCACGTCGAGGCATGGTGAAAAATGTGCTTCGGGCACAAATGACCCGTAGGGGGAGACGATCGTGCTATCGCCCCTCACCTCAAATTCGACATTGCCGCATGTGCCATTGTTTTACATTTTTTTTTTTTTTGAATGGCTTATAATATGAGATGCTATGTCACAGGCGTATACGGATACAGAAGGTTTTAATGTTTTGAAATGCCGGTTTTTCTTACGTTTCAGTTATCATGGCCCGACTTATACTTTGTATCGATATTGGATCAAATAAAATGTAGAGCCAAAATAGACTTGGTCGAAGGCCGTACGAATTTGACAGCCCTCAGAGAAAAAGTATTAGCCATTCCGCAGATCAAATCTTGGATTGCCAAACGACCGAAAACACTGTGAAAATTTTGTAAAATTACAAATTCTCCGGGAAATTAACATTTTTATTTAATTTTTTAAATTTTTCTGAGGCGAATGATCATATTATATTATAATAACGCGTGTTACGTTTAGTTTAAAATTCACTTTTAGCATATATAATTAATTAATTTCTTTTTAAATGTAACGTTTATTAATAAAGATACTAAAATGAAGTTGAATTTTATCCGAAGAACAACACGAATTTTATTAATGCAGCTTTTACTTTTAAGTGTAGACAATTTTTACTGGGTGTAACAATATATTCGCATTGGCGTGAAGGGACTTTTATATATGTATAGATAACGTAAAATAAAACACGACGATATTTATATATTTAATTTCCGTTTTCTACGTATAGGTACTAGGTATACATACTTTTAAATAAAACGCGGGATTTCAATATGTTTATTATTATAAATCACTGCAATTTCATGTTATTTAATATTTTCGTCATATATTAGAAAACTTCCTACTATGTATAAGTTAAAGATTTTAAATTAATCACAGTTAAACGTAACTTTTAACCTTTCTTGACGAGTTTGAAAAATAAAACATTAGTTAACTCGCCCAGCATTTCAGGTAAATAACACTGTGTTATGTTTTTATTTCAAAATAACAGTGTCATAATAATATAACGATTACTAAATAAAAAAGTAGTGAAAATAGAGAGGAATTTATGAAATTAAAATTGAAAACAAAAGTCAAAAGGACATGTAAAAATAAATAATCAAAAAGATAGAAATCAAAAATTATAAGTTAATACTCGTGATAATAAATAAAAAATATATATAAAATAAATAAAATAAAAGAAGGTTGTTGTATATGCTATTTTATTACTACCGGTTTCGACTAAAAGTCATCATCAGGTAAAATATTAAAAAATACAACAATAAAAATATTCATTGGCTTTTTTAAATATACATTTATATATAATATATGTATATATGTGTATTTATTTATTTTATATATATTTTTTATTTATAACGATTACGTTAATATTAATCATACGTTATACTAAATTTACGCGTAAAAAAAAAAAAAAAAATAATAATAATAATAATAATAAATAGATTCGTGTAATCGTAATCAGTTGTTGTAAAAAAAAAAACCATTTACCCAATGCGATTTCGACTGATATTAAAAGGATATATTATTTAAATTTTAAACCAAACTGTAGACACAATTGGAATTGTACAATATTCGAAAGCGTTTTGAAAATATTAGCGTTAGTAAAGTTTTATCCAGCGTTATAAATGAGAGTACACCATACAAAACATCATATCTATATATACCATGAACATTTTTATTTATTTATATAAATAAATAAGTCATGAGCATTATAAATGTAGTGAGTATGTAAACATAATGTATAAATAATCGATAAAAAATATTGATTTTCGTTCTTATACTTACAGATAATAGAAAACCCGTCAAAATTCTGTATGAGTAAAATTATTATCGATGGTTTTTTTTAAATATCGAGTCAAGTACTCGTATATTAATTCTTGAAAAATTCAGAATCTTCATAAAAACTGCAGGAAAAAAAATCGATTTATGCGTAAAATCGTTAAATGTACCTTACAACAATCGGATAGTAGACTTCATTTTGTAACAATAGTATAGGATACTTTTGTAGGAAAATTATTTAATAAATGCTAATTTAATAAATAATGTACAAAATATTTTTATTTTCAAAGTTCCTTCGAACTCTTTCCTTTCATTTAGAAAAAAATCCGTATCTACTCCACTGGTTCTATCGTTTTACTGTTATATTATATTATACGATACACTATATACGACTCGAGTGCCATCGGCTGTCTAATGTTATACCCGTATGGGTAAAAAACATTTTTATTTCCCGAAATACACGTCTGTAGAGCGCTATCTGTTCAAGTAATTTATTTTTAATCGATTTTTTTCGTTATATTAATTTATTCTCAGGAAAATTACATACACACACACACACACACACACACACACACACACATACATATAATAATAATAATAAAACAAAAATCGATTATGTTAATATTCTAAGAAATATTCACAATTATAATATTATAAACGGGTATAGGCAAATGTAAAGGTACGCATATTTTTTTTTTATAATATATAAATGGAAACTGTACGAAAGGCTTTCATTATATATATATATATATATATATATATATATATATATATATATATATGTATATAGAAACCTATTAGAAAAAATATTAAATACATTTTTTTACAGCTAATATGCTGCAATCCATATTATTGAAAAAAATCTCAATCGAGTATTTGAGTTCTTAACGATTTCGCTTTAGATTATTAGAAAAGTAAAACACGTTATCGAATATAATATACGATATAAAATTATAAAATATATAATTAAAATTATATAAAATATAATATATATATATTATTACATTATAATATAAATATATTATATATTTAAATAAAATTATATTCATACTTTCGATCAATAAAATTGATTCCACGGTTTTTTCTTTTTACATTACATTATACAAAACGTCAAGATTTGCAGAAAAATATGACACGTGTACGTAGTATTAAACTTAATAATAATAATAATAATAATAATATAATAATAATTATTATTATAATAATAATAATACATATTACACAAGATGTTTTAATTGGATATGGTGGAAATTAATATTTATATAGAAAGTGATACCTATATTTACCATAGTTATATGTATCGTATACATTATATATAGTTATTAGAACTATTATAATAACGTTATATATATATAAAAGAAAATCATTTAATTTTCAAGTAAGTATAATAAAACCAAGTTCGGTGTATAGAAAAGAAAACGTTTTAGCAACGAAAGAAAATTGTACAATGCGTAATATATGTGTAATAACTTGTTATCTTTGTCTCGTTATCCGATGATTTGTAAAACAGAGTGCACTTAAAAAAAGTATTAGCGAATAAAAAGTAGAAAAAAAAGAAACCAAAACGCGTACATCACATTTACAGTGTTATACCCTGCGAACGAAACCAGATGGGGCTGTGGCATTATAACTATATACGTATAATACGTACAAATGTAGTAAGACGCGTATATTATATATGTGTTGTATATTATAATTTTCTTTTCTACTCCGAAAGTCCGAACTTTAATATAATATTTGAAATAAAATATATAAACAACATTATTTGTTTAATATAATATATTTAAATTATTTCGCAACAGTATAATAAGAACACACACACACACATATATATATATATTATACACTCGGCGAACGATGTTCGCGCGCACACGCGCACTCACACAATATATTATTACATAATATATTTTGTAATAAATAATAAACTCAACAATGGCATATATATTTTTTTTTTTTACGTTTTTCGTCTTATACGTTTTAGGATATTCTAATCGATAATAATAGTACTTAAATTTAAAAAAAAAATTTGAAAATTCATACCATACACTTTTTATACGCGCGGGTTATGAATCGTAAATAAACGTTTCCGTTATAATAAAATTAAAGATAATTACGCGAGTATATATAGTCTTAAATATATAAAAATTAAAAAAAAAACATACTCTTATTTACAAATACAGACCGTGCAAGTATTACGTTAATGATGTAAACGAATAATATAGTAAGTGTAGAAGTTAAAAGTTAATTTTACTTTTTTTTTTTTATAACTCTGGACAAGAATAGAAGAAAAAACTCGATTCGTATATAATGTAATAGAATACTGTAATAGTAAGACTATGTCAAGTACGTCAATACGTTAAGATATCTATATAGCTATATATCCATTATTTTTATTAAAATAATGGATTTGTTTTACGATTTTTTCTATTTGTCACATGTTATAAGTACTATCCATAATTAACTATATACTTTGGTATTGAATAATAAACTATGTCAAGTTGGTAACTCGCACGATGAGAAATCCACTTTATATTTAATAAAGTTGTAACTACTTATTATTATTATTATTATTATTATTATTAATATACGATATATATATATTTATATATACACATACAAATGTATCAACTTTTTAGTTTTGAATATATCGAATTATAAAAACTAAAAACTGAATTAAACGTATTGAAACATTGCAGTATACGAAGGTTATATGATATATTATTGTCTTACTGTATAGGTAGGTACTTGTAAATTTTACGTTTTTACACACTGACACACACATTAATTTTATATTTTTATGATTTACATAATAACTCATATTCTCAATGAACATAGTTGTATTCGATTTAAATAAAAAAATTATTTTATGTAAAAGTACGCAATTATTGTTTGAGTAACAATTAATTTTGAATTCGATAAAAAAAAAATATTTATACGTATAATTACTTTTATATAATAATATGTAGAAGAGCATATATTAGCTTATTATTTTCGTATACATTGCTTTAAAAAGAAAAAAATATTTTTTTTCAATACTTAACTGTATACAAACATAGTTTTGTAGATATAATAATTTAAACTTATTTTTTCTCGCGCGTCGATGACAACTCCGAGTATTTGTTATTATTATTTATTTAGTCCGATATATCGCGTATACAGTTTAACTTTGAATTTTTGTTGTCCGATAGGTTTATATTATTTGTCAAGATAATATATATATATATATATATATATATATATTATTTATTTATTTATTCAACACATTCAGATTTCATAATAATGTATGGATTGTCGAAAAAATTCATATTTGTAAGAATTAATAAAACATTTTCTACAAAAAAAAAGAAGTGTTTACTGCAAATTTGAATATAAATATATGACGTGCGCGTTGTACTTGACGGGGCTATACAACCGTAATCGTACTCGCGGTATATAATATATATATATATATTATGCGAAGGCATTATAAATATAGTATTTAATTAAATTGGAATTAATAGATTTTCTTGTTTTTATCATTGTATGAATACTTATGTTTCATTGGTATTGCACGTTTCGTTGTACTTATATGTTCGTAAATATAATTTATAATACAGTTTTAAACAATAATATATTCAATTTAAAGAAACGCGAACGAACAGTCGTGTATAACCCTTACGGTGTCAGTGTATTTTTTAAAAAAGAATTTTCATTGAACGAAAAAAAGAAGAAGAAAATAATTATTTTCTCAGAATAAATATCTCAACAACGATATAGGAGGTCGTTTTACGTATGGAAATGTTTCCTCCATATTATACGCTCGTTTCTCGTGCGTGTTTTTTTTATTGAAAATAATAAATCTCAAAAGTTCTTGTGTACTGTTGGAAGGAAAAAAACGTAAAGGATTTCGAAGATCGCGCGTATATATTATATATTATTAATAATCGAAATATCTTTCTCTATAAATATCAACGATTTATATATATATATAATATTTGTAGTAAGTGTTTAAAATTACATTTTTATATTATGTTTATTATGTATTTTTTTTTAATGTCTGTACTTAAAAATTTCTATACCAGAAGGAGTGCTCCTCCGCGATATTTACAGTCACAGTTTGCGTTTCCCGCGATAGCAAATTGCTATTTTTGATGATAGTTTATATAGAGACAGGCCAAACTCAAAAATTACCGAAAAATTAAAACGCGTTTTCGTCGAATTATCGACGAAATTAAATAGAATAATCGCGATTATCGTTATTTTTCGTGTTATTTCGAAATCAATCCTTATATTATAGAAACTTGAAATATTTACCGAAATATTTAAAAAAAATTTCTCTATATTTTCAATGGGTATTCTCATAGAAGAGATAATTCTTGGTTTTTAAGGCTTAAAAATTCGAATACAATGTCACTTCAAAATAATATACTCGAAAAAAAGAACAAAAATTATTGAAAATCTTTCGTCACGATAATTTTTTTTTTCATGTATAAAGATTTCGATAGAGTGTAGTATTATATATATATATATATTTTATGGAGAATTATAAATTCGTTCGAAACCAGAGTGTCGAAATTGTTCGAATCTATATTTGAAATGATTTATCGCGTTGCTTTCAAATACCGATACAATTACATAACTCTTATAAAAGCTCTATTATGTGACTTGCAGGCGCACATTTACGATAACGTGCCGCCGCGGTTCGTTAACTTAATTTTTTCTTCATTATACAATTTTTCAGGAAAAATTTCTTTTCCGAAAAAAAAAAGTGTTTGGTAAAAAAAAAAAAAAAAACGCGTCGCACTTCGATTTTCTTCGGGAAGTGGGTGGCGGTGGGTGGGAAAGCATATACCGACGGACTTGACAAGCGGCGCCCGCGGTCGTCGGTGTTGTACGTCGGCGGCGAAGTCGTAAATATGGCACCACTGCGGCGCGGTTACGTCGTCGCCGTCGCCACTCGTCGTCATCGGCAGGTGGCGCGTCGTAAGCGACGACCCGCCGTCATCACCGGACTACGGACACAATGGCCGCCGCCCGTCGTCAAATGTCCGTGCCGCTTTCGCCGAACGTACCGGAGGAATCTCGCGCGATTTCGTTGCGCGAATAAAACGCTATCGATTTCGCATTTCTCCGGCTCGTTTTCCCGTCACCGTCGCGATCCGTTCGTGTTATCACGTCGGAAACCGTTCGCACACGGACGAAATTTCGTACGGAAAGCCGCCGCCGGTCGAACGCACACGGCGTAAATACAGAAAACGAACGAACTCGGACGACGGACAGCACTATCTCGTGGTAGGTACGCACGCCGTCGTATTCCGTTCGACAATCGACAGAGAGGTTCGACGAAAACGGACTACGCCGCGACCTACGAGGTAAGTAGTTGTAGCATTATTATTATTATTATTATTAGTAGTAGTAGTAGTACAGCGATAGTGAATATTATAAAAAATAATATTTTATTATCATTTCGCCGGGTCCCCTCGTGCGTGTGTTATCGTGCACGGTGGCCGTGTTCTCTTCAAACGAGCCGTGCGATTAACGTACAAACGAGAACGATCGTACGGTTTGGTCGCTGCCGTCGCCGCCGCCACCACCGCCAACGGCCCATAGACACGACGGCGCGGAGTCTTTCGGTTTTTTTTTTCGTCCGTGTAAAAAAATCACTTGATAACGTCGTGTCGAAATGATATTACCGTCCCGCGCGAAACGACGTCCTCGTCGCCGCCCCACGACTACGACGACGCATTTAATGTTTAACGTTTTACAGAGATCTCGTTGGAAAAACACTTCGTGACATCAGAGAGTCGTCGTCGTCGTCGTCACCTCACAGCCGCCGTCGTGTAGTCTCCAACACCGACGTCATTTGAGCACCGTCTCTGCAGTCGTCCGCCGTCTGCCGATCCAACGGTGAGTTTGTACGACATTGATATTCTGTTATCGGCACCTCGTTTACTTACGTCTTTGACAAATATCGCGTTTTCCTGTAAACAAATTGACCTGGTGAAATATGCGAATCTCAGTCGTTTCCGTTCAGTTAACAACGATTAAAATTTTATTGTATTTTGAAAATCTGGTCGGTACTTTTATGTGCGACTTCTGAGACGCTTCAATATATATATATAAATCACTATAAACTTTTCAAGAAAATTCATTTTAGTATCAGTTACGATAATATTAAGCGTAATACATTAAGAGTAAAGTAATAACAAATGATAACATAGTTTTCAACAGAGAGTTTAAACATTTGATGTGAATCTTGCAAATACGTGTCAATGACTTTGATCGTTGTCTGTTTGGTACATCATATTCATTTTAAACGATATTGATTTATTATTTTATTACTGTATACTCAATATTGTTTTTCAGTAATTATTGTGTGCAGAGATACAAATGTATGATAATCCGACTTGTTGAATTTTAATAATTCGGTTTTTTAATGTTTTATTCGTTTTCGTTATTATTATCTCGATTCATAAGTCATTTACTAGAATTGTTACAACGAAATTGGTGATGTCAGACAGATTGTAATTTTTTCCACCCATCTTTATCAAAGGTAGTGTAGTTGCTCTAAGATGATACATTTTTGGCGCAATTGATATTTTTATAATGATTATTCCAATTTCAACAGTTAAATAAATAAAATATTGATTATTTGATTATTATTATTATTATTATTATTATTATTATTAGTGTATACTACTGTGTATATATATCGTTGACTTTTTTTTTATTAAATTTTGTATTTAAATTGTGCTAAAAAAAAAATCGAAAGTGTGTGAAAAAATCTTGTGGAAAACAAGTACATGAAAATTACAAAAAAAATTTAATATATATATCATCATTTCGATGAATATATAATTATTTTTGATCAATAATAGTAATATTAGTAATTTAGTAGGCGACCCATAGGTTAAGAAATGCTTTATTGTATAATTATCTGTAGACAAAAGTAGAATAGACCTTTTTTGGCTGTGGTCTTCAATGTATTTAATACTATAATGCACATAATTAAAACAATTATTATTTAATTATTAATTATTTAAATACACACACATACACACACATATTTATTTATTAACAATAAATCATTAAAATAAAAATTATAATATATATGATCTACTTTTAAAATTTTTATTTATTGATTAAGAATATATTTTAAAAATAATATAATAATAAATTAGTTTTATAAAAATTATTTTAAATGATCGCAATGAATACTTTTGTACAACAAATAAACAAATGAGGTTATCAAATCGGTATCAAAATCTATATAAAAAACAACTATTTGATTATTCCAACGAAATATATAGTTAATGTATTGTAATACAATTTTATATTTTTAGATTATCAAACGGTTATCAACCATGTCAGTTCCTAGTCAATTGAAAATTGACAATTGGGGCAATTTTTTCATGCAGCGTCTCAACAACTTAGCCAAAAAAGATGAATTTTGTGATTACACCATTCGTTCTACATCTAATGAGTCATTTAAAGTGCATCGTGTTGTTTTGAACACGTGTTCAGATTATTTTGTTTCTCATCCAAATTCTGACACATCAATGACAATGCCGGTGCATCTAGATTTCAATGCCGTGAAGAGTGTTATTATGTTTATGTATACTGGACAACTTCATTACACCGAAGAGACACGGTTGGCTTTAATCGAAGTAGCCGATTTATTACAAGTAACGGTTTTACTTAAGCTTTTAGAGTCTCAGTCCGGTATCGCTGTGAAAAAATCAACTCCAAAATATCAATCACCATTAGCATCGACATCGAAAACTCATTCGGAAATTGCACTTAATCAGTATAAGCCTGCAAAGAAACCAGTGGTTCAAAATAATTCAATCGTTAGATCACTGCCAGAACATACACCAGTGTCTACGTTCATAAACACAATGAAAGTGAAAGATGTGTTGAGTGAAAATAAACCGATGCGGTTTGATTGTGATGTTGAAGACGTACCGGAATTCATCGAAAACTCTTTTGAACTTCCTAGGTATGATAGTGCACCTTTGATTAAGCAAGAAAATGTAGACAGTGCAAAGGCCATGCTCAAGAGGTCTTCCAATGGTGAATTGATTGACAACGGCAATAAAACACAAGTCCTTAAATCCGAGTCTGAAAATTCCTCATCGCCATTATTGTCGGGTAAGAAATTGAAAATACTAAGCGATGCTGATCCAAATAACACCAATAGTAAAGTGGTCAAAGAAATCCTAAAGAAATTTCCACAGCTGTTGCAAAGCAAGGGAAATATTAAATTGAAAATCATGTCAAGCACTAATCAAAGCCAGTTCGAAAGTATAATTATTAACACTAATAATGCAGTGGAAAAAATTTTACCTGTTGGTAGTGAAGTCAGGGAACCGTTGATAACGCACAAGGTGAAACCAGACATATCGAATATCAAAGGCCCATGGTCGTGCAACCTCTGTGGCACTGATGAAAATCCAATGAAGCTGGAATCTTATTTCAAGTTCAGAAGACATTTAGTTGAAAAGCATAATGAGAGAGAAGACACTAGGGTTTGCGAACATTGCGGACACTTTTCTGTGCGTAAAAGTCTACAGATACATCATATGTATACAAAACACGGTATCCAACCGCCCAAGGATTTCAAAATAATTAAATGCGAACAGTGCGGCTTTGTTGCTATGACCGAAGCACATTTAAAACGACATAAAGCTTTGGACAAGTCGTGTAGTAAGTCGTCGACGCCAAAGTCAGATGTGCAGTGCTACTCGTGCGGTGAATGTTCACAGACGTTCCGTTCGAGTTTGATGCTCAAAGGACATTTGAGGAATTTCCATAAAATCGAAGAATTGGTGGTGCCCTCGGGTTCATCGACCAAAGAGTTGTTGATCTCTGTTATAGATAATATACCGCCCGGCTCGAAGATATTGGCGGAAAACAAGAGTTTGGATAAAATTGAGGAAGTCATATTGAATAATGATGACGTTTTAAAAGAAACGGACAATTTGGTAAAAGACGAAATTGTTTATAATGAAGAAGCGACAGAAGTGGAAACTGTGACGTTAGAAGACGCTGTGCAGGTAGAGAAGAAAAAAGTGAAGTTCTCTTTACCAATTGAACTCACTGATGAGTGGGATGATTTCGATGATGCGGATACGTCCAAAAAAGAAGAGTCTGATAAAGAAGACGAAAACAGAGATGGTAAACCTAGTAGAATAGAATTGGAGGATGAGTAATTTGGTAACAAAATTCTTAAAATATTTATTTATTTTTTTAAATTACTTTACAAACCGAAAACTAAGTGTTTGTTGGTGTAGTTTTATTTATTTTTTTCAAACAATGTTTGTCTATTAACAAAATTATTGGTATTAACCGATTTGAATAACGTGAAAACTCATTTTATTTATTGTTGAAATTTTAAAATAGTCTAAAATGCCGTCACAATAAATGTCATCAATTAATTTATTTATGTTTACATACATTGTACATTATTTAGTATAAAAAAATGTATTGTTTATGCAAATTAAATAAATTGTTATTTTCTATGTGACATTGTCAAGAAATTTGATAGTTTATAGCAGTATGTGTTATTGATAATTGATAGGGGGATTCACTATTAATATATCAATTATTTTGTAACAGTTTAACAAGAAAATTGTTGGAATGATCGGGATGCCATTTCCAAATGTGGTTATTAACGATTCATTATTTACGTGATGAGTGTGATTTATGATATAGTCATGAAGAGGAGAGGAATAGTAGGGGACGACATTATCATCAGTATAAATATATATCATATGGATGACAGGTCGGGAAAAATAAAACTGTTACCTTAATTAAATGAATTTCACTGTTTTAAACTATCGAATTTCTGGTATTTATGGTATCAAGTTCATTTTTAATTAGTTTTTACTGTATCAATCAAAATGATATTTTTATATTAATAAAGTTATCATTGCCTAATCAATATGTCCGACAATTATCATAAGTATATCTGTTATATAGGAGTAACCAAAATGAAATAATTGTAATTTGACATCAGAAATGTAATTTATTTATTTTTTGTTACATTGTATTAAAAAGATCAAATTCTGAAGTTTAAAATTTAATCAAAATAAATGATTATAATATTATTGTATTTTTTTTTATACGAAATTTGATATTTTAATTTTAACGTTTAGTATAATTAATTTTTATTGCAAATATAATCGATTATATGAGAAATTGTTGGTAAAAATATAAACAAAAGCGAGAGAGAAATAGTTTGGAATTTATCGTTTATTAAATTCAGTATAAAGGACGATTAGAGTTTTTATTTAAATTACTTAGAAAAAAAAATGTATTGGTTACGGGATGGATTGAATTTAAATTTAATAATAATTGGCTATTCATAATCTACATTCTTAATTGATCAGTGTTATGTAAATAAATATTTAAAATTTCGTTTTTATTTTCTTGCAGAGATTTTTATTATTAGATTACCTACAAGTGAAGATAATTGCCTGCAATTATAATTATTTATTATTTTATTTTTATAGAATAAAAACAAAATACATTGGATTTCATTAACATTAATTGTTGGCAATGTTTTTAATGTCTAAAGAATAGCCTTGATTTTGTTATAATATTTAATCTCTTTCAACATTCTTCATTTTATCGATTATGAATTTAACATGTATATATATATATAATTTTACTTAAGTAGACTTATGTATATAAATACAGTGTGAATGATTTAAAATGAAAATTGAATTTTAAACTATTTTCGTTATACACCATATACTAATGTATCTTAACTATTATAGTATTTATTTTGCTATAAATTCATTATATAATATAATTTATATGGGGAATATAAAAATATATTATTTATAAATTGTAAATAATATTCGGATTTACTGGAGGTAGGTATTTTTATAAGTACAATTAATATTAATAGGGATCAATATGTAATAGTTATAGCAGGGATCCGAAAAATGTCTTCCTGCAATAGTCTACACCAGCGGTTCCCAACCTTTTTTTCCTTCTGTACCCCCTAAGCTTAATATTTTTCTAGATTGTACCCCTTTTTATATTTTTAAAAATTTTTAACATAACCACTCTTAAAACATTTAATTAAAAATAATAATAATATAATATAATGTAATAATGTATATATTTTTATACTGAGTAATAAGATACATAAAAAAATTACTTATTTTACTTATTTAATAAACAAAAAATTTAAATGAAAATAATTAGTGAGATCTTTGGCCTTGTTTCAAATTGCATAGTTTTTTAATATCAGGTTCAAATGATGCGAGATATAATCTTAAATCTGGAGCTGCGTTTAGTTTATTTCTATACTTATTTTTAATAAAGATATATGAAGAAAACGCTCTTTAACCAACTAACTAGTAAATGGCAATAGGAACTCAATGTATTGTCACTGAGAGTCGTTCATATTCGTTTCTAACATCTGATCCAAAAATTAATAAGTTGTTTTCTTTTAAACTCAAACTTTTTAAAGTTGTATCACATGAAAGTTCTATCAAGTTTTCTTTTTATATCGATAAAGATGTAGCTTTTTGAAAGAATTCTTCATTAAATTTGAAATCCATATTGATTTTCTTTTTCAGGTTTGGAAAAGTATTTTTTGAATGATAATTTATATTTCCAGATGTTCAATTATTTTTTCTTAATTTATTCGAGACTTATGTTACAGTCGTGATAGAAAATTTCAACGTTGTCAAAAATGTATTTTATATTTTGGTAGTTTTCAATACATACCCTCCAAAATTCAAAAGTTTCTAATTTTTTACCAAGATTTAATTATCCGAAACACTGAAAATCGTTAATTGAATTTTTTGAAGTGCCAAATTTAAATTGTTTATTTGTAAAAAATATCAGATAAATTTCATTTAACAGTAAATATTTTGGAATATTCATTTTAATTTTCCCAATACTTGTTACTCGAGAATGATCTTCAAAAATATTATGGACCTCATGTCTTAGTTCGAATAAAATAAAAAGTACCTTATAACCTAACTTCTGTGTGAAAAGTAAACTTGAATGAGGACTCAAATGTATTCGACATAAAGCTTTAAATATTCTCGAATTATTAGACCTTACTTTTATAAAATTAACTAATTTATAAAATTCATCAAGAACGAGTTTTAGTTCTGGAAGGTTTTAGATGCTAAATTCTATCGATGAATACAACAATGACTCCAGTTTATTTTAGGAACTATTTTCATAACGTGATTTTCGAAGACCGTACGGTATATACCTGCAACATTATCATCAGTTTTTCATCCATTAATTATCACTTCGATTTTATGGAAATTTTTACTCATTTTTTTGAAATAACAATCAATAGCATTGAATATATCTTCACCAGTTGTACGTTCAGACAATAAATGACAAAGCAAAACATTTTCTTCGACTTTGTTATTATTTAAATACCTTGCAATAACAATAAACTGCGAGATTGGTAACATCGGTGCTTTCATCAATTGAATAGCGAAAATATAATCTATAATATAGATAGTACTTCATATATTTTTGTGTAATCCACATCTATAAGATAAGAAAATTGTTATTTGTTTATATATTATGCGAGGTGTCAATTGTAAAACGTATATTGCATATTTCCAAAACGAATAGTTTTAAATTAATCAAATTCAATATTTTTCCGCCATTACTCAATTTTTTTCTTTTTGATCATCTAGTATTATCGATAAATGTTTCGCTATAACCGTGCATTTTTTTAGTCTTATTGAATCGATCTGATTGACATACGAGCATATCGCGGTACGACGCAGAAAACAAATTATTAAATTGATGTGATTTATACTTGATATATAATCAATTTTTAATTTAATTATTTAAACAAATATAATAATAAGTGTTACTGCTGGTGGACACTGACATTGTGGTGATTATGTTTTTAACGAAACCGTTTATGTAATATTGTGTAATTGATATGATTTGTTAATAATTTATTTTACAAATTTTAAATCGTGTTGTTTAATAAAACCATGGTAAATCATAGAAAAAAAAAATGACATGAATAAAAATTTAACAAAATGTCTGTTTGCTGTAACGTCAATGTATTGTCACTAGTTTGTTACACATTGTTGTGTCTGCGATTCTGACAATACTGATTATTGAAACCAATTCAAATATATACCTAGTGCAAGCACAGAATAGATACATCTGATTTATGGTGCAATATCGTTTATCTAGGAAATTTCAGAGGGTGTAAATTTAAATAAAATATTGATTAGGGCATTTTATTTTATAAATATTTATATTGTAATTTATATTTAAAAAAATATATTTTTATAATTTATTCGTACTTATGTTACAAAAGTCGTGATTACTGACAACGATTTCTATGTTGTCAAAAATGTATTTTATATTTTAGGATAGTTGTAACGCATTTTTAGAATTCAAAAGTTTCTAATTTTGTAAAGATCGAATTAAAAAAAAAAAGAAGTTTAATCATTGTTAATAATTATCGGTTTTTTGCAATAAAAATAAAAACAATTTCATTTAACAGTAAATATTTTGGAATATTCATTTTATTTTTTCCCAATACTTGTTACTCGAACTAGGTGGTCTGCAGAACGTCTTTTATCGGCCATATCGTTTTTTGCTCTGTTTAAAAAAATAAAAACATTTCCTTATATTTTATACGCCACAAGATCTGGGAATACGCGACAAATGACGACAATTTAAAAACAATTATTGAAAAAAAATGAAAAATTCTAAACTGTATTATAAAATTAAAAAAATAAATAATTTTTTATCGTCAGTGAGTTCAACCGCGGGTAATAAGAGAATTTTACTTTTTTCCATCCATTTCTGTCACTTCTTCGTTCTATACGATCGATTTTCGAACCGTACGGTACATAACTGCAACAGATATCATCAGTTTTTCATCCATTAATTATCACTTCGATTTTATGGAAATTTTTCGAACCGTTTTTTTTTTTGATCTGGGCCAGGAATGTGTTATGAACGTGTTATTATTCTCTTTAAGATGTATATATTTGAGTAGTCATTTTTCTATTTTTTTTTTTGTTTTTTAATTTGAATTTCATTATTGAAACAATAAACGAGAGATGCGTAAGTGTGTACCGTTTGGCTACTCAATTCTGTTGTATCCAATATAATAATTCATATATTTTTGTAGAGAAGTAAGTGCGAAACGAAATCGTACTGTGATGTGTTTATATATTATGCGAGGTGTGCGTATTATATGTAATGTGTAAAATATATTTCGTCGGTGAATGGTTAAAACAAAACGTACGTATGCGAATTTCAGTTTAAACGTTGTTTTTTTTCTTTTTTGAGTTTTATTATCGATAAATGTTTCGCTATAATCGTGCATTTTTTTTTAGTCTTATTGAATCGATCTGATTGACATACGAGCATATCGCGGTACGACGCAGAAAACAAATTATTAAATTGATGTGATTTATACTTGATATATAATCAATGAGGGGCGGATTTAGAATTTTTTTCTTTTTTGTATAAAGGATGCTAAGATTTTTACAAGGTATAAATCACGTCAATATTTAATGACTTTTTTTATTTTTTTTACTTTGTTTTCTATGTCATACCGTGATATAAAAATCTTAGCATCCTTATATACGAAAAAAAATTCTAGATCCACCCCTGATTGATTATATTATAATATGTGCGTATAATGTAATAGCCAAACAACGACGATAACGTGTAAAAAAACCTCGTAATATCCAAGGGGAAAAAATGAATAAAATAATTTGTTTTATTGTTTATTATTATATATTTTATAGTATCACTTTTGCGCATTAGTAAAATACGTATAAATATACGTTAAATATATATATTTATATATTTAATGTCGAGTAAATTTTTAGACGCATTCTTTATAGAAAAAAAAAAGGAAAATATCGTTTGGTATTGTATGAGAATTATATGGAAAAAGAAATGTAAAAACTTATGGATCACATTATCCGGTGTTTTTAGAGTTGTTTTATTCTTTAAAATTTAAAAAAAAACCACGATAAATCTTTGTTTTTGAAAATCGATTTTCGTCGAAACTTTATTTATTATTATTATTATTCTTTGGTGATAAGATTTTGAAATTCAAAATTCGCATACGCTTAAAAAAAGTTATGAAATATGTTTTCGTAATTTTTTTTCTTAAAAATATCGTTGACATATTCTTTACTTATACTCGTAATAAATTCTCCTAAATTTAAAATACGAAAATTACACCCACTTCCAAAACGGAGATTTTATTGCCGTTATTATTATTTTTTTTGTAATTTGTCGATACTTTTATTCCAGTACGTTGTCTACGTATAAATTCCTTATTGTTGTTATGAAGTTACCTTCTAATTCTTTGCTTCTCCCCTCTAGAATTTCTCTATCTCTGGTTGCGTGCACTTAATTTCAAGGGGTTTTTTTTTACGCATCCGTAATCGATTGTATAAGTTACTCCACGTTTAAAAGATCGTTTACAACAAATCCTGACACTGACAATGTTTGACGACATTTGTTTTTTCTGCGCCTTTCAAAATAACACTGCCTTTCATGTCGTCGTTTTTGATTCCTTTTAAAGGAAATGCTATCATCCGTGTCGCTGATGGTTTACGCAAGACTCGAGCTGAAACGTTAGCACAGTGCTTTGTGTCATTGTGTGGATATAAAATGTAGAGAATATAAAACTAGCGTCCGAGCTATAAACTTTTTGAGTGGTCCAGTCAAAAGCTGAAAACGTTTCACTCCGTGATGACCTTGTCTCTCACGAGTGCAGTGGAGTTGACGCTGAAGACACTAAACTGGACTTCAAATGCCAAACAACAAACGTCCGATTTTCTACAAGATTTCAGTATAAGTGTTCTTACATAATATTATTGACTCCCCGAATTCACAGCGGAAAAAAGTATTTTCGATTAATTCTTTTACCGCCACGATTATAATTTTTCACTGGTGTAAAAATGGAAAATATAATACAAACAAATCGTATTATAAACGTTTAAAATCCAAACGGGGAGTGGGAAGCACGTCTAATATAGTATAGTTTTTCTGCAGACTCATACGTCGTACAAAAACGTGTAAATAAAAAAACAAAGAGAAACAAAATTTTTTTTCGTCATACTATTATATGGTTTACGACACGCGGAAATGGATAATATTATTAAATATTAATATTATATTGTGTGTTGAAATGGTCTATCTAACCGCGATAATAGTATTTACCACTATCTACCACTATTTACACTATATATATATATATATATATATATATATATATATATATATATATATGTCGTGGGAGGGGAAGCTTTAACCGCAAACACATTATTATTATTATTATTTATTAGGATGGTCGTAAGTAGCTATTACAATAAAATATAAGGTCACGAGGATGGCAATAAAAAAAAAAATTACAATTATTGCAATGGTTATAATACAGACAAAACTCGATAATGTAATATAATAATTAATATTATATGGTACTGTTTCGGATAAGTACTATTTATAGTATTTATCCTATTTATTTTTAGTATAAGTACTATTTCGGATAGTATATAAGTATATTGGCAAAAATAAATATTGTACCGAATAAATATAATACTATGTACTTGTATGTAAGAAGTGGCGTTTACCGACGAATATTATCGTTTCGGTTATATAATAAATTATATATTCTCGCATTAGGCCTTGAGGGCGAATCTATCGTAAGCAGCCTATATATTATTATTATTATATTATACAGACGTGCTAGTCTGCGAAGATCACGGGCACAAACTATACCGTACGAGAGAATTCACTGAATAAAGGGTGATAAAATCGACCAGTTTACAATAAAATAAAATAATAAACTATTTTGTGTAAATGCAATATAATGCAAACAACATAATGTTTATATGACACATACCAGTATATTATATGTAATGATAAAATACTCGTTGATTATATCATCATTATTCATCACTAATTACTAATTATTATTGAATCATATGTCTATATATAGCAGTGGTTTTCAACCATTTTAACAATGTAGCACACTTCATCTCCTACAAAATTTTCGCGGCTCACGAATCCATATAATACATGAAGCATATATTTTTGTATATAATATATATACAATATACATATATAGGTACACTGTTTACAATGTACTCTATTAGAGGGTTAATTATTGTGAAATAAATTAATACAATGATGAGAAAATTTGTTAGCAGAAATATTTATTTTATATGATAATAAGAATAATGTTGTACAATGAAATAAAAATATATCGATTAATGAGATATTTGTGCTTGACGTGTAGTGTACAAACGTTTTATTCGAGGACGAACTGTCGACAAGCTCACTCTCAGTTCTTCTTCTACGGATCGAAGTCGTTCTATTTTTTTACTTTTTATTATTGTGACTGCCGAGAATCTTTGTTCGCATAGATACGATGTGGAGAATGGTAGTAAAATTGTTAGTGCTTTTATAGATATTTCAGGAAATGCTGCCTGAGCATATATCCAAAATTTGTTAACGGTCATTTCTTTAAATTTTAATTTCAATGTTCGATCATTTTTCAGTGAGATAAGATTGTTTTCTTCGGCGAATGTCGAACCAATTACCTCGTTAACTGATATACTGAATGGATTCCGCACCCAGTCATAGTCTTCAACATTTATGCTGGGAAAGTATTTCGTCATTTTGTCTTTCAGTAACATAATAGATTCGCTTATTAACGATATGAGGCTAGTGTCTACATTTCGCAGTTCGTGGGAACATAGTCAATTTTTTTTGGTCAACTTGAGTTTTTTACAGAGTCAATTTTTCATTAAAAGCCATCATTTTGTCAGATGATGTTAGGATATTTTCGTTGCGACCTTGCATGCTTGTATTTAATTTATTCAAAAGTCCAAAAATATCAGTTAAAAAAGAAACTTTTGTCCACCACTTTTCATCTCTAAGAAACTCGTATTTCGATTCTTCTATTGTTAAAAATACAATTATTTCTTCACTCAAATCATAAAAACGTGATAATATCCGGCCTCATGATAACCATCATATTGCACTGTGAAAAAGTAACTTTGAGTTATCTGAATCCATACCTTCACAAATTTTTTCAAACAACAACCTTGACTTCAGAGGACTACTTTTAATATAATTTATCACTTTCACAACTTGATCTAAAACTACCCTTAAATCACCTACCAATGTTTTTGCCACAAGGGCTTCTCTATGTAAGAAACAATGGGTAAAAATAATATTTTTATTTTTTTTCTTGGCAAAAGAAATAAAGCCTTTGACTGAGCCAGTCATCGCGGGAGCTCCGTCTGTACATACTCTAATACATTTATCCCATGATAAGTTGGCAAATTTCAGATAATGGTCCACGATTTCAAAAATGTCTTCACCTTTGGTTGTCTCAGGAAGTGTTCTACAACACAAAAAGTTTTCCACGATGTCTTCGTTGTCGACTATGCGTATAAATACCAAAAGTTGTGCTTGTCCACTTATGTCAGTTGACTCGTCTAGTTGTAATGCAAATAATGGAGAGTCACGGGATCGTTGCAATACTTGTTCTTCAATATCTTCAGACATGTGTTCTATACGCCTACTAATAGTGTTGTCAGATATAGGAATATTTAATACTTCTTTTTCAGCTTCTTCACCAAAAAGTACTTATACGATTTCACGACAAGCAGGTAAAATAAGTTTTTCTGCTATAGTGTGTGGTTTCATTTGTGCATCCATTATCAAAAATTATTATTTAAAATATATCATGTAGGACATAAGTAATTAAAAACACAAGTACGGTTTCGCGGAAACATAATTTTAATAGACTTCAGTTTACGGACGGCGAAATAAAATGGGGCTGTTGTACTTGAAATATTCGTGTGATGTTCGTTTTCGATTTTCTCTGAACGGTTTTGCAATCAATGCGTAGAGGGTTGCGCTACGATTGGTTTAATAAGGGCGCGCGGACTTGGGTGAAGTTTTTTATTAAAAAGTATTTGGTAATACTTCGAAAAAAGAACACGTATACTTTGTGAAAAAATGATTTATCTATAAGTATTTCGAATGTTCCATTAAAAATTATTTCAAATATTTTATTGAATACTTTCATTTTGTCTCTATTAGTTTTCAGTAATTCGAATATATGGTATAATTAAATACACTATTATGCACACATTGCATCAAGTCATGCAAAATTTGAGGCGAGACGAGTCGTCTTCGAGTAGATAATTAATTTCATTTTTTTTTTTTTGGCCATCATTCCCTTCTTCTTCTTCCCCTAAAAAATCCTACGATTCGTGTCTATGACGAGTGAAAAATAATATAAAATTATGTAAAAATATAAAAATATATTTATATATATATATATATATATATTTTTTTTTTTTTTTTGTTCAAATAAAACGAGCTGGTGCTGGTTAGGACGTTTCTCTACTTCTTACAAAAACCGAAATCACTGCCCGAGTATATATAATATATATATATAAGCTAGTGTGAAAAATGCGGAATTCGAATATTGGATAGGACAATGTATAGGTCAAGACCTCTAACGCCGTATAATAGTGACTATTGTTTAATTTAATTGAATTTATTATTATTATTATACTCACTACAGTAGAATAATTTTGAAAACAGTCATGTTTTTTTTTCACGCGAAGGATTTCGGTATTCGTAAAACATACACGAGTTAATTATTGCAAGGGAGAAAAAGACGAAATTAAAAAAAAAAATTAAAAATTAAGACATAAAAACTTTATACCAGATATACTGATGCATATATACACATTATATATATATATATATATATATATGTGTGTGTGTGTGAACGCAACTAAAATAATAGAATACAAATATTGTAGCGAGAATCCCCGTTGCGCGAACAATAATTGGTACGTATTGATTCACCACACATATCATATTTGTATTTTGTGGTTTTCAAATTGAATTTTTTTAATTTAAATTTATATTTTTTATAATTATTTCATATTGTCGTATCGACGTACACCGATAAGAGTGCATTTCACGCGCGATATTTTTCACGTTTCCGTTTTCGTCCGATCTCTCGTCCTCCGTTCACTCGTTTCCCATTCAAAGACAAATTTCACACAAATTCCTCGTTGTAAGTTTAAAAAAAAACACGCACACAAAAACTAAAACTGAAATTATGCGACATCGCATTCGTGCGATTAACCTCGGTGAGGTTTCTGGTGAGATGAACAACACCTCGTAAATATAGTATATTATATTCCCTTGCCCTTGCCCTTGAGTCACGGCTCAATAGTTCGATTATTATTATTAATATTATTATTATTATTATTACCATTAGTGCGAGCGTAGAATAATTATTTTTATAGTGACGAGTATTTTTATTATTATGTAAGTCGATGGTCTCTACAGGTCGATTAGACGAGACGACATTGATCCAAGGTGAATAATAATAGAAAAATTAAAAAGAACCTAAACAATTAAACGAAATATCAATATATTATATATTATATATATATATATATATTATCGGGGAAAATTATTCAAATATAATAATGTAAATAACGTCGAAATCGCATTAAATACTCATATTTAAACTCAATATTTAATCAAAGGAACAAAATTTTCGAATAAAACAATAGTTTTCAGTGACAATTTAATTTATCTTGGAATTTACAAACTTAAATGTAGTAGTATTACGTTTGAAATATTGGTAAAACGAATCGGAAGTTTAAAATAACGTGTAAAAAAAAAAAACACATTTGTGAATTAAAATTAAAAAAAAAAAACTTATCCGACTTCGAATATTGCGAAACAAATGGTACTACTATTATATTTTTAACGTAGATAGTGACATATAAATTTTAAATATACAACATTATGTTTATATAAATTCAGTTTTGGAAGAATTACGTATAAAGAAATCGAATATAATACATTTATTTTTATTTTTTTTATACTATAACAACAGATTTATAAAAATAATATATAATAAATAATAATATTAATTTCACACTATACAATGTTTTATATATAAAATTAAAAAAGAAATCAAAGTTTAAAAAGTGTTATACTAGTGCATGGATACTTACAGTTTACACAACCCTTTGAAGTTAAAAAATGCATTTTTTATACTCGTTTAGTGTCCATACATGTACTGTTAATATAATACCGTTTGCACAGACGATAATACATGAACTTGTTATTCATCTGTCTTAAAGCAATTTAAATTTGAAATGTTTTGTTGTTACGCTTTACGCACGTCGTGTATATTCATGTAAATCCATTCGGTTTCGTTGAAATAAAACAACATTTAGTTTTATAGTTATTTTTGCATTAATATCTGCCACTAAATATGTAATGGTGTTTTTTTCAAGTATTAGTTTATTTTTTATAAATGAAGGAAATTACGATTTTATGATATCGCTGTTCTTCAATTATATAATCGTACAGTTTAGATACGATAGACTAATATATAACTTAACCCATACTACAGTTAAATAAAATATACATTAAGTTTTATACTTTTTACGTATAATCGCACAATTTCTGTAATATTATAATATATAAAAAAAATCTACATATATACTTAAAATATTATTTACTTCTTCAAATTTGAGAATGATTTTTAAAGTTGAATAATATAACTTTATAAATACACTTTGTGAATGATATTTCAGATGAAAATATAAACTAATTAATAATAATGATAATAATAATTGTAATTATAATAAAATAAAAAAGACAAAACAATAGCCTTACGACAAGATAAAATTAATTTGATGAATAAAGCTCTGGAGGATTGAAAAATGAACAGAGAACGAGAATTCGATAGGACAGGAAAAAGTTGTCACTTTGTTAAAAGGGACCGGATAGTGTACGAAAAAGAAGATGGAAACGTTTATGGAGATTATTGATTTGGGGAACAATAAGGAGGAGAATCTTGCGGAGGAGGAATAGGCGATTATGACCTAAACGAAGGCGGGAGAAAGAAACGATTATTCTAAACGAGAAATAGAGTGATTATGTGAAACAGCGAAGGGGCATAATTAAAAGAGACGAAACAGAGCGATAATTTAAGGCGAACGAAGGTGGTAATTTATCCCACTTCGTAGACTATGAGGGAAGGAGAAAAATCAGAGTACGGAATTTTATTCGCAGAGGGAATATTATGCGCGTTCAGTAACGATTATTATTCATAATTTTCATCGCGTCGAAAAAAAGAAAAAAAACGGGTTTTTTTTTTATTCGTTAATAAATTATTATTATTATTATTATTTATTCGGCTTTATAATCTCTAAAATCATCGGTCGTAAGCATATTATACAGACATTTTTATGCGTTATAACGATCACGTGCCTTTTTTTTAGCTATATAGATTATACCTATTGTTATAATATCTATTAGCCTGCGTATACATTGTCGTGTTTTACATTTAGATTAGATTCAAATTGGAATAATAATTGTAACGGGTCTTAAATGTGACAACGAATTTAAATATTTTAACTGGAAAAAATAATAAAGATTAAGTGTAAGCAAGTCGAATTTGGTTGTGCAGAGTAACACGGAGGGGGGAGAGAATGATTTATTATTAACTATTAATACCGTTGGCGTATTTCGTTATAAATGTACTGTTACAGAATGTAGATTATTACGCGCAATTGTCTAGACTTGTGCTAATACGATTTGTGGAGCGTCTACGAAAATATACGAAAATATATTACGTACGATTTAAAAGAATATGCGCCTAAGTCGAAATAGTGTCAAATTTTCTTCCTTTTATCCGTATACGACCACAGCGGCGTATCATAACGAAACGTTATCTGTTGTAAGTGTATAATAACGTGAACTTTCTTACGACGTGCATTATTTGTGATAAATCACTTTAAGACGAGTTTCTCGTAATTCTTCAAAAACATTTTTTTACATCGTCGCGGATGTAACAAATTTCGCAGGCGCTTTAATAAGTCGATTTCGTACGAGTTTTGCAATCCAATTAGTAGTGTCGGCGGATTTGTGAAATAAACCTTTAAAGCATTACGAATACGACACGTAATGTAAAAGAACATACAAAAGCGTAGAAAAATAAAGGAGAATCGTCAGCTAGTCATTATTAAAGTACTTGCGTTTTTTTCTTTTTTTTTTTGAGGTCCTCTGTTTTTAGCCTTGTTCTCTCATTGATCCGGACGTGATCGAAATAATATTAATTTATCGATTTTGGAAACTATGACGTGCCCTACTTCGTATTTCCGGCAATTTAATATTATTATAAGAACACACGATTTAATATTAAATATTTTATGCGATACTTTGTGTAGATGATCGTGCGTGAGGGTGAAGGAGCGAAATCCGATTACATAGGTACACACGACGATTTGAAAATATATATTATGTAATCTGCAGAACTGTGAATAGTACGAATATACTTTTACTCGTATTGAATACATTTTTTTGTTATTTTATTGAAGAAGACGACGACGATGTGATTGTGCGAATAATACAAGGTACATAACCTATTATAGTGCGCAAGACAGAGTTTGGTAAAAAGTGAAAAACGAATAAAAAAAAATTGACAATAACTTCCCTCGGCATGCGTCCATGCGTTGAATTCGAAATCGAATAGATGATTTTTTTTTTATTTTACCAAGAATCTTTTACCGGGCGTAAAATTTTTTTTGAAAAAGACTAGTAAAAAATTAGTACTAGTATGAACACCAGATTTTTAGAGGTCGTGCCGAATTCGAACCGAATGAAGCTATTCATATTAAATATCGAACCCGAACCGAATTTAAAAGAATGAAACGTTTAAAGGATTTAGATTTTAAATTAATTTTTAGAATATTCAAAACAACTAATAGTATATAAGTGGTCGATAGATTTTTAAAGTAAATTAATTCGTAAAATAAATAACAATATTTAATTATATAATAGGTAATTAGTATCTTTTATGTAATACGTTATTTACAAAACGGAATAGATTCTCACACCTTAATAATATTAACTACTCGAATATTTCCGATTTTCAGTTTGGATTTTCGAAAATCGAACAGTTCGTATGAAATAATTACAATAAAAAACGTTTATACATTTTTTTGCGTATATGTAATTAAATTTGCTTGGTTTTTTTTTTCAGGCCATATGACTACTTAGGTTATTATTTCTCGTTTGACGCGTGTGATAAAGGCGAGTTTCAAGGCCTAGGCCAATATTGAATTAAACCGATTGTGAAATTCGGCTTATACTGTAAAGTGATTTAGCGTTTTTGCGATTGTTCAATGTGTATACAACTCTTGTACATATTGTATACAGTCTGTTACACGAAGCGGTTGTAAAGTACAATATATCCGTGTTAGTGATAGACTTTAAGGCGTTTATGGAGTTAAAAAAAAAATAATAATAATAAAATTAAAAAAAAAAGACAGTAATACGAATGGATGGACGGACGTCTATCGATATTAATACGCATCGCATATTATTATAGACGATCACGGCTGAATTCGTCTTGCAAATATTTATTCCACTTAAGCATATTTCAATATTGATATTCGTGGTATAACGCGGTTATAACGATTTTTTTTTTTAAGATATCGAGTATTCATTGATTATTATTAAATGGTTACTAACCGCGGTGTTTTGAAATCGGTTTAACAAGCCCTGCCCGTTGATTTTTACGTTGATTAACTACGCAGGGTAATCGAAATTTTTTTTACCATCCACGTACGTATTATTATATTTTTGTTTATGATTTGCCGGAAATTACGGAAAAATGAACTTTAAGTACTTTTATTTTTTCGAAAACCATTTTTTTTCGTGATCAACGATTTGAATAAATAATAAAATAACTTGTAAATTGAACTCGAGATCCAATTGCGCTACAAATGTATTTAACACATACACACACACAGTGTACTATGCCCACAACACATTTTTCATTATCGTACTTTGTGTTTTGCCACAAAACGTTTGTGCGCTGCTTGTATATTATTTTGTGTATTATTATATACACATAAGCAGACGTTTCTAATAGTATTTTCTTCGAAAAAAAAAAAAGAAAACGGAATAATATGTTGTTGTTAATTATATCGCGTTAAAATGATCCAAATTGGGATTAAACAATTGTAAAAAAAAATCGCGAGTTAAAAATCGCTTTTATATTTTTCAATTTCAACGGTTAAAAAAGTAATTTTAGTTAAGAGTTAAAACTGTTTCAAATGAGATTGACAAAAAAAAAAAAAAAAGAAGAAAGAAGAAAAGGGAAAATGAGACTGTCCAACGCGTGTTGATGCCTACGGTTTGGAAAATGAAAATATTTGATACGCTTTCTTTGGAGAATTAGTATAATTGAAAGACTTGTATAAAAATGGTCACTTTTTTTTAACGTTTTAGTATTAAAAATATTCATCTTCTTCCGACTTATCTCAAATTGCGTTATATAAAATCCGACAACGACGTGTATCGCAACGTGTTTTTGACGAATTTCCCCGCGCGCGCGTGTGTAATTCATTTTTTCCCCATCGTATTATTCAACGAATGAAACAAGTGTGAAAAATTATAATCAAAACATATTTTTATTTTCTTTTTTTTTTTTTTAAACGCTTGTTTATATTCGTTGACGGTGTATGATATGATGCTGCACGGATTCGGCCCACTTTTTTCTGCCTACAAGAGAATATACGCCGCCGACGGTTCATTGTTCCCCCATCGTGCCACACGGTTTTCACGATTCGTTGTTATTATTCATTTTTTTTCTTCCACAAAAAAAAAAAAAAAAAAAAAACAGGAGACAGGAGGGAAAAATCGCCGCCGTCTTTTGAAACAACCGCGGGATTCTGTCGTCGCGAAGCTGAGGCGACGCGCCGACCTTGGACGGATTGAAAAACACACGACACAATAGGACACTTGGACGAGAAGATCCGAGACGATCGCGGACGTCATTTAACGAAAATAGGTTAATTTATTGTTGAAAATACGTGCGCCGAAAAAATAATTAAAAAAATAAACAAATATTTCGCGCCTCATTCTCGGCCGATATAATAATAATAATAATACTAATAATAATAATAATAATAATAATAATAATAATAATAATAATAATAATAATAATAATAATAATAATAATAATAGTGTCGACCAGAAGACAAAAAAAAAAAGTTACTCGTACGACACATAGAAAACCCGGCGAAAATTATTTTATAAAATTTATAATAATAATAATAATTAATAATAGGAAATATTATTATCGTTTTGCGCGCTCACCAGTTGTGCAAAGTGTAGTAGCCATGGCGAAGGGGGGGGGGAGGACGTAGTAATGAAGTTTAAAAATATAAAATAAATGTATAACACAGCGCACGCGCGCTATATAAAAGAACGGGTTGTAAGTAGCTGCGATCTGTAGTGATCATAATAGATTTGGGCGACGAGCGTGTGTTGTTTACCGTGCTTTATGTTATTATATTATTATTATTATGTACATACGCGTGTAATAAAAGGTTTATTATTATTATTATTATTATTATTATTATTATTATTATTGTTCGTTGTTCAGCATTGATCGACGCGATTTATTCGCTTCACAGTGACTTACGAGTTATTTGTCGATAAACAGCTGCAGCGATCGCACACCGTTTGCGAATGAACAAGTGAATACGAACCAGATAATATATTTGTCATCAGAAGAAAAAAGAAAACATAAGTGAGTTCATTGTTCAACGTAATAATTAATAACAAGCGGGTTGAATCGTTTGAAACTCGGTGCTTTTTATTTTTTAAATCTAACCTTCGTTTCCACATTTAATATGTGGAACGAATATATGGACTATCAGATTTTCAATACTTTTTTTTTTGTCTCAATTCGTTGGGAAATCAATGTAGAATAATTTAATTGTAATTTTAGCGTCGACGTTATCAATAACATACAAGATATATTTTGTTCCTTTTTACCGCCGCACTTTTTTTCTGGGTATCAGCATTAAAAATATTATAAATCACATGATAGTTATAATAATAATTGGTATTTTTTTTTTACATTATAATATTATTGTATTAATCGAAAGAAAAAATACCTACTCTGTACGAATACTCTAGTATTTTGCCACGTGAGAATAAAACTTATATTACTGGATAAGCAACACTTGTCTTTGGATCATATAATTTTTTTTATTTATACATCGTATTTTTTTTTTTATATACGAGTGCAATAATCAAAAACACGCTCTTCCACTGATCAGTGTCGGTTTTCTAATGTTATGAAATCGTACGTTAGTCAAACACTGTGTTAATAAATTAGACTACATAAAATGATATTTTACGCGCAAACTGTATGCTTTTACCGGATTTTGAAGTTTTATTCCATTTTAGACTTGAAATTTTCAATTATTATTACTTTCCGTGTTAAAATATATAACAATTATCATTACTCGGTGATTGTGGTCAAGATAATATTGTGTGTGTTAGAAATTTGATATTTCTCCGTTTATTTTTTCATTCTATAATAATATTTGAGTGTGACCCCTGCAGACGAATAAAATAATAACATTGAGTAATTTACGTTTGGGTCAGGTTTTTATTGTATAACATTATTGATTGTATGATTATTTTACCGATTGTTTAATTCATGCTTAGATAATTTTACTTGTTGGACGTTTTATTATATTTCGAACTATTCTTTCCGAGACATTTATTTATTTTTATACCATTACGCCGTGTCCCGTTCAAATCGATATACATTATCGAAACGACCGAAAATCCGATGGAAAATATTATAATAATTTTTACTTAATGCTTTCGTTTAAACGGTATACTCAATTTATTTTATCTCTAACCAATTAATTAGTTGAAATCTGTAATGCCCGAAATTGACTCTTTACAGTTAGGTAACATTTATAATTATTTAGTTTCGAGACGAATATTTTTATTAAAGTATGAAATGCACGAGTATTATAATTTATCACAAATTAGTCAAAAATCCATAAAACCTGAACATTCGTTTTTCATGTCTAATGAGATTTTAACAATTTATAAGCAAATGGTTACTTCGTATTATATATTTATAAGTAAATAATTTATATTAAATATAATAACAGGTAAGAAATGGATTAATTTTATTACTTTTGTAAAATTATTCTACACTAAAATAGCTGTAATATTGAAATATAATTTATCATTTTTAAAACTGAGTTAATATTTTTTCCACGTTTGAGCAATGAACTTATAAAATTAAATCAAATTAATTTATTTTAATAGTTCGCGCATTTCCGCTATGTAACAATCATGTGAAAACAATTTCCAAGAAAAAAATCGTTATTTACATAGGTTGTCATGTATGGATTTTACAAATCTGGTCAACCCCAGTAGATTACGGAATATTTTGAATTTTACAAAAAAAAAAAAAAAAATAAGAATATTAATAAAATTGTTTATGGACTGTTTTTCGAAGGAATGTTTATTTGACGTTTATATATATATATATATATATATATATATATATATATATATATATAAATTATTAATAATTAAAATACAGTATAATATAAACCATAAGAAGTAATTATTATAATTATTTTTTCATTGTAATATGCCTGTGTCATGCGTTTAACAATAACCACCATTGCGACCAGTGACGGTTTATTTTTTTTTATTTTTTAGACGTATCGAGGTTTAGAGCTACGAAAGAGAAGTTTGACTTCTACAATAGGCAATTACCAAACTGCTTTATTCCCTTTTCATACAGTCACTAACACGCTTGCAATCCGCTTTATGATAAATTAATCGTGTTTTATTTTTATCAAATTTTAAAAAACAAACCAACTTTTGCGACACAGTGTGTTTTTTTTAAAGATCTATTTTAAAATTGGAAATTATTGTTATGAGGTGAGAAAACGTTTATTCGAAAATACCGATTTAACGGAAAACAAAATTTAGTAGATTTACATTCCGTTATCGAAATTCTGTCGTAAAATCGTTATTAAAAAATATCGATTTTTCCCTTGCCGTTTTCCAACAAGTCGTTTTTGTCGAACAGGTGTCCGATGATCGTCCAAAGAATTTTTTTTTTAATAATCTCAAATAAGTCGTTCACGGCGTGTACTTATTTCGATCGCGGATTCGGACATCATTTTTAATTATTTCATATGATATTATATCCGATTTATTTTAACGCTACAAACGGTGTGAATAAAAAACCCTTTTCAATGTCTTTGCACATGGCCTGTTTTTTTCTTTTATAAACAGCGTCAGAATTGGAAAAACATTAGCGTTATAAATGTCTTGTGAACCCTTCAGACCGACGCGCGATAATTTTTGATTAAAAATGAGCCATGCAATTTCCGTAAACGAGATCGTGTCGATGAGCACTGAATGTTCTTTTATAAATCTTGTTTTGGACGATTTACTTCATTTCTATTTTGTTTCCATACCTGATTCTAATACATCCCGTCCTGGCGTAAATAATAATCGAACAGGACGTTTAAACACAACTGTAATGACGTATCATTATTACTGTCAGCAATGCTGGGACACTTCGTTTACTATGTGTTTACAGGTTGTTTGTTGTTATAACACCACATTATAATCGGATAATATCGTTTTCGCTCCGAACGCATTGCACCGCGTATGTATACGATTCAATTCGTTCGTGCGATGACATTCATCTATACTGACCGGCGGTGTTCGGTTTCGAAAGATTAGAAGAGGCACGTATTTTTTGGAAAAAAAAAGTCCCTGTCCGGTTCGAGCACTGTTCATACGTAGGTACCATTTGGGCGCGTGATACGAGTAAACCGCGTGGACCTCGAGCGTTGACAAAATGTGCTCGTTAACAAAAACCCGGTTAACGAGGTCGATCAATCGTCCGTCGCCCGTCCTCGAGGGCCTCGGCGGGGACGGACGGCAAAAGTTTTTAAACTAATAGCTCGGCGTCGAGGAGGATAATTGCCGCTCGGTATGGAAACACCGCGAAGAAAAGCCGAAATGTGTGAGACGTGGTGGAAAGGTTTTAGCCGTCAAAAATAACGAGGGGAGAGAAAGAGATAGATAGAGAGGCCTGCAGAGATTATGGGAAGCGCGCCTTTAATATAACACTGGAGTTTTATATATCCGACCCCGTACCGCGCGCGTATATACCTTTGCCAATCGATTTTGTACGCGCGCGACTATTGGAGTGCTTTTCTCAATCGATCGCTCGAGTCCGAGCGTTCAGTCGCTAAACGTGTAACACAACGACAAAAAAAACAATGACATTTTATTTGTTTCTTACCGATCTGAACGGAAAATGAAGTAAATAATAATAATAATAATAATAATAATAATAATAATAATAATAATAATAAATTTTTAATGAGATTTATGGAGCCACGTGAACTTCCGATATCATTAAAAAGAAAGAAAATTCGAATTTATATCGAAATCAGCGTAATATTCGGTATTATTTTGTGTATGAACCGTAGATTTTGAATTTTAGGATTGTTTGCAGGAGAATAGGGGCAAAACACATTTAGCGGTAAACCGGGAGAGAATATTATTAGAAAAATAATATTTTTTGTATAACGCTAGTCTTTTTTTTTTTTTTTTTTTTGAACGTTAGATTTTGACTTATAAAATGAAAATCGTGAACTCGTCCAGCCTTTGCGTTCGTCATATTATGATATTGTGTGCATATTCACGATGACCGTTGTATATAGCACGATTTTTTGGTATAACTTCGGACAAACATTTTTTTTTCAGGATATTTGTGTTTCTTCCACCGCCGTTTTGATAAATATGGACTCTGAAACGTTCAGGGAATGTGGAAAGACCGTTGTGGACTACATCGCGGATTACATTGATAATATCCGAGACAGGTAAAAAACCGTATATGAATTTTTTTTGTTTCTTTTGTAGCCTCGTTGCAATGGAAAAATAACGGTGGAATAAATTTTCGTTAAAAAAAATGTAGTTTTTTTCCAGAAAAAGTCACCGACAAGACTAATGCATTTATTGCGCACATCTTACAGTAACGTTATGAAAAAGAAATAGTAACATTCTATCGATCATTCGGAATACCTTTGTTAAACAGTCTTGGAAAAATTACATTTTGAAAAACATAATTGGAAATTTTATTTATTTTTTTTTTTTATTATTATTATTATTATTGACTTTTGATTAAATTATTATGTCAAGGAAGTTTATGGGCGCTTTCACAATTGCATATTCCGCGTACTCGGTCTTTAGGACACGCAAATGGCTTCCATCCTCACCCGAGGTCATGAGTTTACTGCCTGTTCGATATAAAATGGATAATATATACGTTGAAATCATTTTGGTGTGTGGATATGTATGCATGTGACAGTGTGTGTAAGCCACCGGGGAGTACTCTAAAGGGGTATCTCTTTTTTTGGAAATGTTTGCAATGGTTCTCTGAAGAACAATTTGTTGGCAGTTATTACGTATAGTACATGCAATCTATTTCAAATCTAATTTTCTAAACTTTATGTATTTTATTTTTTTCAAAATGAATTTTTTCAAAACTATTCTGACAAATCTAAGGATCTTTGACCAAAATCAACGGGACAGCGCGAACTGATTTGAAAAAAAAAAAAATCAAAATCCGCGTCGATTTTTAGTAAATTTTTCGTAAAAGTAATTTTTAGACAGCGTGAACGTAATAATAATAATAATAATAATAATAATAATAATAATAATAATAATAATAATAATAATAGAAATAATAATAATAAAAATAATAATAATAAAAATAATAATAATAATAATAATAATAATGGTAATAACTTATAGTAATATATAAATATTTTGCGGGTAGGTCAAAAACGGTTTTCGAATGAATCGTTTTATTAAAAACTAACGTCCGTTTCCAGGCCCGTTTTGCCCACCGTCAAACCCGGTTATCTGCACGAGCTGATGCCGTCCGAAGCGCCCGTAAAAGGCGAAGACTGGAGAAAAGTGATGGACGATGTGGAAAAAATTATCATGCCCGGTATTACCCATTGGAATTCGCCGCAGTTTCACGCTTTTTTCCCGACCGCAAACTCTTATCCAGCCATCGTCGGTGACTTATTGTGCAACGGAATAACATGCAACGGTTTATCTTGGGTACGATATATATACATACAATAATAATTAAAAAAAAATTATACATATAATAACGACTTCAATTGTTTTTAAAATTTTTTATTTTCAATTTTTTTTAGTAACGATTGACACAATGTGTTACTCGAGCTACAGATGTGTTTTGAGTACACGTGCTTTTCTGATAAGTTTTTTTTTACAATTTGTCATGGCATCTATTATGTATTTTTTATACCTATTTCTAGGAGGGACATAACAAAAAAATAAAAAAATTATAATAATTCGCCTAAACTTGATTTAAGTATATATATATATATATATATATAATGCATTCGTATAAAACAAATGAATAATATTATTTTTAATTAAAATTTTTTTTCATGCGTTTAAAATAATTTTCAGAATTTCTAAATCATAAATACTATTGTCTTGGATATTTTATTTAGTAAAATCATTATATGTATATATACATATACACTCGTATATATTAATAAATTATATTTAGAACGTTTGACGTATAAAAGTGTATATAAGCGTAATTAATAATAATAATAAAACACTGTGAAATATGCGTTTACGCATAAAGAAATATTCGGATATTCCAGTATTTAGTATTTTTTATTGAATTTTTTTGAATAGTTACTCGTATTACTATATATAAATTTTTTTAGACAATTATTATATTAATCTTTTTTTTAATTATATACATGAACTAAAATTATATACATGAACTAACAAAAATGCAGTTATATACATATGAAACTACAGTTATAATATGTGTTCTTTGTTTTTGTTTAGCCAACCAGAACATTGTAGATATCGAAAAATTCTAAATGAATTTCGACTTTAAAATTATCATAAATATTAGTGTCCAATGTAGTACAGTAGTCGTCATTTGACGTTTGATCGTAGATAACAATAATTATTGTTATAATATTATAGTATAATATATCTAGTATTTAGTCGTGAATGTTTTAAATATAATCGTAAGACTAGTGGATATAATGAGCTAATTTTTTTGCAAAAAATGTTTATAATCACGATATATTTTTGTCATACGAATACGAGTTTCGCGATACCGAATAAATAGAGATAATGAATTCTTTCGTGTGTCAATTGCACGTAATTTTTCTTCGTTTTTTTTTTATATATAAATTAAAATGTCGAACAATAATTATTAAAAATATTATTTTATTTTTCGCTCGGTGTCTCGAAGTTTATAATATTTTGGACGATATACGTTTCAATTAGGTATATGACAGCAAAACGAAAAAAAAGAAAAAGTACATTTTTAACCCGAAACTCATAAAATGTCTTTATTATCCTCATAGCAAAATGACGTATAGGGTTATAAATTATAAATTAAAAAGTGTTATAATTATAACACTTTTTGTACGATAATAATATTATTTTTAATGTTTCGAATTGAATTGTGCGTGGATTTGCATATACTAATAATATATTAAATATATTATTTTTCGTATTTTTGCATATATCCACATTTTATATTTTAGAAACTTATTCTACGATTTTAACTGCATATCTAATTTCTTTTAGTCGAAATATTTTAAAACAATAATAATTATCGGCAATATTTTGTGTTTGAATTTTGGTCATTATATTTTTCGATGCTTATCATAATAAATTTGTATATACGTATTTCGATTTGTATAGTTCTTATTACATATATATATATATATATATATATATATATATATATATATATATGTATGTATTTTGAAAGATAATAACAGCTTGAGAAAAAAAAAATATATATGATTTATATAATGTAGTGCTGTTCGAAATATATGTTATGATTTATGAATAATGTAAGATAAGATAATTTTTACATATACGTTTATACAGATAGCGAGCCCAGTTTGTACTGAACTCGAAGTGCACGTCATGGATTGGTTTGGAAAAATTTTAGGACTGCCAAAAGAGTTTTTGAACGAGTCTGAAGGCCCGGGCGGTGGTGTGCTACAGGTATTTATCAAACTACATTTCAATTTAAGTGTCGTCGAGCGAAATTTGATTGGAGATTATAATTTTTTTTTTTGTATATATAACAATTTCCAATTCAGGTATTAATATTTAAAACATATATATATATATATTTTTTTTTTTAATTTTTGTTTTATTAGCTTTCAGCTGAAACTATTATATATATAATTGTGTAATATCCACGATAGAATAATGTAAAAGTTATTCGTGTACTCTTATTTAACAGAGTGCCCGATAATTGCGGAACATTCAACAATTACAATTCTTTATTTGAAACGTACCACAAACTTCTTAAACAAAGCCTGGTGAATTTTTAAAATCATTCTCGCATATGCACCGCCGCAGTTAACGAGTCGATAAAGCTTTCGACTTGGTTAGGTAACAAAATATGTGGTCTATTTAACGAGTAAAAAAAAAAAAAAAAAAACAAAACAAAAAAAAGTTATTGACTTGTCCGGTCAAAAATGATTTATCATTATTAACAAAACTCCGCTGTGAATGTTTTCCAAAATTTGTTCAAATATATTGCGATTCGTACATATAACTGCGTATTCGTATACATAAAATCAAGGCTAGGCAAGTTAATACGTTTTTTTAACTCGTTAAGTTAATTTAAAATTGAGTCAAAAGTAATCTAATGTTTTTTGTTTTTTATAATTTAAAAGTTAAATAAAAAAAAACCTAACTTAGTTTAAAGTTAAAATTTATATATCGGTCGTGCGGCATTTTCGTAGGGTAGTGCTAGCGAGACGACGTTAGTGTGTCTGTTGGTGGCCAAAGAACGCACGACCAAACGGATAAAAACGCAGAATCCGCACATGGAAGACGGAGAGATTAAAGCGAAACTGGTAGCTTACACGTCAGGTGATTTGATCGCGCACGTCTTGACTGGAAAGAGTTTAAACACTGTTAACATAACTTCTAGATCAATCGAATTCGAGCGTGGAAAAAGCCGGTCTTCTGGGGTCCATGCCGATGCGGCTGCTGAAATCAAACGAGAACGGCCAGATGACCGGCCCGATACTGGCCGAAGCCATTGCCGAAGATGTGGCCAAAGGATTGATCCCGTGTTACGTGGTCGCCACTTTAGGCACCACCGGCACCTGCGCGTACGATTGTCTGGAACAGTTGGGTCCGATTTGTAACGAAAACGATATTTGGTTGCACGTGGATGCGGCGTACGCGGGTACCCACTTACTTGCATAGTATTTTGACTATTTTTACATTCTAGTGTTACAAATATCGTTGTTGTAATGCTATATCGCGATATCCGAGCAGTTGAAATTCCGATTTGAAAACTTATTTCGTATATGTTCATTCCGAATTCGTGTTTTTCTTTGTTGGCAGCTACACAATATATGCTTCTGATATTTCGTCTGAATATTTCACTGTCGACACGTTTTTCTCACTTTATAACTAACAACCGGGCACTTACAACAATTATTAGTCCGCATAATACATAAATTAGGTCAAGGATGGAATAATTATTTTGAGAAAAAAAAATTAATTTAATTGTTTCTTTTTTTAATAATTTAATTTGGGTTAAAACTTGACGTTTTATAATTAACAATAATAACAATAATAATAATAATAATAATAATAATAATAATAATAATAATAATAAAATAATTATAGAATACAAATTGAGAAAAATAATATCTCTCATGTCATTAATACTATTATCTTTACCCGATTTAATTAATAATAATATCAATTCGAAGTACATAAGCAAGTCGAGTTTTAAATAAATGTGATTTATTGAAAGTTAATTTTTAAAATGTAACACCGTTAATTTTAGTACGTCGTTATTCGTTAACTGACGATTTTCTAGCTTCGGCGTGACTTGTACAGTAAACATTTTCACCGATTTTTTTTTTTTTTGGTGAATATTATGAATTTATGATATTCTTTTTAAATGATGGAATTAAAAAAAATATTTATGTCATATATTTGATAGTGTTAAATTATAATAATAATAATAATAATAATAATAATAATAATAATATCGTTTTTCGGTGTTGTGTTGCGCACAGGAGCCGCTTTCGTGTTGCCTGAATACAGACATCTCATGGCCGGCGTGCAGTACGCGGATTCGTTCGACGTGAACTTGCACAAGTGGCTTCTGGTGAACTTCGATTGTTCTGCGATGTGGGTGAAAAACGCCACTTATCTGGTGGACGCGTTCAACGTGGACCGTATATATCTGAAGCACAATTTTCAAAAGAGAGATGACTTGAAAATACCGGATTACAGGGTAAACAACATGTGCGGTATTCAAAGATTTTGGTTGGTACGAAATAAATTGTTTGATCGTCGTGCTCAGGCAGATATGATTTGCGCAGACTTCTTTGAGGCATTTGTTCGCGTCGACTGTTCATCCTTTTTAAGTGTTGTGTTATTGTCCGGTTTTATCATGCCTCTATTCCGCCTTGGTTTCGTTGATATAATCGAGTGAGAAAATATTTGTACATGATTCACAGGGATCGACTTTACGTGATATAAACCTTCTGACATACTACCTCTAAAACGACATATTTTTTCACTTTATTTTGTTACATTTGTCAATGGTAACATTGATTCTCCTTCTATACTTGACGGTATAAAATAGTTTTCTTATCGTTTTTACGTTTCTGAGTTCACTGTGTACGGACTATGCGAATTTCAGACCGTCTAAATCAGACTGATGAGAATCCTTCATCTTCTTTAACGAACATTAACTAATTTATTTCTGTTATTAATTGTTTTCCCATTGTGTTTCCTTATTCTACCGATTTAATTGATATTGGTTCTTTGTTTTATGATTTTCATTATTCGAATCCAGTCCGTTATTCAAATAAATAAATAAATAAATAAATAAATGATCAGTGGAAAGTGTAGTACAAATGAAAGATGAGTTTGTTCTTTTTCACTCCAAAGACATCGTTAATCATTAGAAAGTGGCTGATTTTTAACCAATTTCGTGAACAAAGTATTAGTGAAATGCATTGAGTTTTCTTTAATTTTTGTCGTTGTCGATAAAAACACTGACTATTCAAAATAATTGTTCGCACTGCATTTTGTAAAAAAATATTTGTCTAATCAACGTTACGGTCCGAGATCAACGGATACGGGGAATAATAATTTTACCAATGACACACTTAATATGTATGTGGGTTTTGAAATTTATTTTATTCTTTCATAATCGAAAAGATGATGTCACGTACGCCAATACAGCTTAAATAAAATATTTGCCTTCGTTTTTACGTTTTACACGTAGCACTGGCAAATACCGTTGGGCCGGAGGTTCAGATCGTTAAAAGTGTGGTTCGTGTTAAGACTGTACGGCGTGGAAGGTCTCCAAGCGCACATCAAAAAACAAGTGAATTTGGCAATTATGTTCGGGAAACTCGTCGACGAAGACCCGAGATTCGAGATCGTTACGCCCGTCACGATGGGGCTCGTTTGCTTTCGGTTAAAGGTGAATAAATTTTATTAGTATAGAGATCGGATTTGTATGCGTTTGAAATTCTAAAAATAAGTTGTTTCCACAATATCCTATAATATTACATCAAAATTATATTTTGTACGTTTAAATACTCTTTTTTTTGGAAATCTAATTATGACGTTTCATAAAGAAATGTATTAAATACCGAAAAAGAAAACGAATAAAAGTAATAATTTCTAAAAAGATAGTTAAATTAATCCTAATATTAAAGAAAAATTACTTGAATAGCCATACTTAATTCATACTCGGTGTATATTGTTTAGATATATTTCACTTTATTAAGCGTGCTGAAAAAGAAAATTATGTATTTAATATATAATATTCAGTACTAAGAGCTGAAAATAATAATAATAATAATAATAATAATAATAATAATAATAATAATAATAATAATAATAATAAAATGTTAAAAAGAAATTAATTTTTGTAAATGATTACTTTTTTGAGTGAAATATTCTAATTGAGTATTTCAATATAATTCTAAAATATTTTGCCCACAAAATATTGTCTAACCTTGATAAATATGTTTTTTTATGTGCTAAAAACGTTTGAATATCATAGAATGGAAAACGAATCGTCGAGAAAGCAATCGGAGCTGCGTATTTTCAGTAAAAATATGTAAAAACATAAAAAATTCGGTGTCTAGTTATTAGTGTTCCGAGTTATGTAATTGGTTAGAATCCAAATGCTTTTTTTTAAAAAAAATATTTCGAGTAGGTACAAAAATAAAAAAAAAATAAAAAAAAAATATTCATTACGAATATATTCAAATTTTCGCCTATTCCGGAACTCGTTAATCACGACGAATACATTAAGGAAATACAAACGATTAAGAGATTTGAATGAAAACGCGCGTTTTCTTCGCTTGTCGTCGCAGGGAGACAACGTGTGGACGAAGAAACTGTACGAGCGACTGATGAACAGCGGCCAAATCTATGTGGTCACCGCGACCGTCCATTCGCAACTGGTCATACGTTTCGTAGTCTGCAGCCGTCTGACCGAGGAAACGGACGTGCTTTTCTCGTGGAACGAAATTCGATCGCAGGCCGACAAAGTGTTCGCTCCAGACCAGTCCGGGGCAGTAGTCGCTGGTACGCCGGACATCACCGAAATCCGATCGGATAAGTCGGAACACGCGGTCAAGTCGTTGACACAAGGATAACGAAATATATATCACTCGGGTTTACTAGCCGGTTTTGCTGCTATATATATATATATATTTCATTTATTATATATGTTTGCTTGTGTGTATATTTCTGTTCATTGTAATAAGTATATGTACTCGTATTTAAGTATCGATAATTTAGTTTTAGCTTTAAGGATAAATCTGTAATTTTCTAAGTGTTGAGCTATAATAGTTTCAGCTAAAGGCTAATAAAAATAATAATAATAACAATAATAATAATAATAATAATAATAATAATAATAAAAAAGGTTGAAAATGTTGAATGCCGAAGAAGAGAACAATATTGAAGAAAATATAACTATAGAAATAAAAACGAACATCATATTACTTCCTGTAAAAACAACTTTAAATTATAGTGAAGAAAGGAAATATATTTTTAAATTATATTAATATTTCCATATATGTGTAATTTATAGAAATTATAAGCTGTCCAATTCAAGTAAAATAAAATATTTTTTTTAGGCTTTTTTTATCATCCGGCTAATCATTTTGCATGACACGTAATGTATTACGAGCTAAGGAATATATTTTTAATTTGTAGTATATATAAGAGAATAGGGACACTGGATTATAAACAAAGTCGGAGAGTATAATAAAATCAGACGATAATAATGGAATTTAAATTTTACTGAACCAATAAAGTCTATCAAATATAAAAAATGTTTCACATTACATTTTAAACGACGAAATAATATCGGAGTGTTCCATGGTTACTGTTTCTGTACTGTTTTTTTTTATTATAAAAAAACGCTTCACTTTTCAATCAGTTGAAAATATCATAAGATAATTTTTTTTTCAAAAATGTTCTTTAACGCGCGTTTATTATTTATGTTATTTCATCGCAATATTGAAACTAATTCTCATAGAAACCAAATATATAACTTTGAACTATATTAAAAACAAATTCTACAAAGTATATCTTATAATTATTTGGCTATTTATAGCAATTGTCGATTTTGAAGTAATTAATTCATAAAAGAAATAATTTTAAAAATTTAAAACAATGTCAGACATTTGTTACTTTAACTATCTACTATCTAACTATTTAACTTTACTAAAAAATTGTTAAATCAAATTTCTGTTAATATAAACATAACAGATTTTTCGACAAATTGTATTACACTGAAGCTCAGCTCAGAATCGTTTTATCAAAATAATTGTTTTCAGATGTACAATGACAACAATACACTATAAAATCTATATCCAAATAATTCACTTAGCGACACTCACAATATCTCGGAGTTCGCTACATTTTTTAATTTCACTCTAAATTATTAATAAAAAAAAGACGTTTTTTCTTTAAATGCAAGCGTTCCGACAAACATACTGAGAGACGATTTTAATTTTCTCTCTCTTTCTCTCTCCTTCTAACTCTCTCTTTAAATATATATATATATATATATATATATATATATATATATAATCTTATTTACCGTGTAATTAAAATAGAATGATATAAAACGTGTAAACTTAACAATTCGATTAACAGTAATAACAGGAATGAAAATTAATCAATAAATATAAGCCATAAAACAATGAAAGAGTTTGTAATAAATATAATAAATGGACTGTAATTAAAACAAAAAAATTGCACGGAACTAAAAGAATAAATATGTACAAAATCTTATGATTGTAGGCGCCCACCTAACTACACCGAAAATGTTACACTAATAATAATATCAACAATAACAAAATTATCAATAAATAAATACAATCTGATATTATATGTATATATTATACAAAATGTGCGTATCGAGAGATACCGCGTTACCTGTTACCGCTGACCACCGAATTCGGACTAATCCCAATCCAATCCAATAAAGCTCGAATAACACACCCGCGTGCGTACAACAAATCTAGTCGACTCAAATCACTATTCGGTCGACATACGCCCGTGCGTACGTCGTCACACAACGGTCGCCTCGTGTACGAAACGAGTCTGACTAAAAACGAAACGCGTAAAAGAAAAACCGTAGGCAATTTCGCGTACGCAGCTCAATACGCGAGTACGAGCCCGATATGCAATTTACAAATCGACTGCACAGTTTCGCTCGCACAAAACGAAAAGAAATAATCTTAAACGCGTAATATTACAATATACCGACCGCGGCAATGAGTACAAAACATCCCGTCGAACGGTCCGGTGTTTTTCATTTAGACTCTGGCAACGACCATGCGAACGCAATTAAAAACGGCTCAATGTCTTATCGCCGCGATAATAAATAATTTGGAAAATCAGCGGACAATTTTATTTTATCGCACGATGCTCGATATCGTTACCGAACAAATCTAATCTAATAATAATTATGTTACTATATACAAATATACGAGTATAAAATTTTATTTAAGACCATTCTTCATCCTTATTGTAATGAGTTTTGGCCGGCATAAATCCCTACAGACACAGTACTTATTTAAAATTAGTTAACTATTTCTACACGCATAATGCCGTCAATAAATATTATATTGTGTTTGGTTCGGGAGCGTAAAATTTTATTATGCGAGCCCGGACACTATCAAAAATAAGGCATGTGTTAAATTTTTAAAGGTAATGAATACGACATTATTGACCAATAATTTTAATGAAATAAATAAATAAAAATTTACAATATTATAAATAAATACAATTAAAATACCAGTAAAAAAAAAAAAAAAAATTATGTTTACACCTTTGGCTCAATAAAGAAATAAAATCACAAAAAAAAAAATAATAATAGCAATAACACAGAAACTATGAATTATAGCCCTTCTGGCTCAACAAATATTATAAAATTCAATCATGTAAATATGGAAAAATTACAAAAACAATAAGTACTCACAATAAATACATGGACGTCGACTGGTGGCTAAATCTAAATAGAATAATTACAAATCTACTTACAAATATAACTAAAATCGATAATAATAAATAATAATTCAACTAGCCCCATTCACGAAACAAAAACAAATACTGATGTTCATAAGAGACATAACCAAAAATGCATATAAAATAATTAGCTATTCGAGTTAATAAAACAAATCGTGGCTATTCAAGCCCAAATACAACGTTATGTGCTATTAGTGCACATAATATAAATAAACTGTGTCTATTTTGACGGATTGCACAAAAAAAAATTGCTTATTTGAATACAATAAAAATATAATTTAACAGCGATGACGGATTTAGTATAAATTTGGTATGCAAACCTTTAACATATATAAAAAGGGCGTTTTGGTGTGAACGGACAAACGATATAAAAAAATTTAACTATATGCGAAAACAATCTTCTCACGACAACCGAATGGCAACGACAACACGGGCGTAATTCTAAAGAATTTCAGTCATTGGATAACACAAAATCAAAGAAAAATGTATGATATCATCTTGTTATTTTAAAACAGAATATAATTGACGAATAGAATTCTTTAAATATCAAAATAAATTATTTAATATTACGTGTCATCAATACAGTCATTTGAAATAATAAATTAAATATTATAATATTTTCATACACCAAATGATAATAAAAAGACATACAGACGAATGAACAAGTAAACGAAAATTATATAAATTTTATTGTATTATATAAGGTTTAACATCGAAAATTATACTACAAGGTCACAACATAATATATTAGTTTCATATAATATGATTTAATTAAATTGACTAATCTATACTGCGAATTGTAGATATAACCTGCAGTTAAAAGTATACTTTTTATTATATTGATAATAAAATGAAGTAAGCGATAATAAGAATTTTCATAATTTAGTTCTCCTAATTATGAATTAATCATTAGAATGATTTCGAACACCAAATGATGATACAGAAGCATAGAGAGGAATGGACTAGTAAAAATATTATAAATGGTTATATAATATTATACACCATAAATACCATATAAATACAAATTCATAAAGCTACCATAATATGTTCGTTCCTTTTAATACGATGTAATGGAATTATTCATTCTTTACTGCGAATTTTAGTAATAATGTGCAGTTAAAAATATTCATTTTTTATAAATTGCAGGATATCGAAGACCAAATGCTCAGGAACATGCTGTAATTAGTTTATATAGGTGTGGCGTTTGCTTCAAGAAGACAAATAAATGTGTTAGAAATTCTTTATTCGATTGAAATAAGTGCATTAATTAACACTTGTTACAGGAATCGAAAATCGAATACGTGTTTTAAAGTCTAAAAAAACCATTATACGTTTCGTATAAGAATGTTATACATCCATATTACAGTCGTGTTCGAATAAGTAGTCCTAAAAATGTATGGAAAATGTTTATATGCAGGGCCGGTGCTAGCAATTTTTGACATGTAGGCAAGATTCAATTTTGCCGCTCCTATGACTATCATTAATTTTATGTTCTAAATAATGCCGCTCTTATAAAATGCCGCCGTAGGCCTGGGTCTACGTCGCCTACGCCTTAAACCGGCCCTGTTTATATGTTAATATTATTTGATACCAATATCTAAATGCTTGAGTCTGTTTATAAATAGCTATAAATTTGTAATACTTAATAATTACATTATGTTATAAAAATTATAATATTATATTATATAATATGTGTTATTTTCATGATACATGCTATTCCTAATTCTATGCTAATTTATTCAATTTCAAAATTAAATGTACCTATTTTATAATTGTAATGATAATCATATTAGAAAAACCGTGTCCTGGTAAAAATCGACAAATTATAATCATACATTTAGTAGTTTAGTTAGAATAGTTAGTTAGTTTAGATAGAATAGTTTCATAAATCATAGTTGCCAAACTAAAAAGTAAACATAACGCTTAATCATTAAAACATCTCCTGGCATGAACTTCGTATACTTCAGAAATTGTTTTGTTTTTATATGAGTTAATTATTTCTACCCACATAAGGACATTCACAAATATTTTTTTTGGAGTAGAAATAATTTAAATGTATTTCTGAAGAATTGCTATTACAACATGAAACGAAATCAACAATAAACGAATGATATATTCTTATTGTAAAACATAATGTAATTCAGGAAAAAAAACAATTTTATCAGAATAAATTTATTGCATTTATGTATCATTAATACTTCTTACCACACATCACGATAGCATAATTTTTAAGGACATTATTTAACAATAATATATTAATTTCATACAATACGTTAAATTGGAATTTAGAGTTTATCCAAGAAAATTGCAATTAAAAGTAGTCAGTTTCATAAGACTGCATGTAATTGTATAGCAAATGCTTAAAAAAAAGCTGTAAACTTTTTTATATAGTTCACATATATGCTCGGAGAATGCAAATAAATGTGTTTAAAATTCATTATGTCAAAAAAATTAGTGTAGTTACACAAATCGAAAATCAAATGCGTATTAAATAATCTAAAGAGAACCATGTACGTATTGCTCAATAATATAATATTCATATTATTTGTTCGAATACGTGTTTAAAAAGCATGTGCAATATATAATATATTAATTTAATTTGGTAGGATTTATGTATTGTTTAATTCTTATGATAATATGTATTACATTGTGGTTAAGACATAGAAATAAATGAGTAGTAATCTACGTTTGTAACTATTAATAAGATAAGGATTTCCTATTGTTGGAACAATTTATTTATTTCCCACAATGAATTATTTGTTATTTTCTTCCATAGATAACTAAATGAGAATAACCATGTATTACTAATTATATAATAGAATAATATTATCGTTTTGTATAAAGCTTTTGTATAATATTTAGAGTAATTAAATTTGTCAACAATAGCGCCACGCTTTATAGCTATTTTTAGACAAAATTAAGCATTAAGATATTTGTACCAAATATTATTTTCGTATAAATATTTTCCTTTAATTTTTAGGAATACTTATTCGAACACGATTGTAAAATGAATCTATAACAAAGCTTATATGGTTTTTTTAGATTTTAAAACACGTATTCCATTAGTGCTTCATATAACAAGTGTTATTTAATGCAATTCTTCCCCTCGAATAAAGAATTTCTAACACATTAATTTATCTTCTTGAAGTAAATGCCGCACCTATAAAAACAAATTAGCGCTTGTTCCTGAACATTTGCTCTTCGCTATTCTGCAATTTTTAAAAAACGTATAATTTAACTGCACCTAATAACTAAAATTCGCCGTAAATAATTGTAAATTCCACTATATCCTATTAAACGGTACGAAAATATTTTAATACCATGAGGACCTTGTACCTTGTATTAATGTGTTATTTGTAGTGTCTATAATTATATTTACGTATAAATTTTGTTACTAGTCCATACGTCCTATGCTTCTGTATTATAATTCGGTGTTCGAAATAATTCTAATAATTAACTAATTATTTAGACTACTCGGTTATGAAAATGCTTATCATTATTTACTTTATTTTATTTATAGAATTGTATTCCTTTATTTTACATTTATTCTTATTATCAAAATATCGTAATTTATCCTTATTATTCGACTTATCGTGTAATCGAAATCCGTTAAAAAATACGTTGATATTACACATATTATTTGTTCGAATACGTGTATTAAAGTATGTGCAATATATGATATATTAATTTAATTTGGTAGGATTTATGTATTGTTTAATTCTTATAATAATATGTATTACATTGTGGTTAAAACATAGAAATAAATGAGTAATAATCATCGTTTGTAAATATTAATAGTAGAAGGATTTCCTACTTTTGGAACAATTTATTTATTTCCCACAATGAATTATTTGTTATCTTCTTCGATAGATAACTAAATGAGAATAACCATGTATTGCTAATTATATAATAGAATATTAGTATGGGTCTGCATAAAGCTATTGTATAATATTTTTAGTAATTAAATTTTTCAACAATAGCGCAACGGTTATAGCTACTTTTAAACAGAATTAAGCATTTAGATATTTGAACCTAATATTATTTTCGTATAAATATTTTGCATTAATTATTAGGAATACTTATTCGACCACGACTCTAATATGAACCTATAACAAAGCTTATATGGTTTTTTTAGATTTTAAAACACGTATTCCATTAGTGCTTCATGTAACAAGTGTTATTTAGTGCAATTCTTCCCCTCGAATAAAGAATTTCTAACACATTAATTTATCTTCTTGAAGTAAATGCCGCACCTATAAAAACAAATTAGCGCTTGTTCCTGAACATTTGCTCTTCGCTATTCTGCAATTTTTAAAAAACGTATAATTTAACTGCACCTAATAACTAAAATTCGCCGTAAATAATTGTAAATTCCACTATATCCTATTAAACGGTACGAAAATATTTTAATACCATGAGGACCTTGTACCTTGTATTAATGTGTTATTTGTAGTGTCTATAATTATATTTACGTATAAATTTTGTTACTAGTCCATACGTCCTATGCTTCTGTATTATAATTCGGTGTTCGAAATAATTCTAATAATTAACTAATTATTTAGACTACTCGGTTATGAAAATGCTTATCATTATTTACTTTATTTTATTTATAGAATTGTATTCCTTTATTTTACATTTATTCTTATTATCAAAATATCGTAATTTATCCTTATTATTCGACTTATCGTGTAATCGAAATCCGTTAAAAAATACGTTGATATTACACATATTATTTGTTCGAATACGTGTATTAAAGTATGTGCAATATAAGATATATTAATTTAATTTGGTAGGATTTATGTATTGTTTAATTCTTATAATAATATGTATTACATTGTGGTTAAAACATAGAAATAAATGAGTAATAATCTTCGTTTGTAAATATTAATAGTAGAAGGATTTCCTACTTTTGGAACAATTTATTTATTTCCCACAATGAATTATTTGTTATCTTCTTCGATAGATAACTAAATGAGAATAACCATGTATTGCTAATTATATAATAGAATATTAGTATGGGTCTGCATAAAGCTATTGTATAATATTTTTAGTAATTAAATTTTTCAACAATAGCGCAACGGTTTATAGCTACTTTTAAACAGAATTAAGCATTTAGATATTTGAACCTAATATTATTTTCGTATAAATATTTTGCATTAATTATTAGGAATACTTATTCGACCACGACTCTAATATGAACCTATAACAAAGCTTATATGGTTTTTTTAGATTTTAAAACACGTATTCCATTAGTGCTTCATGTAACAAGTGTTATTTAGTGCAATTCTTCCCCTCGAATAAAGAATTTCTAACACATTAATTTATCTTCTTGAAGTAAATGCCGCACCTATAAAAACAAATTAGCGCTTGTTCCTGAACATTTGCTCTTCGCTATTCTGCAATTTTTAAAAAACGTATAATTTAACTGCACCTAATAACTAAAATTCGCCGTAAATAATTGTAAATTCCATTATATCCTATTAAACGGTAAGAAGAGTAGTCTAAATAATTAGATAATTATTGAATATTTCACCGTTGTAATACAGGGATATAGTAAAAATTTACATTAATAAATTTTACTAGTCCATACGTCCCTATGCTTCTGTATTATCATTCGGTGTTCGAAATAATTCTAATAATTATCTAATAATTTAGACTACTCGGTTATGAAAATGCTTATCATTAATTACATTATTTTATTTATAGAATTGTATTCCTTTAATTTACATTTAATCTTATTATCAAAATATCATAATTTATCCTTATCATTCGATTTATCGTGTAATCGAAATCCGTCAAAAAATACGTTGATATTACACAAAGAAATATTACTGAATGATACAACGTGAGAAATGATTATTAATTCACTTTAAAAGAATAATGTATAGGACGGAAAACTCTCCAGGACTGCTAATGTATCATGGACAATAAGAAATCTATAAACTGTTGATTGCTAAATACATTTCTATTTACGTACTTCATTACACAAATCAATGTTATTATTAATTAAGTTTTTCTAATATTATTGTTATATTAGCCTCTTTAACATCGTAGAAGTATCACAGGAATAAATCACGAAATATATCTACGTGAAACTCATCGTTTAAATAAGGCTTCTATTAGATTTATTAAACAAAGACTTAATGCAGAGTTCTAGTAATATTCTATTATATAACTAGCAATACATGGAAATTCTCACTTGGGTTTCTATCGACGAAGACAACAAATAATTCACCACAAAATAAGTTATTTGCTTATATGTTTCGTTTATATTTTTTACCACAAATCAATAAAGCATCTATTACATGATGATAATATAGCAATAATATATTGATTTCATATTGCACGTTAAATTGGAATTTAGAATTATACTAATAAGATTTTAATTAAAATATTCGTTTTCAATAAATCGTATGTAATTGTACAGCAAACACTCAAGAGAAGGCTATAATCTTTTTTATATAGTTCACACATTTGCTCGGAGATCGCAAATAAATTTGTTCAAAATTCATTATGTCAAAAAAAGTAGTGTAGTAACGCGGATCGAAAATCAAATGCGTATTCAATAATCTAAAGAGAACCATGTACGTTTTGCTCAATAATTTAACATTCATATTATTTGTTCATATAAGTTTTTATAAATTATGTGCAATATATGATATATAAAATTAATTTGGTAGGATTAATGTATTGTTTAATTCTTATAATAATATGTATTACACTGTGGTTAAGACATAGAAATAAATGAGTGATAATCTTCGTTTGTAAATATTAATAGTAGAAGGATTTCCTACTTTTGGAACAATTTATTTATTTCCCACAATGAATTATTTGTTATATTCTTCGATAGATAACTAAATGAGAATAACCATGTATTGCTAATTATATAATAGAATATTAGTATGGTTCTGCATAAAGCTATTGTATAATATTTTTAGTAATTAAATTTTTCAACAATAGCGCAACGGTTTATAGCTTCTTTTAAACAGAATTAAGCATTTAGATGTTTGAACCTAATATATTTTCGTATAAATATTTTCCATTAATTTTTAGGAATACTTATTCGAACACGACTGTAATATGAACCTATAACAAAGCTTATATGTTTCTTTAAATTTTATAACACGTATTTTATTAGTGCTTCATGTAACAAGTGTTATTTAATGCAATTCTTCCCCTCGAATAAAGAATTTCTAACACATTTATTTGTCTTCTTGAAGTAAATGCCGCACCTATAAAAACAAATTAGCACTTGTTCCTGAACATTTGCTCTTCGATATCCTGCAATTTTTAAAAAACTTATAATATAACTGCACCTAATAACTAAAATTCGCCCTAAATAATTGTAAATTCCACTATATCTTATTAAACGGTACGATAATAGTTTTATAGTATGAGGACCTTGTACCTTGTATTTATGTGTTATTTGTAGTGTCAAAAATTATATTTACGTATAAATTTTGTTACTAGTCCATACGTCCCTATGCTTCTGTATTACCATTCGGTGTTCGAAATAATTCTAATAATTATCTAATTATTTAGACTACTCGGTTATGAAAATGCTTATCATTAATTACTTTATTTTATTTATAGAATTGTATTCCTTTAATTTACATTTAATCTTATTATCAAAATATCATAATTTATCCTTATCATTCGATTTATCGTGTAATCGAAATCCGTCAAAAAATACGTTGATATTACACAAAGAAATATTACTGAATGATACAACGTGAGAAATGATTATTAATTCACTTTAAAAGAATAATGTATAGGACGGAAAACTCTCCAGGACTGCTAATGTATCATGGACAATAAGAAATCTATAAACTGTTGATTGCTAAATACATTTCTATTTACGTACTTCATTACACAAATCAATGTTATTATTAATTAAGTTTTTCTAATATTATTGTTATATTAGCCTCTTTAACATCGTAGAAGTATCACAGGAATAAATCACGAAATATATCTACGTGAAACTCATCGTTTAAATAAGGCTTCTATTAGATTTATTAAACAAAGACTTAATGCAGAGTTCTAGTAATATTCTATTATATAACTAGCAATACATGGAAATTCTCATTTGGGTTACTATCGACGACGACAACAAATAATTCACCACAAAATAAGTTTTTTGCTTATATGTTTCGTTTATATTTTTTACCACAAATCAATAAAGCATCTATTACATGATTATAATTTAGCAATAATATATTGATTTCATATTGCACGTGAAATTGGAATTTGGAATAATACCAAGAAGATTTTAATTAAAATATTCGTTTCCAATAAACCGCATGTAATTGTACAGCAAACACTCAAGAGAAGGCTATAATCTTTTTTATATTGTTCACACATTTGCTCGGAGGATGCAAATAAATTTGTTCAAAATTCATTATGTCAAAAAAAGTAGTGTTATAACACGAATCGAAAATCAAATGCGTATTAAATAATCTAAAGAGAACCATGTACGTTTTGCTCAATAATTTAACATTCATATTATTTGTTCGAATACGTGTTTAAAAATTATGTGCAATATATGATATATAAAATTAATTTGGTAGGATTTATGTATTGTTTAATTCTTATAATAATATGTATTACATTGTGGTTAAGACATAGAAATAAATGAGTAATAATCTTCGTTTGTAAATATTAATAGTAGAAGGATTTCCTACTTTTGGAACAATTTATTTATTTCCCACAATGAATTATTTGTTATATTCTTCGATAGATAACTAAATGAGAATAACCATATATTGCTAATTATATAATAGAATATTAGTATGGTTCTGCATAAAGCTATTGTATAATATTTTTAGTAATTAAATTTTTCAACAATAGCGCAACGGTTTATAGCTACTTTTAAACAGAATTAAGCATTTAGATATTTGAACCTAATATATTTTCGTATAAATATTTTCCATTAATTTTTAGGAATACTTATTCGAACACGACTGTAATATGAACCTATAACAAAGCTTATATGTTTCTTTAAATTTTATAACACGTATTTTATTAGTGCTTCATGTAACAAGTGTTATTTAATGCAATTCTTCCCCTTGAATAAAGAATTTCTAACACATTTATTTGTCTTCTTGAAGTAAATGCCGCACCTATAAAAACAAATTAGCACTTGTTCCTGAACATTTGCTCTTCGATATCCTGCAATTTTTAAAAAACTTATAATATAACTGCACCTAATAACTAAAATTCGCCCTAAATAATTGTAAATTCCACTATATCTTATTAAACGGTACGATAATAGTTTTATAGTATGAGGACCTTGTACCTTGTATTTATGTGTTATTTGTAGTGTCAAAAATTATATTTACGTATAAATTTTGTTACTAGTCCATACGTCCCTATGCTTCTGTATTACCATTCGGTGTTCGAAATAATTCTAATAATTATCTAATTATTTAGACTACTCGGTTATGAAAATGCTTATCATTAATTACATTATTTTATTTATAGAATTGTATTCCTTTAATTTACATTTAATCTTATTATCAAAATATCATAATTTATCCTTATCATTCGATTTATCGTGTAATCGAAATCCGTCAAAAAATACGTTGATATTACACAAAGAAATATTACTGAATGATACAACGTGAGAAATGATTATTAATTCACTTTAAAAGAATAATGTATAGGACGAAAACTCTCCAGGACTGCTAATGTATCATGGACAATAAGAAATCTATAAACTGTTGATTGCTAAATACATTTCTATTTACGTACTTCATTACACAAATCAATGTTATTATTAATTAAGTTTTTCTAATATTATTGTTATATTAGCCTCTTTAACATCGTAGAAGTATCACAGGAATAAATCACGAAATATATCTACGTGAAACTCATCGTTTAAATAAGGCTTCTATTAGATTTATTAAACAAAGACTTAATGCAGAGTTCTAGTAATATTCTATTATATAACTAGCAATACATGGAAATTCTCACTTGGGTTTCTATCGACGAAGACAACAAATAATTCACCACAAAATAAGTTATTTGCTTATATGTTTCGTTTATATTTTTTACCACAAATCAATAAAGCATCTGGTACATGATTATAATTTAGCAATAATATATTGATTTCATATTGCACGTGAAATTGGAATTTGGAATAATACCAAGAAGATTTTAATTAAAATATTCGTTTCCAATAAACCGCATGTAATTGTACAGCAAACACTCAAGAGAAGGCTATAATCTTTTTTATATTGTTCACACATTTGCTTTGAGTATGAAATTAAATTTGGTCAAAATTCATTATGTCAAAAAAAGTAGTGTAGTAACACGGATCGAAAATCAAATGCGTATTCAATAATCTAAAGAGAACCATGTACGTTTTGCTCAATAATTTAACATTCATATTATTTGTTCATATATGTTTTTATAAATTATGTGCAATATATGATATATAAAATTAATTTGGTAGGATTAATGTATTGTTTAATTCTTATAATAATATGTATTACATTGTGGTTAAGACATAGAAATAAATGAGTAATAATCTTCGTTTGTAAATATTAATAGTAGAAGGATTTCCTACTTTTGGAACAATTTATTTATTTCCCACAATGAATTATTTGTTATATTCTTCGATAGATAACTAAATGAGAATAACCATGTATTGCTAATTATATAATAGAATATTAGTATGGTTCTGCATAAAGCTATTGTATAATATTTTTAGTAATTAAATTTTTCAACAATAGCGCAACGGTTTATAGCTTCTTTTAAACAGAATTAAGCATTTAGATGTTTGAACCTAATATATTTTCGTATAAATATTTTCCATTAATTTTTAGGAATACTTATTCGAACACGACTGTAATATGAACCTATAACAAAGCTTATATGTTTCTTTAAATTTTATAACACGTATTTTATTAGTGCTTCATGTAACAAGTGTTATTTAATGCAATTCTTCCCCTTGAATAAAGAATTTCAAACACATTTATTTGTCTTCTTAAAGTAAATGCCGCACCTAAAAAAACAAATTAGCACTTGTTCCTGAACATTTGCTCTTCGATATCCTGCAATTTTTAAAAAACTTATAATATAACTGCACCTAATAACTAAAATTCGCCCTAAATAATTGTAAATTCCACTATATCTTATTAAACGGTACGATAATAGTTTTATAGTATGAGGACCTTGTACCTTGTATTTATGTGTTATTTGTAGTGTCAAAAATTATATTTACGTATAAATTTTGTTACTAGTCCATACGTCCCTATGCTTCTGTATTACCATTCGGTGTTCGAAATAATTCTAATAATTATCTAATTATTTAGACTACTCGGTTATGAAAATGCTTATCATCAATTACTTTATTTTATTTATAGAATTGTATTCCTTTAATTTACATTTAATCTTATTATCAAAATATCATAATTTATCCTTATCATTCGATTTATCGTGTAATCGAAATCCGTCAAAAAATACGTTGATATTACACAAAGAAATATTACTGAATGATACAACGTGAGAAATGATTATTAATTCACTTTAAAAGAATAATGTATAGGACGGAAAACTCTCCAGGACTGCTAATGTATCATGGACAATAAGAAATCTATAAACTGTTGATTGCTAAATACATTTCTATTTACGTACTTCATTACACAAATCAATGTTATTATTAATTAAGTTTTTCTAATATTATTGTTATATTAGCCTCTTTAACATCGTAGAAGTATCACAGGAATAAATCACGAAATATATCTACGTGAAACTCATCGTTTAAATAAGGCTTCTATTAGATTTATTAAACAAAGACTTAATGCAGAGTTCTAGTAATATTCTATTATATAACTAGCAATACATGGAAATTCTCATTTGGGTTTCTATCGACGAAGACAACAAATAATTCACCACAAAATAATTTATTTGCTTATACGTTTCGTTTATATTTTTTACCACAAATCAATAAAGCATCTATTACATGATTATAATTTAGCAATAATATATTGATTTCATATTGCACGTTAAATTGGAATTAAGAATAATACCAAGAAGATTTTAATTAAAATATTCGTTTTCAATAAATCGTATGTAATTGTACTGCAAATACTCAAGAAAAGGCTATAATCTTTTTTATATTGTTCACACATTTGCTCGGAGTATGAAATTAAATTTGGTCAAAATTCATTATGTCAAAAAAAGTAGTGTAGTAACACGGATCGAAAATCAAATGCGTATTCAATAATCTAAAGAGAACCATGTACGTTTTGCTCAATAATTTAACATTCATATTATTTGTTCATATATGTTTTTATAAATTATGTGCAATATATGATATATAAAATTAATTTGGTAGGATTAATGTATTGTTTAATTCTTATAATAATATGTATTACATTGTGGTTAAGACATAGAAATAAATGAGTAATAATCTTCGTTTGTAAATATTAATAGTAGAAGGATTTCCTACTTTTGGAACAATTTATTTATTTCCCACAATGAATTATTTGTTATATTCTTCGATAGATAACTAAATGAGAATAACCATGTATTGCTAATTATATAATAGAATATTAGTATGGTTCTGCATAAAGCTATTGTATAATATTTTTAGTAATTAAATTTTTCAACAATAGCGCAACGGTTTATAGCTACTTTTAAACAGAATTAAGCATTTAGATATTTGAACCTAATATTATTTTCGTATAAATATTTTCCATTAATTTTTAGGAATACTTATTCGAACACGACTGTAATATGAACCTATAACAAAGCTTATATGTTTCTTTAAATTTTATAACACGTATTTTATTAGTGCTTCATGTAACAAGTGTTATTTAATGCAATTCTTCCCCTCGAATAAAGAATTTCTAACACATTTATTTGTCTTCTTGAAGTAAATGCCGCACCTATAAAAACAAATTAGCACTTGTTCCTGAACATTTGCTCTTCGATATCCTGCAATTTTTAAAAAACTTATAATTTAACTGCACCTAATAACTAAAATTCGCCCTAAATAATTGTAAATTCTACTATATCCTATTAAACGGTACGAAAATATTTTTATAGTATGAGGACCTTGTACCTTGTATTTATGTGTTATTTGTAGTGTCAAAAATTATATTTACGTATAAATTTTGTTACTAGTCCATACGTCCCTATGCTTCTGTATTATCATTCGGTGTTCGAAATAATTCTAATAATTATCTAATAATTTAGACTACTCGGTTATGAAAATGCTTATCATTAATTACATTATTTTATTTATAGAATTGTATTCCTTTAATTTACATTTAATCTTATTATCAAAATATCATAATTTATCCTTATCATTCGATTTATCGTGTAATCGAAATCCGTCAAAAAATACGTTGATATTACACAAAGAAATATTACTGAATGATACAACGTGAGAAATGATTATTAATTCACTTTAAAAGAATAATGTATAGGACGGAAAACTCTCCAGGACTGCTAATGTATCATGGACAATAAGAAATCTATAAACTGTTGATTGCTAAATACATTTCTATTTACGTACTTCATTACACAAATCAATGTTATTATTAATTAAGTTTTTCTAATATTATTGTTATATTAGCCTCTTTAACATCGTAGAAGTATCACAGGAATAAATCACGAAATATATCTACGTGAAACTCATCGTTTAAATAAGGCTTCTATTAGATTTATTAAACAAAGACTTAATGCAGAGTTCTAGTAATATTCTATTATATAACTAGCAATACATGGAAATTCTCACTTGGGTTTCTATCGACGAAGACAACAAATAATTCACCACAAAATAAGTTATTTGCTTATATGTTTCGTTTATATTTTTTACCACAAATCAATAAAGCATCTATTACATGATTATAATTTAGCAATAATATATTGATTTCATATTGCACGTGAAATTGGAATTTGGAATAATACCAAGAAGATTTTAATTAAAATATTCGTTTCCAATAAACCGCATGTAATTGTACAGCAAACACTCAAGAGAAGGCTATAATCTTTTTTATATTGTTCACACATTTGCTCGGAGTATGAAATTAAATTTGGTCAAAATTCATTATGTCAAAAAAAGTAGTGTAGTAACACGGATCGAAAATCAAATGCGTATTCAATAATCTAAAGAGAACCATGTACGTTTTGCTCAATAATTTAACATTCATATTATTTGTTCGAATACGTTTTTATAAATTATGTGCAATATATGATATATAAAATTAATTTGGTAGGATTAATGTATTGTTTAATTCTTATAATAATATGTATTACATTGTGGTTAAGACATAGAAATAAATGAGTAATAATCTTTGTTTGTAAATATTAATAGTAGAAGGATTTCCTACTTTTGGAACAATTTATTTATTTCCCACAATGAATTATTTGTTATATTCTTCGATAGATAACTAAATGAGAATAACCATGTATTGCTAATTATATAATAGAATATTAGTATGGTTCTGCATAAAGCTATTGTATAATATTTTTAGTAATTAAATTTTTCAACAATAGCGCAACGGTTTATAGCTACTTTTAAACAGAATTAAGCATTTAGATATTTGAACCTAATATTATTTTCGTATAAATATTTTCCATTAAATTTTAGGAATACTTATTCGACCACGACTGTAATATGAACCTATAACAAAGCTTATATGGTTTTTTTAGATTTTAAAACACGTATTCCATTAGTGCTTCATGTAACAAGTGTTATTTAGTGCAATTCTTCCCCTCGAATAAAGAATTTCAAACACATTTATTTGTCTTCTTAAAGTAAATGCCGCACCTAAAAAAACAAATTAGCACTTGTTCCTGAACATTTGCTCTTCGATATCCTGCAATTTTTAAAAAACTTATAATATAACTGCACCTAATAACTTCGCCCTAAATAATTGTAAATTCCACTATATCCTATTAAACGGTACGATAATATTTTTATAGTATGAGGACCTTGTACCTTGTATTTATGTGTTATTTGTAGTGTCAAAAATTATATTTACGTATAAATTTTGTTACTAGTCCATACGTCCCTATGCTTCTGTATTATCATTCGGTGTTCGAAATAATTCTAATAATTATCTAATTAATTTAGACTACTCGGTTATGAAAATGCTTATCATTAATTACATTATTTTATTTATAGAATTGTATTCCTTTAATTTACATTTAATCTTATTATCAAAATATCATAATTTATCCTTATCATTCGATTTATCGTGTAATCGAAATCCGTCAAAAAATACGTTGATATTACACAAAGAAATATTACTGAATGATACAACGTGAGAAATGATTATTAATTCACTTTAAAAGAATAATGTATAGGACGAAAACTCTCCAGGACTGCTAATGTATCATGGACAATAAGAAATCTATAAACTGTTGATTGCTAAATACATTTCTATTTACGTACTTCATTACACAAATCAATGTTATTATTAATTAAGTTTTTCTAATATTATTGTTATATTAGCCTCTTTAACATCGTAGAAGTATCACAGGAATAAATCACGAAATATATCTACGTGAAACTCATCGTTTAAATAAGGCTTCTATTAGATTTATTAAACAAAGACTTAATGCAGAGTTCTAGTAATATTCTATTATATAACTAGCAATACATGGAAATTCTCACTTGGGTTTCTATCGACGAAGACAACAAATAATTCACCACAAAATAAGTTATTTGCTTATATGTTTCGTTTATATTTTTTACCACAAATCAATAAAGCATCTATTACATGATTATAATTTAGCAATAATATATTGATTTCATATTGCACGTGAAATTGGAATTTGGAATAATACCAAGAAGATTTTAATTAAAATATTCGTTTCCAATAAACCGCATGTAATTGTACAGCAAACACTCAAGAGAAGGCTATAATCTTTTTTATATTGTTCACACATTTGCTTTGAGTATGAAATTAAATTTGGTCAAAATTCATTATGTCAAAAAAAGTAGTGTAGTAACACGGATCGAAAATCAAATGCGTATTCAATAATCTAAAGAGAACCATGTACGTTTTGCTCAATAATTTAACATTCATAATATTTGTTCATATAAGTTTTTATAAATTATGTGCAATATATGATATTTAAATTTAATTTGGTAGGATTAATGTATTGTTTAATTCTTATAATAATATGTATTACATTGTGGTTAAGACATAGAAATAAATGAGTAATAATCTTTGTTTGTAAATATTAATAGTAGAAGGATTTCCTACTTTTGGAACAATTTATTTATTTCCCACAATGAATTATTTGTTATATTCTTCGATAGATAACTAAATGAGAATAACCATATATTGCTAATTATATAATAGAATATTAGTATGGTTCTGCATAAAGCTATTGTATAATATTTTTAGTAATTAAATTTTTCAACAATAGCGCAACGGTTTATAGCTACTTTTAAACAGAATTAAGCATTTAGATATTTGAACCTAATATTATTTTCGTATAAATATTTTCCATTAAATTTTAGGAATACTTATTCGACCACGACTGTAATATGAACCTATAACAAAGCTTATATGGTTCTTTAAATTTTAAAACACGTATTTTATTAGTGCTTCATGTAACAAGTGTTATTTAATGCAATTCTTCCCCTCGAATAAAGAATTTCTAACACATTTATTTGTCTTCTTGAAGTAAATGCCGCACCTATAAAAACAAATTAGCACATGTTCCTGAACATTTGCTCTTCGATATCCTGCAATTTTTAAAAAACTTGTAATATACCTGCACCTAATAACTAAAATTCGCCCTAAATAATTGTAAATTCCACTATATCCTATTAAACGGTACGATAATATTTTTATAGTATGAGGACCTTGTACCTTGTATTTATGTGTTATTTGTAGTGTCAAAAATTATATTTACGTATAAATTTTGTTACTAGTCCATACGTCCCTATGCTTCTGTATTATCATTCGGTGTTCGAAATAATTCTAATAATTAACTAATTATGTAGACTACTCGGTTATGAAAATGCTTATCATTAATTACTTTATTTTATTTATAGAATTGTATTCCTTTATTTTACATTTATTCTTATAATTAAAATATCATAATTTATCCTTATCATTCGATTTATCGTGTAATCGAAATCCGTCAAAAAATACGTTGATATTACACAAAGAAATATTACTGAATGATACAACGTGAGAAATGATTATTAATTCACTTTAAAAGAATAATGTATAGGACGAAAAACTCTCCAGGACTGCTAATGTATCATGGACAATAAGAAATCTATAAACTGTTGATTGCTAAATACATTTCTATTTACGTACTTCATTACACAAATCAATGTTATTATTAATTAAGTTTTTCTAATATTATTGTTATATTAGCCTCTTTAACATCGTAGAAGTATCACAGGAATAAATCACGAAATATATCTACGTGAAACTCATCGTTTAAATAAGGCTTCTATTAGATTTATTAAACAAAGACTTAATGCAGAGTTCTAGTAATATTCTATTATATAACTAGCAATACATGGAAATTCTCACTTGGGTTTCTATCGACGAAGACAACAAATAATTCACCACAAAATAAGTTATTTGCTTATATGTTTCGTTTATATTTTTTACCACAAATCAATAAAGCATCTATTACATGATTATAATTTAGCAATAATATATTGATTTCATATTGCACGTGAAATTGGAATTTGGAATAATACCAAGAAGATTTTAATTAAAATATTCGTTTCCAATAAACCGCATGTAATTGTACAGCAAACACTCAAGAGAAGGCTATAATCTTTTTTATATTGTTCACACATTTGCTCGGAGGATGCAAATAAATTTGTTCAAAATTCATTATGTCAAAAAAGTAGTGTAGTAACACGGAATCGAAAATCAAATGCGTATTCAATAATCTAAAGAGAACCATGTACGTTTTGCTCAATAATTTAACATTCATATTATTTGTTCAATACGTTTTTATAAATTATGTGCAATATATGATATATAAATTAATTTGGTAGGATTTATGTATTGTTTAATTCTTATAATAATATGTATTACATTGTGGTTAAGACATAGAAATAAATGAGTAATAATCTTCGTTTGTAAATATTAATAGTAGAAGGATTTCCTACTTTTGGAACAATTTATTTATTTCCCACAATGAATTATTTGTTATATTCTTCGATAGATAACTAAATGAGAATAACCATGTATTGCTAATTATATAATAGAATATTAGTATGGTTCTGCATAAAGCTATTGTATAATATTTTTAGTAATTAAATTTTTCAACAATAGCGCAACGGTTTATAGCTACTCTTAAACAGAATTAAGCATTTAGATATTTGAACCTAATATTATTTTCGTATAAATATTTTCCATTAATTTTTAGGAATACTTATTCGAACCCGACTGTAATATGAACCTATAACAAAGCTTATATGTTTCTTTAAATTTTATAACACGTATTTTATTAGTGCTTCATGTAACAAGTGTTATTTAGTGCAATTCCTCCCCTCGAATAAAGAATTTCTAACACATTTATTTGTCTTCTTGAAGTAAATGCCGCACCTATAAAAACAAATTAGCACTTGTTCCTGAACATTTGCTCTTCGATATCCCGCAATTTTTAAAAAATGTATACTTTAACTGCACTTAATAACTTAAATTCGCTGTAAATAATTGTAAATTCCACTATATCCTATTAAACGGTACGATAATATTTTTATAGTATGAGGACCTTGTACCTTGTATTTATGTGTTATTTGTAGTGTCAAAAATTATATTTACGTATAAATTTTGTTACTAGTCCATACGTCCCTATGCTTCTGTATTATCATTCGGTGTTCGAAATAATTCTAATAATTATCTAATAATTTAGACTACTCGGTTATGAAAATGCTTATCATTAATTACATTATTTTATTTATAGAATTGTATTCCTTTAATTTACATTTAATCTTATTATCAAAATATCATAATTTATCCTTATCATTCGATTTATCGTGTAATCGAAATCCGTCAAAAAATACGTTGATATTACACAAAGAAATATTACTGAATGATACAACGTGAGAAATGATTATTAATTCACTTTAAAAGAATAATGTATAGGACGAAAAACTCTCCAGGACTGCTAATGTATCATGGACAATAAGAAATCTATAAACTGTTGATTGCTAAATACATTTCTATTTACGTACTTCATTACACAAATCAATGTTATTATTAATTAAGTTTTTCTAATATTATTGTTATATTAGCCTCTTTAACATCGTAGAAGTATCACAGGAATAAATCACGAAATATATCTACGTGAAACTCATCGTTTAAATAAGGCTTCTATTAGATTTATTAAACAAAGACTTAATGCAGAGTTCTAGTAATATTCTATTATATAACTAGCAATACATGGAAATTCTCACTTGGGTTTCTATCGACGAAGACAACAAATAATTCACCACAAAATAAGTTATTTGCTTATATGTTTCGTTTATATTTTTTACCACAAATCAATAAAGCATCTATTACATGATTATAATTTAGCAATAATATATTGATTTCATATTGCACGTGAAATTGGAATTTGGAATAATACCAAGAAGATTTTAATTAAAATATTCGTTTCCAATAAACCGCATGTAATTGTACAGCAAACACTCAAGAGAAGGCTATAATCTTTTTTATATTGTTCACACATTTGCTCGGAGGATGCAAATAAATTTGTTCAAAATTCATTATGTCAAAAAAAGTAGTGTAGTTACACCAATCGAAAATCAAATGCGTATTCAATAATCTAAAGAGAACCATGTACGTTTTGCTCAATAATTTAACATTCATATTATTTGTTCGAATACGTTTTTATAAATTATGTGCAATATATGATATATAAAATTAATTTGGTAGGATTAATGTATTGTTTAATTCTTATAATAATATGTATTACATTGTGGTTAAGACATAGAAATAAATGAGTAATAATCTTCGTTTGTAAATATTAATAGTAGAAGGATTTCCTACTTTTGGAACAATTTATTTATTTCCCACAATGAATTATTTGTTATATTCTTCGATAGATAACTAAATGAGAATAACCATGTATTGCTAATTATATAATAGAATATTAGTATGGTTCTGCATAAAGCTATTGTATAATATTTTTAGTAATTAAATTTTTCACCAATAGCGCAACGGTTTATAGCTACTTTTAAACAGAATTAAGCATTTAGATGTTTGAACCTAATATATTTTCGTATAAATATTTTCCATTAATTTTTAGGAATACTTATTCGAACACGACTGTAATATGAACCTATAACAAAGCTTATATGGTTCTTTAAATTTTAAAACACGTATTTTATTAGTGCTTCATGTAACAAGTGTTATTTTATGCAATTCTTCCCCTCGAATAAAGAATTTCTAACACATTTATTTGTCTTCTTGAAGTAAATGCCGCACCTATAAAAACAAATTAGCACATGTTCCTGAACATTTGCTCTTCGATATCCTGCAATTTTTAAAAACTTATAATATAACTGCACCTAATAACTAAAATTCGCCCTAAATAATTGTAAATTCCACTATATCTTATTAAACGGTACGATAATAGTTTTATAGTATGAGGACCTTGTACCTTGTATTTATGTGTTATTTGTAGTGTCAAAAATTATATTTACGTATAAATTTTGTTACTAGTCCATACGTCCCTATGCTTCTGTATTACCATTCGGTGTTCGAAATAATTCTAATAATTATCTAATTATTTAGACTACTCGGTTATGAAAATGCTTATCATCAATTACTTTATTTTATTTATAGAATTGTATTCCTTTAATTTACATTTAATCTTATTATCAAAATATCATAATTTATCCTTATCATTCGATTTATCGTGTAATCGAAATCCGTCAAAAAATACGTTGATATTACAAAGAAATATTACTGAATGATACAACGTGAGAAATGATTATTAATTCACTTTAAAAGAATAATGTATAGGACGGAAAACTCTCCAGGACTGCTAATGTATCATGGACAATAAGAAATCTATAAACTGTTGATTGCTAAATACATTTCTATTTACGTACTTCATTACACAAATCAATGTTATTATTAATTAAGTTTTTCTAATATTATTGTTATATTAGCCTCTTTAACATCGTAGAAGTATCACAGGAATAAATCACGAAATATATCTACGTGAAACTCATCGTTTAAATAAGGCTTCTATTAGATTTATTAAACAAAGACTTAATGCAGAGTTCTAGTAATATTCTATTATATAACTAGCAATACATGGAAATTCTCACTTGGGTTTCTATCGACGAAGACAACAAATAATTCACCACAAAATAAGTTATTTGCTTATATGTTTCGTTTATATTTTTTACCACAAATCAATAAAGCATCTATTACATGATTATAATTTAGCAATAATATATTGATTTCATATTGCACGTGAAATTGGAATTTGGAATAATACCAAGAAGATTTTAATTAAAATATTCGTTTCCAATAAACCGCATGTAATTGTACAGCAAACACTCAAGAGAAGGCTATAATCTTTTTTATATTGTTCACACATTTGCTCGGAGTATGAAATTAAATTTGGTCAAAATTCATTATGTCAAAAAAAGTAGTGTAGTAACACGGATCGAAAATCAAATGCGTATTCAATAATCTAAAGAGAACCATGTACGTTTTGCTCAATAATTTAACATTCATATTATTTGTTCATATAAGTTTTTATAAATTATGTGCAATATATGATATATAAAATTAATTTGGTAGGATTAATGTATTGTTTAATTCTTATAATAATATGTATTACACTGTGGTTAAGACATAGAAATAAATGAGTGATAATCTTCGTTTGTAAATATTAATAGTAGAAGGATTTCCTACTTTTGGAACAATTTATTTATTTCCCACAATGAATTATTTGTTATATTCTTCGATAGATAACTAAATGAGAATAACCATGTATTGCTAATTATATAATAGAATATTAGTATGGTTCTGCATAAAGCTATTGTATAATATTTTTAGTAATTAAATTTTTCAACAATAGCGCAACGGTTTATAGCTACTTTTAAACAGAATTAAGCATTTAGATATTTGAACCTAATATTATTTTCGTATAAATATTTTCCATTAAATTTTAGGAATACTTATTCGACCACGACTGTAATATGAACCTATAACAAAGCTTATATGGTTCTTTAAATTTTAAAACACGTATTTTATTAGTGCTTCATGTAACAAGTGTTATTTAGTGCAATTCTTCCCCTCGAATAAAGAATTTCTAACACATTTATTTGTCTTCTTGAAGTAAATGCCGCACCTATAAAAACAAATTAGCACTTGTTCCTGAACATTTGCTCTTCGATATCCTGCAATTTTTAAAAAACTTATAATTTAACTGCACCTAATAACTAAAATTCGCCCTAAATAATTGTAAATTCTACTATATCCTATTAAACGGTACGAAAATATTTTTATAGTATGAGGACCTTGTACAATGTATTTATGTGTTATTTGTAGTGTCAAAAATTATATTTACGTATAAATTTTGTTACTAGTCCATACGTCCCTATGCTTCTGTATTATCATTCGGTGTTCGAAATAATTCTAATAATTATCTAATAATTTAGACTACTCGGTTATGAAAATGCTTATCATTAATTACTTTATTTTATTTATAGAATTGTATTCCTTTATTTTACATTTATTCTTATAATTAAAATATCATAATTTATCCTTATCATTCGATTTATCGTGTAATCGAAATCCGTCAAAAAATACGTTGATATTACACAAAGAAATATTACTGAATGATACAACGTGAGAAATGATTATTAATTCACTTTAAAAGAAAAATGTATAGGACCGAAAAACTATCCAGGTCTGCTAATGTATCATAGACAATAAGAAATCTATAAACTGTTGATTGCTAAATACATTTCTATTTACGTACTTCATTACACAAATCAATATTATTAATTATTAAATTTTTCTAATATTATTGTTATATTAGCCTCTTTAACATCGTAGAAGTATCACAGGAATAAATCACGAAATATATCTACGTGAAACTCATCGTTTAAATAAGGCTTCTATTAGATTTATTAAACAAAGACTTAATGCAGAGTTCTAGTAATATTCTATTATATAACTAGCAATACATGGAAATTCTCATTTGGGTTTCTATCGACGAAGACAACAAATAATTCACCACAAAATAAGTTTTTTGCTTATATGTTTCGTTTATATTTTTTACCACAAATGAATAAAGCATCTATTACATGATTCTAATTTAGCAATAATATATTGATTTCATATTGCACGTGAAATTGGAATTTGGAATAATACCAAGATGATTTTAATTAAAATATTCGTTTCCAATAAACCGCATGTAATTGTACAGCAAACACTCAAGAGAAGGCTATAATCTTTTTTATATTGTTCACACATTTGCTCGGAGGATGCAAATAAATTTGTTCAAAATTCATTATGTCAAAAAAAGTAGTGTTATAACACGAATCGAAAATCAAATGCGTATTAAATAATCTAAAGAGAACCATGTACGTTTTGCTCAATAATTTAACATTCATATTATTTGTTCGAATACGTGTTTAAAAATTATGTGCAATATATGATATATTAAATTAATTTGGTAGGATTTATGTATTGTTTAATTCTTATAATAATATGTATTACATTGTGGTTAAGACATAGAAATAAATGAGTAATAATCTTCGTTTGTAAATATTAATAGTAGAAGGATTTCCTACTTTTGGAACAATTTATTTATTTCCCACAATGAATTATTTGTTATATTCTTCGATAGATAACTAAATGAGAATAACCATATATTGCTAATTATATAATAGAATATTAGTATGGTTCTGCATAAAGCTATTGTATAATATTTTTAGTAATTAAATTTTTCAACAATAGCGCAACGGTTTATAGCTACTCTTAAACAGAATTAAGCATTTAGATATTTGAACCTAATATTATTTTCGTATAAATATTTTCCATTAAATTTTAGGAATACTTATTCGACCACGACTGTAATATGAACCTATAACAATGCTTATATGGTTCTTTAAATTTTAAAACACGTATTTTAATAGTGCTTCATGTAACAAGTGTTATTTAATGCAATTCTTCCCCTCGAATAAAGAATTTCTAACACATTTATTTGTCTTCTTGAAGTAAATGCCGCACCTATAAAAACAAATTAGCACTTGTTCCTGAACATTTGCTCTTCGATATCCCGCAATTTTTAAAAAATGTATACTTTAACTGCACTTAATAACTTAAATTCGCTGTAAATAATTGTAAATTCCACTATATCCTATTAAACGGTACGATAATATTTTTATAGTATGAGGACCTTGTACCTTGTATTTATGTGTTATTTGTAGTGTCAAAAATTATATTTACGTATAAATTTTGTTACTAGTCCATACGTCCCTATGCTTCTGTATTACCATTCGGTGTTCGAAATAATTCTAATAATTATCTAATTATTATTTAGACTACTCGGTTATGAAAATGCTTATCATTAATTACATTATTTTATTTATAGAATTGTATTCCTTTAATTTACATTTAATCTTATTATCAAAATATCATAATTTATCCTTATCATTCGATTTATCGTGTAATCGAAATCCGTCAAAAAATACGTTGATATTACACAAAGAAATATTACTGAATGATACAACGTGAGAAATGATTATTAATTCACTTTAAAAGAATAATGTATAGGACGAAAAACTCTCCAGGACTGCTAATGTATCATGGACAATAAGAAATCTATAAACTGTTGATTGCTAAATACATTTCTATTTACGTACTTCATTACACAAATCAATGTTATTATTAATTAAGTTTTTCTAATATTATTGTTATATTAGCCTCTTTAACATCGTAGAAGTATCACAGGAATAAATCACGAAATATATCTACGTGAAACTCATCGTTTAAATAAGGCTTCTATTAGATTTATTAAACAAAGACTTAATGCAGAGTTCTAGTAATATTCTATTATATAACTAGCAATACATGGAAATTCTCACTTGGGTTTCTATCGACGAAGACAACAAATAATTCACCACAAAATAAGTTATTTGCTTATATGTTTCGTTTATATTTTTTACCACAAATCAATAAAGCATCTATTACATGATTATAATTTAGCAATAATATATTGATTTCATATTGCACGTGAAATTGGAATTTGGAATAATACCAAGAAGATTTTAATTAAAATATTCGTTTCCAATAAACCGCATGTAATTGTACAGCAAACACTCAAGAGAAGGCTATAATCTTTTTTATATTGTTCACACATTTGCTCGGAGATCGCAAATAAATTTGGTCAAAATTCATTATGTCAAAAAAAGTAGTGTAGTAACACGGATCGAAAATCAAATGCGTATTCAATAATCTAAAGAGAACCATGTACGTTTTGCTCAATAATTTAACATTCATATTATTTGTTCATATATGTTTTTATAAATTATGTGCAATATATGATATATAAAATTAATTTGGTAGGATTAATGTATTGTTTAATTCTTATAATAATATGTATTACATTGTGGTTAAGACATAGAAATAAATGAGTAATAATCTTTGTTTGTAAATATTAATAGTAGAAGGATTTCCTACTTTTGGAACAATTTATTTATTTCCCACAATGAATTATTTGTTATATTCTTCGATAGATAACTAAATGAGAATAACCATGTATTGCTAATTATATAATAGAATATTAGTATGGTTCTGCATAAAGCTATTGTATAATATTTTTAGTAATTAAATTTTTCAACAATAGCGCAACGGTTTATAGCTACTTTTAAACAGAATTAAGCATTTAGATATTTGAACCTAATATTATTTTCGTATAAATATTTTCCATTAATTTTTAGGAATACTTATTCGAACACGAATGTAATATGAATTTATAACAAAGCTTATATGGTTCTTTAAATTTTAAAACACGTATTCCATTAGTGCTTCATGTAACAAGTGTTATTTAGTGCAATTCTTCCCCTCGAATAAAGAATTTCTAACACATTTATTTGTCTTCTTGAAGTAAATGCCGCACCTATAAAAACAAATTAGCACTTGTTCCTGAACATTTGCTCTTCGATATCCTGCAATTTTTAAAAAACTTATAATTTAACTGCACCTAATAACTAAAATTCGCCCTAAATAATTGTAAATTCTACTATATCCTATTAAACGGTACGAAAATATTTTTATAGTATGAGGACCTTGTACAATGTATTTATGTGTTATTTGTAGTGTCAAAAATTATATTTACGTATAAATTTTGTTACTAGTCCATACGTCCCTATGCTTCTGTATTATCATTCGGTGTTCGAAATAATTCTAATAATTATCTAATAATTTAGACTACTCGGTTATGAAAATGCTTATCATTAATTACTTTATTTTATTTATAGAATTGTATTCCTTTATTTTACATTTATTCTTATAATTAAAATATCATAATTTATCCTTATCATTCGATTTATCGTGTAATCGAAATCCGTCAAAAAATACGTTGATATTACACAAAGAAATATTACTGAATGATACAACGTGAGAAATGATTATTAATTCACTTTAAAAGAATAATGTATAGGACGAAAAACTCTCCAGGACTGCTAATGTATCATGGACAATAAGAAATCTATAAACTGTTGATTGCTAAATACATTTCTATTTACGTACTTCATTACACAAATCAATGTTATTATTAATTAAGTTTTTCTAATATTATTGTTATATTAGCCTCTTTAACATCGTAGAAGTATCACAGGAATAAATCACGAAATATATCTACGTGAAACTCATCGTTTAAATAAGGCTTCTATTAGATTTATTAAACAAAGACTTAATGCAGAGTTCTAGTAATATTCTATTATATAACTAGCAATACATGGAAATTCTCATTTGGGTTTCTATCGACGAAAACAACAAATAATTCACCACAAAATAAGTTATTTGCTTATATGTTTCGTTTATATTTTTACCACAAATCAATAAAGCATCTATTACATGATTATAATATAGCAATAATATATTGATTTCATATTGCACGTTAAATTGGAATTTGGAATAATACCAAGAAGATTTTAATTAAAATATTCGTTTCAATAAACCGCATGTAATTGTACAGCAAACACTCAAGAGAAGGCTATAATCTTTTTTATATTGTTCACACATTTGCTCGGAGGATGCAAATAAATTTGTTCAAAATTCATTATGTCAAAAGTAGTGTAGTAACACGGATCGAAAATCAAATGCGTATTCAATAATCTAAAGAGAACCATGTACGTTTTGCTCAATAATTTAACATTCATATTATTTGTTCATATAAGTTTTTATAAATTATGTGCAATATATGATATATTAAATTAATTTGGTAGGATTTATGTATTGTTTAATTCTTATAATAATATGTATTACATTGTGGTTAAGACATAGAAATAAATGAGTAATAATCTTCGTTTGTAAATATTAATAGTAGAAGGATTTCCTACTTTTGGAACAATTTATTTATTTCCCACAATGAATTATTTGTTATATTCTTCGATAGATAACTAAATGAGAATAACCATGTATTGCTAATTATATAATAGAATATTAGTATGGTTCTGCATAAAGCTATTGTATAATATTTTTAGTAATTAAATTTTTCAACAATAGCGCAACGGTTTATAGCTACTTTTAAACAGAATTAAGCATTTAGATATTTGAACCTAATATATTTTCGTATAAATATTTTCCATTAATTTTTAGGAATACTTATTCGAACACGACTGTAATATGAACCTATAACAAAGCTTATATGGTTCTTTAAATTTTAAAACACGTATTCTATTAGTGCTTCATGTAACAAGTGTTATTTAATGCAATTCTTCCCCTCGAATAAAGAATTTCTAACACATTTATTTGTCTTCTTGAAGTAAATGCCGCACCTATAAAAACAAATTAGCACTTGTTCCTGAACATTTGCTCTTCGATATCCTGCAATTTTTAAAAAACTTATAATATAACTGCACCTAATAACTAAAATTCGCCCTAAATAATTGTAAATTCCACTATATCTTATTAAACGGTACGATAATAGTTTTATAGTATGAGGACCTTGTACCTTGTATTTATGTGTTATTTGTAGTGTCAAAAATTATATTTACGTATAAATTTTGTTACTAGTCCATACGTCCCTATGCTTCTGTATTACCATTCGGTGTTCGAAATAATTCTAATAATTATCTAATTATTATTTAGAATACTCGGTTATGAAAATGCTTATCATCAATTACTTTATTTTATTTATAGAATTGTATTCCTTTAATTTACATTTAATCTTATTATCAAAATATCATAATTTATCCTTATCATTCGATTTATCGTGTAATCGAAATCCGTCAAAAAATACGTTGATATTACACAAAGAAATATTACTGAATGATACAACGTGAGAAATGATTATTAATTCACTTTAAAAGAATAATGTATAGGACGAAAAACTCTCCAGGACTGCTAATGTATCATGGACAATAAGAAATCTATAAACTGTTGATTGCTAAATACATTTCTATTTACGTACTTCATTACACAAATCAATGTTATTATTAATTAAGTTTTTCTAATATTATTGTTATATTAGCCTCTTTAACATCGTAGAAGTATCACAGGAATAAATCACGAAATATATCTACGTGAAACTCATCGTTTAAATAAGGCTTCTATTAGATTTATTAAACAAAGACTTAATGCAGAGTTCTAGTAATATTCTATTATATAACTAGCAATACATGGAAATTCTCATTTGGGTTTCTATCGACGAAGACAACAAATAATTCACCACAAAATAAGTTATTTGCTTATATGTTTCGTTTATATTTTTTACCACAAATCAATAAAGCATCTATTACATGATTATAATTTAGCAATAATATATTGATTTCATATTGCACGTGAAATTGGAATTTGGAATAATACCAAGAAGATTTTAATTAAAATATTCGTTTCCAATAAACCGCATGTAATTGTACAGCAAACACTCAAGAGAAGGCTATAATCTTTTTTATATTGTTCACACATTTGCTCGGAGTATGAAATTAAATTTGGTCAAAATTCATTATGTCAAAAAAAGTAGTGTAGTAACACGGATCGAAAATCAAATGCGTATTCAATAATCTAAAGAGAACCATGTACGTTTTGCTCAATAATTTAACATTCATATTATTTGTTCGAATACGTTTTTATAAATTATGTGCAATATATGATATAAAATTAATTTGGTAGGATTTATGTATTGTTTAATTCTTATAATAATATGTATTACATTGTGGTTAAGACATAGAAATAAATGAGTAATAATCTTCGTTTGTAAATATTAATAGTAGAAGGATTTCCTACTTTTGGAACAATTTATTTATTTCCCACAATGAATTATTTGTTATATTCTTCGATAGATAACTAAATGAGAATAACCATGTATTGCTAATTATATAATAGAATATTAGTATGGTTCTGCATAAAGCTATTGTATAATATTTTTAGTAATTAAATTTTTCAACAATAGCGCAACGGTTTATAGCTACTTTTAAACAGAATTAAGCATTTAGATATTTGAACCTAATATTATTTTCGTATAAATATTTTCCATTAATTTTTAGGAATACTTATTCGACCACGACTGTAATATGAACCTATAACAATGCTTATATGGTTCTTTAAATTTTAAAACACGTATTTTAATAGTTCTTCATGTAACAAGTGTTATTTAATGCAATTCTTCCTCGAATAAAGAATTTCTAACACATTTATTTGTCTTCTTGAAGTAAATGCCGCACCTATAAAAACAAATTAGCACTTGTTCCTGAACATTTGCTCTTCGATATCCTGCAATTTTTAAAAAATGTATACTTAAACTGCACTTAATAACTGAAATTCGCTGTAAATAATTGTAAATTCCACTATATCCTATTAAACGGTACGAAAATATTTTTATAGTATGAGGACCTTGTACAATGTATTTATGTGTTATTTGTAGTGTCTATTAATATATTTACGTATAAATTTTGTTACTAGTCCATACGTCCCTTCTGTATTATCATTCGGTGTTCGAAATAATTCTAATAATTAACTAATTATGTAGACTACTGGTTATGAAAATGCTTATCATTAATTACTTTATTTTATTTATAGAATTGTATTCCTTTATTTTACATTTATTCTTATAATTAAAATATCATAATTTATCCTTATCATTCGATTTATCGTGTAATCGAAATCCGTCAAAAAATACGTTGATATTACACAAAGAAATATTACTGAATGATACAACGTGAGAAATGATTATTAATTCACTTTAAAAGAAAAATGTATAGGACGAAAAACTATCCAGGACTGCTAATGTATCATGGACAATAAGAAATCTATAAACTGTTGATTGCTAAATACATTTCTATTTACGTACTTCATTACACAAATCAATGTTATTATTAATTAAGTTTTTCTAATATTATTGTTATATTAGCCTCTTTAACATCGTAGAAGTATCACAGGAATAAATCACGAAATATATCTACGTGAAACTCATCGTTTAAATAAGGCTTCTATTAGATTTATTAAACAAAGACTTAATGCAGAGTTCTAGTAATATTCTATTATATAACTAGCAATACATGGAAATTCTCATTTGGGTTTCTATCGACGAAGACAACAAATAATTCACCACAAAATAAGTTATTTGCATATATGTTTCATTTATATTTTTTACCACAAATCAATAAAGCATCTATTACATGATTATAATTTAGCAATAGTATATTGATTTCATATTGCACGTTAAATTGGAATTTAGAATAATACCAAGAAGATTTAAATTAAAATATTCGTTTTCAATAAATCGTATGTAATTGTACTGCAAATACTCAAGAAAAGGCTATAATCTTTTTTATATTGTTCACAAATTTACTCGGAGAATGCAAATAAATTTGTTTAAAATTCTTTATGTCAAAAAAAGTAGTGTAGTAACACGGATCGAAAATCAAATGCGTATTCAATAATCTAAAGAGAACCATGTACGTTTTGCTCAATAATTTAACATTCATATTATTTGTTCGAATACGAGTTTTAAAAGTATGTGCAATATATAATATATTTATTTAATTTGGTAGGATTTATGTATTGTTTAATTCTTATAATAATATGTATTACATTGTGGTTAAGACATAGAAATAAATGAGTAATAATCTTCGTTTGTAAATATTAATAGTAGAAGGATTTCCTACTTTTGGAACAATTTATTTATTTCCCACAATGAATTATTTGTTATATTCTTCGATAGATAACTAAATGAGAATAACCATGTATTGCTAATTATATAATAGAATATTAGTATGGTTCTGCATAAAGCTATTGTATAATATTTTTAGTAATTAAATTTTTCAACAATAGCGCAACGGTTTATAGCTATTCTTAAACAGAATTAAGCATTTAGATATTTGAACCTAATATTATTTTCGTATAAATATTTTCCATTAAATTTTAGGAATACTTATTCGACCACGACTGTAATATGAACCTATAACAAAGCTTATATGGTTCTTTAAATTTTAAAACACGTATTTTATTAGTGCTTCATGTAACAAGTGTTATTTAATGCAATTCTTCCTCGAATAAAGAATTTCTAACACATTTATTTGTCTTCTTGAAGTAAATGCCGCACCGATAAAAACAAACTAGCACCCGTTCCTGAACAATTGCTCTTCGATATCCTGCAATTTTTAAAAACTTGTAATATACCTGCACCTAATAACTAAAATTCGCCCTAAATAATTGTAAATTCCACTATATCCTATTAAACGGTACGATAATATTTTTATAGTATGAGGACCTTGTACAATGTATTTATGTGTTATTTGTAGTGTCAAAAATTATATTTACGTATAAATTTTGTTACTAGTCCATACGTCCCTATGCTTCTGTATTATCATTCGGTGTTCGAAATAATTCTAATAATTAATTATGTAGACTACTCGATTATGAAAATGCTTATCATTAATTACTTTATTTTATTTATAGAATTGTATTCCTTTATTTTACATTTATTCTTATAATTAAAATATCATAATTTATCCTTATCATTCGATTTATCGTGTAATCGAAATCCGTCAAAAAATACGTTGATATTACACAAAGAAATATTACTGAATGATACAACGTGAGAAATGATTATTAATTCACTTTAAAATAAAAATTTATAGGACGAAAAACTATCCAGGACTGCTAATGTATCATGGACAATAAGAAATCTATAAACTGTTGATTGCTAAATACATTTCTATTTACGTACTTCATTACACAAATCAATGTTATTATTAATTAAGTTTTTCTAATATTATTGTTATATTAGCCTCTTTAACATCGTAGAAGTATCACAGGAATAAATCACGAAATATATCTACGTGAAACTCATCGTTTAAATAAGGCTTCTATTAGATTTATTAAACAAAGACTTAATGCAGAGTTCTAGTAATATTCTATTATATAACTAGCAATACATGGAAATTCTCATTTGGGTTTCTATCGACGAAGACAACAAATAATTCACCACAAAATAAGTTATTTGCTTATATGTTTCGTTTATATTTTTTACCACAAATCAATAAAGCATCTATTACATGATTATAATTTAGCAATAATATATTGATTTCATATTGCACGTGAAATTGGAATTTGGAATAATACCAAGAAGATTTTAATTAAAATATTCGTTTCCAATAAACCGCATGTAATTGTACAGCAAACACTCAAGAGAAGGCTATAATCTTTTTTATATAGTTCACACATTTGCTCGGAGATCGCAAATAAATTTGTTCAAAATTCATTATGTCAAAAAAAGTAGTGTAGTAACGCGGATCGAAAATCAAATGCGTATTCAATAATCTAAAGAGAACCATGTACGTTTTGCTCAATAATTTAACATTCATATTATTTGTTCGAATACGTTTTTATAAATTATGTGCAATATATGATATATTAAATTAATTTGGTAGGATTTATGTATTGTTTAATTCTTATAATAATATGTATTACATTGTGGTTAAGACATAGAAATAAATGAGTAATAATCTTCGTTTGTAAATATTAATAGTAGAAGGATTTCCTACTTTTGGAACAATTTATTTATTTCCCACAATGAATTATTTGTTATATTCTTCGATAGATAACTAAATGAGAATAACCATGTATTGCTAATTATATAATAGAATATTAGTATGGTTCTGCATAAAGCTATTGTATAATATTTTTAGTAATTAAATTTTTCAACAATAGCGCAACGGTTTATAGCTACTTTTAAACAGAATTAAGCATTTAGATATTTGAACCTAATATTATTTTCGTATAAATATTTTCCATTAATTTTAGGAATACTTATTCGAACACGACTGTAATATGAACCTATAACAAAGCTTATATGGTTCTTTAAATTTTAAAACACGTATTTTATTAGTGCTTCATGTAACAAGTGTTATTTAATGCAATTCTTCGGCTTGAATAAAGAATTTCTAACACATTTATTTGTCTTCTTGAAGTAAATGCCGCACCTATAAAAACAAATTAGCACTTGTTCCTGAACATTTGCTCTTCGATATCCCGCAATTTTTAAAAAATGTATACTTTAACTGCACTTAATAACTAAAATTCCCTAAATAATTGTAAATTACTATATCCTATTAAACGGTACGATAATATTTTTATAGTATGAGGACCTTGTACCTTGTATTTATGTGTTATTTGTAGTGTCAAAAATTATATTTACGTATAAATTTTGTTACTAGTCCATACGTCCCTATGCTTCTGTATTATCATTCGGTGTTCGAAATAATTCTAATAATTATCTAATTATTTAGACTACTCGGTTATGAAAATGCTTATCATTAATTACATTATTTTATTTATAGAATTGTATTCCTTTAATTTACATTTAATCTTATTATCAAAATATCATAATTTATCCTTATCATTCGATTTATCGTGTAATCGAAATCCGTCAAAAAATACGTTGATATTACACAAAGAAATATTACTGAATGATACAACGTGAGAAATGATTATTAATTCACTTTAAAAGAATAATGTATAGGACGAAAACTATCCAGGACTGCTAATGTATCATGGACAATAAGAAATCTATAAACTGTTGATTGCTAAATACATTTCTATTTACGTACTTCATTACACAAATCAATGTTATTATTAATTAAGTTTTCTAATATTATTGTTATATTAGCCTCTTTAACATCGTAGAAGTATCACAGGAATAAATCACGAAATATATCTACGTGAAACTCATCGTTTAAATAAGGCTTCTATTAGATTTATTAAACAAAGACTTAATGCAGAGTTCTAGTAATATTCTATTATATAACTAGCAATACATGGAAATTCTCACTTGGGTTTCTATCGACGAAGACAACAAATAATTCACCACAAAATAAGTTATTTGCTTATATGTTTCGTTTATATTTTTACCACAAATCAATAAAGCATCTATTACATGATTATAATTTAGCAATAATATATTGATTTCATATTGCACGTGAAATTGGAATTTGGAATAATACCAAGAAGATTTTAATTAAAATATTCGTTTCAATAAACCGCATGTAATTGTACAGCAAACACTCAAGAGAAGGCTATAATCTTTTTATATTGTTCACACATTTGCTCGGAGTATGAAATTAAATTTGGTCAAAAT